>NC_069437.1:24037029-24056895 GCF_026875155.1 Cherax quadricarinatus | reverse complement strand
ACGAAAAAAGCACCCTTCCCCCAATGCCTGAGCTCCCTTTCTTTAACAGCAGGTGCGGAACTCTATCAAAAGCCTTACTAAAATCTAAGTAAATAATATCAAATTCTTTATTGTGATCAACAGCCTCAAAAGCTTGTGTGTGTGTTTTGTGTGTGTGTGTGGTGGTGTGTTGTGTGTGTGTGTGTTGTGTGTGTTGTATGTGTTGGTGTATGTGTTGTGTGTTTTTGTGTTTTGTGCGTGTGTGTGTGTGTGTGGTGTGTGTGTTGTGTGTGTGTGTGTGTGTGTGTGTGTGTGTGTGTGTGTGTGTGTGTGTGTGTGTGTGTGTGGTGTGTGTGTGTGTGTGTGTGGTGTGTGTGTGTGTGTGTGTGTGTGTGTGTGTGTGTGGTGTGTGTGTTGTGTGTGTGTGGTGTGTGTGTGTGTGGTGTGTGTGTGTGTGTGGTGTGTGTGTTTGTGTGTGTGTTGTGTGTGTTGTGTGTGTTGTGTATGTGTTGTGGTTTTGTGTGTTGTGCGTGTGTGTGTGTTGTGGTGTGTGTGTTGTGTGTGTGGGTGTGTGTGTGTGTGTGTGTGTGTGTGTGTGTGTGTGTGTGTGTGTGTGTGAAGGGCGGCAAGTGTGAAGAAAAAAAAATCACTTTTATGGAGATTATAAATCACACGTTCATTCAGTAGGATTAAATGTCCCATTCAAAACTTTTTCCTCTGTCCCTTTTTTGTTTGACTTCTTAGGAAACCGGGAATCAGGTCCTAGATTCCCAAATTAGGAATTATGAGGCGTTGAGTGTAGTTTCTCTTCGTCTTCCCCTTCCTTCCCTACTTTCATTCCTCCCTCCTTTCTTCTCTTTCATTCTCACCTTCCTTTCCTCCCCTCTTCATCTTAGCTCTTTCATTCTCTTACACTTCGTTCTTTTTTTCTCTTCCGTCTCTCTCTCTCTCTCTCTCTTTATTCTTCTATCTCTCTCTCCCTCCATCTGTCCTCTCCGTGTTTCCTTTCCTCCATCAGTCTTTCCTTCATCTTCTCTCTCTTCCAGTAATTAGTTACTGATGTAATTGCTAAAATGTAAATATCATTTTTTTTAGTCGCAAGAGCATAAGTGTATTACTGGCGTCCCATCGTTATTTAGTTATTCATAAATACACGTAATAAAATGTCCACTGGTAGTGGTCCGTCACTCGGTGAAAAAGTCATAAGAACATATGTAAAGTAAAAGGACACAAGTGCAACTAATGTGACATTTATTGTGGGAACGTTTCGCCTCCAGGAGCTTTATCAAGCTATTACCTCCATCAGCTTGATAAAGCTCCTGGAGAGCGAAACGTTCCCACAATAAATGTCACATTAGTTGCACTTGTGTCCTTTTACTTTACATATTGTCGGTAATTCTACCAACTTTATTACATAAGAACATAAGAATGGAGGAACACTGCAGCAGGCCTACTGGCACATAGAAGGCAGGTCCTTATCAACACCCCCGTATATTTGTCCAACCTTTTCCCAGGCTACCCAGTTTATAGAGAAGAGCATTGTTCCGTTGTTTATATTAGCGCCACATTTTTCGTAACCTCAGATCCAGACTTCTTGATCTTATTAACAGACATTAAATGATATCTGTAATTTTTTTTAATGGGATGGACCGGTAAACCAGCGGAATGCGTGGATCATATGACCAAAATCAGCACTCGCGTCAGGAGGCATTTTTTCTAATGGCATCCGTTGAGGGTACTTTGTTTTAGTGCTTAACAGTTAATATTTTGAACATCAAAATGGTATACAATACCGACAGGTTGGTAGGTAAGACACATAGGCAACAGTTAGGCAACTTTATTCCGAAACGTAGGCAGGAACAGTAGAGATGTGAAGACGATGTAATCAGTCCATCACCCTTGAAGTCGTAGTAGTGAGATTGTAGTGGCTACAATCTCACTACTACTACTCTGCACCTCTCTTTCCGACAGTATTTAAGTCTCAACACTGTCCCTTGATCTTCAGTTAGTTCCAGACTTTGGAACAGGACTTCTCCAGGCTGAGGGACTGACAACCTCAAACCTACGACTTTAAGGGTGATGGACTGATTACATCGTCTTCACATCTCTACTGTTCCTGCCTACTTTCTGTATTCGACTGAAGAAGCCTACTGTGTAGGCGAAACGTTTCGGAATAAAGTTGCCTAACTGTTGCCTATGTGTCTTACCTACCAGTTAATATTTTGTATATGTTCTCTCTCCACTCTGTTGCTTGCCTTCGTATATTGTGATCTGTTTGTTCCTCTACTTCCCCACGGTATATTTAGTCTCATCTTTCAGTATACCTGGAGAGTATTGTAGATGAATGGTTCACAGAACCGACACGTTGATAAATTAGACACATGTGCAACTCTTGGGTATCTTTATTAAGGAAACGTTTCGCCACACAGTGGCTTCATCAGTCCATACACAGGAGAAGCTCCTGTGTATGGACTGATGAAGCTCCTCCTATTCTTCGAGCTTCTCCTGTGTATGGACTGATGAAGCCACTGTGTGGCGAAACGTTTCCTTAATAAAGATACCAAAGAGTTGCACATGTGTCACCTGGAGAGTATACCTGGAAAGAGTTCCGGGGGTCAACGCCCCCGCGATCCGGTCTGTGACCAGGCCTCAATAGTTACACAAGCAAAGCTCTGCTGGCTATATCGCGCCATTATTATTATTATTATTATTATTATTATTATTATTATTATTATTATTATTATTATTTAATTATTTAATTATTCAAAGTTATCATTGTCATCATTTATCCTTCTCCCAGAACGCGATCCTCAACAGCTGACTAACACCTAGGTGCTAGGTACAGGTAGGTGAACATAGGTGTGTGGTTCACTAGTCTTGGAGAAACTCTTAAATCCGCAGGGGCCACACAGCACCTGGGGAATGGGAGGTAATTAAGTTTGATCCAAGGAAGGTGACGGAGTAGCACCACTTCTTTGGATCAAGAGCCCTTCACTAGCATCACGGCATTCTACTTTATGGGACACATGTAAGGTCACTTTAGGTCTCTCGTCGTGTGTGTGTGTGTACTCACCTAGTTGAGGTTGCAGGGGTCGAGAGACTCAGCTCCTGGCCCCGCCTCTTCACTGATCGTGTGTGTACTCACCTAGTTCTCACCTAGTTGAGGTTGCAGGGGTCGAGTCCAAGCTCCTGGCCCCACCTCTTCACTGGTCGCTACTAGGTCACTCTCCCTGAACCGTGAGCTTTATCATACCTCTGCTTAAAGCTATGTATGGATCCTGCCTCCACTACATCGCTTCCCAAACTATTCCACTTCCTGACTACTCTGTGGCTGAAGAAATACTTCCTAACATCCCTGTGATTCATCTGTGTCTTCAACTTCCAACTGTGTCTCCCCTTGTTACTGTGTCCCATCTCTGGAACATCCTGTCTTTGCCCACCTTGTCAATTCTTCTCAGTATTTTGTATGTCGTTATCATGTCCCTCCCTATCTCTCCTGTCCTCCAGTGTCGTCAGGTTTGGGATTTCCCTTAACCTCTCCTCGTAGGACATACCTCTTAGTTCTGGGACTAGTCTTGTTGCAAACCTTTGCACTTTCTCTAGTTTTTTTACGTGCTTGGCTAGGTGTGGGTTCCAAACTGGTGCCGCATACTCCAATATGGGCCTAACGTACACGGTGTACAGGGTCCTGAACGATTCCTTATTAAGATGTCGCAATGCTGTTCTGAGATTTGCTAGGCGCCCATATGCTGCAGCAGTTATTTGGTTGATGTGCGCTTCAGGAGATGTGCCTGGTGTTATACTCACCCCAAGATCTTTTTCCTTGAGTGAGGTTTGTAGTCTCTGGCCCCCTAGACTGTACTCCGTCTGCGGTCCTCTTTGCTCTTCCCCAATCTTTATGACTTTGCACTTGGTGGGGTTGAGCTCCAGGAGCCAATTGCTGGACCAGGTCTGCAGCCTGTCCAGATCCCTTTGTAGTTCTGCCTGGTCTTCGATCGAGTGAATTCTTCTCATCAACTTCACATCTGCAAACAGGGACACTTCGGGGTCTATTCCTTGGACTGACCCCTGTGGGACCCCGCTGGTCACAGGTGCCCACTCTGACACCTCACCACGTACCATGACTCGCTGCTGTCTTCCTCACAAGTATTCCCTGAACCATTGTAGTGCTTTCCCTGTTATCCCTGCTTGGTCCTCCAGTTTTTGCACTAATCTCTTGTGTGGAACTGTGTCAAACGCCTTCTTGCAGTCCAAGAATAAGCAATCCACCCACCCATCTCTCTCTCATCTTACTGCTGTGTGTGTGTGTGTGTGTGTGTGTATGTGTGTATGTGTGTGTGTGTGTGTGTGTGTGTGTGAATAGTGAGTGGCACTTGGTGTGTTTATGACTTGGCGTGCGTGTGTAAGTGGGCAGAGTCACAAGGGTTCGCAATTTTTTTTATATTGCTTCCCTTTCTCATTCATTCATTTCATTCATTTATTCATTCATCCATTTCATTCATTCATTAGCTTTCATAATTCATTTGCCATTCTTCGTCACTCAAGCTTCCAGGTAAGTCTTTCATAGAGATACACACACACACACACACACACACACACACACACACACATATATATTATATATATATATTTTATATATAATATATATATATATAATATATAATATATATATATATATAGCTTCTTTGATATGCAAATTATTGCAGTCTCGCCATCCGTTACCTTCTTGCACAATTTTTTTTGCTTATCGTCGTACCCTTATTTTTAGATCTGATACTCAGGATTTTTTTGATGTAAAAGAAATAGCTTCAAAGAGGTTTTATAAAACCTCTCTCTTTTCTCTCTTCTCTCTCCCTTTTTCCCTCTCCCCTCCTCTCTCTTCTCTTTTTCTTCTCTCTATCTCCCCCTTTTTTTCCCTTTTTCTCTCCCTTTTCCTTCTCTCTCCTTCCCCATGTCGTTTATCTCCCCTTTCCCCACTGTACGTGTTTTTCCTCTGTTGTTTATATTTTCTTTTTTATTCCAGTTGTTCCCCCCTTTAAGTTTTAAAAACCCTATTTTATCTTTTCCTTCATTTCTTTTTTTTTAGTGTGTGGGTTTTCTATGTCTTCCTTTTTTTTTGCTGGGTTTTGTTTCCCGGGGTTTTGCTTCCCTACTTTTTATCTTTGTATCTTTTAATTTTTTATCTTTTTTTTGGGGAGATTTCTTTAAGAGGGTCACTTTTCTTTTTTCTATACACACATTCATTTTTTGGAGTTTTCTAAGAGAGCTGAAGACGTGAGTAGCAGACTGTGTCTCAGTTAGACGTGGGGTAGTAGACGTGTCTGTGTAAGAGGTGTAGCAGACTTTTTCTCGTGGAGAGTGTGAGTAGACTGTGTCCGTGGAGCGTGTGTAGTAACTGTGTCTCAGTTTTTAAACGTGTGAGTAAAGTGTCTCAGGGGGTGAGACTTTGGGTAGTAGCGTGCTCAGTGGAGACGGGTTTTAGCAGACTGTTTCTCATTGACACGGTGAGTAGACTGTCTCTGTTGAGACGTGTGTAGCAGACTGTGTCTCGTGTGGACGTGTGTACAACGTTTTCATGTGAGACGTGGTAGTGACTTGTTCAGTGTGAGGATGTGTAGAGACTGTGTCTCAGTGGAACTTTTTGTAGTAGACTGTGTCTCGGGGTGGACGTGTGTGGAGCTGTGTTCAGTGTGAGACGTGTGGGGGCAGATGGTTCAGTGTGAGAGTGTATAGTAGATTTTGTCTCAGTGTGGAGTGTGTATAACTGTGTCTCAGTGTGGGGACTTTGGTAGTAGACTGTTTTCCGTTGAGACGTGTGTAGTAGACTGTGTCTCAGTGTGAGACGTGTGTAGTAGACTGTGTCTCAGTGTGAGACGTGTGTAGTAGACTGTGTCTCAGTGTAAGACGTGTGTAGCAGACTGTGTTCTCAGTGTGAGACGTGTGTAGCAGACTGTGTCTCAGTGTGAGACGTGTGTAGCAGACTGTGTCTCAGTGTGAGACGTGTGTAGCAGACTGTGTCTCAGTGTGAGACGTGTGTAGTAGACTGTGTCTCAGTGGGGAACGGGGTGTAGACTGGTCTCAGTGTAGAGTGTGTTGATGTGTCTCGTCGAGCTGTGTGCAGCTGTGTCTCGTGTGGAGTGTGTAGTAGACTGTGTTCAGTGTGAGAGTGTGTAGCAGACTGTGTCTCAGTGTGAGACGTGTTTGCGACGTGTTCAGTGCGAACGTGTGTAAGACTGTGTTCGTTGAGACGTGGTAGCAGATGTGCTCGTGTGAGAGTGTGCGCAGACTGTGTCTCAGTGTGAGACGTTTTTAGAGCTGGTTCGTGTGGAGTGTGAACAGACTGTGTCTCAGTGTGAGACGTGTGTAGCAATGTGTCTCGTTGAGACGTGTGTAGAGCGTGCTCGTGTGGACGTGTGTGCGCGTGTCTCATTAGACGTGTGTAGCCAGACTGTGTTCGTGTGAACGTGTGAGCAACTGTTCTCAGTGTGAGAGTGTGTAGCAGATGTGTCTCGGTAACGTGTGTAGAGACTGTGCGCAGTGTGGGGGCGTGTTAGAGTCGTTTTCAGGTAGAGTGTGTGTAACTTGTCTCAGTGTGAGACGTGTGTTAACTGTGTTCAGTGTGAGACGTGTGTGTGGCTGTGTCTCAGTGTGGAGTATGTAGTGGGGCTGTGTCTCATTGTGAGAGTGTGTATGATGTGTTCTTTGTGAGACTTTGGTAGTGATGTCTGTCAGTGTGGGGTGTGTAGTAGATGTGTCTCGGGGGGAACGGTTAGTGACGTCCTCCAGTGTGGACGTGTGTAAAAAACTTTTTGCTAGTGTGAGACGTGGTAGCAGACTGTGTCTCAGTGTGAGAGTTGGGTTAGACGTGTTCAGTGTGGACGTGTGTAGAGACGTTCTCAGGGGAGACGGTGTGTAGACTGTGTTCAGGGGAAAAGTGTGGTAGTGAGTGTCTCAGTGTGAGACGTGTGTAGTGGGCTTGTCTCAGGGGAATTGTGCACAGACTGTGTCTCAGTGTGAGCGTGTTTGGGTAGTGACTGTGCCCTCAGGTGAGAGTGTGTGTCGACGGTCTCACTGTGAGGTGTGTAAACTGTGCTCAGTGTGAGACGTGTGGACGTGCCGGGACTGTCTCGTGTAAACGTTGGCGCAGACTGTCCCCTCGTGTGAGACGTGTGCAGCAGACTGTGTCTCAGTGTACGTGTGTAGTAGACGTGTCTCAGTGCGAGAGTGTGCGGGGGACTGGCTCAGTGCGGGCGGTGCAGCGACTTGTTCGTGTGGACGTGTGCACAGACTTTTCTCGTGCGAGATGTGCAGCGGCTGTGTCTCGGCAAAACTGTGCAGCAGACTGGTTCAGGCAGACTGTGCAGCAGCTGTGTCTCATGCAGACTGTCAGAGACTGTGTCCAGTGCGAGACGTGTGTATAGAGTGTCTCAGTGGAGACGTGTGTTTAGACTGTTTTCCAGTGCGGGGGAGGTGTAGTAACGTGTCTAGTGCGAGACGTGGTAGCAGACTGGTTCAGTGCGAGACGTGGTAGTAGACGTGTCTCAGTGCGAGACGTGTGTAGCAGACGTGTTCAGTGCGAGAGGGTTTAGTAACTGTGTTCATGCGAGACGTGTGTATAGATTTGGTTCGTGCGAGACTGTGTGCAGACTGTGTCTCATGTGAGGTGTGTAGTAGACTGTGTCTCAGTGTGAGACGTGTGCAGCAGATGTGTCTCAGTGTGGAGTGTGTAGTGACTGGCTATGTGAGATTTGTGTAGCGACTGTGCTCAGTTAGATGTGTAGTGCTGTGTCTCAGTGGAGAGGGGTAGCAACTTGTTCAGGGGGTGAGAGTGTGTGTAGCTGTGTCTCAGTGTGGAAGTGTGTCAGACTGTTCTCAGTGTGAGAGTGTGTCTGACTGTGTCTCAGTGTGAGCGTGTGCAGCAGACTGTGTCTCAGCCCCGGACGTGTGTAGCGGGCTGTGTCTCGTGTGAACGTGTGAGGACTGTGTCCATGCGGAGGTGTAGCAGACTGTGTCTCAGTGTAAGAGGTTAGTGACTGTGTCTCAGTGTGAGACGTGGAGCAGACTGGTCTCAGTGGAGAGGTGTAGCAGCTGTGTCCAAGTTTTAGCGTGGAGCAGATGTGTTCAGTGTGAGGTGGACAGACGTGTCTCAGTGTGAGAGTGTGTAGTAGACTGTGTCTCAGGTAAACTGGTAGTAGGCTGTGTCTCGTGGAGACGTATGTTGGGCGTTTTCTTTGGAGACGGGGTAGTAGACTGTGTCTCATTGTGGCTTTTTATAGCGTCTCTAGTGTGGACGTTGTAGTAGATGTTTTCCTGTGAACGTGTGTATAGATGTCTCTCAGTGTGAGAGTGTGTGTAAACTGTGCTCAGTGTGAGGACGTTTTAAAGCAGACGTGTTCATGTGAGACGGGGGTGTGCTGTGTCTCAGTGGGGAACGTGTGTAGTAGACTGTGTTCAGTGTGAAAACGGGTGTGGTGTGGGACTGGTCTCAGTGTGAGACGTTGTAGTAGATGTGTCTCAGTGTGAGAGTTGTAGTAGAGGGGGTCTCGTGTGGGTGTTAGTAGACTGTGTTCAGTGTAGACGTGTGCAGCAGATGTGCTCAGTGTGAGACGGGTGATAGACGTGTCTCATTGGAGCTGTTAGTCGACTGTTCTCACTGTAGACGGTGTATAGACTGTGTTCAGTGTGAGACGTGTGTAGTAGACTGTTCTAGGTGGACGTGTGCGCAGACTTGTCTCAGTGTGAGACGTTTTTGGTAACTGTGTCTCAGTGTGGGGGTGTGCAGCGGCTTCTCAGTGTGGGGGACTGTCAGCAGACTGTGTCTCAGGTGAGACGTGTGCAGCAGACTGTGTTCGTGTGGACGTGTGTAGTAGATGTGTTCAGGGGAGACGTGTGCAGCAACTGTGTTCAGTTTTGGCCCGTGTGCAGCAGATGTGTCTCAAGTGGGGGGCTTGCAGCAGACGGTCTCAGTGCGAGACGTGGCCGACTGTGTCTCAGTGCGAGCGGTGCAGCAGACGTGTCTCAGTCGAGCGTGTGCAGCAGACTGGTCTCGTGCGAGACGTGTGCAGCAGACTGTCTCAGTGCGAGACGTGTGCAGCGACTGTGTCTCAGTGCGAACGTGTGTAGTAGCTGTTCTCATGCGAGCGGGTAGTGACTGTGTCTCAGTGCGAGACGGTGTGTGACTGTGTCCTTACGAGCGTGTTTAGCTGTGTCCCCCGTGCGAGACGTGTGTAGCAACTGTGTCCAGGCGAGACGTGTGTAGTAGACTGTGTCTCGTGCGGAGTGGGTAGTAGACTGTGTTCAGTGGAGACGTTGTATAACTGTGTCTCAGTGCGAGACGTGGTAGTGACTGGTCTCAGTGCGAGACGTGTGTGAGGACTGTGTTCAGTGCGGAGTGTGTAGGATGGTCTCAGTGTGAGAGTGTGTAGAGCTGTGTCTCGTGTGGAGGTGTAGCAGACGGGTTTTCCAGTGTGAGAGTTGTATTAGATGTGTCTCAGTTTGAGGTTTTGTAGCAGACTGTGTCTAAATTTTTGAGAGGTGTAGAAACTGTGTTGTGTGAGAGTGTGTACAGCTGTGTTCAGTGTGAGAGTGTGTAGAGACTGTGTCTCTGGAAAACGGTGCACAGCTGTGTCTCATGCGAGACGTGTGCAGCAGACGTGTCTCGTGCGAACGTGTGCAGCAGACTGTGTCTCGTTGAGAGTGTCAGCGCTGTGTTCAGTGCGAGAGTGTTAGCAGACTGTGCTCGGTGATGTGTTAGCAGACGTGTCTCATGTGAGACGGTGCAGGAACTGTGTTCAGTGTGGGGAGGTGTAGAACTGTGCTCAGTGTGAAGTGTGTCGACTGGTCTCAGTGTGAACGTGTGCAGCAGACTTTTGTTCATGCGAGAGTGTGCATAGACTGTGTCTCAGTGCGAGACGTGTGAGTAGACTGTGTTCGGCGAGACGTGTGCAGTAACTGTGTCCAGTGCGAGACGTGTGTAGTAGCGGTTCAGGGGAAATGTGCGCAGACTGTGTTCAGGCGAGCGGTGAGTAGACTGTGTCTCGTGCGAAAAAGGCAGTAGACTGGTGTCTCAGTGCAGACTGGGGCAGTAGACGTTCTCGTGCGGCTGTGCAGTAGACTGTGTTCAGTGCGAGACGGGGTTTTTTAAGGCGAAAAGAAAACAAGCTTTGTAATTGCAGAAACTGGGAAAACACTAGTATCATGCCTGACATTTTATTAGCAATTTTTTCGCTCAAAAAATATATTCGTTTTGTTGTGTGTTGTGTGTGTGTGTGTGTGAGGGAGAGAGAGAGAGAGGAGAGAGAGAGAGAGAAGAAAAGGATTAATCGGGCCAAGTCTTTAAAATTTTTTTTTGCCGGGAAGAGGAAGAGGAAAGGGTCTTTTGGTTTAAACCCCCACCCCCCCCCCCAACTCCCCCTTCCCCTTTCATCCATTTTTTCTTCCCCCCCCTCTCCTCACCTACCCCGCCAACCCCTTTTTTCCTTTCCTGCGATTCTCCTGAAGCTGTGGACTGCTCGGGGAGACTCCCAAAACGCGAGGGGCCAAAGGTTTTAGAGCTTGTTTGCGAATACAGTAGTTTAAAAAACCATCCCCAACCTTTCCCCCCCTCCCCCACCTTTATTCCCCCTTTCCCCACTCTCATCCTCCCCTCCCCACCTTCATCCTCCCTTCCCCCCCTCAACCCCCCCTCCCACCTTATCCCCCCCTCCCCACCTTTCCCTTTCTCCCCCACCTTCAACGTCCCCTCCCTTTTTCTCATCTTTTTTATGTAGCTTTTCCCGGGAATAAATTTTTATTCCTTTTTTAAAATTTTAGGCTTATAATGATTTTTAATTTTTATTGCTTACAAATGTATGTGTATGTGGATTATATTAAAATTTTTATATATATATAATATATATATATAAATATATATATATATATATATATATTATATATATATATATTATATAAAATATTAGCACATGGGCCCATTCCCAAAGGGAGGTGGCCGAAAAAGAAAAACTTTCACCGTCTTCACTCCACACTGTCTGCCCCGAAGGGTGCTTTTTCACTACGTTTTTAAACTGAAAATTAACACCCCTCCTTTAAGGCAGGGACTGTACTTCCCCTCCGGGCTCAAGTCCGGGCCCGCCCGGGTTTTCCCCGAATCCCCTTTAGAATGTTACTTTGCTCCACTCCAACGCACGTCAAGTATTAAAACCATTTGTCTCCATTCACCCTATCAAACATTCTCACGCATGCTTCTGGAAGTCCAAACCCCTCGCACACAAAACCTCCTTTCCCCCCCCCTCCAAAACCCTTTCCCAGGCCGACCCTTCCCCCTTCCTTCACTCAGATGATACACTCTGAAGTCATTCGTTTCGTCCATTTTCTTCATGTCCTAACACCTCTTAACCCCTTTCCCCAGCCCTTGGACAACGTTTTTGGCAAACCCCCACCTCCTCCTAAAATTCCAAACTACGAATTCTCTGCATTATATTCACACCACACATTCCCTCAAAAATTGCATTCCACTGCCCCAGCCTCTCCTCGCTCAACATTTTACACCCTGCTTACCCCATTAAGGCGTTGGTAAAATAACTCTCATACATTCCTTTTTGACCAAGGACAAAGTTCTTTGTCTCCAAAACCCTAATGCACCGTCACCCTTTTTCCCCTCATCAATTCTATGATTCACCTACTTTTATGACCCATCCGCTGACAAATCCACTCCCAATTTTTGAATACATTCACCTCCTCCAATCTCTCCCTCCATCTGATATCCAATCTTTTTCACCAATTTTTTTTGTTTCCCCATAACCTTTCTCTTTTCCCATTCACTTTTAATTTTCTTTTTTTAATACCCCACCAAATTCATCCACCCAACTCTGCAAATTCTCTTCGAAAACTCCCAAGACACAGTGTCTCAGCAAAGAGCAACTGTACAACTCCCCCTTTATGGTGAAATTTCTTTTTTAAATCCACGTTCTTGCCAAGCCCCGCATTTACTTTTCTTAAACCACTCTATAAAAAATTAAACAACCCCGGTGACTCAACATCCTTGCTAAGGCCCATTTTATGGGAAATAATCTTTTCCTACATACCTAACTTTTAGCCCACTATCCTCGTAAATACTCTTCATGCTTTTAGAACCTCCTCCTATCCATACACCTGCAACATCTGCCACATTACCCCCCCATCCACCCGTCATTTCGCCCTTTTTCCCAAAACCATAAATGCACAAAAAACCCCTTTTTGCCTTATTAAAAACTGTTACTTATATGTTTCACTGTAAAAACCTGGTCCACACCCTCCCCACCTTTTTTAAAGCCTCCTTGTTCATCTGCTATCCTATTGTCCGCTTACTCTTAATTTTCAATAATAATCACCATAACTTTCCAGGGTTTTCAACAGACTTCCCCCCCAAAATTTTTTTTACTCTCTTTTTTCCCCTTTGCCTTTAACAAAGGGAAATGCATGCTCTCGCCAATCCCTGGTACCTTTCCCTCTTCCCCTAAACCCCTTAAATAAAAGCACCCAAACCCCTCCAAAAATATATCCCCCCCTGCTTTTAACATTTAATTTAATCCCCTCAATTTTCCCGCCCTTACCCACTTTATTTTACCTATGCCTCCGAACTTCCCCCACTCACAACTGGCTCTTTCTCACTCCTACAAGATGTTATTTCTCCTGGCCCTATACAAAATCACACACCCCCACACACAACCACACACAAACACCACACACACCACCACCACACCACACAATCCATACCCCCAGCCTCCCCCCAACACCGCATAGAACCCCACAGTAGCCCCAGGTCTCCACCCCCCACAGGCCCCCCAAACCACAGTGTTGGAAAGGAAACTGAAAGGGAGGTACACAAACCTGATGGAATAACAAATAAGTGGGAGGAGTGGCAAAAAAGAGTCAAAAAAGCATCACCGGACATATATTCCAAAACCAAACTTCAGGTATGATAAAAAATGCCATCTTTTTCCCAAAGGGATACCAAATCCTGGGAAAGACGAGGGAACAGGGGGGTGGAGGATGGGGTTGCTGATCAAAAATCGCTGGAATTTTGTGAGTGGAGGAGAAGAAGCGGAGAAAAAAGTGATTACAAGTGGAACACTTCATCTGGAGGTCCCAGGGGTTTAAAAGCATGTGTATAAACCCCCCACAGAACAGCAGGGGCCAAGGGGAAAAGTCGCGAACAATAAGCGTGGTTGACACACTGGCTAGAGGGCCAGAAGACCCTGCATGCAGGGCAAAGCTCCCGATCACGGGGGACTTTAACCAAAAGGGGATAGAAATTGGGGGAACTTGGGCCCACAGGGGGCCAAGATACTTGGGGGGCTAAGTGATGGAAGGTGGTATGGGGAAATTCAGTACCAAACTAAGGGGCACTCAAGAGAGAGGGGAGGATGAACCAGCAGGCTGGACTTAGTTTCACCTTCAGTAGTGCCGATATCGAGGAAATCACAATGAAAGACCCTTGGGGCCAGTGACCATGTGGTTTTTTAAGCTTTGAAACACAGTAGACTACAAGTGGAGGGGAAAAAGCAGGAAGGCCCGGACGAAAAGAACCAAAAAATACAAGAAAGGGGACACACGGAATGAGGAACTACCTGAACGGGGTTCATGGGAAGAGAACTGGCAGGGAAAACCCGTTAATGAGTGTGGAAATGTACAATAAAATCAAAAGGGGGCTGAGGAGGGTTTGTACCAAGGGTAAAGGAGTAATGAAAAAGCCAGGATGGCCCATGGTTTACCCAAAGGTGAGGGAGGCAAAAACCCGTGTGCTGGGAATGGGAAGAAAAAAACAAAGGACCCAGGAGAATAAGGAGAACAGTGTAAGCCAGAAAGAATTTTCAAGATAAGAAGGGAGGCCCAAAGACAATATGAAAAAGACATAGCAGCGAAAGCCCCAAATCTGACCCGAAAATGTTGTACGCCACATAGGAGGAAAACAACAGTAAGGGCCAGGTAACAGGAAAAGGGAAGGGAAGGGGGAGAGGACAAACAGGAAAAAACCGGGGGAAAATGTGAAGAACTCAACAAGAGATTCAAAGAAGTGTTTACAGAGGGGACAGAAGGGGCCCGAAAGCGGAGAGGTGGGGCACACCACCAAATGTGGACACGTGCACAAACCGAGGGAAAAAGTGAAAAGGCTTCTGATGAGCTAGATACCCCAAAGGGAAGGGGCCCGATAACATCTCCCCATGGGGTTTGAGAGAGGGGGCGAGGCGCTATGTTACCCCAAAACAATATTCAATACATCTATGAAACAGGGGATTGCCGAGGCATGGGGGGACACAAATGTAGTCCCAATCTTTAAAAAAAAAGGGGACAGACTGAAGCATTTTAATACAGACCCGTGTCACTGACTGTATAGTATGCAAAAAATGGGAAGTATCAGGAGAAAATGTGGGAAAACCTAGAAAGGAATGATTCATCACAGCACAGCATGGTTTCGGGACGGGGAAAACCTGGTCACAACCACGGAGTTCTAGACATGGTGACAGCAGTAAAAAAGGAAAAGGGGGGGGGTGGGTTGCATTTTCTTGGGCGCAAGAAGGCGTTTGACACAGTTTCCCCACAAGAGATTGGTGCAAAAACTGGGGGACCAAGAGGGGTAACAGGGAAAGGCACTACAATGGTCGGGAAAACTTGTCAGGAAGACAGAGGATCATGGTACGTGGGAGGTGTCGAGTGGGACCTGTGACCAGCGGGGTCCCGCAGGGTCAGTCAGGCCAGTCTGTTTTGGTATTTGTGAAAAGACATGACGGAAGGAATAACTCTGAGGTGTCCCCGTTTGCGTGACGTGAAGTTGAGAAAGAATACACCGATGAAGACCAGGCAGAACTTTCAAAGGATCTGGACAGGCGCGAAAAAATGGCAGCAATTTGGGTCCCGGATTCAATCCCCCCAAATGCAAAGTTTGAAATTGGGGGGGGGCAAAGAAGGCCGCAGACGGGTACAGTCTGGGGGGGTCAGAGACACAAACCTCACCCAAAGGAAAAAATTTTGGGGGGGGGGTATAACACCAGGCACATTCCGAAGCGCACATCAAACCCCAAAAAACTGCTGCAGCATTTGGGGCCTAGCAAACCTCAGAACAGCACCGCATCTTAATAAGGAAAAAGTTAGGACCCTGTACACCGTTAAAGTTAGGCCCCTTTTGGAGTTGCGGCACCAGTTTGGGAACCCACACCAGCCAAGCACGTAAAGAACTAGAGAAAAATGAAGGTTTGAACAAAACTAGCCCGAGCAAGAGGATTCCCCGAGGAGAGGTTAAGGGAAATCAACCTGACGCATGGGGGACAGGAGAATAGGGGGGAATGATAAAAGACATAAAAAAATACTGGGAGGAATTGACAAGGTGGACAAAACAGGAGTTCCGAGATTTTGGGCAAGTAACAAGGGGACACAGTTGGAAGCAAAGACACAGTGAACACAGGGATGAGGAAATATTTTTTCAGCCCGGTAGTCAGTAAGTGGAATAGTTTGGGGGCGATGAGTGGAGGCAGGGTCCATCATAGCTTTAAGCAGAGGTACGATAAAGCTCACGGCTCAGGGAGAGTGACCTAGTAGCGATCAGTGAAGAGGCGGGCCAGGAGCTCGGACTCGACCCCCGCAAACCTCAACTAGGTGAGTACAACTAGGTGAGTACACACACACACACATATATTTATATATATATATATATATATATATATATATATATATATTATATATATATATATATATATATATATATATATATATATATATTATATATATCGTGCCGAATAGGCAGAACTTGCGATCTTGGATTAAATAGCAACGCTCATCTTGCCATATAGGACAAGCGAAAATTTGTGTATGCAATAATTTCGCCAAAACCATTCTGAACCTAACGAAAAAAATATATTTCACTGTGTTTGTTTAGTATTAAATTATTGTAAACAAATCTAAAATATATTTAGTTGGGTGAGGCTAAAATAAATTGTTCTTGTTACAATAAGGCTAGGTAAGTTTTCTAAGATTCTTTTGGAGCAAAATTAAAAAATTTTACGTTAACATTAATGAAAAAAAATATATCTTTAAACGTATAAGAGAAATTTTTAGAAAGGACTTAATTTTAAATGAGCTCTTGCTAATTGACCAGTTTAAATATTCGGCACGATATATATATATATTTTATATATTTTATATATTATATCTATATATTTTATATATTTATATATATATATTTGCGCAATAAGATCACCAGTAAACAGGTGATATCAGAATATGCAAAAAAAACCACTGTGAAAGGATGGTGAAATTCCAAGCGCTTTTGTGACTTCTAACATTATCAAAGAACTATGCTAGTTCCTTGATTATGTGAGAAGTCACGAAAGCGCTTGAAATTTCACCATCCTTTCACAGTGGTTGTTTAATGTGTGTGTGTGTGTGTGTGTGTGTGTGTGTGTGTGTGTGTGTGTGTGTGTATATATGTATTTGTGTGTGTGTGTGTGTGTGTTGTGTGTGTGTGCATATATGTGTGTGGTTGGATATCTTAGTACATCTTTCTTTTCCTCTTTTTTCTTATTGTGGCAATGTTTCGCTCTCCAGGAGCTTCGTCAGTCCGTTTCGGTAACGGTTATGGGTTGTGAAAGCTCCTGGAGAGCGAGACGTTGCCACATTAAAATGTCACATTAGTTGCATTGTCTCCTTTTACCTAACATATTGTCAGTAATTCTACTAACAGTATTGCAAGACATCAGTTTCTCCTGTGCATAGGATAGGCTGTCCCGAGATATGGCGGGATCCAAGTGATAGTAACTCCAACTATGCTGGAAGGAAACCTTTGAAAATCCCACAGTTGATGAACCCTTACTGGAATGCTTGACGATAACCTCACTGCCCCACTGAAGTATCCCACCTCGAGTTGACGGTTTTCAACACCTGGTATGAGCACCATCCTGCTTGATGGAATATAGCAGATAAACATAGCTAGCATTCGTTCCCACTGTGTAATTATTACAAAGAATAGGGTAGCATCACACTGCTGATTTATGAAATTTTTCTTAAAAAAATTAAAAGAACACCTCTCAACCCTCTCGTTCATCATCTCCATCACCTACGAACAAAGATGGAGTTTCAAGTATGTCAGTGTAATTAAGACGGCTCCTTCTTTCTCTCCTCTCGGGAGTTGCTGAAGATGCCGCAGCAGCACCATTTCTATCAACAGTATCAGCAAGTGGAACAGCTGCAGCAGCTGTATTAACTAGTACACCACCACCTAGGGCTTCAAAATATCTTCCAGATCATAATACCTCCCAGGAGTCTCTTAAAAATATCTCAAAGGTCACTGAGTTGCAGAGGGTGCTGCTGAGGGCAGTGAGAGGTGTGCTGTGTGGGTCAGATTCTTGCTGATTTCAAGACCTGGAAGGTCTCAGATCTTGTCAGATCTCGAATCTTTGAAGGTCTCAGATTTTTAGACTTATTTCACATCCTGGACTGTCTCAGAGCTTGGCAGATTTCAGATCGCTGGCAGGTCTCGCAGCTTCGCAGATTTCAAATCGCTGGCAGGTCTCGCAGCTTCGCAGATTTCAAATCGCTGGCAGGTCTCAGAGCTTGGCAGCTTTCAGATCGCTCGCAGGTTTTCAGAGCTTGGCAGATTTCAAATCGCTGGCAGGTCTCGGAGATCTGGCAGGTCTTAGGTCTTGGGAATTAACCTACCATAACTTTGCATTTATGGAGATAACCTGACAGTCATCAAACAAATGCTTGTGTCGTCAGCGGAAATTTCTTGGCCAAGACTCCTGTATTCCCTCCCCTCCCAACCTCCATCTTTCCTCACCTCTCCCCTCTTTCTCTTCCCTCTTCCATTCCTATATCCTCCTGTATTTTTTTTTTTTTTAGCATTTTGCCATCCAAGTATACGATTTTTTTTAAGTTTTATCAGCATAAGAGTTTTTTACTACACTTCCTTATAATCAACCAAATTATTATTATTATTATTATTATTATTATTATTATATTATTATTAGTAGTAGTAGTAGTAGTAGTAGTAGTGCCATGATAGATAAACCCGTAATGTACATACAACGCCTATCTAGGGATGATTTCGTCGCACAATCTATAAGCTTTATTAGGCCTGTTTTCACATTTTTTTTTACCCGTTTCTGTATTTCATGCATCTGGCTTAAACTCCACCATTTGTCCCTCCACTTGGTCACCTTCCATCACTTATTTTAGGATATCGGTCATTTTTTTTTTTCAAAATTTACGTTATGTGGACTGATGAAATGTTGCGTGGTGCTGCAATGACGATACTGTGGTACTACCTAGTTGTGGTTGAGGGGTGTTCACAGTCCTGGCCCCGCCCTTCACTGGCTGCTAGGGGTCACTCTCCCGCCCATGGCTTTATCATACCTTTTTTGAAGCTGTGTATGGATCCTGCCTCCACTCATCATTTCCCCCAAAAACTATTCCACTTCCGACTACCTGTGACTGAAGAATACTTCCTAAATCCCTTTGATTCACTATTTCAACTTCCCGGGTGGACCCCCTTGTTGCTGTGTCCCATTCTGGAACTTCTGTCTTGTCCACCCTTTTCAGTTTCTTTCAGTATTTTTTTTGTCGGTTTTTTAGTCCCCCCTATCCTCCTGTCCCCCAGGGGTGTGGTGTGTGTGTTGTTGTGTGTGTGTGTGGTGTGTGTGGGGTACGAGCCAGGTGTAGCTTGTGGCCTACACACCTTTGTAGCACGAAACCAAAGGGGAAAGAGGAACGAAAAAAGTCATCGGGAATTTTTTTTTTCAACAAGTCGGCCCTCTCCCACCGGCAGGGGACCCCAAAAAGGGAAAAAAAATCCCCAAAAAAAAAAATTTATTCATCATCATTCAACACTTTCACCCCACTCACCATTACACGCTTTTTTCAGAGGTGTCAGAATACAACGTTTAGAAATTTTTTATAAAATACACAACATACCCTCCCAAAATGCCATATCCCCAAAACCCCCCCTTTTTAAAATGCAGGCACTGTACTTCCCTTTTTCCCGGGTCAAGTCCGACTTTTAAAAATAACCGATTTCCCCGAATCCCTTCACTAATATTTCCTGCTCACACTCCAAAGACGTCAGGTCCCCAAGTATCATTGTCTCCATTCACTCCCTTTTAACACGTCTGCACCTTGTGGAAATCAAAATCCCCCCCCACTAAAAACCCCCTTTTCCCCCCCCTTTCCAACCCTTTCGGGACGACCTCTTTCCCCTCCTTCCTTCCCCATAGATTTATATGCTTTCCATGTCATTTCTTTTATCCATTTCTCTAAAAAAGACCAAAACCCCCTCAACAACCCCCCTTTTTGCCTCTGATAATGCTTTTATTAATCCCACCTTCTTAATTTCCACACCGATTTTCTGCTAATATTTACACCACCATTTCCCTTGACGGGGATCCCACTCCTCCAACCGTCTCCTCCTGCGCATTTTTCCACCCCCTTCACATCCCAAAAAGATATTGGTATACTTACTTTCAACTTCCTTTTTGCTTCCATAGATAACGTTTTTTGACTTTCCCATTAAATTCAACGCACCACCACCTTTTTTTCCCTATCAATTCTAGTTAACCCATCCTTCATAAATCCATCCCCGACAATCAACTCCCAAATTCTGAAAATTCCCCTTTTCCATACTCCTCCCCCCCAATTTGATATCCAAATTTTTTTTATCTAAAACATTTGATACCCTCATACCCTTTCTTTTTCTATGTTCACTTTCAACTTTTACTTTAACACACTCCCAAACTCATCACTAACCTTTGTAATTTTTCTTTAGAATCTCCCATAAGCACAGTATCATAGCAAAAAGTAACGTGTCAATTTCCCCTTTTTGAATTTGATTCCCCATAATTTAATCCCCCCCCTCTCCCCAAA
>NC_069437.1:24016546-24036529 GCF_026875155.1 Cherax quadricarinatus | reverse complement strand
GGAATCACCCTCCTGAAGGGGGGTGTTAATGTTGCGTTTAAAAATTTTGGGGGTAAAGCACCTTCTGAAAACAGTGTGGAGTAAATGAGGGGAAAAGTTTTTTTTTCGGGCCACCCTCCCTTGGGGGAAATGGGCCCAGTGTGATAATAATAAAAAAAAAAAAAAAATTATTTATATTTAATATATAATAATATTATATAATATATATTATATATATAATATTTATATATAAATTTTATTTATATAAAGGTGGCTATACGGTACATGTTGTTAGTGTTTTCACCGATTATAAGGCGAAAATTCACCCAGCCCCTCAGAGGGGGGCGTGCCCCCAAAAATACAGAGGCTTACCCCTTTAAACACCGACTGGCCGCGGGAACAAAAAAACTACTGCCCGGGACCCCTAGTTATCCTACGAGTTTTTTTCCCCACTCCTTAAGGAATTAAAATGCACTCTTTCCCCATACCCCGGGGTTTCTCTGACCTAGGGGAACAAACATATAATGATGGGATTTCCCCATTTTTCTAGATTTTTGGGACCCCCTGAAGCGGAGCCCCCTCCCCCCCCCGGGTTTTTGGGATGGGTATCACCCAAATATATAAATATATATTATAATTATATATTATATATATAATATATATATATATATATATATATATTATATATATATAAACAACAGACGGGCGTTTTTTAACTATGCAAGACAACCGGGGGGGGAAAAAAACGTAGCTCAAGAAAATTTCACACTTCTCGTGCTTATCAGGAGCTGTGCCCCCTTTGCAAAGAGCAACTAAACGGGGAGAGTTTTTAGCTTTACACAGCTCCTGATGTCACGAGAAGTGTGAAAGTACTTGAGTACAGATTTTTCCCCCCCCCGGCTTTTCTTTGCAAATAAATCCCCCGTTGCGATTGTTTCTTTTATTATATTATATATAAATCTGCCGAAAAAGGGAAAAATTGCAATTTGGGCTTAAAAAGCAACGCTCTTTTTGCCGAAAAAGTCAAGCGAAAATTGTTATAAAAAAATTTTGCAAAAATCATTCTGAACCTAACAAATATTATTTCATTGTGATTGTTTATTATTAATTATTGTAAACTTATTAAAATATATTAGTTGGTTAGACTAAATTAAATGGCTTGTTATAAAATTAGGTAAGTTTTCTAAAGTTCTTTTGGTACAAATTATTAATTTTTTACTTAACAAAATGAAAAAAATATATTTTAAAGTATAAGAGAAAATTTTAGAAAAAGACTTAATTTTAAACAGTTTTGTTAACTGACGAATTTTACCATTTGGGACATTTTAAAAATATAATATATATATATATAATATATTAAATATTATATATATAATATATATATATAATATATTATATCTACGCAAAATAAAAAGACAAAAGAAATAGGAAAAAAAAGGGTAAGAAAACAGGGATGAGGAAAAAATGAGGGAAAAAACAATAAGAAACTTTAGAGTGGAAATTTTTTGATATTTCAATTTAAAATGAAGACGTTAATAGTTTCGCTTTTTTTTGGCTGCCATTTTACGCTGTGGGTACTGCTGGGTGTGGGGGGTTACTTGTGGGAGGGGGCGAGTGAGGGTTTTTTTAGTCCCGGGGGTGGGGCTTTTTCTGGGGGGCGAGGGGATGGTGTTAGTAACCAGGGGTGGGGCGTTATTTGGGGCGAGTGTTTGGTTTTTAGTACCAGGGGGGGGGCCTTTTACTGAGGGGGGAGTGAGGGTGTTATTACCGGGGGGGGCGTTACGAGGGCGAGTGATGGGTTTTTGTCCCAGGGGGGGGTTTTTATTAGGGCGGTGATGGTTTTTCCCAGGGGTGGGGCGTTACTGAGGGCGAGTGGGGTTTTTTAGAACCAGGGGGGGGGGCGTTACTAGGCGAGTGATGGTTTTAAGGTCCCGGGGGGGGGGCCGTTACTGGGGGCGAGTAGGGAAATTATCCAAGGGGGGGGGCTTTTAACTGAGGGCGAGTGATGGTGTTAGTGGGGGGGGGGTGGGGTTTTACTGGGGCGATTGAGGTTTAAGTCCAAAGGGGTGGGGCTTAAACTGAGGGGAGTAAAGGGTGTTGTCCCGGGGGTGGGGCGTTCCTGGGGGCGGTGAGGGGTTTTATCCCGGGGTTTGGGCGTTATGGGGGGCGGGGGATGGTTTTAAATTACCGGGGGGGGGGGGTTTTGGGGACGAGTGATGGTGTTTGGGGCCGGGGGTGGGGCGTTCTGAGGGCGGGGTGATGGTGTTAGTCCCGGGGGGGGGGCATTACTGAGGGGGGAGGGATGGTTTTTAGACCGGGGGGGGGGCTTTTACTGAGGACGAGTGATGGTTTTATTCCGGGGGGTTGGGGCGTTATGAGGACGAGTGAGGGTGTTAGTACCGGGGGTGGGGCTTTAAATTGGAGGGCGAGTGAGGGTGTTAGAAACCGGGGGGGGTTGGGGGCTTACTGGGGGAAATGATGGTGTTGTCCCGGGGGGGGGGGCGTTATTTGAGGACGGTGGGTGTTAGAAACCGGGGGGGGGCCCGTTACTGGGGGCGAGTGATGTTGTTAGTACCGGGGGGGGGGCGTTCTGGGGGGCGAGTGATGGTGTTATCCGGGGGGGGGGCGTTACTGAGGCGAGTGATGTTGTTAGTCCCGGGGGGGGTGGGGCGTTACTGGGGACGGGTGAGGGTGTTATACCGGGGGGGGGGCCGTTACTGAGGGCAGTGTTTGGTTTATGCCGGGGGGGGGGCCCCCCTTTCTGGGGGCGAGTGAGGGTGTTATACCGGGGGGGGGCTTTTTACTGAGGGGGGAGTGATGGGGTTATTCCCCCCCGGGGGGGGGGGGCGTTACTGGGGGCCCAAAGGGGGATGGTTTTAGTGCCGGGGGTGGGGCTTACGGGAGGGCGAGTGATGGTGTTAGTACCGGGGGGGGGGCGTTACTGGGGGCGATTTTAGGGGTGTTATAGGGGGGGTTGGGGGCGTTACTGAGGGCGAGTTTTGGTGTTAGTCCCGGGGGGGGGGGGGCTTTTACTGGGCGATTTTATGGGGGTTTAGTGCCGGGGGTGGGGCGTTACGGGAGGGGGGGAGTGAGGGTGTTAGTCCCGGGGGGTGGGGCTTTAAACGAGGCGAGTAAGGTATTAGTGCCAGGGGTGGGGCGTTACTGGGGGCGATTGTGGTTTGGGTTACCGGGGGGGGGGCGTTACTAAAGGGCGGTGATGGGTTAGGGGCCGGGGGGGGGGCGTTCTGAGGGCGAGTGATGGGGTTGGGGCCCGGGGGTGGGGGGGGGATTTACTGGGGAACAGGGGAGGGTTTTTAAAGTCCGGGGGATGAGGTGTAACTGAGAGACCCCTGGTGCCGGGGGGGGGCAAAATGAGGGGGGGGTGCGAGTTAAAAGGGGGTTTAGATTGTTTTTGATTTTGCCCCCGAATGGAGTTTATTTGCCCCCCATACCCACCTGTGGAGGGTAGCGCAAAGAGCATATGGAAAACAAAAGGCCTAGGAACGGGCCCCAAAAGGGTTTTAACGGGAATACATAGGATTTAAAACTACATATCTAAGTTCACTTATCTGTTAAACAAGAAAATTTTGGGAAATTTGTTTTTAAAGTAAAACTGGTATCTTATTTTCATTAATAAGAAATTTTGACTTTTCACTTGGGTTTAAATTTATTCTTTTTCTCTGTATTCCTCAAAAAAGGGGGACAATTAACCCACTTTAGTGTTCAAGAGATAAACCATATCCAATAAAATTAATTTACTTTTAGTTTGATCATCTTTTTTGGGGTCCCCCAAAACCGCCAAAGTATTTTGTAACCAAGCCTAAGTTTGGGCCACTCAACATCATAAATTTTTTTAACATTCAATTTTGCTCCATAAACATATTTATCTATTAAATTTTAATCTAGTGGGTTTATAGATCTACTCAGGTTCAAACTGCTTTTCCAAAAACAACCCATCTTATTTTTTACTTCTCTCCTAATATTATTCTAATCTAGACCATTAAACCAAAGTTATTTTTCTTACTTCCCTTTTCGGGAAAATGTCTTTTGGCAACAAAACCAACTTTATCATAAGGGAGAAATAATGTGGAGGGATCCATACAATTGTATTTTAATTCCTTTTCCCAAAATTTTTGAGTATCAAAACCTGGTTCCCCCAATTTGGAGATTGTTTTGGATCATTTTTTGACCAAAAACCCTTCAATAGGGACATAAATCGGGTTAATATGATAGAGTCAAGCCCCAGTGTCATGGGGTTGTTTTAGCGCCATTAGGTTTGCAAACAATTCGGGTTTCCCATTTGTAGACCCCCCAGTTTTAATTTCTTATGCCTAACTAAAACAAATTTTTACCCTTTTTTAAAACTAGGGGAGGCAACAAAGCAAAATGCAGCCCTGCCAAAGACTCCTTTTAGACCCATCAGTGTTATAACTTTTAAAAACTTTTTCCTCCCAAAGCTAGGCGAAAAATTTCTTTCCTTAGAATTGCTTTTAAAAAAAATTTTAAAGGGAAAGGGGGATTACTAGCAATAGCTTTTTGGGGAGGGAATTTTAGGTATTTTGGATAAAAATGAACACATCTTCCATGGGGGGGTGAAATCCCTCTTTTTCCCTACAGTGATACAGTTCATGCGGGTTATAAAATTTATGCAATCACTTTTCAAAAATCCATTTAATCTGTGTGTTTTTTACCTCTAAACACGGTAAAAATTCCCTTTTGGGGCAGTGCCCGGGGTTCGTTTTCAACATTCAAAAGGGGCCTACAGTTTTAATTTTCAAAAAACCTTATTTGATACTGAAATCCCAAACCCCTTTCCTCATGTTAAAAACTTTTGAGATCTGGGACACCCAAAAAATATTTCCTGAGGTTCATTTTGCTTTAAACCCAAAGGGGTCGGGGGGAACTTTTTCTAGATAATATCAAACCGGGGGGCAGCATAATCAATTAAGGACCAAATAGGCTATGTAAAATTCCATTCCACTTCTCAAAATTACACCATATTTGGGGGTTTGTACCCAGAAACCCAGCTTTGAGGGCATTTAGCCTAGTTTTTACATTTCTTTTTATTTTGGGGTTTAAAGTGGTTTTTTTAAAAGGGGTACTTCAACCCCAAGATTTCGTAATTTTTTAACGTAGCAAATGATTTCACCCTCAAATAGAGGGTTTTGGGGGGATGTCTTTTTGTTTTTTAATATTTTTTTTTTTAGGGAAAATTTTTGGGGCCCCCAAGTCGATTACAAATTGTTTTGAACTTCTTTAAAGAATGGTATTCATCTTCTTAGGGCCCTTTGTATGGTTTCATGGATATCCAGCATAGCTTATAGCTATATGTTTAGGTGGAGGTAGAGCTTTAGGAGAGCATTAATCAAATTTTTAATAGCAGGGGCCCTAAAACTCCTCCCTGCGGTGTACCTAAAGCCCCTTTCTTTAAAATCACTTCTAACCCGGGAAAAGGACGAGGATACTCTTTTTTGACAGGTATCCTATTATCCACAAGTAAGCTCCCCACCAAAATTCTTTTTTGGAATTTTCATGTATATAAAAGGGTTTTTTGTTTGCAATATAAAATGAATTTTTTTAATCAAAAAAAGTGGAAAAAATAGAAAGAGGTGTTTGCAGTGAAAAGGGGGGAAATTTACATTTCTGCACATTTTTCCCTTTTTCAGGAACCCATAGAGGTGGGGGAAAATTTTGATGTTGATTTTTATTTCAATCTTTAAGAAATCATTCTTTAAAAATTTTTGCAAAGACAACAAATTTAAAGGGAGTTTGGGCCTAAATTTCAGGTTTTTGGGGGCTTGGGGATGGGCACAATGAACTTTTGGCCGGGAAGTAGGAAGAACGCCCTCAATGTAAAATGAGATTATACATGCCAACAAAAAGGGGGATCAGGGACGTGCCTTAGAGTTTTTGAGAATAACATAGGTTATACCATCCTCTCCAGGAGCAGTTGACGACTTTGGTTAATTCATTATCAAAATTTATACTTTTAAAAAGGCAATCACCCTCATCAATATTTTTTGGGTCATTTAAAAATTTAAACTTTTTAAAAAATTTCTTCAAATTTCTCCTTAAATTTTTTTCTAATATGAAAATGAAGGCTTTTATGCCTGGATTTTTTTTGGAAAAAATTTTTTAAAGAGGTCATTTGCTTTTTCAAGAGGAAAGGGGATGAGAAAATTCCAGTCTTTTTCCTGGTTATTTTTTTTATAAAATTTTTCCCAACCAAACCCCCAAAGGGGGGGACCTAATTTAATCCATTTTTAAAAAACTTTCCCATTCCCTTTTTCCTAATTCTTCCTTTTCCCAATTCCCCTTTAAATTTTTTAGTGCACTTTTAACGTTTGAACAGGGCTTTGGGGGGTTTCATTCACGGTATGCTTTTACCAAAACCTCCTACTGCATTGTTAAAATTGCGCAGGGTGTGGATCATTATATATTTACATTTGGGTTTTTTTTGTTTTTTTATATAGGGGCTTTGTTTCCTATTCCTGCCCCCTTGATTCCTTTTGAGAACACTCTCAATAAATGGTAATTAAAACAAAAAAAATAAATTTTTTTTGTGCCCTGGGCTCGAAATCTTTTACCAATTATTTCCCAATTGTTAATAAAGTTTTTCCTTGTTCTGGTTTTGGGGAATAAGTTTCCCCCTTCTTATTTTCTCCTTGGGTTGCTGAGATTGGGTCAAGATTGACCCTTTTTTATCTTGGGGAAATGATCAATAGAAATCATCAACTTTACAAAAGTCATCATGTATATGATGTTTTTAAAAACCAAGACACAGATCTAGTATGCCACCCTATATGTGAGTGGGTCATAGTTCCCACAATTCGAAAAAAATTTTAAACCAAAATTTACAATTCCAAAATATTTAGTTCCCTTGTGTTTTTAATAGACCCACCAAAATTTTTATTTGGCATTAAAATTCCCAAAAATTTATGGGTAGGTTCACTAAAAGAAGCGATCTGGGAAACCTCAGGTCGAAGCTGGTTCGTGGGGATAAATTAAAAATTTTTTATGGAAAAAAACGCCTGCATATACTTTTACACCCTGATACTGCATGGTTAACTCGGGGCTCTGCAAGAAAGGAAATTAATTGGGGGAAGTTTTTTTCTAATACATCACACAACAGTTGGGTTTACCTTGGTTATAAGCTCATATCCAGGCAAGTTTGGGGGAGGGGCTCCATTTTCAATAAAAATTTCCCGCAAACAGATACAACATATTTTTGGTTTTCACAAAAATGATGTAAGTCAGGGAACCCTTCCTTTAGGAAGCAATTTTCCCTAAAAAATTTGTTTAAAGTATCCCCTTTTAGTGAGTTATTACATCTCTTCCATAAATGGTTTTTAAAATATTTAAAGCTTTGACTGCCGTGGCAGACCTTAAGAGCAAATTAAACATATTTTACTCTTTATCTTTAAACCCTTTAAATTTTTTAAGAAATTTTACCGGGAAATTTTGGGAACCAGTTAGAGGCAAGTTTTTAAGGCAAGAGTTATGGGGTTTTTTCTAAAAATTTTGGAAGCTGAACGGAGATTGCTTTCCCCTTTTTACATCATCACCAAACTCAAACATCATCCTGATTTCATAATTTTAAAATTGTCAGGATCTTTTTAATTCCCCCCCTTTTTTTCGGAAATTTGGTTTTAAATATAGGGAAGGCAGGCAAAACCCAAAGCCTCTCCAGGGTGGCACTTCTGGGTTAGTGCTTTTTCCCTTTTAACAAACCCATCCCCCTTAACATACCAAGGGGTTTCATTATGTTAAACTGTTTCATCCCTTTATTGCAAAGGGAGGTCCTTTGCATCCGACTCATCTCCAATTTCCAGGGAGTTTTCCTGTGGGTTTCCCTTTTTGATTTTTAGTTTTTTTTTATTGGGGGAAATGAAAACTCATCCCCAAAATTATGTTGCCAAAAGGGGATCTTTAGTGGGAGACCATATTCCTTTTGTGCTAGAGGGGGTTGGGTGCTCCTCCCAGCTGGTGTGTGGATTTGGGATTCTGGGATCACCAAAATTGTTTCAGTGAGGGGGGGGTTTTTTACACTTTTTCGGGGTTCAGTTTTCAGATCGGGTTTTTTTTGGGGAGACTGGATGGGCCCCCCCCCAATTCCATTAAAAAAGGGTGTTATCAGGTTTAACCCTCGAAAGGTTTTTTGGGTTTTTGGAACTGCATCCTTTGGGAAAAATGTAACCCCCAAATTCTTTACATTAATACACTTAATTTTTTGGGTGTCAGGCCTACTTTCATTCTCTAGTGGTATGTTTCCCCCAAAACTTAAACCCCACCAAAATGTAGTATTTCCCCAGTCCCCCCTTTCAAAATGGCCATAGTGCGGGAATTTTTAACACCTACGTTTTAGGGGGGAGGGACACTTCGTGTTTAGAAACGTAAACCCTGCACCCAATATTCCGGGGGGGGGACAGGGCCCACCCAACTGGGAATAATTTGGGGTTTTCCTTTAAACTTTTTTTTCTTTATGATATGCCCCAAAATTTAAATCGATGGGGTGGGTCCCATGCAGAGAGGTATCCAAAATTATGGGACTACCCCTTTTTTAAAATTTTTGAGTGTCTATTGAGGGCGGAGCCGTTAAAAAACCCCCCTTTAAAGGGGTACTAAGTAGATTTATTGATCAGCTCTTTTTTTCTGTTCCACAAAAAAAAAACAAAGTTGTGTGGGGTTTTTCCTAATTTATCCTTTGTTTGGATGCTTGTTTTCGCTTCCATTAGCCATGCACACTTAAACAAGGGGGCGGGGGGGTTGTCAGGGGGAAATTCAGCTTTTAAAACATTCTTCCTTTTAAAAAAAAACTTTTGCAGCCCTGTGCACCAAGGGGCGTTTAGTTATCACATTTTGTACGAGTCAAGTAGTCTGACTACGTCGACGCTCTATCCTTTCTCCTTTTTCTCTTTTTTTTACTTTTAAAGGTCTGGAAGCTTTTCAAACAATTTTCCCTCACCTTCGAAATAATTTTCCCTATGACCAAGTTGCCAAGTTTTCCGTGATGATATCTGGTGTAAGACTTTCCAAAACCGAATTCCTGTTTTCTTTCCCCTTTCAGCTTTTTGCAAAAAAGCAAATATTCACTTTCAAAATCCCGAAGTCCAAAATAGATCCCCAAAAACAATGCGCAAGTTCAATTTAAAAACCCCCCAAAACCAAAATCAACCCAGACCAAACCACCAAATCAATACAAAACAAAACCCCACCAAAAAAAACACCAAGACCCCTTGTATGTGTGTTAAAAATATGGTACAAAAATTTATAATGGATGGTTCAGGCAGGTCTTAAAACCCCAAAACCCCAAATTACAAAAATTTAACAAAGAGAAGAGATAGAAAGGAGAAGGGGAAAAGAGAGAAGAGAGAAGGGGAGAAGAGAGAGGAAGAGAGAGAAAGAGAGAGAGAGAAAATAGGTAATAAAAAAGCATAAAATTAGAATTCGACATTTCCCTCAATTAAACATAGGTTCAAAAGAAAAACTTCCACTTGAAAATAGTCAGGCTCCGCCCCCCTAAAATTTCCCCCACTGAAAAATTTTTAATTTTTAAAATAACAGACATCACAAAAGGGCGCTGAAGGGCAAACCCCCTTACCCCCAACCCTGAAAAGTAAAAAAGAATTACTAAAAAAAAAAAAAAAAAAAAAAAAAAAAAAAAAAAAAAAAAAAAAAAAAAACATAGATAATGTTACAATGACAATGAGATAAATCACTCTGGTTGACTTCCTTGATCCATCCTGGGTAACTCACACATTACTATGTTATACATGTATGCACGCATAAGTGTGCAGCTGTAGATAGATGAACCAGTACCTAGTAGAAGGGGGTAAGTGAGATTATATAATTTTTTTCGCTAAAAAAAACAACCCCACTCAATACGCCCCTCTTCATCCTCTCAACATACCCCCCTCAACCCCCTTTCCCCTTCACCACGCTCCTCTCACCCCTAACCATACAAACCTCTCAATATAAAACACACCATACCTTTGACGAGTTTCGAGTGTCTTCCTACTCCCGGAGCCCGGCCATTGGCCAGGCTCACCGATGAGGGGCCACTATATGGAAAGAATGCATGTCATTGTTATCGTAGGAGTCAACATGAAGCCTCGAGACATTGTCTAGTTCACTGTGTCAGGTGGATAGTGAAAACAGTAGTGAAAGCTGGTATCATTAAGTGAAACTAGAAGGAAACAGAAGAGAGGAGGGCGAGGATGGGAGAAACCCGTGCGGGAAGAGAGAGAGAGAGAGAGAGAGAGAGAGAGAGAGAGAGAAGAGAGAGAGAATTACTATTACGTACAAAGGTATGGAAGATTTCCTGTCTCCCAGCTTCCCTGACAGTTTGAAGACTGACATTGTAGTTACCCTAGACAGACGTCAGTAGCTTCAGTCTTAACTGCACCTATCACAGGCACATCAATCACCATCAGCGAGCATTTATTCACCAATTGTCTTGCATTTATAACAAGTTCTTGAAGCACACATACAATCAAGAAATCAAGCCAACAAAGCAAACAAAACCTCTGACACAACAACAACACGGGTGCCAATCAAGCTTATAATTGTAACGTTTCCCTCTATGCTAAGCTCTACCATGTCAATGACGTGATAAAGCTCTTCTGTCCTCTGACACAGTTGATGCCAACTTCATCTCACACCCAATAGTTACTTAGTATTTAATACAGTTTACACTTACAAAATAGTGAATTTTACAATAATATTGCTAGAGCCAGGCTTCAAATGAACCGAATAAATAAAACTCTTAGCCAAAAAATACACATGGGCCTCCAGACCTAACTCATTAAAATCAAAACCCAACGAAAAACCTGGTAAGGACAAAGAAACACAGTGACTAAAAACTTGAAGCTGACCCAACAACCCAGATTTCGAGATTTGTTTCCGGCGCAGCGAGGCGGCAAGATTGAAGGCGTAAAAAAATGAAACAGAACCTGAGAATGCAGATCGGAAAAGGGGGACGGAAAAAACGAAAAAAAAAAACTTTGAAATATGAATAATTGTAGTCAGCGGGAGCACCTAGGGGCTCCAGGTGAGGGGGAGAAGTTTTTACCATCTTTAAGAAAAGTCAACTCACTTGTGAGGCTTCCTCTCCCATCCCCCCTTCTTCCTGGTGATGAATAAGCCTCTCTCTCCTCTTCTTCCGTGTGAATTAAGAACAAATGCAGCAGTTGGTCATCTTTATTGTTGCAACGTTTCCCCTACGCGGTAGACTTCTCCAGTTAAATCAAAGAATAAGCAATGTAGGTACAGGAGTAGTTGGGAGGTAAAGATGATGTAATCATCCATCAACCTTGGAGAAATAGTTTGACGTGGGCAGTCCCCTAGCCTGGAGAAGGAACTGGCAACTTCAAACTAATTTCTCTAAGGGTTAACCACTGATTACATCCCTCTTTACCTCGCCACTATTCCTCTGCCTACAGTACCTTCTCTGTATTCGACTGAAGAAGCCTACCCCGTAGAAGAAACATTTCAACAATAAACATACTCAAGTCGGTATTTTATACCATTTTCAAACATACTGCTTCTCCCTGTTCTTACTGTGTGTACATCCAGGTACTTATTGATATATTATTTTCATCTGTTTTTGCTCGGTTTGTGATGAAAATATCAAATTCAATTTGTCCTGTCGTAGCTACTGAATCCCTGATGGATATATTACGATATCTTCCTTGTGTTACTAAGTCTGACAGTTCAGACCGACTAATTTCGTCACATAATACATGCAACTCATCCTGTTAATGGACTACGACAAGAGACGACCACTGTGGAGCCATCACAAGGAGTATGGTAGCAGCACACTGCTCGCGTACCCAGCTTTGTTAACACTCACTCATACAACAGAAAGAAAAACGCGTGAGATGACACTTGCGTCTATATCCGGGTATTCAGAGTGAAAAACGTTTAGGTATAAACACTACAAAGACAGTCGCATGTGTAAAACCACGGTTGTGAAAACGTCTTCTATGTCCCTTTGAGATTAGTCAAATTATTTTTTATGAGGTTATCTTAGTGCGATCATCGCCTGCGTGGCTCGGTTTCAATCAGCATCTTAAACTGGAAAGGAAACACTGCAGAGGTAATACAAGTATAAGAAGAAATTTGTAAGACTTAACTGCCATCTCACTTGTTCATGAAACATTTAAAACGTGGCAAATCCGCCAGAACGCAAAACGTTATTTCCCAACTCGCGTGGAAGGAGGGTTGTACTACCCTGGGTGGTGGTTGTTTACCAGTCTGCTACCACGCGAGGCGTCCTACCATTAACAGGTGTACTATGATGCCACAACAGTCGAACGAAAGGGGCATAACACTTCAACAGGGCAGTACGGAACAATTTAAATCGAAACCATTAACAACTCAATTGTGTTTAAAGTGAATTCGCAAAGTAAATTACCTGCAGGTGTGTAGCCGAGAGTCACATGACCAAGCTGAACATCACAGCCGTGAGAGAAATACTACTTAGGGAAAGTTTGTCACACACCGGAAGACAACAATTTACTAAGGGCAGCGAAAGTTAGACTATGCTTTCTTCTTACTAAGTAGGATAGAGCTTGTGGAGAGAGAGAGAGAGAGAGAGAGAGAGAGAGAGAGAGAGAGAGAGAAGAGAGAGAGAGAGAGAGAGAGAGAGAGAGAGAGAGACTGATGTAGGTAACAACTCTTAGCTTGTAAATAAAGTTAGGAACCCTTAACCTGATCATGTAAATCCCTGTAGAGAGAGAGAGAGAGAGAGAGAGAGAGAGAAGAGAGAGAGAGGAGGAGAGAGAGAGAGAGAGAGAGATGAGAGAGAGAGAGAGAGAGAGAGAGAGAAAAGAGAGAGAGAAATGCCTTTGCTACCTTTGCTTGAGTTGTTTACATTGCATATTTGACATTTTTATTTCTACGTCTTTTACCTGTTGCTAATATTGTGTAGGATGGTCTTCCTGCGTTCAGTAATCTCTGCTTGTTCTGAGTTCATCATTCTTCATCTAAGCAATGAAATTTTTAACCACTGAATGTATAAAACAAGACACGTGTGCGATTATCAAGACATTTATTGAGGACACGTTTCGCCCACCCGAGGCTTCTTCAGTCCTATGCGATTAGTCCCAAACTGACGAAATCCCCGGTGAGCGAAACAGCCTCAACGTCTTGATAATGGCATACGTCTCTTCTTCATATATACATGCTGTTTTAACAATTGAAGAACTTATTGATATTTGAATGCATTTTTTTCTGTATCTTCCACTGAGAATACATCAAAGGATGGCAGGAGGCTTGGCAAGTGCTGCCATCTATGTCCGATAATATTATGAGAAACAGTAAAGGTGCCAGGACCTTGCAAGATGCCTCACCCTTCACGTTCACCACTGACACTACCCCAGGTTCATCAGTAAAAACACATGTGCACCAGTTTTGTATCTTAACTCCGAAACGTTTCTTCGATACAGTAGGCTTCATCAGTCGAATACAGATGGGGGGCAGTAAAAGCAGTAGAGGTGAAAAGGCGTTGTAATTAGTCCATCGCCCTCGAAGACGTAGTTATGAGGTGGTCAGTCACTCAGTCTGGAAAAACTGTTCCAGACTATGGAGCAGAACTCTTCTCCAGGCTGAGGACTGACCCCCTTTTAAAAATACGTCTTCAGGGTGATGGACTGTTTACACAGTCGTCACCTCTCTACTGTTTCTATTGCCTCCTTTATGTTTGACTGAAGAAGCCTACTGTGTAGGCGAAACGTTTCGAAATAAAGATACTTAACTGTTGCACACGTGTCTTACTTATCAGCTTGCTGGTATTGTATACCATTATCACAATTAGGTACCCCAGGTGTTGCTGATGACAATTAGCGTAGCCGGAGCGGCTTCACCCTGACCCTGAGCGATCCTCTTACCTGAAGCTGCTGTTAATTGCACGCACCATTACGTCTGCTAATTCCGCTACGGCAAAACCTCAGCGTCGCTACGGGATAGTTGTGAGGTTAACATAAGGAATAACACTGCAGCAGGCTTTTTGGCCCATACTAGGCAGGTCCTTCTCAAGCCCAAAACCCACTAACAAAAATATTTTACTAACTCAATTTTCAATGTTACCCAAGCAGCAGCATCCTTGCTATGGCTCCCACATCCTTGCTCTCTGGATCATGGTCGCTTCAAGACGAGTGTCTTCATTCTTCATGTTGAAGGGGCTCTTGATCTAGGGAATTCGAGCTACCCTCTACAGGTTTAGCGCTTTCCCAATAATAATTATAATCTAACCTTAAGTTCAATATGATTGACCTAGGTTGTCGAATAAAGATGTAGGTTGTAGAGATGATGTAGGTAGTAGTAATGTTGGTGTAGGCGGTATTGATGATGTAGGTAGTAGTAACGGTGTAGGTGGTAGTGGTGTAGGGGAGTGTGGTAGCGATGGTTAGGTGGTAGTGATGGTGTAGGTGGTATTGATGGTATGAGTAGGGGTGGGATATTAGGAATACGTGAAGACAATCAAAGTAGAAAGAACAAAAGAAATAAACTCAATATTTTTGGGGAACACACAAAAAGGATCCTGAAAACACACAACCTACCCACCACTCTTCCTTCCCCCTTCCCTTCTCTCAAAATTTCTCGTCCCACCACCTCCCCCCCTGCCCAGGAAAAGGCTTCTACATCATCCCACAGGTGCTGCGGGTTAATTCTGCCATAAAATTAATCCAGTTTCTTAAATTGGCACCAACTTAATGTTTTGGGGAACGAATTATCGGGGAGCCCTGAACAACCTCCGAACCCCACCAAGGTTCCCCACATTGGTTTGGCAACTGAGGGGTTAGCGGGCGGGATGGAGGGATGGATTTTTTAACGGGTTTGGGTTGTTTGACGGGCGGGTTGTTTGACGGTGGTTGTCTCGGCGGTTTACGAAACAGACTAACAGTGGCATCACATTAACAATGATAATCTAAAAACACAAAAATCATAAACATCAACACAAGCAAGGGGGGGTTGCAGTTTAAACAAGAATAAACCCACTTAACAAACAAGAAAATTATTGCATCTCAAAAAATCCAAGACCCAGCGAAAGGTAAATAAACGCAAGGCCGCAACAAAATAAAAACAGCTCGATGCAGCAGAAGAAAAAAACAACAAAAGCAAATTAACCATCCCCGAAACCCCCAAAGCAGTAGCTCAATTGAGATCTCGTCTCTCACCAAAGGGGCCCGGGAGTTCGAAACTTGCGCATTACAAATAAAAAAAACAACTCCCAGAAGAAAAGTAACATAAACCCACCCATTATGTTCAAAAAAGAAAAAATAAAACAGAGCAAATACCGGTTAATCCCACACTCCGCACAGTGACGAAACCCCCACTTTTAAAACCCCACTCATATGGAAGGCATTTCTTATCCCTCTTTTCCTTCACTCACCCCTTTTTTCCCTTTTTTTTTCTCTCCCCACAGCCTTACCTCTTTTCACATTAACCACAAAAGGAATCAACGCGCAGTGAACCCCGCTACAGGAACCAGAGCAAAGTAGACACAGCTACATAAACACTGCAACAGTAGACACAGCTACGAAAAAATTTTGAAACCCCATCGCAGCAGAAACCTAGGGAAAACCCAGGTGCAGAAACATAGCTACGGAAACCTTGCAGCAGACAACACACCAGAAAAAACAGCCCCGAACAGCATCTTATAAAAACCCCCGGATGACACAACAGTTAAAACAATCAACTGGACGGAAGAACCGCTCAAAATCGGTTCAGAAGACCCAACAACAGCTGAAAACCATCGAAACAGAACACAATTACAGAACCAGCGCTCCAAAGTAACAACTCAAAACCAGCAAAAAAGGTCATCTCTAAAAAAGACTACGCCAGCATAACACCTAGGGAGCCATTGCAAAGCCAACAACAGTAAAACGTGCCTGAACCCAATCAATAAGATTAAATACGCAGTAATACAGCTGAAAAAGGGATAATTTTTGGCACTACAAAAGCTCAGAATAGCAGGAAACTACCCCAAAAAACAACCCATATTTCTTTACCCTCTACCACTTCCAAAAATTTCCCGGGAGGTTTCCCTTGCAACCTCCCAACTCTCCAATAGTTCCCCTTCAAAAATCCCAATTATCCAATAGGTCCCTTGCAACCCCTTAAATCTCCAATAGGTTTCCCCTTCAACTACCAACCTCCACGGTTTCCCCTTACACCTCTCCAGCAGTTCCAACATCAAAATGGATATTTCGGGCACGGGCCAAATGCTAGGGCTTTTTATAAAAATTCAGAAACAAGAATAATTTAGGGGAAAATTAGGTCTTCTGAGGAAACACAAAACTCCCTTCGCAGTTTTTTTATTATAACAGTCCCAAAACAGGGGTCTGTCAACATTAGGACTGCACCAAAGCAGGGTTCCAATAACACAGGGGTCCACCAACACGGGGGACCACCAACAACAGGGGTTGAATAACAGAGGGCTTCACCAACATCAAACTCACCAACACAGGGGCTAAAACAGGGGGCAACAACAAAGGGGTACACCAACATTTGGGCGCCCAACATCAGACTGACATACGGGGGCCCACCAAAAGCGGGGTGCACCAACCAGTCTGAGCAACATCAGGGCTGCACCCCAAAACAAGCTGCACCAACATAGGGACCACCAACATCAGGGGTACACTAACTCAGGCTCCCCCAACATCAGAGCTGCACCAACATCAGGGCTCACCAACTCAACTCCCAACATCGGTTTGGACCCAACCAAGCTGCACCAACCCAAAAGGTTGCATCAACATCAGGGGTGCACAAACACATGCACAAACATCAGGGGCCACCAAATGGGGCTGCACAACATCAGGGCTCCCCAACATAGGCTGCACCAACATCAGGGGTCCACCAACTTCAGGGGTCCACCAACAACAGGGGGGAACACCAAAAAGGGTTGCAAAACCTTAAAGCAGGGCCCCACAAAACTCTGTTTCATCATCAACCCGGTTTGAGTCTAATTTGGATACGATCATTTCTGTTCATTTTTCAGTGTGATGTACCGCCTATTTGTTACTCACCCATTTTTGGTTGCAGGGGTCGATCCAGCTCCCGCCCCCCCTCTTCACCGGTTTTACTGGGCCCTCTCCTCCCGCTCCATGGCTTATCATGCCCCCGTCTTAAAAAAATATTATGGTTCCCCCCCCTCCAACACCTTTTTAGGGTATTCCACTGCCCGAAAAACTCTTGACTGAAGAAAAAATTTCCTAATATCTCTTGACTCCTGGTCTTAACTTCCAATTGTGACCTCTTTTTCTGTGCCCCTCCCGGAAAAAACCCTGTCTTTTTCCACATTTTCTATTCCCGCTATTTTTTAGTCGTTATTTGTTCCCCCGACCCCCCTGTCCTTAGTGTCGTCAGGGGGGATTTCCTTAAAACCTTTTTAAAACATTCCCCTTAGCCTGGAACAACCTTGTCGCAAAACCCTTTTCACTTTCTCTTGTTTTTTGATGCTTTTTCAAATGCGGGGTTTCCCAAAAGGGGCTGCAACTCCAGTAGGGCCCCGACGTACACGGTTACATGTCTTGAACGATTTTTCCCTTTTTAAGGTATCGGGGAAAGCTGTTTTCCCGGTTTTTCCAGGCGCCCAATCCAGCGTTCCTGGTTTACGGTGCTTTTGGGAATGCCGTGTTATATCACTCCAAGATCTTTCTCCTTGAGCGAGGGTTTTTTAGCCTTTGGCCACCTAGGCCTATACTCTGTCTAGGTCTTCTTTTCCTTTCCCCTATCTTCAGGGGCTATGCTTTGGGGGATTAAATTCGAGAAACCCGTTGCTGGACCAGGGGTCCAGTCTGTCCAGGTCTCTTTGAAGTCCTGCCCGGTCCTCATCTGATTTAATTCTCCTCATTAACTTCAAATCGTCTGCAAACAGGGACACTTCTGAGTCTAATCCTTCCATCATGTCGTTTACATATACCAAAAATAGCACTGGTCCTAGGACCGACCCCTCTGTGTGTGGTGTGTGTGTGTGTGTGTGTGAGAGAGAGAGAGAGAGAGAAGGAGAGAGAGGAGAGAGAGAGAGAGAGAGAGAAGAGAGAAGAGAGAGGAGAGAGAGAGAGAGAGAGAGAGAGAGAGAGAAAGAAACTGCGGCTAGCCGGGGATCGATCCCCGGCTAAATTTTCTCTTATACATTTAAAGATATATTTTTTTCATTTATGTTAATATAAAAATTAATAATTTTGTACCAAAAGAACCTCAGAAAACTTACCTAATCTTATTATAACAAGCGCAATTTAATTTACCCTAATCCAACTAAATATATTTTATACAAGTTTACAATACTTTAATAATAAACAATGAAATATATTTTTTTACGTTAGATTCAGAATGATTTTTGCGAAATAACCGCATACACAAATTTTCGCTTGCCCTATTCTGCTATTTAAGCCAAAAACAGCAAGTTTTACTTATTCGGCACGGCACGGCACGACACACGCACGCACGCACGCACACACACACACACACACACACACACACACACACACACACACACACACGCACACACACACACGCACACACACGCACACACACACAGAGGTATGATAAAGCTCACGGCTCAGGGAGAGTGACCTAGTAGCGATCAGTGAAGAGGCGGGGCCAGGAGCTCGGACTCGACCCCCGCAACCTCAACTAGTGAGTACAACTAGGTGAGTACAACTAGGTGAGTACACGCGCACACACACGCACATTATATATATAATATATATATATATATATATATATATATATATATATATATATATATATATATTATTTATTATTAACTATCTTTCAGTCAACAGCAGGATTCCACCCTACACATTGCTGCATCAAAGTACGCAAATTATGTGTACGTGTTAATATAAATACATGTCCGGTTAGAAGACTGCCATGTGGACTATTTTGTATTAATAAAATATTAATTAATTAAATAGATTTTGGTAGGTAATCATCAAGACAGCAATGCTCATCATCAATATGAAGAAAGCCCAGCACATCAACACCACCAAGAGTGTCTCGCCCACAGGCACCAACAGTCCCCCTCGTCAACAATAGCCTAACACACGAACAAGAGAGCTGTAGATCAATGGTTCACAGAACCGACAAGTTGGTTAATTAGACACGTGTGGAACAGTTGGGTACTGAGGAAACGTTTCGCCACGTAGTGGCTTCATCAGTCCTAGACAAAGAAGAATGGTGAAGATCAGGAGTTTGTGGTAATCAGTCCCTCTCCAGGCTCAGGGATTGATTACCTCAAACTCCTTCTGATTTTCACCATTCTTCTTTGTCATGGACTGATGAAGCCACTGCGTGGCGAAACGTTTCCTCAATAAAGATACTCAAGTGTTGCACATGTGTATAATTCATCAACAAGAGAGATGCACTAAACAACAAGAGCTTCGTCTACAACCACCGCCAACAAAAGATCCTTTACCATCAACAACTAGGGAAGCAACTATAAACACCATCAGAAATAACAGCAGAAGCAACAGTGACAAAGTAATATTCGCTCCGTCATCTGTTAACCGGATAAACAACGAAATTTATACACCTATAAATTCCTAGAGTTGTGAGACAACTTTAAACTAACTTCTGAGAGATAGTTACACATGTGTAGGGGAGAAGGAGGAGTCAGCACAAGTGACTTGATTATCTTCTTTAAGCCACTCGTGATGAAGATTTATCACACCCAGACTACGAAATTTCAATACTGTTTAGGTTCCCCCGAGAGACTGAACTGCCAGACGTGTCGCAACTGTATTTTTAATTTATTATTCGTGGTTTAATATACGTTTTACAAACTTATGGTAACTAACCGAACCTAAAATGAAGGTAATTTCCACATCCTGCCCTTGTAACCTGTCTAGCTGCCTGGACGTTGTGCTTGACCTCAGCATCATCCTTTCTTTTACCTGATTTTACCTAATAACCCACATGACACACAATGAAACAGATATTTTAAGTAAATGGGTTGTCAACTGTACTGGCTTGATCACCACCAAAAACCTTACATTT
>NC_069437.1:23957381-24016046 GCF_026875155.1 Cherax quadricarinatus | reverse complement strand
TTTAAAAAAAAAAATAATATATATATATATATATATATATATATAATATATTTTTGTTTCGTGCCGAATAGGCAGAACTTGCTATCTTGGCTTAAATAGCAACGCTAAACTTGCCATATAGGACAAGTGAAAATTTGTGTATGCAATAATTTCGCCAAAATCATTCTGAACCTAACAAAAAAAATATACTTCACTGTATTTGTTTAGTATTAAAATATCGTAAACAAATCTAAAATATATTTAGTTGGGTTAGACTAAAATAAATTGTTCTTGTTATAATAAGGTTAGGTAAGTTTTCTAAGATTCTTTTTGATGCGTGAGCGTGTTTGATAGGAGTGAATGGAGACAAATGGTTTTTAATACTTGACGTGCTGTTGGAGTGTGAGCAAAGTAACATTTATGAAGGGATTCAGGGAAACCGGCAGGCCGGACTTGAGTCCTGGAGATGGGAAGTACAGTGCCTGCACTCTGAAGGAGGGGTGTTAATGTTGCAGTTTAAAAACTGTAGTGTAAAGCACCCTTCTGGCAAGACAGTGATGGAGTGAATGATGGTGAAAGTTTTTCTTTTTCGGGCCACCCTGCCTTGGTGGGAATCGGCCGGTGTGATAATAAAAAAAAAAAATATACATACATATATTATAAGATCGCTAGGGTTAGCAGGCATTGGGAGACTTGCGCTTAAGTCTCGCCTCGTGTTGGGGTTCGACTCCATATCGTCTCAACTGTGAGCTGAACCCGCAAAGCACTACTGTGAAACGCGTCATGACAGTCTCGCACCTGCTGAACATAACCTGGTGAGTAACGGCATGCAGTTAGCACCAGTTTGTGAGTAGCAGTCGCAATCAAGGTGTAACAGGTAACGGATCACAACTAACAGGCAGGAGCTAATGGGTTGTGAGTAGGTGTTTTGTGTATTGGGGAAGGCGGGGGTTTGGGAGACGTGCTGTGATAGGATGGTACTGTGAAGGGAGTGTTGTGGCAGCACATCCACTACCCACCGTCATACACTATCTGCCACTCTGGGATCCGCCTTTGGGCCCTCCTTACCAACATTCAGAACCACCCAACCTCAGACTCGCCCTTCCACCCTCAGACCCACACCCCACTTTCAGAATGCCCACCCGCCCTCAGAGCAACCAGCCATCATGAACCCCCATCCTTAGACACCAACCATTACCGGTAATGCGGATAGGGAATGCTGTCCTCTTAATAAAAATATTTCTTGCACTTTACACTGCGTTATCAAGAGATGAACTTAAAATCACTTGCTGCACATATCGAGGGGCCTCAATCCTTCCCTAGACACCTTAACTGCTGGGTAAACAAGGGCAACAGGTGGAAGGAGAATCGAACCCGGGTCCCTCAGTTGTGAGCCGAAGACACTACACTGACCTTCGACTTCTACATTGTCGCTACCAGTAATGTAAAACAGGATCATGATAAACTGTAGAATTGCTGAGAGCTGCTGCAAGAGTTGTCCTAGCATGGACAACTGACCATCGATGTATTAGAGGAGCTATCCATTTGTGGGTGTTGAAGTAATGTTATGGAGCCAAGAGGTTAAAAACCAGGTGTGCTACTTGACGGAAAGATACAGTGCAGGGGACAAGAGTTGTAGCTAGACTTTTGTAAGATCTGCTCGGTGAGTACACACACAGCACCAGTACACACACACTGTACTAAGAAGGGTTCTTCAAATAGGCAAAATACTACTGACACAGCATTTACATCCACTCATGTTTTCACTTTTTTTTCCTAACAATGAGTTCAACAACTAAATGGATTTATGCAAGTTATATACTGTTGCATGGAAAAAAGTTATTGTATTCTGCATAAATCACATTCCTTCTCTCCCTCCCTCTTTTCCCCCCTTCCTTCCTTGCTCTCCTCCCACCCTCCCCTCTCTCTCTCTCTTTCATGTCTCTGCTCCATCATCGCATAAAATTTTACTTTCTAATTATGAACAAGTTGGTGATAATGATAAGTTTTCTCGGCAGTGTCTTCTCTGGGTGTGTTGAAGATGTTTAATGCCCGCCGTCTGCGTGCACTCAGAATCTGCAGCAACGAGTTCCTTGAGGAAGAATCACTATAATTGAACAAGTATTTTCTAAACTCCACTATCCTCGTCACTTCATCAGAGACTGCAGACGGCGGGCATTAAAACATCTTCAACACACCCAGAGAAGACACTGCCGAGAAGAGATACATATCCTTCCCACCAACTCCATTGCCAAAAAACATGTTTCCAACATCTTTGCCAAAACATACATTCCAAGTATCTACCTCCACAACCACGACCATAAAGGGACATCACCAGTAGTAGACAGGACAACCTCCATCCTCTGCAGGGGTATACATAATCCCTTGTAATGACTGCAACAAGTTATACGTGGGCGAAACATCAAGGGACCTCCAAACACGTATTTCAGAACACCAATACGCAAGCAGGTCTGACGACACAAGGAATGCCTGCGTACAACACCGTAATTCACACAACCACTTGATAAACTACAGAAACTCAAGACTTATCGCCACAGAAGACAACACACAATACCGAAGAATCCTGGAATCATCACTTATTTCTATATCCGACAACTTTCAACCAAATAGTGGCTTCTATAAAAATAGCTGAACCACTTGCCAAGAAACTTCTTCATCGCTATCCCACATAAGAACACTGTAGAAGGTCTGCTCACCAACTTATCCAATCTCCTTTCCAAGCTACCCAAGTTTTTAGACTCTATAACCCCACTCGGTACATCATCAGATGCAGCATTCTTCACCTGACCTCAGCATTCTGAACCGGACTATAAATACTCGCGTTCCTTCCACCCCAGGTAGTTCTGTTTGTGACTTGAAAAAGCCCACTGTGTGGGCGAAACGTAGTCAATAAAGGATCACATTATACTGCATTTGTGTTTATATTTCCATTACCATTTGGCGTTCATAAGAGCGAGAAGGTAGAGCACATGGTCCCACTAGAGGCTGAAGTCCCGTGACATCGAAGGGGCGTGAGGATCAGTACTTCTGAACAAGGCACTTGCTCTGTGGTCTCACAGGCAAAAATGTTTAGAGAGAACAAATGCGGGACTATTTATCACAAGATAATCTTCAGATAGGAGATCCTCCGTTAGGTAATTCTGTGCTAGATGATCCCCTACTTGGTAATTCCATGTCAGATAATTTCCTCAACTACATGATGATTCCCTCCTAGGTATTTCGCTCAGTTACGTGAGCTCATGCTAGGATGATCTCCGCTAGGTAAGCCCCTACAAAGGGTAGTGAAGGCAGAAACTAGGAGTGGTGGAGGCAGGAACTAGAAGTAATATAACATAAAGCCGTCAGGTAGTGTTTGACCTGTCAGGCGAGAGTAACCCCCTCCCCGCTGCGCGTGCTGAGACTGGGCTGAGATTGCCTCTTGCCAGCATGTCCCTTGACAGCCTCTGCAGTGTCTGTTAAGGTTATTGTTGTTTCTGTTGGTGTCGAGGCGTCTCTTGGAGCTACTGCTTGTTCTGTTGGGGCTTCTGTTGATGTGGCCGGAGTTTTAGGCCAAAGCTGTCTATTCAACACCGATGGATTTGAAACCCAGATATGTTACCTCTCCTGCTTTGAGGTATACGACAAAACCCTCTACAAACCTCTATCACTCCTATGCTGTGACAAGGCCACATTTCGGACCTGCTCGGCTGAACGTTACGGGACTAATACTGGGGACCGCCTTCTAGAGGACGCACCCTGGCATTTCCTTACACCCTGTATGCTACCACTGGCTTCTCCAGGCAGTCATACCACGACCTATCAGTCTTCTCTGTGTAAACCTTCAACTTCATTCTGCGCCCTACTACTAGACAGTCTTGATTAAGGGGAGGATGGAATTCCATCTAGTGGCACCCGTTTTCGTGTGGGTACAGGCTGCTTCGTCTTTCCTGGTTCTCTTTTCTTCTCGTCATCACTCACTTGTCCTACGTATCATCAGTCAAGGGCAGTATTTGGGAAGAAAATGTGGGATCGAACTTCATGGAGGTACAGGTTTGGTTGACCGTAAAAAAAAAACCCTGAGGGACCAGCTTCAAATATCTACCAGTTGTAGCTGTTTGCAACTCCAGTGTTTCTACATTAATTATTGCTGGCCACACTACAGATATATCACCTAATCACCTGTTGTCTTGTCAGCGAAGCACGAGTCTTCCCACACATGACAACGTGGATCTCGTAGCTTATCACTAAGAAGCTTCTGCCACCACAGTTGCTCACGAGGCTCTTGATCCTACGTCTCACACTAGCATTTATGTTAGTACTAGTGGTACTGTTTAGGTTACCGTGTTCTTTTTGGGTTGGTGTTTCTGATGGGTCTTGTGGTGGGTCTGTTGGGGTTACTTGTGCTAATATTCTGGCTAGTAGTGGGTTCGTTGTAGCTACTAGTGCTTCTGTTGGTACTATTGGTACTTCTGTTAGCACTACTGGTACTACCGTTGGCATTGTGTTACTTCTGTTGGCACTACTGGTGCTTATATTGAATGTAGGTTAAAGTGCCCTACAGGGCACCTTAACTTACATTCAATACAAACTGATCCAGATATCGTTACAGGGCACCAGCTTTGGTGAGAGACGGCCGGTGTAGTAAAATTCGAGCAGGTGTAAAAAGAACGTGGATTGAGAGCGGAGACAGTTGCAATTTAATTTGTGCAATGAAGTTCAAACAGGAAGAATAACTGCTTATATATTTCGCCCTACAACTGAGTGTGCCTTGAGGCTTAAGCTTAGGTTGCCTGTAACGGTGTTTGGATGTGTGTCCCGAGGCTAAGCTTAGGGTGCCTGTGTTTGGATGAGTGCCTCAAGAATGGTGATGAGTACTGATTAACTGTATGTTGGAAGTTTCAGTTGTAAATACCGTGACCTTCCTTTGGCAGTGTAATGCAGTGTTGTGGTCTGTGGCAACGTGATGTAGTGTAGTGCTCTGTTTTGATTCATGATGAATGTTTCTCTCAGATGGTCGTAATTAAAATGATATTCACCAGATGTTTTATCCGCAGAAGCTGCTGTTATCACTCCCTTAACGAGTGTTATCGTTACCTGGACCTGGAGGTTACCTGGAGGTTATTCCGGGGATCAACGCCCCCGCGGCCCGGTCCATGACCAGGCCTCCCGATGGATCAGGGCCTGATCAACTAGGCTGTTACTGCTGGCCGCACGCAGTCCAACGTACGAGCCACAGCTCGGCTGATCCGACACTGACTTTAGGCATGTGTTCAATATTATACAAGTCTGCCCTTCAGAGATGCTCTATTTTTATTGTTGTTGTTATCATAGGGGAAACGCTAAATGTGTAGGGGTGATACAGCGCCTGAGGAATGCGAGATTACCTGGAGTTTACCTGGAGAGAGTTCCGGGGGTCAACGCCCCCGCGGCCCGGTCTGTGACCAGGCCTCCTGGTGGATCAGAGCCTGATCAACCAGGCTGTTGCTGCTGGCTGCACGCAAACCAACGTACGAGCCACAGCCCGGCTGATCCGGAACTGACTTTAGGTGCTTGTCCAGTGCCAGCTTGAAGACTGCCAGGGGTCTGTTGGTAATCCCCCTTATGTGTGCTGGGAGGCAGTTGAACAGTCTCGGGCCCCTGACACTTATTGTATGGTCTCTTAACGTGCTAGTGACACCCCTGCTTTTCATTGGGGGGATGGTGCATCGTCTGCCAAGTCTTTTGCTTTCGTAGCGAGTGATTTTTCGTGTGCAAGTTCGGTACTAGTCCCTCTAGGATTTTCCAGGTGTATAATCATGTATCTCTCCCTCCTGCGTTCCAGGGAATACAGGTTCAGGAACCTCAAGCGCTCCAGTAATTGAGGTGTTTTATCTCCGTTATGCGCGCCGTGAAGGTTCTCTGTACATTTTCTAGGTCGGCAATTTCACCTGCCTTGAAAGGTGCTGTTAGTGTGCAGCAATATTCCAGCCTAGATAGAACAAGTGACCTGAAGAGTGTCATCATGGGCTTGGCCTCCTAGTTTTGAAGGTTCTCATTATCCATCCTGTCATTTTCTAGCAGATGCGATTGATACAATGTTATGGTCCTTGAAGGTGAGATCCTCCGACATGAATCACTCCCAGGTCTTTGACGTTGGTGTTTTCGCTCTATTTTGTGGCCAGAATTTGTTTTGTACTCTGATGAAGATTTAATTTCCTCATGTTTACCATATCGGTGTAATTGAAATTTCTCATCGTTGAACTTCATATTGTTTTCTGCAGCCTACTGAAAGATTTGGTTGATGTCCGCCTGGAGCTTTGCAGTGTCTGCAATGGAAGACACTGTCATGCAGATTCGGGTGTCATCTGCAAAGGAAGACTCGGTGCTGTGGCTGACATCCTTGTCTATGTCGGATATGAGGATGAGGAACAAGATGGGAGCGAGTACTGTGCCTTGTGGAACAGAGCTTTTCACCGTATGATTCAAGGAATGGAAGGGCGGTCCTGACTCCTTGGATCAAGAGCCATTGCTATTAACAGGAGACACTATATACATCAAGGTACCGGCTCTTTTTCCCAGTCATTGAATGCCCTTTACTGTCTAGCGCTTTTTCTTTTTTTCCTTAAAAACGACTTTTTATATTAATACACATTAATTAATAAATAATAAAATCTGCTACTGTTTGAGGGCAAAATGGAAATAAGTCCCATTGATTTTTTAATTATCGTAGGTCAGAGTTTTAAATTTTTTTACCCATAATGCTTATACCTATTGTTTTTAATGTAACTGTTATAGTATACGAGTTAATCTGTATGTGTGTGTTTAAGTGGATAGGGGGGGGAGGAAGTGTTGACTGCCGCTTCCGGCTACTGGTTAACTGCCTGTGATGTGGTATAGGAGAGGTTCCCACGCCCGTCCCCTCCCTTACACCGGCTAACCTCCCTCACACCGGCTAACCTCCCTCACACCGGCTAACCTCCCTCCCAGTTCTCCCATATTGCTCCTCCCCCACCCACGCCCTCCACTACCCTCATACGAACTCTGGTCTCCCCCCCCCCCCACAAAACACACGCCCGCCCCTCCTCCACCCCCACCCGCACAACACCTACCAGCCCACTCTCTAGACACACATCTCACCCCGAGCTTCTACACCCAGCCAGACTTCCATCACAGCTCACTTTCACATCAAGAAAACAAGAAAAAAACAGTGCAAAAGTTATTTTTCACAGGGGGATTAAATAGCAAGTAAATGACCTAGGAGACCTGGAATCTGCACTGACTAGTCTAACAGGTTGAGAGCAAGATGGATGGAGGAAGTAATGGAAATTTTCATAATTCAGCATGCTTAAAAAACAGCAAAAATGCGAGAAATGAACGAGACGATCCATCAAAACTGGATCTTATTATCACTTTAAGCAGTGTAAACGGAACTAGAATGTGAACTGTCAGCAGGAGCCCGTGATACCTTTGAATACTTGGTAGATGCGGGAGTGGAGAGAATGAGAGGGACATAAACTATACTACAGAAGATGAGACTAATAAGAGATAAGAGATTTCCTGAATGAATAGCAATGGGAAAGAAGTTGGATGATCAGACAGTTCGACATATGGTGGAAGACCTAAGTAAAAAGTGCCAGAACACAGAAACGTTCATGGCAGTCAGGAGTGGAGATGCAAAATACAGAAAGCACCCTCGCTTTAACCACAGATGCAGAGAGGCCCATACAATGGGCAGAGAAGTATGGGAAAAATGTAGAACACAAATGATAACATATAATAGGGAAGTCGGCAGAACAGCTACAAATGAAAAAGGAAAGAGGAGAATTGAAGCAGACTGGCAGTTTAAGGATGACATAGCATCATAGGCAAAATAAGGAACGACTTTACCACATGCGCACACCTAAGAAGGAAGAGAACTTTAAAATATCGTGTAATAACACTGAGGGAGAATGTATGCAGGAAACTTAGCAGAGGATTCGAGGAAGTGTTCCTCGACTAGACGAGGATCAGTCTAGAGTGTAAGGGTGACTAAATAAAGGTGGGAGTAGGTCAAGCTACTAAAAGAGCTGATCATTACAAAAGCCTCGAGTCTAATGACGTATTCTATTGGATATTGAAAAAAGTAGCCGAAGCATAGTGTGAACCTAAAACAAAGATGTTTAGGAAGTCATTAAAAGCATGACTACCACTGGACAGTTGGAAAACTGTAAGTGTGGTCCCAGTATACAAGTATATGTGATCTCAACGCAGCAGCAGAGGGACACAGTGTAAGTAGAGGGACAGTGAAAGGGCTCTGATCTATAGGTCTGTATCATTGACATGTATACTACATTGAAAATATTCTGCTGCAGGTTTCTTTAGCTCACAGATAGGAGAGACTTAGTACGGAAAGCAAGGAAATATTTAGGGAAATCAAACCTCAGGGAACTACTGGAGCTTTATAACAGAATAAAAGATCAAGCGAGAAAGGCAAGGATGGGTCAACAGCATGTTTTCGGACTACGGAGAATTATTTGTCACTGCACCCACCAGAAAATAATTCACAAATTAAATGATCAGGAAGGGTGCAAGATAAAATGTGCATCAAGGAATATTTAAGAAATAAAAGATAGAGGGAAATGGTGAGGGCGAAAATTTGAAGGTGGGAACGTGTAACGAGTAAGGGCCCCGAAAGATCAGTTCTAGGACCGTCATTGTTCTTTTTATACGTTAAAAGTCTTGCCAGAAAGGATGACAATGCTAGGGTTGGGAAAACTGGGTCATAAATAAAAGGGGAAACAAAAACAGAAACCCCCCCCCCGCAACCAAACCAGAACCCAAAAAAAAAAAAAAAAAAAAAAAAAAAAAACCCAAAACAAAAAAAAGAAAAAAAACAACCAAAAAGGGCAACAAAAAGGAAAAAAACGACCCCAAACACCGGGAAAAAAAAAAAAAAAACCCCCCGAAAAAAAAACCCCCCAAAACCCCCCCCGAAACCCCCCCACGACCACAAAAAGACCAAAAACGCCACCACCACAAACCGCCCAACAAACCCCCAGCCAAACCCCCCCCAAAGAAAAAAAAAGGGGGGGGGGGGGGGGGGGGGGGCCCCAAAAAACCCCCACCCCCGCCAACCCAACCCAAGCCCCCAAAAACCACCGCCCCACAAACCCCAAAAAACCCCCAGAAAACCACCACGCAGACAAACACAGAAAACCACCAGGCACCACAACCAAGACAAGAAACAAAAAGAAAAAACAACCAGGACCACAAAACAAATAAAACCGACACCACACCCACCAAGGCAAAACACACACGCCACCACAAAACACGCCACCCCAACAACCCACCGAACACAAATGGCACAAAAAACCATAAAGCTCCCAAAAAGGCACAACAAAGACACAACCCCAAACCGTGCAAAAAAACCCGCAACATAAGGGAACCCAACAAACACCCCGCCCCCCAAAACACACCACCGCAACCCCCCCAAACCCAGACAAAATTTCCCCGAACCACCAAACAACCGGGCCAAACCAAAAAAAGAACAACAAACCACCAAGCACACACACCACCACGAGAAAACACCCACCACCGAAAACCCCCAACCGCAAACACACCCCAAGAAACAACCACCCCCGCCCAAACTACAGGCAAAACAAAAAAAACCCAACCCCAAAAACAAGAACAAAACCCCGCCCCCACAAAACTACGCCACACAAACCATTACAAAAAGCCACAAAACCAACGAAAACCCAGTACAAAAAATTTAAGCACCAAAAACCCGCCACCACCAAAAACCTACCTACCCCCATCACCCAACGCAAAACCCCAGCCAAACCCAAATAAACCCGTTCAAAAAAACTGACACAACCACAAAAAAAAACCGATTAAGAATACCCACATAGCCATACCCCACCACGCCCACCACAGGCAAATAACCAAACCAAACGAACCCCCACCACGACAAAACACCCACACAACTAAAATAATAAAAAAATAAAATAAAAAAAAAATTACATATAAAAGACATAAATAACCACAAACCCCACAACTCACCACCAACCCCCCTCACCCACGAAAAAACAAACACTTCAAACAACTTTCCCCCCATCCCACCAACACACCACCCCACCACAACCCACCACCCCCACCACACCCCACCACCCCCACCACCAATCACCCCGCCAAAAATTACACCACACCAACCCCCCCAAACACCCCCCACCCCCAAACACAACCCACCAGCCACCACCACACAACCCACCAACCCGCCACCACCACTACCACCCCCCACCCTACACACCCACCACCCACCCCAACCCTACTCCCCACCACCAACCACAAACCACCCCACACAACTACCACCACCCCACTACCACCACCACCACTACAATACACCACACCAAACCCTCACCACCACACCCAAAACCACCACCACCAATACAACCACAACCCACCGCCCACACCACCACCCCGCCAACCCACTCATACTCCACTAGAAACACACCCAACCGCACACTAACTCCACAAGACCACACCACACCATTACACACCCCACCCCACCACCACCACCCACACCACACCCCCCACCCACCCCCACCCCACTCCGCCACCCCCCCACCCCACAACCACCACCACCACACCCCCACCCCACACTCCACCACCACCACAACCCAACCCCCAAACACCCACCACCACTACCCCACCACACCACACCCACCAAACCACACACCCACCACCCCAACCCAACCACCACCCCCCACCACCACCACTAGAAACCAAACTACACCACCACCCCACCCCCAAACACACCCACCACCACAAACCACACACAACACACTACCACGCCACCACCACCCACCCCACCACCGCCACACCCACACCGTCCACAACCCCACCACACCCCCACCACCACCCCCACACCACAACCCCACCGCCACCCACTACACCCCCCCACCACCACCACACCACCACCAACCACTCGCCACCAACCAACCCACCACCACACCCACCACACCACTACACCCACCACCCACCCACTACACCACCACCCACCACCACCCACCCCCACCACACCCCACCACCCCCACCACCCACCACACCACCACCCACCCCCACCCCAACCACCACCACCCCCACCACCACCACCAACACCACCACCCACCACACCCCACCACACAACCACCACCCACACCCACCACCGCCACCACCAAAACCCCCACCGCCACCACTACACCACACCCCACCACCACTACACCAACCACCACCACCACCACCACCACCACCCACCACTCACACCACCCCATACACCCACCACCACACCCCCACCCCACCACTCCCACCCACCACCACCACCCCACACCACCCACCACCACCCCCAACCACTACCACCACCCCACCACTACACCCACCACCACCCACCACCACCACCCCCCCACACCCCCACCCCGCCACCGCCACCACACACCCACACCACCACCACTACACCCACCACCACCCACCACACACCCACCACCACCACACACCACCACACGCCACCCCACACCACCACCCCCACCCCACCACCACCACACCCACCCCCCACCACCACCACACCCGCCACCGCCACCACTACACCCACCACCACCCCACTACACCCCACCACCACCACACCCCCCCCCAAACCACACCACCACCCCCCACCACCTACACCCCACCACCACCCCACCACCACCACCACCCCCACCCCCACCCCCTACACCCACCACCACCACCACCCCCACACCCCCACCCGCCACCATTTACAACCCACCACCACCACCACCCAACCACCACCACCCACCACCACCACCACCACCCCGCCACCGCCACCACTACACCCCCCCACCCACACCACTACACCCACCACCACCACCACACCCACCACCACCACCACCAAAACCCGCCACCGCCACCACTACACCCCCCAAACCCCACCCCCCACCACACCACCACCACCACCACCACCACCCGCACCGCCACCAAACCCACCCCACCACCCCACTACACCCACCACCACCCCCACACCCACCACCACCCCACACCGCCACCCCACCACTACACCCACCACCCCACCCCCACCACCTCCACCACCACACCGCCACCGCCACCCAACACACCCACCACCGCCACCACCCCCCACCACCACTACACCCACCACCCAACCCCACCACCCCACCACCACCCCCAAACCACACCCGCCACCGCCACCCACTACAACCCACCACCGCCACCACCTACACCACCACCCACCACCCCCCACCACCACCACACCCGCCCCCGCCACCACTAAAACCCACCACCCACCCCCACACCCCCACCACCACCACCACCACACCACCCCACCCACCACACACCCCCACCACCCCCCACCACCACCACCCCCACCCACACCCACCCCCAACACCCACCACCACCACCACCAACCACCCCCACCACCACCCACCACCACACCCCACCCCACCACCACCACCACCCCCAACCCACCACCACACCACCACCGCCACCACTCCCCAAACCCAACCCACCACCCCACCACCCCCCCCAAAACCACCCCCACCCACCCACCCCCACCCGCCACCGCCACCACTACACCCACCACCGCCACATGAACATTGTAGTTGCTGGAGAAGTATAGATATGATAATACCCAGGACAGAACAAGCTTTGTGACAACAAGTGTCTTCATATCCTTTATGTTTACTGAAGGTGACACAAAATGATAACAGAAGCGATAGTGACACAGTAGTAATAGTGACATAGTAATAGTGAGCAACACGAGTCCCTCAACCAGCACTGTTGTTGTTGGTTGCTCCATCTGTTGTTATTTGAACGAGAATCCAGCAGCTGCGTTCAATCTCCTCCAAACTTCACGATTTTCTCATTTAAAAGCTTTAACGTTTTTATTCGTTCCGTCTCACGTGTCGCGTCAATGATCCAATTTAGTATAGTTTTACTCTCTCTCTCTTCATCTCTCCTCTCCTCTCTCCCCTTCTCTTCTCTCCTCTCTCTCTCCCTTTTCTCTCTCTCTCTTCCTCTCTCTCCCCCTTTTCCCTTCTCTCTCTCTCTTTCATTGAGGTCACCACTTACTTTTCTCGAATTTCTTGCATGGTTTGTTGCAGTTTCTTTCCTGGATCCCGTGATAGACTTTCCAATTCAGACTTTTAATCGATAGCAAGCCTTGCTCGATTAATTCTTCGTTTTTGTTGTGCGGTGCCACCGAGGCTGTAGGAAACTGTGTAATGACCTACTTGTTTAATATGTACTGAGTTTGATTTGCTGTTGGGTTTAGCCTCGGTTCTCTTTCTGTAGCCTTTTCCTCTCTCCTTCACCTATTCTTCATCTATCCTCACTTTTTCCCTCTCACCCCTTATAGGTCCTTACCTGTGAGCTCTGGTTCTCAGTTTGCGGGGGCTGAGCTCTGACTCGTGGGCCCTCCCCTTTCCTGCCTCCCAACTTTCAGTAAAGACGAAGACACAATAGAATAAGCCTCTTTAGAGACAACGCTTCGCTTAATGGCGTTTTTTCCTGTCTTGAAAAAGTTCTTAGAACGAAACGTGTTCCCAATAAATGCTTGTCTTGCAGGTCTGTTATATGCTTGATACACGTTTCATACTCGTCTGCTACATTTGGAAAACGTTTGCTATACGTCTTCAGTACGACTATGACGTAAACACTACGACCTTCATCTAAACTCTGTACTGACCGAGGGGGAATTACCTCCGTTATATTTTCATTTAAAAACCTTTCACTTTTTTTACTCTCACGTCGGAGTTTACAACGATGCCTCTTGCATGGTTAAGCGTCTGGTTCCCCTCTCTAGCATAGAGCGTGTCTATGCTTATGCCTCAGAATATTTTCTGTGTCGCGATCATAGCTGTTCCTGTTCTTCGTTTCTCTTAGGTGTCATTTTTAAGGTGTTTGTGAGTTAACTCATCCATTCCCTCCCCACCATGTGGGATTTTCTTTCTCATCTTTCTCCAGTTCCTCGTCTCGTTAATTTGAACTAGATTAGGCTGAAATTTGTTGCTAGATACATCATTTCTGCAGCTAGTTCTTGTGTATATATCAAGTGTACCTCATTTGTATCCTCATAATTCCAATATCCTTCCTGCAAGTGTATTCCTGTTCTGTCGGTCAAGTTTTGTAGTGTTAGTGTGTGTGTGTATGTTGTGTGTGTGTGTGTGTGTGTGGTGTGTGTGTGTGTGTGTGTGTGTGCTGTGCGTGCTGTGCGTGAATGAATGAATGAGCAAATAGAGATGCATAATTCGGGTATAAAGTTCTAGTGGGAGTTGCCGCTAACGAACGGTTTTTATTGAGTGTGAAGTACGGCTGCGGAGAGGAGGATGTACCACACCCTGATTATGTCGCTCTTCACCTTTCCGCCCCGTCCCACCCTTCTCCGCCCTGCCCTGCCCCGCCTCACCCGGTCCCTACTCACTCCTCATCCGAACAGAGTGCCTCCCATAGGAGTTGCTTCCTGGCTACACAACCCCTACATGGCGTGCACCGAGTGCCGATATTATATTTGGACGTACATTACATGTAACCACATTCCTGCATGTCATCTTAAGCCAGCTCTCATGCACAGTAGTTCATTGCTTGCTCACATTGAGTACGAGGTGATTCCCAGTGGTGGTAGAGGTCCTGTTTGTTTAGGGTAAAGGAGGGGATGGGCCCATGGAAACCTACCTAGCATGTAGGGGCAGCCCTGGACTCTTAAATTCTAAGAAGTCTCGTGCTGGTTGATGCCGTTACACGAGCATTTGTTCTCTGTATGGGGGTTCAAAGTAAGAGTTCTCATATGCTCTCTCTCTTCAAACTCTACTTATGCAATAGTTTATTGGGTCTAATCAACTGCATATAGTTTTACTAATTATGCATAAGGCTTGGTGCTTGAAATAACATAAGGAAGGAGCACTCCAGCAGGTCTACTGGCCCATGCTAGGCAAGTACAAGTCACCTACCGGCCTATATGGTAAAGCAAAGGAAATATCTAGTATATACTTTATTCCTCGTTCTCTTGGTTGTTTCAGTGTCTGATCATTTAGCTGGTCTCTTGTACATCAAGGCATAGTAGTCCTTTGGAAGTGCTTGTGTTCATAATGTCTTAAATGCTACCTCATACGAGCGTGTCTCCTGGCCAGCACAGGCCCTACACACAGGAGTCACCTCCTGCCCAACATAAGTCCTACACACTGCCACACACAGGAGTCACCTGCCCTACACAAGCCCTGCACACTGCCACACACAGGAGTCACCGCCTGCCCTACACACTGCCTCACACAGGAGTCACCTCCTGCCCCACACACTGCCCACAGGAGTCACCTCCTGCCCTTTAATTTCCCAACGGAGTCACCCCCCATTGCCTCACACAGGAGTCTCCTCCCTTTGCCTCACACAGGAGTCACTTTCCCACACACTGCCCAAAAGGGTCACTCCTGCCACCACTGCCCCAAAACAGGAGTCACCTCCTGCCCCACACACTGCCTCAACAGGAGTCACCCCGCCCCACACACTGCCCCAACAAGATACCACCTCCCTGCCCCAACACCTTGCCTCACACAGGAGTCACCTCCTGCCCCACACACTGCCTCACACAGGAGTTCACCTCCCGCCACAACACTGCCTCACACAGGAGTCACCTCCCCACACACTGCCCAAAAAGAGTCACTCCTGCCCCACACCACTGCCCCACACAGGAGTCAACCTCCTGCCTACCCACTGCCTCACACAGGAGTCCCTCCTGCCCCACACACTGTCCTCCACAGGAGTCACCTCCTGCCCTCAAAACTGCCTCACCAGGAGTTCACCCTTGCCCAACAGATACCTCTACTCACACAGGGAGTCACCTCCTGCCCCACACACTGCCTCACACAGGAGTCACCTCCTGCCCCACACACTGCCTCACACAGGAGTCACCTCCTGCCCCACACACTGCCTCACACAGGAGTCACCTCCTGCCCCACACACTGCCTCATACAGGGGTCACCTCCTGCCCCACACAAATGCCTCACACAGGGGGTACCTCCTGCCCCCACCCACTGCTCACACAGGGGTCACCTCCTGCCCCACACACTGCCTCACACAGGAGTCCCCCTCCTGCCCCCCACACTGCCTCCACAGAGTACTCCTGCCCCACACACTGCTCCACAGGGGTCACCTCCTGCCCCACACACTGCCTCACACAGGAGTCACCTCCTGCCCCACACACTGCCTCACACAGGAGTCACCTCCTGCCCCACACACTGCCTCACACAGGAGTCACCTCCTGCCCCCAAACTGCCTCAACAGCAATTACCGTCTTCTTTCCTGCCCCGGAAGTCCGAGAAGAGTTTTTCTCTTTGGAAACACGACAAAACTCTTCGCTGACGACCAGTGCACCAGAGGCCACCAACGTTGTTAAGATCGACGATGAGAGAGAGGGAGAGAAGGGAGAGAGGGGGAGGGAGAAAGGGAGAGGGAGAGGGAGGAAGAGAGAGAGGGAGAGGGAGGAGAGAGAGGGGAAGAGGGAGGGAAAAAGAGAGGGGAGAGAGAGGGAGAGGGGAAGGGAAAAGAGAGGAGAGAGAATGATCAAGAGTATATGCGCTCGCGCACGTGTGTGTATTTACCTAATTGTACTCACCTAATTGTGGTTGCTGGAGTCTCAGCTCCTGACTCGGCCTCTTCTGGTTTCACCCCTTTGTCCCTTAACCCTGTCATACCTGTTCTTAAAGCTTTACATGGATTCTGCCTCTACCACTTTCCTATCAAGGTGGTTGCACTTCCAGACCATTATAAGGCTTCAGAAGTATTTCTGACATCACTATGACTTATCTATATTTTCAAGTTCCAGCTGTGACTTTGTGTACCCGAGACCCGCCTCTCAAACACACGCTCGCTCCACCTGTCAATTCTTCTGAGTATTTTGTACGTCGTAATCATGTCAACTCTGGTCCTTCTGTTCTCTAGTGTCGTCAGGTTTAGCTCTTGTAGCCTCTCGAGCCAAACGAACCTGGTCCATGGCCGGGCTCCGGGAGTAGAAAGACTCGAAACTCATGAAAGGTATATCCAAGGTAAAGGTAAGGTATCTCCTCATAGATAACACCTCTCAGTCTAGGACTAGTTTCCTTGCAAACTTTTGCTCTTTTTCCACTTTTTTATTGCTTTCTTACACCATCTCCGCATAACACCGATAATTGTTAGGCAACATATATCATGTGGTTTTTCAACCTTAAATATTCAAAATATTGCACACAATATAAACAAGCTGAGATTAATGATCAACTCGTCAAAATTAGCTTTAAACAACCAATTTGGTGTGTGAACTGGATAAAAAGTTAAATTTTGTTTGCTAGTGATTGTTAGTATTCGCTGTGTAGCGCTAAACCAGTAAGTGTAATAGCGGCGGGGGAATAAGACTGGGTTGGTTGGTTCTCCAGGAGAGGCGGGGGCCGCTGAGGCCCTTTCAGGGCAAAACCTCGAAAGTTTCTTGTGTTTTTGTCGTGTGGAAGTATCTTGCGTGCCTGGCTGTTTGCTCACTTTACCGCCAGGTGATCATGTAAACACCTTGGTTTTGTGCGCGTTTACCGAGCACCATTTGTTTGTAGCAGCTGAATGACGCTCTTGTGTGGTGTTCCCACTGGCAGGTCAGGGAAGTATCTCTGGTGTGGTCTTCCACTGGCAGGTCAGGGAAGTATCTCTGGTGTTGGGCTTCACTGGCGGTCAGGGAAGTATTTGGTGTGGTCTTCCACTGGCAGGTCAGGGAAGTATCTCTGGTGTGGTCTTCCACTGGCAGGTCAGGGAAGTATCTCTGGTGTGGTCTTCCACTGGCAGGTCAGGGAAGTATCTCTGGTGTGGTCTTCCACTGGCAGGTCAGGGAAGTATCTCTGTGTGGTCTTCCACTGGAGGTCAGGGAAGTATCTTAGTGTGGTCTTCCCCAAATGGCAAAGGGCCCGGGAAGTATCTCTGGGGTGGTCTTCCACTGGCAGGTCAGGGAGTATCTCTGGGGTGGTCTTACCCCTGGCAGGTCAGGGAAGTATCTCTAGTGTGGTCTTCCACTGCAGGTCAGGGAAAATATCTCTGGTGTGGTCTTCCTTCCAAGTGTTGGTTCCCCCCAAGGAAGAAACTCTGGTGTGGTTTCCCACTGGCAGAGTCAGGGAAGTATCTCTAGTGTTTGGGCTTCCACTGGGAGGTCAGGGAAGTATCTCTGTGTGTCTTCCAACGGCAGGTCAGGGAAGTATCTTGTGTGGTCTTCCCACTGGCAGGGCAGGGAAGTTTTCTCTGTGTGGTCTTCCACTGGAGGTCAGGGGAAATAACTCTAGGTGTGGTCTTCCCACTGGCAGGTCAGGGAAGATCTGTGTGGGGGTCTTCCCCTGGAGGTCAGGGAAGATCTCTGGTGTGGTCTTCCCTGGCAGGTCAGGGAAGTATCTCTGGTGTGGTCTTCCCACTGGGCAGGTCAGGGAAGTATCTCTGGGGGTGGTCCCTTTTCCACTGGCAAGGGCAGGGAAGTAACTTGGTGTGTCTTCCCACTGGCAGGTCAGGGAAGTATCTCTGGTGTGGGGCTTCCCACTGGCAGGTCAGGGAAGTATCTCTGGTGTGGTCTTCCCACTGGCAGGTCAGGGAAATATCTCTGGTGTGGTCTTCCACTGGCAGGTCAGGGAAGTATCTCTGGTGTGGTCTTCCACTGGCAGGTCAGGGAAGTATCTCTGGTGTGGTCTTCCCACTGGCAGGTCAGGGAAGTATCTCTGGTGTGGTCTTCCCACTGGCAGGTCAGGGAAGTATCTCTGGTGTGGTCTTCCACTGGCAGGTCAGGGAAGTATCTCTGGTGTGGTCTTCCCACTGGCAGGTCAGGGAAGTATCTTGGGTGTGGTCTTCCATGGCAGGTCAGGGAAGTATCTTGGTGTGGTCTTCCCACTGGCAGGTCAGGGAAGTATCTCTGGTGTGGTCTTCCCACTGGCAGGTCAGGGAAGTATCTCTGGTGTGGTCTTCCCACTGGCAGGTCAGGGGAAAAATCCTGGTGTGGTCTTCCACTGGCAGGTCAGGGAAGTATCTCTGGTGTGGTCTTCCCACTGGCAGGTCAGGGAAGTATCTCTGGTGTGGTCTTCCCACTGGCAGGTCAGGGAAGTATCTCTGGTGTGGTCTTCCACTGGCAGGTCAGGGAAGTAATCTCTGGTGTGGTCTTCCCTGGCAGGTCAGGGAAGTATCTCTGGTGTGGTCTTCCCACTGGCAGGTCAGGGAAGTATCTCTGGTGTGGTCTTCCCACTGGCAGGTCAGGGAAGTATCTCTGGTGTGGTCTTCCCACTGGCAGGTCGGTTGAAAATAACTTCGGTATGTCTGTACCAGGCATTAGAAAAAAAAATATTAAGATAAGACAGTAATAAATCCAAATATCATAGGAATACATTGAGAAGCCTGAGTAGATCTGTAACTCAGTATGATAACGTGTAGGTAGATAAGAACGTTAACGGAGTAACTGGCTATGCTATCATAGTAGCCAGGTTTGGGCTTGGTTACAAGTACTTGTGACAGTTTGACATACACGAATGTGATCAACATCTAACGTTTGTGTTCAGCCTTACGACCACTATGTGCTTGACTGTCCACTTATTGTGGAATATAGAGGCAAAGTATCTTAATAATGAAAATAGGATATCCCACATTTTAGGCAAATATCCTAAATCTTCTTGTAACATTAAATATACATTGTAAATATATATTCAGATGGTCTCCTGTTAGCTCTTCTGGGTACTAGTTCCTAGGTCTTTTACACATCCACATAACCTTGCGCTACCGTCCACAGAATGACTATGAGGTGCATGAACTACCTGCTTTGGCGATGAAATGTAAAATGTAACATCTCCACTATGTATCAGAGCTGTAGATCTTATTAGCAGCTTGTGAAAAGACCTTGGTGAGCATACTTTGAGGATTATATATTGTACCTTTCATTGTGTTCTAACTGTTCCCCATCCCTCCCACTGCATATTAAACATGATCCCTCATTTGTCCCTAGGCTGCCACAAGTATTAAAGCACTCCCTCTCCCTTGCTTCTCTCCTACCCTCGTGAGGCGTGAGAGTATCCCTGTGATGACTACATTAATATGTGGCTGAGTGATACTTAAGGTATAATAGCTAGGCTCCAGGAGAGACGTATGAGTTACCGGGTGTTACGTTAAAGTGAGTATAACGGCGAAACCCTTCTATTTTCCCTTTGTTTAAATTCCTCTCTTGATGCCGTTATTTATCATCCCCCAATTTCTGTATACCCCCATCTCTCTCTCTCTCTCTCTCCCCCCCCCTAACAGCTAAGCCCTTTCGTATTGTGCATGTACACTGTTTCAAATTGATGGTCATCATATATTCCTCTTATCCCTAGCTTTATCAGCGTGTGTGCTATCTTTCATCATACCGCTGGGTGTATCCCAGTTCCCACACGCCTCTTCATCCTCCGCCTCCCACGGTGTGTTGGAGTCCTCCCTGCGTGACGGTTTAAGTCACGCAGCGATCACTTCCTCCGTCTCACTACACTCATCTTCTACCTACTTACAGCTATCATCTCTGTGTAATAAATATCAGTTACTGTGTGTTAGCCACATTTGTCGTGGCTTAAGGTTATCATCTGTATTGACTGGAGAGCTCCTTCTGGGCACTGGTATGTCAGTGGTGGGTACATTACTGATACCCCAGCACTGGTATGTCAGTGGTTTATCTGGAGATCTGGAGTTTATCTGGAGAGAGTTCCGGGGGTCAACGCCCCCGCGGCCCGGTCTGTGACCAGGCCTCCTTAGGTCAGTGTCCCAGGATGCGACCCACACCAGTCGACTAACACCCAGGTACCCATTTTACTGATGGGGAACATAGACAACAGGTGGAAAGAAACACGTCCAATGTTTCTACTCAGGCTGGGAATCGAACCCAGGCCCTCACCGTGTGAAGCGAGAGCGTTAACCACCAGGCCACCAGCACTGATACCCCAGCACTGGTATGTCAGTGGTGGGTATATTACTGATACCCCAACACTGGTATGTCAGTGGTGGGTACATTACTGATGCCCCAGTACTGGTATGTCAGTGGTGGGTACATTACTGATACCCCAGCACTGGTATGTCAGTGGTGGGTACATTACTGGTGTCCCAGCACTGGTATGTCAGTGATGGGTACATTATTGATACCCCAGCACTGGTATGTCAGTGGTGGGTACATTACTGATGCCCCAGCACTGGTATGTCAGTGGTGGGTACATTACTGATACCCCAGCACTGGTATGTCAGTGGTGGGTACATTACTGATACCCCAGCACTGGTATGTCAGTGGTGGGTACATTACTGATGCCCCAGTACTGGTATGTCAGTGGTGGGTACATTACTGATACCCCAGCACTGGTATGTCAGTGGTGGGTACATTACTGGTGTCCCAGCACTGGTATGTCAGTGATGGGTACATTATTGATACCCCAGCACTGGTATGTCAGTGGTGGGTACATTACTGATGCCCCAGCACTGGTATGTCAGTGGTGGGTACATTACTGATACCCCAGCACTGGTATGTCAGTGGTGGGTACATTACTGATGCCCCAGCACTGGTATGTCAGTGATGGGTACATTATTGATACCCCAGCACTGGTATGTCAGTGGTGGGTACATTACTGATGCCCCAGCACTGGTATGTCAGTGGTGGGTACATTACTGATGCCCCAACACTGGTATGTCAGTGGTGGGTACATTACTGATGCCCCAGCACTGGTATGTCAGTGGTGGGTACATTACTGGTGTCCCAGCACTGGTATGTCAGTGATGGGTACATTATTGATACCCCAGCACTGGTATGTCAGTGGTGGGTACATTACTGATGCCCCAGCACTGGTATGTCAGTGGTGGGTACATTACTGATGCCCCAACACTGGTATGTCAGTGGTGGGTACATTACTGATGCCCCAGCACTGGTATGTCAGTGGTGGGTACATTACTGGTGTCCCAGCACTGGTATGTCAGTGATGGGTACATTATTGATACCCCAGCACTGGTATGTCAGTGGTGGGTACATTACTGATGCCCCAGCACTGGTATGTCAGTGGTGGGTACATTACTGATGCCCCAGTACTGGTATGCCAGTGGTGGGTACATTACTGATACCCCAGCACTGGTATGTCAGTGGTGGGTACATTACTGATGCCCCAGCACTGGTATGTCAGTGGTGGGTACATTACTAATACCCCAGCACTGGTATGTCAGTGGTGGGTACATTACTGATACCCCAGCACTGGTATGTCAGTGGTGGGTACATTACTGATGCCCCAGCACTGGTATGTCAGTGATGGGTACATTATTGATACCCCAGCACTGGTATGTCAGTGGTGGGTACATTACTGATGCCCCAGCACTGGTATGTCAGTGGTGGGTACATTACTGATGCCCCAGCACTGGTATGTCAGTGGTGGGTACATTACTGATGCCCCAGCACTGGTATGTCAGTGGTGGGTACATTACTGAATAACCGAAATCTGGTAAGATCTTGACAGGGATTTTTCTCTGATGCTCAACAGCTCACCAGAATGTTATGTCAGATCGTTGCGGATGATTAGTGATAACTGATAAGTGGTAAAAGATTTACTAATGAAGGAAGAGAGAAAGAAAGGGGCGAGGGTAGGCAGTAAAAGTTTTGCCGATTGACACTCGCGCAACGCATTGTGACTACTGTGTAAAATAAACATGATACAGTTTGCGTATTGATATAAGGAAAATGTTTCTCAGACGGGCGCGGTCAGTGTATGAAGTTCTCAGTGGACGAAGCGTTCCTTAATAAGATCCAGACATACAATTTTTCAGTTATGGGTGAATAACATTAAACACTGTCTGTACACACAGCATTTAGTGTTCCTGGTATTCCAGACCATTATTAATGGGAAGTGATTCTTTGTCTCCAAGACAGCACCAGTCTTTGAAGTTCCTCGTGGCGAAGCGTTTCCTTTAATAAGTATCCAGAACTATACACAATTTTTTTTCAGTTAGTGGGTGTAACTATACCATTTACAACCACGTGTCCTGGTACCACCACCAGCATCCTTAGTGTTCACCCTGGAATTCCAACCCATTATATAATGGGGAAGTGATTTTCGTGATGGGTTCCCAAGACAAGCAACAAGCTGTACAGGATTTGGCAGGACGTGGATGTCTGGCCCTCCTGTTTCTGCACGAGTCATTACGACCTGATTGTTGTTGTTGTTGTTGATTAGGCACATTTACCCCACCTATAAATATACTTGTTTGTTGGAAAGCCCAACACCCCATCCCTCCCTGGGCAGTGTGCATGATGCTGGTCACTAGGATCTAGACATTAGTATCTTGTCTTAAGTTCAGTCTGTACTGGTTTAGGTCTGAGTGTGGCCTACCCGGGTTTTATGGGGAGACACTGACATCTACGAAAAAGCTTTCAAGTTTCCTAAATTTGTTAGTATTTTTTAATTGATGTTTTTAAACTATTTATGAGTGTGTTTATTATTTTAATGACTTCTGTCGAATTTTGTGTTAATAAATATGTTATATGTGCTGAATGTGTGTGTGTGTGTGTTGTATGTGTGTGTGTGTATGTATGTATGTATTTGTGTGGTGTGTGTATGTATGTGTGTGTGTGTATGTATGTATGTATTGTGTGTGTGTGTGTGTGTGTGTGTGTGTGTATGTATGTATGTATTTGTGTGTGTGTGTGTGTGTGTGTATGTGTGTGTGTGTGTGTGTGTGTGTGTGTATGTATGTATGTATGTGTGTGTATGTGTGTGCGTGCGCGTGTGTGTGTGTGTGTGTGTGTGCGTTATGAATGGGTGTATATACATGTAGTGCACACGGAATGACCTTTCGGTCGCAGCACTCTGTAATATCCACGACCCTCGCTCTCCCTTCCCGTTATTATCAAATATTGAATCTCTTCTGATTCCTTACATCACCTCTATTTCTCCCCCCCCCCCTTCTCTCTTCACCCACTCCAACCCACCTTCCTCTCCCATCCATTCCTCTCCCTATTCTTTCTACTTCCCTCTTTTGCATTGCTTTTCCTTAATTGTTTTCGGAATAAATTACAAAATTAACTGTTTTTGAGAGGCCTTACATTCACTGATAGGGTAAAGGCTATTATTTTGGTAAAGTACAAAACATCCACATGATATTAAGTATATCCATCCAAGGATATTAAGGTTCCGTATTTTCCGGCATATAAGGCGTGCCTCTTTTCCCAAGAAAAATCTTTGAAAAACACCCTGCGCCTTATATGCTCAAGGTCAGGGTCAAGGGTAGGCTTTGGGTTACGCTTTAACGTGAAGAGGGTAATTAACACTTGAATATGATTACTGATTTAATAATGATACTTCTGTCGTGCGCTTTATATGCCGGAAAAGACGTATTCAATTAGAGATATTATATGCACTCAGGAATAAACTCACAATTCACCAACTCTTGCACGTTTATGTACGTTGTGATGCTTTCACTCAGATCTTGAAGCACACATCTTATGATATTTTTACATGGTGGACTAGTAAGCCAGCTGAAGGCCTCTGTCAAGTGGCTTAAAGCTCCTCTGAGCGGGTTATCGGGAGTTATGTTGCCGTTTCTCTTGACAAAATCCTCCTCACTTATCCCAAGTCTTGTGTAGGGTCCTGCTGAAGTCTCCCAGCTCAGGCTGACATACTGAAGTCTCCCAGCTTAGGCTGACATACTGAAGTCTCCCAGCTTAGGCTGACATACTGAAGTCTTCCAGCTCAGGCTGACACATGTGAGTGGAACGGGGAACACCTTTTCTCTGACATACAGAAGTTGTGACCTTTTACAGTAACATTAACTTTAAATGAGGTGAGGTAGTGTATGCGGTAGACAAAGAGAGATAGAGAGAGAGTGGCGGGGGGAGGGGGTAGTATATTATATAGGGCCGTGATGGTTGGTTGCCGTCGACCAATCACAGGTGGCAGCCGCGCATGTGAACTTAAAAGGGCAGAGGACGACATTTTGATGTTGGAAATATTTGTAAAGTTCTTGGTTCTACCTCGTCCTCGACCTTACTCACTCCTTGGTTCTACCTCGTCATCGACCTTGCTCGCTCCTTGGTTCTACCTCGTCCTCGACCTTGTTCACTTCTTGGTTCTACCTCGTCTTCGACCTTGTTCACTTCTTGGTTCTACCTCGTCCTCGACCTTGCTCACTCCTTGGTTCTACCTCGTCCTCGACCTTACTCCTTGGTTCTACCTCGTCCTTGACCTTGCTCACTTCTTGGTTCTATCTCGTCCTCGACCTTGCTCACTTCTTGGTTCTATCTCGTCCTCGACCTTGCTCACTTCTTGGTTCTATCTCGTCCTCGACCTTACTCCTTGGTTCTACCTCGTCCTCGACCGTGTTGAACTGTTGTTGTTATTATTATTATTATTATTATTATTATTTTTATTATTAACTGGTATTGTTATGAAGGAAAGAGCACTAAATTCGTAAGCCATACAGCGCCTGGAGAATGGGAAGCAGTCAGGTTCGCTCCAAGGAAGAGAAAACTAAGTCTGATTCCTTGGATCAAGGGCTTGTTTACCTGTTCAACCAGGCTGTTGGTGTTAGCGGCTCGCTGGGCCCCATAGACACCACAGTGGCACATGGAGGAGGTAGTGATCAAGTTTTCTCTTGAAGACATCTACCTTTTGCTCTAGCAAAGGTGAAATAGTTCACAGAGCCGCCTCGGGTCCCTTCCTCTACCTTCCCATAGTGTCTCACCTTTACCCAAACTTCCCAAACTCTCCTTCCCCACCTTTTTTTACCCAAAGATTCCCCCACCTTCATCGCTCTTCTTTCCAAATTCTGTTTGTTTTCTGATAACACGTTTTATGTTCTTTATCTCTATCTACCTGTCTGTACAACTGCCAGTCTTCTTCCCCCCCCCTCCCTCGGTCTCTCTCTCTCTCTCTCTCTCTCTCTCTCTCTCTCTCTCTCTCTCTCTCTCTCTCTCATGCCTGTGTTATAAAATAAAACACGTAAATAGAGCAAAGATAATGTTGCGTCAGAGATGTAATAATGGAAAAGCAGAGTTAGGGAGGGAGAGAGGACGGGAGGTAATAAAGGGGAGTGAGTTAGGAAGGCAGAGAGTGAGGGAGGGAGGCAGGAAGGCAGGGAGGGATGGAGTCAAGAAGGTAGGGAGGGAGTGTGGGAGTCAGGAAGGCAGGGGGGAGTCACGAAGGCAGGGAGAGAGGGATGGAGTCAGGAAGGCAAGGAGAGAGGGAGGAAGGCAGGGAGGCAAGGAGAGAGGGAGGGAGTAAGGAAGGCAAGGATAGAGGGGGGAGTAAGGAAGGCAAGGAAGAGGGAGGGAGTAGGAAGGCAAGGAGAGACGGAGGGAGGGAGTCAGGAAGGCAAGGGGAGGGAGGGAAGGATCAGGAAGGCAAGGGAGAGGGGGGAGGGAGCGGAGGAAGGGAGTCAGGAAGGCAAGGAGGGAGGGGGGAAAGGGGGCAGAAAAAGGAGGCAGGAGAATGAGGAAGAGGGGAAGGATAAGGAAGGCAAGGAGAGAGGGAGGGAGAAGGAAGGCAAGGAGAGAGGGAGGGAGTAAGGAAGGCAAGGAGAGAGGGAGGGAGTAAGGAAGGCAAGGAAGAGGGAGGGAGGGAGTCAGGAAGGCAAGGAGGAGGGAGGGAGGGAGTCAGGAAGGAGAGGGGGGAGGGAGGGAGTCAGAGTCAAGGAGAGAGGGAGGGAGGGAGTCAGGAAGGCAAGGAGAGAGGGAGGGAGGGAGTCAGGAAGGCAAGGAGAGAGGGAGGGAGGGAAGGGATCAGGAAGGCAGGGAGAGAGGGAGGGAGGGAGTCAGGAAGGCAGGGAGAGAGGGGGGGAGGGAGTCAGGAAGGCAAAAAGAGAGGGAGGGAGGGATGGAGTCAGGAAGGCAAGGAGAGAGGGAGGGAGGGAATCAGGAAGGCAGGAAAGAGGGAGGGAGGGAAGGAGTCGGGAAGGCAGGGAAAGAGGGAGGAAGGGAGGGAGTCAGGAAAGCAAGGAGGGAGGGAGGGAGTCAGGAAGGCAGGAAGAGAGGGAGGGAGGAAGTCAGGGAGGGAGGGAGGGAGGAAGTCAGGGAGGGAGGGAGGGTCAGGAAGGCAAGGAAAGAGGGAGGGAGGGAGGAGGGAGTCAGAAAGGCAAGGAGAGAGGGAGGGAGGGAGTCAGGAAGGCAAGGAGAGAGGGAGGGACAAGAACAGTATACTTATAAATGGGCAAGCGAAAAGAACTTAGGAAAAAACAGTAAAGCAATGTTTAAGGAATACGAAATCCGTGAACCACGAAACATAGAAACGAAGAGGTGGGTGGGAGTCAACGAACAAAGGAACGACAACGAAGACAAACTGGAGGAGGAGGAGGAGGAGGAGGCGAGGAGAGTATTAGCAGGATACAAGACATGCCTGGTAAGGACCAGAAAGGGAGAGGGATGACTACCAGAATGATGGTCAAAGAGAAGGAACAAAGGAAGGATTAAAACAGGAAGAGGTGAAAGGAAGGTACAGGAAGAGGATGGGATGAAGGAGGGAGGACAATGTTGGGAGTTGTGGGAAGGTTGATGGTGTGTGGGGGTTGATGGTGCAAATGTATGGTGACGTGTGGATGTGGTGATGTGTGGTTTTATATTTTATGATGCATGTGGGTGAATTTTTTAATGTGTGAGTGTATTTTATAATGTATTTATAGTGTGTTTGGGGTATTATATAGTGTATGTGAGTGTATTATATGGTGTGTATGTGGTAGTGTATGGTGCATGTGAGTGTGGTAGTGTATGGTGAGTGTGAGTGTGGTAGTGTATGGTGAGTGAGTGTGGTAGTGTATGGTGAGTGTGAGTGTGGTAGTGTATGGTGTGTGAGTGTGGTATGTATGGTGAGTGTGAGTGTGTAGTGTATGGTGAGTGTGAGTGTGGTAGTGTATGGTGAGTGTGAGTGTGGTAGTGTATGGTGATGTGAGTGTGGTAGTGTATGGTGAGTGTGAGTGTGGTAGTGTTGGTATGTGGTGTATGGTGAATGTGAGTGTGGTAGTGTATGGGGGAGTGTGTGGTGTGTATGGTGAGTGTGAGTGTGGTAGTGTATGGCGAGTGTGAGTGTGGTGTATGGTGAGTGTGAGTGTGGTAGTGTATGGTGAGTGTGGTGTGGTAGTGTATGGTGAGTGGTGGGAGTGTATGGTGGTTGGTGTGTATGGCGAGTGTGAGTGTGGTGTATGGTGAGTGTGAGTGTGGTAGTGTATGGTGAGTGTGGTAGTGTATGGTGAGTGTGGTAGTGTATGGCGAGTGTGAGTGTGGTGTATGGTGAGTGTGAGTGTGGTAGTGTATGGTGAGTGTGAGTGTGGTAGTGTATGGTGAGTGTGTGGTAGTGTATGGTGAGTGTGAGTGTGGTAGTGTATGGCGAGTGTGAGTGTGGTGTATGGTGAGTGTGAGTGTGGTAGTGTATGGTGGTGTGGTAGTGTATGGTGAGTGTGGTAGTGTATGGCGAGTGTGAGTGTGGTGTATGGTGAGTGTGAGTGTGGTAGTGTATGGTGAGTGTGAGTGTGGTAGTGTATGGTGAGTGTGAGTGTGGTAGTGTATGGCGAGTGTGAGTGTGGTGTATGGTGAGTATGAGTGTGGTAGTGTATGGTGAGTATGAGTGTGGTAGTGTATGGTGAGTGTGAGTGTGGTGTATGGTGAGTTTAAGTGTGGTAGTGTATGGTGAGTGTGAGTGTGGTGTATGGTGAGTGTGAGTGTAGTAGTGTATGGTTAGTTTGTGGTGGTTTTAGTGAGTTCGAATAACAACACCTTGATGCTTCACAGTGCCAAAGGCGTCAAACAGAAGCTGTAGTGAGGCTATCCTGTGGCCATCCTGGGGCCATCCTGGGGCCATCCTGGGGCCATCCTGTGGCCAGGCTGGTGAATTTCTGGGCGTCATTGTGGAGCCAATCTTGAGCCATCCAGAGGTTAAGCTGGGTTCTTCTTAGGGTTAAGCTAGGACCATCCTGGGGCCTGGATAGGACCATCCTGGGGCCTGGATAGGACCATCCTGGGGCCTGGATAGGACCCTCCTGGGGCCTAGCTGAGAAAGACCCGGGAAAGGGATCTCTGGTAACATTTGACTAAGCAAACATGATGCTAGTTCGCGCCTGGATGATGCTACACTCCCTGCCATCACTGCCACAGCTGACAACACTGGTGGCACACTTGCTGGCACAGCTTACAACACTGGTGGCACACTTGCTGGCACAGCTTACAACACTGGTGGCACGCTCTCTGATACCACTAACAACAATGGCGAAAGGTATTTTGTATACACAGTGATGATAAAAAAAACGAACCTACCTAACAGTCTGTCAACCCTGTTACTTAAGAAAACCTCCTGTCCACCCACCAACCCACCTACTCGCCCACCCACTCACCCACCAACCCACTCGCCCACCCACCAACCCACTCGCCCACCCACCGGCTGGAGATATTGGACATCGATTTGCCAGACTCTTCTTGGTGGCGTTGAGGTTAGTGGATGAATGAAGAGGAGATGGTTATGGCCTCCTTAACACGCAGCACCAGTGTTATGGTCACTCAGTGTTACGGCCACTCAGTGTTATGGTTACTCAGTGTTATGGTTACTCAAATGTTATTGTCTCTTAGTGGGAAGGAAGTTATGGTCACTCAATGGGAAAGAAATTATGGTCACTCAGTAGGAAGGTAGTTATGGTCACTCAGTAGGCAGTTATGGTTACTCAGTGGGTAGTTATGGTCACTCAGTGAGTAGTTATGGTCACTCAGTAGGGGTTATGGTCACTCAGTAGGAGTTATGGTCACTCAGTGGGAAAGGGATTATAATTACTCTGTGGAGGAAGTTGTGGGAGTAGACGGGAGAGAGGACAGTGGAAGAAGAGGAGGAGGAGGAGAGGGAGAAAGAGAAAGAAGAGAAGCAACAACAACATCACAACTACGACTTCATTCGTGGAAGTCAATAAGCCAAGAAAGCCAAGCAGTGTGGCTTATTTCAATTGAGTTAATACTTAGGTCCTTCCCCAGGATGCCACCCACAACAGTCGACTAAGTCCCAAGTACCTGTTTACTATTAGATGAACATGAACAGCAGGTCTTGCGAGACTTACCCATGCCTCTCGCTCCCTCCCGGAATTGCACCCGGGTCCTGCAGTTTTAAGCTGGATGTTTGACGGTGTGGTACAACGCGTCTGGAAGGACTGAAGAGATGAAACGGGTTGGGACAGTATTATTATTATTATTATTATTATTATTATTATTATTATTATTATTATTATTATTATTATTATTATCAAGAATGCTGGGAAAGTAAAGTAGGCAGGAAGAAAGTTGGAAAGGAAATGAAGGTAGGAAGAAAAGAAAGGTCTTGTAGAAGACATACAACTCATTTTGTAAAGGAAACAATGATACCTGCCTGAGAGCAGGAAAAGCGCTTAAATGAGAAAAATATTTTGGCGAGAAAAGTGTTTTGGCGAGCGAGGTGTTTTACCTGGAATCTACTTGGAGGGTATTCCGGGGATCAACGCCCCCGCCGCCCGGTCCACGACCAGCCTCCCGGTGAATCAGGGCCTGATCAACCAGGCTGTTACTAATGCCCGCACGTAGTCCAACGTACGAACCACAGCCCGACTGATCCGGCACCGACTATAAGTATCTGTCCAGTTCCCTCTTGAAGGCAGCCAGGGACCTATTGGTAATTCCCCTTATGCCTGCTGGGAGGCTGTTGAATATTCTTGGGTCCCAGACACTTATGGTCTTTTCTCTTAGTGTACCAATGGCGCCCCTACTTTTCATTGAGGGTATTTTGCACCGCCTGCCCAGTCTTTTACTTTCATTGGGAGTGATTTCTGTGTGCAGATTGGGACCATTCCCTCTAGGATTTTCCAAGTGTAGATTATGATATATGTCTCTCGCCTGCGTTCCAGCGAGTACAAGTCAAGTGCTTCCAAGCGTTCCCAGTAGTTAAAGTGTTTGATGAAACTTATACGTGCAGTAGAGGTTCTCTGTACATTCTCTAGATCAGCAATTTTACCTGCCTTGAACGGAGATGTACAGCAGTACATCTCCGTACTAGCCAACTCCGTACTAGCCAACACTGCACTAGCCAAGGACCCGAGTCCTTGGCTAGTGCAGTGTTGTTATTGATCAATACCACTCGTTCGTGGTCACAATAATATAAAATACTGCTCGTTGAACTAGTACACCAAACAGGGACTAGAACGAAATTAGCCTCGAGCCATCCACACCATCGTGTGTCCTTGGGTAGCGAGTACAACATTCAGTTCCGCTGGATGCGCTACTCTTAAGGATCGTATGGTCCAGTGGATAAGGGCGTCATGTGTTTTCGCCCACCATGAGGCAGGCCAAAGCAGCATGAGTTCTAGTCCTTGGCTAGTGCAGTGTTGTCATTAATATATATATATATATATATATATATATATATATATATATATATATATATATATATATATATATATATATATATATATTATTAATGTCGTGCCGAATAGGCAGAACTTGCCATCTTGGCTTAAATAGCAACGCTTATCTTGCCATATAGGACAATTGAAAATTTGTGTATGCAATAATTTCGCAAAAATCATTCTGAACCTAACGAAAAAAATATATTTCACTGTGTTTGTTTAGTATTAAATTATTGTAAACGTATCTAAAATATATTTAGTTGGGTTAGGCTAAAATAAATTGTTCTTGTTATAATAAGGTTAGGTAAGTTTTCTAAGATTCTTTTGGTGCAAAATTATAAAATTTTACATTAACATTAATGAAAAAAATGTATCTTTAAACGTATAAGAGAAAATTTTAGAAAGGATTTAATTTTAAATGAGTTCTTGCTAATTGACCATTTTGCATATTCGGCACGACATATATATATATATATATATATATATATATATATATATATATATATATATATATATATATATATATATATATATATATTGTGTGTGTGTGTAGTTGACACAATAGGCGTGGTACTCTTGAGGTGTGGTGAGGATAACAAAGAAAGCTGGAGGTACGATACCTCCAACACACCTGGTCACCCTATATCATCCTGGGGGAACCATACGATCCTTCTTCGCATACCACCTGTTGACCGAGCCTAGTGTCCGAGTGAAGGTGGTGGTGGGAGTGATGGTGACGATGTGGGGGAGGAGGAGGAAGATGTGATGTGGCCACGAGTGTTTACCTGGAGTTTACCTGGAGAGAGTTCCGGGGGTCAACGCCCCCGCGGCCCGGTCTGTGACCAGGCCTCCTGGTGGATCAGGGCCTGATCAACCAGGCTGTTGCTGCTGGCTGCACGCAAACCAACGTACGTGCCACAGCCCGGCTGATCAGGAACTGACTTTAGGTGCTTGTCCAGTGCCAGCTTGAAGACTGCCAGGGGTCTGTTGGTAATCCCCCTTATGTGTGCTGGGAGGCAGTTGAACAGTCTCGAGCCCCTGACACTTATTGTATGGTCTCTTAACGTGCTAGTGACACCCCCTGCTTTTCATTGGGGGGATGTTGCATCGTCTGCCGAGTCTTTTGCTTTCGTAGTGAGTGATTTTCGTGTGCAAGTTCGGTACTAGTCCCTCTAGGATTTTCCAGGTGTATATAATCATGTATCTCTCCCTCCTGCGTTCCAGGGAATACAGGTTTAGGAACCTCAAGCGCTCTCAGTAACTGAGGTGTTTTATCTCCGTTATGCGCGCCGTGAAAGTTCTCTGTACATTTTCTAGGTCGGCAATTTCACCTGCCTTGAAAGGTGCTGTTAGTGTGCAGCAATATTCCAGCCTAGATAGAACAAGTGACCTGAAGAGTGTCATCATGGGCTTGGCCTCCCTAGTTTTGAAGGTTCTCATTATCCATCCTGTCATTTTTCTAGCAGATGCGATTGATACAATACTCGTATGGCTTTCAGGGAGACCCTCAAGATGTTTCACTGAAGTCTTATTCTACGAGGATCTGGTTCTCCCATTAGCACTAGAGGGTAGTATTACCCTTGTATGTGTATTCACCTATTTGTGGTTGTAGGGGTCGATACACAGCTCCTGACCCCGCCTCTTCACTGGTCGCTACAAGATCCAATCTTTACCATCCCATGTGTGTGTATATATATATATGTGTACTCATGTGTGTACTCACCTATATGGGGTTGCAGGGGCTGATTCACAGCTCTACTGTGTGTGTGTGTGTGTGTGTGTGTGTGTGTGTGTGTTTCTTTAATCTAGATTTTTTCTTCTCTCGTACTAGGCTGCTGGACACTATGCATTATGGGCTTTGTAAAAAATACTATGTATATTTCCTTTAGTGCGGTGTTTTTTTTAATATGTGTGAATCCAAAGAAAGAGGGAACAGATGTGCAGGAAGGATAGCGGTAAAGGGCACGAAGGGTAGTGGAAGAGGGCAGGAAGGATAGTTGGAAAAGGCAAGGAAGGTATTTGGAGAGGACATGAGTGACACTGGAAAGTTGCACACACACATTGGGCAAGGAAGAGAGGACAAGAGAAAGACACATTAAGAACATAAGTGAAAAACACAGGAGATGGTGATATCAAATATCAAATATGGAAGTTTAAGGACGGTACCAAGAGACAGAGGAATAAAAATAGGCTCATTCAGTGGTGAGGGAGGAGTGGAGAAAGGGAAGTGGAGGCACAAAGAGGAAAAGGAAGTAGAAGAAGAGTAAGCAAAGGTAAATAAGAAGCAAAAGAAGCCCTCGACCCCTGGCACACACAGGGGGAGGGAGACCCCCGGCTCAAACACACAAGGGGAGGGAAACCCCCGGCATACACACATAGGGGGAGGGAGACCCCCGGTATACACACAAGGGGAGGGAGACCCCGAAACACACACAGGGGGAGGGAGACCCCGAAACACACACAGGGGGAGGGAGACCCCGGCACACACAAAGGGAGGGAGACCCCCGGCATACACAGAAGGGGAGGGAGACCCCCGCCACACAGAAGGGGAGGGAGACCCCCGCCACACAGAAGGGGAGGGAGACCCCCGCCACACAGATGGGGAGGGAGACCCCCGCCACACAGAAGGGGAGGGAGACCCCCGCCACACAGAAGGGGAGGGAGACCCCCGCCAAACACAAAGGGAGGGGGGCCCCGACACACAAAGAGAGGGAGACACCCGGCACACACACATGGGGAGGGAGACCCCCGGCACACACACATGGGGAGGGAGACCCCCGGCACACACATGGGGAGGGAGACCCCCGACACACACACACACACATGGGGTATGAGACCCCCGGCACACACACAGGGGGAGGGAGACCCCCGGCACACATACACACACACACATGGGGTAGGAGACCCCCGGCACACACACAGGGGGTGGGAGACCCCCGGCACACATGGGGTGGGAGACCCCTGGCACACCCAGGGAAGGGAGACCCCCGGCACCCCCAGGGGGAGGGAGACCCCGGCACACACGGGGGAGGGAAATCCCAGCTCACACAAGGGGGGAGGGAGACCCCAGGATCCACACACATGGGAAGGGAGTCCCCCGGACCCACATACATGGGGAGGGAGTCCCCCGAACCCCCACACATGGTGAGGGAGTCCCCCGGACCCACACACATGGGGAGGGAGTCCCCCGGTCCCACATACAGGGGGAGGGAGACCCCCGGCACACACTCGGGGAGGGAGACCCCCTGACACCCACCCATGGGGAGGGAGTCCCCCGGACACACACCCGCAAACTAGCACTTTGTAAGAGAAAGATAAGAGTGGGTGAGAACATGACGAGGATGGGGCAGCAGACCTCGTCCGGAGGTGTTTTTTATTTAAGAAAATTTGATACATCAGCATTGTACTGCCTTATTTTATAAAATTACAAAGTGGGAATAAAAGCTGTGTATGATTCCCTGTCATATTAAACCTGCATAACACCATCACACAGGATGGTTCTCATACAAGGTATTGAAATTTGTCAGCCTTAGCTGGGAGACATAAGTAGGACAGTGAGGATATCATCAAATAACTTATGACAGCTATGGCAGCTTCAAAGGTATCCTTCCATTATAGCTGGGGTTACTATCACTTAGGAATTGCCATCTCTCAGGATAGCCTATCCCATACACAGGAGAAATGGAATCCCCGGGAGAGGTGAGAACCCACGCTAAGGGAAGGAGTGGGTAGCAACCACGCTGGACCGAGGAGCTCTGGAACGGGTTGTGACTTACGCTGGCGCTTACGACGAACCTGTTTTTTTTTTTTATATTTAGCGTTTAGCTACCGTGATCTTTGATATACCTTTGAGTTTCGAGAGTTTCTCCACTCTAGTAGACCAGCCTTGGGCCAGGCTTGTCTGGTGCTTGCCTGGTCAGTCAGGCTGCTGTTGGCGGTCCGCTGGCTCATATTCATCACAACCTGGTTGATCTTGCATATGGTGAAGATTCTTGTCCAGTTTCTTCAAGACTTCTACACTTGTTATAACAGTGTTTCTGGTATCTTTTCGTAACATGGATAGTCCGGGAACACTGATGTTGATACGATGTTTTCTTATTGTGCCTGTGGCACGGCTGCTTTTCTTCATTTCTTTTGTAACACCAGCCGTCTCCCATCGAAGTATTGTGTCCCAAAAAGAAAAAGCACTTTCATCATCATCCACGTTATTACTGTTTTTCAAGAGGCGTGCCGACATTACAACTCAGATGGTCCTCCATACTGCAATATCCCCACCTCTCCAGAGTAAAGTCACTGAACTTTCCACCTCCAGGACTCTTTAAATCCCCGATTCGCCTTCATAAGTGTTACCTTGCTCACACTCCATCAGCACGTCAGTCATAAAAACCCACTTGCTTCCATTTGCCAAACACGCTCACTCACGCCTGGGGGATGTCCAAGACCCTCGCTTTGCACTAGAATAATTTTACATTTCCCATATCTCTCACTCCTGTACGTTATGGCACTGTCAGATTTAGGATTATTTAGTCAAATACTTTCCTCTTATATATTAACATCTCTCTGTCTCCGCTCCAGTGAGTGCATATTTAGAACTTTGAGGCATTTCTAGCAATGTAAATGCTTTATTGTGTCTGCGGGCCGTAAATGATCTCTCAATTTCAGCTTGGATATCTCTCCTGTCCTGAACGGGTCCGTCAACACTAAGCAATACTGTAAGAGCACAAGCGATTTGAATAGTGTCACCATTGGCACTATTTCCCTTGATTTGAAAGTTCTCGTTATCCACTGTCATTTTCCTGGCTGTCAGGACATTTGTTGTGCTGTTACCCTGTTTATGTTTATGATTGTTACACATTGGGAACAAAATCTGTTTCCCTGTCAAATTCCATCACGCAGGATGGGGCTTGTACGTGCTGAAATATGTCAGCCTGAGTTGGGAGACTTCCACAGGGTATTGAGGATATCTTCAAGAATTCTTGTAATATTTCAACAACTACGAGAGTTTCAGAGGTTTCATCCGAGCATAGCTGGAGTTACTATCACTTGGGAATTACTTCCTCTCGGGACAGTCCATTCCATACTTAGGAGAAACTGAATTTTTATAAACGTATCGCGATCATCCCAAAGTGAGTGAGAGAGAGAAGAGAGAGAGAGAGAGAGAGAGAGAGAGAGAGAGAGAGAGCAGAGAGAAATTTGTATGCCCTAATATATAGCTAAATAAATAAATTAGCAGATAACAATGAAAAATCATTTTATGCCTGAGAATATATAATGGCGCTATCCTCGCGATAAATTTGGGAGGGACGCTCACTGGAGCATAGGAACAGCCTACGTGTAGCGAGGGAGGGATCCACGCTAGACCGTGGGAGAGGAAGCATAATATCAGATTTGATTCGAAGTAGGGAGAGGGCCGCTCCAATTCCTCCGGTCAAGATTCACCAGTATCAATGCGCCCTCATTAATGAGCTAAGATGAAGAAGAAACTGATGTCTGAGTCATAGAACAGAATATTGTGAATCAAAGTATCCTGGAAACACTGCAGCAGCCTCCTGGCCACACTACAGCATCCTCCTGGCCACACTGCAGCAGCCTCTTGGCCACACTACAGCATCCTCCTGGCCACACTGCAGCAGCCTCTTGGCCACACTACAGCATCCTCCTGGCCACACTACAGCATCCTCCTGATCACACTGCAGCAGCCTCCTGGCCACACTGCAGCATCCTCCTTCCAGCTTGCTGGCCACACTGCAGCAGCCTCCTGGCACACTACAGCATCCTCTTGACCACACTGCAGCATCCTCCTGGCTACACTGCGGCATCCTCTTGACCACACTGCAGCATCCTCCTGGCCACACTGCAGCAGCCTCCTGGCAGCTTGCTGGCTACACTGCAGCATCCTCCTGGCCACACTGCAGCAGCCTCCTGGCAGCTTGCTGGCTACACTGCAGCATCCTCCTGGCCACACTGCAGCAGCCTCCTGGCAGCTTGCTGGCTACACTGCAGCAGCCTCCTGGCCACACTACAGCATCCTCTTGACCACACTGCAGCATCCTCCTGGCCACACTGCAACATCCTCTTGACGACGCTGCACCATACTCCTGGCCACACTGCAGTATCCTCTTGGCAATACTCCAGCATCCTTCTGGCCACATTGCAGCATCCTCTTGGCCACACTGCAGCAGCCTCCTGACCACACTGCAGCAGCCTCCTGGCCACACTGCAGCAGCCTCCTGGCCATACTGCAGCATCCGCTTGGCCACACTACAGCATCCTTATGGCTACACTGTAGCATCCTCTTGGCCACACTGTATCAGCCTTCTGGCCACACTGTATCCTCCTGGCCACACAGCATCCGCTTGGCTACACTGCAGCATCCTCTTGGCCACACTCCAGCATCCTTCTGGCCACACTGCATCAGCCTCCTGGCCACACTGCATCAGCCTCCTGGCCACACTGCATCAGCCTCCTGGCCACACTGCAGCAGTCTCCTGGCCACACTGCAGCATCCGCTTAGCCACACTGCAGCATCCTCTTGGCCACCCTCCAGCATCCTTATGGTCACACTGCAGCATCCTCTTGGCCACACTGTATCAGCCTTCTGGCCACACTGTATCCTGGCCACACTGCAGCATACTTTTGGCCGCACTGCAGCAGCCTCCTGGTCACACTGCAGCAGCCTCCTGGCCACACTGCAGCATCCTGGCTACACTGCACCAGCCTCCTGGCCAAACTGCAGCATCCTCTTGGCCACACTGCAGCAGCCTCCTGCCCACATTGCAGCAGCCTCCTGGCCACACTGCAGCAGCCCCTTGGCAACACTGCAGCAGCCTCCTGGCCACACTGCAGCAGCCTCCTGGCCACACTGCAGCAGCTTTCTGGCCACAGTGCAGCAGCCTCCTGGCCACAGTGCAGCAGCCTCCTGGTCACACTACAATAGCCCCCTAGCCACGTTCAGAAGCCCCCCTAGGCCCACTACAGCAGCCTCCTGGCCACACTACAGCAACCTCCTAGCAACATTGCAGCAGCCCCTAGCCACACTGCAGCAGTCTTTAGCCACACTACAGCAGCCTCCTGGCCACACTACAGCAGCCTCCTGGCCACAAAACAGCAGCTTCCTAGCCCCACAGCAGATATAGCAATGGCACTGGTAAGATATTTTTAATTTTTGAGATTGTAATAACATAATGGATTGGGAAGGTGATTAGCTAAATAAAATTGAAAAAAAAAGAAATACCTGTAATATAAAGATATGACTGCCCAGTGGTGTCTGACAATCACCCGTTGTGACATCTGTAATCCTGTCCTTTGCACAATAAACTAACCTCATGGGCGACAAAAATGAATCCCACACACCATCTTAGATGGGGAGAACTTGATACTGTCTCACACGAATAATCTCTCTTCCAACTTCATTCGCCAACGGGTGTTTTTAGTCACATCTCTGGGGGAATCCAGTAGCTTCATAGATCAGATCGTCTTATAATAATGATCATGACGAAGGATTCAAATATAATAAGAAACTATGTTCCCTACTGTTTTTTTCTCTCATGATGTGTGGTAACAACAAGCTGCCTTCATATATGTTTGGTGGGTAGTTACTGCTGAACAGGTGTAGTAGCAGACCTGGTGAACAGGTATAATGGCAGACCTGGTGAACAGGTGTAATAGCATGTATCTACGTGAAAGACGTAATACGAAGCAGTGTGAAACACTAGCTGTTCACTGCTTGTGATGCTGGAAACAGTGACTCGTTTGTAGGGGCTGATAGACACGAAGGAAAAGGAGAGTAGAGGAGAGAGTAGGTAGAAGAGGGAAGTGGAAGTAAGTATAGGAGAGGCTGGGAAAGGAAGAGGATGGTGGGAAAGGTTGGAAGGCAATGTGGGGAAGGGCACAGAAAGAGGGAAATAGTGGATAGGGTAAGTGAGAAAAGGAATCTTAAGGAAAAAAATGAGAGGATTGGGGAAGAAGATATACAAAAGGAAGAAGAGGGTAAGGTAAGGAAATGTGGAAAAATGGTGGATAGAGATGGTTTGGTGAAGTTAGGGATTGAAAGATAGAAGGTGGCAAAGTTGGGAGGATTGCAGAATAGGGAAGAAATAATGGTATAAAGTGGAAAGGAAAAGGAAGGTAGAGGAAGGAAAGGGAAGGTAATAAAAAAATGGGGAGGGTTGGAGAGGGCAGAGGAAGAAAAAGGAAGGTAGGGAGGAAAGCAGGGAAAGGTTAGGGAGGAGGGAGATGGTATGGGGAGGGCAGGGGAAGGAAAAGGAAGGTATGGAGGAGAGAGGGAGAGAAGTGTGAGCAAAGTTGGGGATTGGAGGGTTGGGGAGGAAGCGTACCCAGAAACAGGTGCAGAATAATATCTAGGAGCATAAAGCTGGGAGGAATAGTGCCGTTGACTTGACATAGTGTGCCGCTGCCTCGTTTGTTTTGGCACCACGCGACACGCAGGAAGTCATTTATTGAATATATTATGGCACTGTTTGTCATCCAGCTTTCTCCCGGCTGCCAGATGCAAAGATGTCCCATAGCAGGGGTCCCTGGGGGAGGGTCTTACCTGCTTTTGGGGGTCCCTGAGGGAGGGTCTTACCTGATTCTGGGAATCCCTTGTGCTTTCTAGTTGCCTGGGTGTTCCCAGGTGGGGGAGAGGTCCTTCCTGGAGGTAAGAGTCCTTGGGGTCCTACCTACCTCTACGGAATTTTTGGGGTGGGGGCTTTACATGCCTCTTGGATTCCCTTGGTGTTCTACCTGCCAGTGGAGGTTCTGGGGGTATCTACCTGATCGAGGGATATGGTATCCTGGTCAACCGTCCTGAGTTAGAGACCCAAGTATCTAATCCACCTGGAGTGAGGGATAAAGAATCCCCGATATAGGAATTGCCTAAAGAAAAGTGATTGAAGTTCATGCAACGTTCATTTAATTTCACAATCTTGGCAAGGCAGAGACAGGTACATGTTCGGTCTTAGCTTGCGGACATCTACACGAAAACAAAACATTGCAGTGCCTAGACATGGCTTCCCTCCTCACCAGTGTCCCCATAGACCAGACCATTAAATTATTACACCGCCAGCTAAGGCCGGACATGGACTTCTCTCTACCTTGCCAAGATATCGAGAAATTAACGGAACTCTGTATGACTTTTAATTGATTTTCTTTCGACTTTTCATTTTACAGACAACAAATCGGCATAGCAATGGATTCAACCCACTAGTGCCGTTCAGACGAATCTGTCTGTGGAATCACTTGAGGCCGAAAGATAAACTATCATCATACCCAAAACGGTCGCAAGGCTTCGCTGTGTGATCGATATTCTGTTTATTACCCCAAAAATACTCAACCTAAACGGCCTCAAGAGTGTGGCATCATCTTTTCAATTCATCCTAACCTTCCTTTTCTCGACGCACTTCTCATTAAACAAGTCCACCACATCACCGAAAATCTACCAACAAGAATGACAGGGTACACTGCTACTTACACCACGACCAAAGAACCGAACGAGGTGCACTCATTGGCATGTTTATTTTTTGTGCCTACAGAATCTTCAGCCCTGAGTATTGGAAAAGAATGCAGCATTCTTAAAAATATCTTCCGAATGCTTAAATTTCATGTACACATCTGGGGCTGCAGGGATCATGCATACAAAATCTTCACCTAAAAAAAGGAGAGGGAAGATTCATTATTCCTGCCTGGAGGTTAGCTGGAGGTTATTCCGGGGATCAACGCCCCCGCGGCCCGGTCCATGACCAGGCCTCCCGATGGATCAGGGCCTGATCAACTAGGCTGTTACTGCTGGCCGCACGCAGTCCAACGTACGAGCCACAGCCCGGCTGATCCGGCACTGACTTTAGGTATCTGTCCAGCTCTCTCTTGAAGGCAGCCAGGGGGCTTATTGGCAATTCCCCTAATGCTTGATGGGAGGCTGTTGAACAGTTTTGGGCCCCGGACACTTATGGTGTTTTCCCTTAGTGTACCAATGGCGCCCCTACTTTTTATTGGGGGCATTCTGCAGACCGGACTGAAGCATATATTGAACCCACCTTGGCAAAGAGCAACACAGGTGTTGCTACTATTACGTCCGTCACCATGAACATACAACTACCAGAGCCACGACGACGCACGGGCGCGCATCATTCCATGTGGCGGCTGTAACCAGAAATAAGTAGGAGAGACGTTTGTAGCCTACAGATCAGGTTGAAAGGCTACCAGCGTGCCTGCAGGACTCGCAATATGAATAATGCCTGTGTGATAGGTAGGGACCAGACTTCACACCTGATGTCTTGGAAGAATGCCCAGCTGCTCATAAAAGAACCGAGAAAATACGACACAGATGCCTGGGAGCTGCCCTAATCTGAATACAACGTACAATCCAGCAGATTTAAGGAGCTTTCAGTTTAACCATACCTGTAGCACAATTCGTTTTGCATTAACAGATCGGAAGGATCGGTAGGCCCCTCCCACGGTGCTCCCATCTGGCAATTCACCCCACAGAGTGACCTCTCTGACCCGGCCACTTACCTGACTACCCTTGTATAAATATGCTTGTTGTCTTTTTCACCACTTGTCAGTTTTGTGTCATTTGTCTCCGTCTAGGTTGGGACAGGTTAAGTTAGGTTAGTGATGAATAAGACGTTTCGCCTACCAGTGACCTTATCATTTCAATACAGAGATTATTTAAAGGTGTATTGAATTGATAAAGAAACTGGTTGACGAAACGTCTTCAGGATAAAGATACGCACATGTGTTATTCATCATCTTGTTGGTATTGTATACTATTACTTCTACCAAGCTGTGTTAGATTAGGTTGGGAGTCGAAGTTAATTTAAGAAATTTCTGAAAAAGTATATTTGATCAAAAACAAGCGAAATGAAAAAGGTCCTGATATGTGTGGCAACGAGGTGACCGAAGATCACTAGGAACCATTCATATCTGAAAGTTATTGACTCGTGGTACGAGAATGTGGTCGTAAAAGGAATGCTGGTCCAGGGCTGGGCCACGGGGGCGTTGACCCTCGGAACGATCTCCAGGTAAGAAGAGATTTAGAGCTGTTAGGCCAAGGTGGTTGGAGAGGAGTTTAAAGAGGTTGTTACGCCTAAGAGTCTTATAACAACCACCTTCACAGAGGTGGACATGGGCTGGTGTCTTACCTGACCGAGGAGACCACTAGTAGAAAAAGGTCTGGACCATAAACCTTGGTGGTATCTGAGCCTTCATCAGTATCGTAACCCAACACAACACACCCACATGTGGGCAAACCCATAAACTTGTACGTTCGTATTTTTACAAATGTTTATTCACAGCTTCATGTATAGATATGTACACAGGAACACTTAGAGGTACACACAGGTACAGACATACACTAATATACACTCACATAGGTATATACTCACATAAGAATACTAACAGGAGGAGCAGAAGGATTGTGTGAGCCTTATATACAGCAAGTCACGAGATACAGAACAACTACCGGACAGCTGGAAAACTGCAAATGATTTTAGGGAGGGTAAGTCCTGCCTCATGAACCTACTGGAGTGAATTTCTGTGACAGAATAACAGAAATAAAACAAGAAACATTGGAAAGAGTCGACTCCATGTTGGTGGATTCCTGAGGTGGAAGTAATGCTGGTAGGTGGACCTGGGGTGAGTCAGATGAACAAGCATGAATGAACGATTGTTAGGTAAGACACATATGCAACAGTTAGGTATCTTTATTTCGAAACGTTTCGCCTACACAGTAGGCTTCTTCAGTCAAGTACAGAAAAGTTGATAGAAGCAGAAGATACTTGAAGACGATGTAATCAGTCCATCACCCTAAAGTTTTGAGGTGGTCAGTCCCTCAGTTGGAGAAAGCATGTTCCGTATCTGACGAGCACTGTGTAAACGCAAATGTTTTGGAAGTAAAGTACTACCTCATGAACTTTGATAGTGATTTCTTACCAAATAACAAAACTTGGAGTCGGTATTTTTTTCCATATTTAATGTTCATGAATGAACGAGTACAGGTAAAGAAGAGTAAGGAGCAAACAAGTACAAGGAGGAACAAGCATGAGTGAAGAGTAGTGAGGAGAACTAGGGTGAGGATAAAAGGGGTCAGCCAGTCTCTCAGCTCTGGCTCAAGTGATTAACAGTATTAGTTTGACAATTGCTAAGTCATGTGTAAGTGTAGAAGAGAATTGAAATTTACATCCATTCAAGATTTACAGCCATTTCCTCTCCTTTTTTTTTTTGTGCATATGTGTGTGTCGTGCCTCAAGTAATTTTAACCTAAAAAAGTTTCTTTAGCGGCGATGATGTGGTCAGCACTCTACCAGTTCGGTCGGTGCTGTGAAAAAGACATGTCCCAGGCTGGAGATTTAAAGTGGAGTAGATTTAAGTATAGTTTTTTTCTTTTCTGCAGTTATGTAGGAAGTTGTCTGTTGCGGAGAGTAGGTACTTGCTGTAGGAAGGACCTCTGGTGGAAGCGGTATGGTGATACCTGGAGGTTACCTGGAGGTTATTCCGGGGATCAACGCCCCCGCGGCCCGGTCCATGACCAGGCCTCCCGATGGATCAGGGCCCGATCAACCAGGCTGTTACTGCTGGCCGCACGCAGTCCGACGTACGAGCCACAGCCCGGCTGATCCGGCACTGACTTTAGGTATCTGTCCAGCTCTCTCTTGAAGGCAGCCAGGGGTACTGACAAGTTGTTGATAAAGGACACTATATACTGATCGAAACATTTGTTTAGATAACGTTTCGCCACAAGTGGCTTCTTTAGAGCTGAAGAAGTCACTTGTGGAGAGACGTTTCCTTAATGTTTTGATCAGTGCATATGTCTTTTACTTACAACAGGAAGGACATATTTTCACTGCAGTGTCTTGAGATGCTGGCCATGTAATGGTGGGATATACCGACATAACAGTAAAGAGAGCGAAATAAAGATACATGGAACCTTTGTTGTTTTTGACATCACTCTACGGTGGGCAGTATCAAGTCACACACAGGTAAACCTGGTAAAGGAGAGTGAGCATATATATAGTAGTGAGTAATGTTAAGGTGCAGATGTGGGGGTGTGCATCAGGTCACACTGATGCAACAGTGTTCTGGAAGTTTTACAGCAAGTTCATCTATATCGTAGATATGGTTGAAGTTGTTGACACTGATGAATGCAGATTCGAAGCATCTTCTCTGGGTGTCGCCCTCCTTGGGAAGATTGCACATGTGTGCCCTACAAGGCAAACTCTGCCAGATCGAATCTACAATGTAATTTACCGTTGAGAGATAGACCAACGATGCACATCTTTTCCTAAATGTTTTAGGGTCTATCAGATACCATCAACCCACACAATCATAGCCACTTCCACTCACACCGCGACACCAGGACCAAACATAGTGTTGTCATTAGTTTTTCCTAATAGTTCTCAGCATAAGCAGTAACGAATTCTTGACGAAGAATGCTATTTACTCGAGCAGATCTTCACCAGCCTGCACTAACCTTGAAATTTTATAGGAAATTGCAGACGATATGCCCTTAGCACATCAACTCACCCAGACTCCACGCCAACGAAAAGAGAGATGTGGGCACTCCCAACAATTCTATTGGCAAACACATCTTCAAGTTCTTCTCCAACAGTAAACTGAAACATAACCACAACTGTCTCTATAGCCATCAAGAACATCACTAGAGAGAAACATAGCCCATTTGCTGTAGGAGTGTTCCCCCTCCTTGTAACAACTGTAACAGAATAAATGAGGGAGACTTTCGCGATACCCAAAATTTCTTTTCAAACCAATTGTGATAGAACACACTTTTAATAACGCTTGTGTAAGACACCGAAATTTTCTCATCCTTAATAAATTTGAATATACATACAAAATTTAAAGTTTAATCATGGTAAAAAAGCCACAAGTTGAGGAATTAAACACGTGAAAAACGGGCTATCTTTCCTGGGTGATGCCATATGTTAATTCCGCACTCAATTTCCCAAAAGGGAAACACCAGAGATAAATACCTCGATCTTTACTCATCTTTTTTTTTCAAAATTTTATCAGATCAACGGTTTCTGCATTTAATTGAACCTTTTTTAGAAAACTGGGAATGGTGTTTTTGACAGTGCTCCCACTTACTCTTCACTTAACCACTACTCACCCTTGTTTATTTTTCAACCTTCCAAACGGGTTTTTTTTTTTGTGGCTAGATAAAGCCCCCCCTCCGGTGTTAAATTTCATCCCATTACATCCCCGGGGTCTAAAATTTTTCTGAGGTCATGAAAGACACAGTGCAACTTTTGGGTATCTTTATTGTTAAAACCCTTTCCCCTACACAGTAACTTCTTTCAGAAAAATACAAGGCGAAAAGCTTCACAGTAAGATACTCAACTGTTGCATGTGTCTTAATCGTCAACTTGTCGGTGTTTTATACCACAATCTACATAACATTTATGAGATCGCAAAATGTTGTGGTTAGAACTGGGTAAGGAAGGTGGAGGAGATAAGGGATATTTTCATTTGGAAATTTCTGGGTAAATATTACAAGGGGGGAGTAAAAAACAAATGCTTTGACTATTTTTTGTTACCCCAACTTTCGCCCAGCAGTGGCTTTATAAAGTCAGAGAATACAGAAAGAGGAGTAATGACAGGGAAACCAAAAAACCCGAAACATGACGACCTGGAGGCAATGGAGCGAAAGGGGGGGAAGGAGGGTACAATACACGGGGACCTTCCCTTTATACTGCGGGGGTTTCAAAAATTTTTAGTCACCAGTGGTTTTGGAAACACGGTCGCCGAATTTTGATTTGCGCTAAATTTTCTCATCTTGCTTTTAGCCTCCCACACCTTAGCGTTTCAACTCTTTTACACTATTTTTTTTTTTTTTGTGGTTGTATGGAAATTTTTTCCCTTTTCCCGGGTTTAAATGGTACAGTGGAAATTTAAGTGTTTGTTTTATGTAAGTAAACTAAATGAAGGGGATTATGGGGGGAACTAAAATTCCCCTTGGAATAAATTTGGCATAAGTGTTAAATGGTTCCGGAGTTTAGAAAGTGGCTTTGAAGAGTTTATTGTGAGGGAAAAGAGTTTATTGCTGGGGGGTTAAAGGTTTATTGCTGGGGGCAGGAGAGAGTTTTTTGCTGAGGGTAAAGAGTTTTTTTCTGGGGGAAGAGATTTTTATTGCTGGGGGTCAAGATTTTATTGCTGGGGGAGGGAGAGTTTTTTTGCTGGGGGTAGAAAAAATTTTATTCTGGGGGAGGGGGGTTTATTGTTGGAGGGGAGGAAAAGTTTATTCCCTGAGGGTAGGAAAGATTTATTGCTGGGGGGCAGGAAAGGTGTTTAGCCTCATTTTTGGGAAGGTTTCCCTAATTTTTGAACCCTCCTTTCGGCGAGTTTTTTTACAACCCTTGGGTGTTATGATTTCGCGATTCAAGTCTCTTGCTCCTGGTATACCAATAAAGGATCTTCCTTTTATCTTTGCCTGCTTTTGAAACCTTTGGATCGTTTTTTTGCTAGAAGTTGTGTCAAACACTTCCTTGTACCCCAAAAGATATCTCAATTCTATCTAAAAATTTTTCGAAAAATTTAAAAATACACTAGAAAAAATTTTCCCTGCTTTTTGTCACATATGTTTTCGGGGTGTCATGTTTTTCTAACTTTTCCCATTTTTTTAGAGAAAACAAAGAGAAGGGGAAATATAAATTTCCTTGTCCTTCTTTTTGGGGGAACAGGCTAGCTACACAGACAAAAAGGGGGCCAAGCCTTTCCGTGAGAGACCAATGAACTTTGACTGGGGGTGGCCCAAACAAAGTATAGGCTTCTAGGAAAACAGTAGGAACTAGTAATGAAAAGGGGTCCCATTTGCAGACCGTATGTATTCACATTTCTCGAGTTATACTGGTTTATAAAGAGGGAAATAATATAGCATACCCCATTATTGTTTTTCCAGATTGTTTTTTTATTCCAAATAAAAAAATGTATTACCCATGGCTGTCTTTCCACCGGGAGGGCAGGCTTGTAAGTATGATGATGTTCCCTAGCCGTTTCTACCTGCCAGAGTGCAATATTTTGGTTTATTTTGGGGGGTGGGGTTTTTTGGTATACGACCATTTTCCAGGCTCCCTCCTGTCAAGGGCCTGAGGTTTCAAGATGTACTTGAATCCCTGGTACAGGGGTGAGTCAAGCTACACAGACGAAAGGGCCCAACCCTTTGGGCCGTTTTTCTTTTTTAACAAGATGTGAAAAAGTGCATGGCAAACCCTCCACCTCTCTAGTGATATTCCCTTTCCCGTAACCTGTAAAATGTATTCCATATTTTCTTTGTTAGTGAAAAAATTGAATTCCCTGTATATTTCTGTATCACTCTCCCTGATAAAATTTTTCCCCTGTTTATATATATTTAAGTGTTTAAAAATTCCATCAAGAATGTAGGGATCTCACCCCCCCCGGGATTTACCTGGAGAGGGTTTTGGGGCGACGCCCCCCGGGGCCCGGTCTGAACCGGGCCTCGGGGTGGATCAGGGCCTGATTAACCCGGCTGTTACTCGGGCCGCACATAAACCCGTAGAACCACGCCCGATGGTCGGGTAATGATTTAGGTGCCTGTCCAGCCCTTTTTGAAGCCCCAGGATCTTTTGGGTAACCCCCCTTGTGTATGCAAAAGGGCATTTGAGCATTTTTGGGCCCCCCAAACACTATTGTGTTGTCTCTTAATGTACTCGTGAACCCCGTTTTTCTCATCGAGAGAATTTTTTCATCTCCTACTCCAACTACACAGGCCAAAAACGCCAGAAACCCCGGTTTGGACCCCACCACTACTTTGGGGCCGCATGTAGCCTTCAGTCCCGGGTTCCCTTTGGGACCCATGTTTGTGAGGACCAAACCCAACCCCTTAGTGGGGGCAATCACTCGCAATAAAGGGGAGTCGTAAAATCTGCTTCCAGGGGCTTTACCTTTCAGCCTCCCCCCCCCCTCCCATGCTGCCCCCCAGCCTCCCCCCCTTGCTGACCCACTTCCCTCCCTTGCTGACCCCAGCCCCCCCCCTTGCGACCCCACTTCCCTTCCCTCAAACCCATTCCCTTGCTGCCCCCAGCCCCCCTCCCGGGTCCTTCTTTCCTTTTCCCTCCTCCCCCTCCTTATCACCTCCATTTTTTCCAGACCTTGCCTCCCCCCCCTCTCTAAACCCAGTCTCCCGATCCAGCCTATCCCCCTCCTCGAGTCACCTCCCCCCCCCCTCCCCCGCCCCCGACCCCCTGACCCATATTGATTCCTCACTATGCTGATTATAAACCTTCGGCCGCTATTGAGGGCTCCGTTTTATGTCTGTTCCGTTTTAAAAACCCCCCACATTAGTGTTGTTGTTTTTTTTTCGTCTTTTTTTTTGTTATTTTTTTTTTGTTATTTTTTTTTTTTTTTTTTTTGTCTTTTTGTTTTTATTTTATTTTTGTTACTTTATTTTTATTTTTTTTTTTTATTTTTTTTTGTTTTCGTCATTTTGTTTTTTTTTGTTTTTTTTTTGTTTTTTTTTGTATAAAAAAGGGGGGGGCGGGGGCCGCCCCTGCGGCTGACTTTTAAAGTAACGGTATACCTGTGGGGGTCATTCATTACAGGATGCGGGGTCTCGACCTCCGTCGCTAAACAAGACAGACACGCACGCTACCGTCGTCATACTAACGAACGTTTGCTTTCCAACAAATGGGCCATGAAAAGGGTTTTGTGTGTCATATGTGGAAAAAATACTTATTTTCATTCATTTCGGATCTTTTTTTTTTTTCGATCTCATTTTTTAAACGGAAAAATTTTTTTTGAGCAGCGTGATAGTTTAAGAAAGTGTCATATTTTTCCCTCGATACCTCAGCCCGGGATTACAGGTTTCTCTAACCCCTTATACTGTGCAAAAATTTGGACTGTTACTGAAATCCCTACTATCATACTTCCAATGATCAAAGGAAATTTGATTAGTAGTGGCTTTTTGCCATTCCTTGAATCTCAGACTTTTAAAAGGTAATCTCAAACTTTTAAAATTGAATCCTTGTTAGCCAAAACAAACAAGCGGGTTTATTTCCCCTTTTGTTTTTTCTCACAACTCCCCAAAAGCAATTTTGAACTACCCCCAAATCGTCTGACTCAAGACCCGTCAATGTTTCCCAATCATTATGATAAAGTTCAGGTCCCTAAAGCTACTTTATCGTCCTTGGGGCCTTAACAATTTTTTCCCCAAAGTTTCTCCCTTGGTTTTTTCTAGACTTTTGTTCTTTTTACTGCGCTGTATCAGTAATTTAAGTTTTCTTTAACAAAAAGTGCCACCCCACCTCCCTTCGCATTTTTTCTTCAAGGTGAAAATGAATGTGACTTTCACGGGCAGTCCCGATTCTTATATAAACCACGTCTCGTTATGGCAAATACTTAATTTTTTACCTGCATTGCAACTAATCCAACTCTTCCCACGGGTTTCTACGCTACAACTTTGTATAAATTTTTTTTAAAAACCCCTCTTCTTTTTTCCCCTCCCGTCATTTTATCCCCACTATCACTATTACTGCCCTTTATCACCTCTCCACTGGGTTTTTTAAAGTTTTCGAAAACTTTATCTCATTCTGCCTGTAACTTTTTCCCTAAAACTAACAATAAGTTACACTGAGAATTCACCTGCACAAATTATTTTTTTGTATCAAACCCCCCCGAACCCATACCAATAACTATTCTAGTTTTTAAAACTCTAACTCTGCCCCACTCATTTGGGCCCGTGCCCCCCATCCTTCCCTGGAATACATGTCATATCTCTATAGAAAAGGTCCCAGTTGTCCCAAAATGGACGCAGTGTCCTTAGGGTTTTTCCAACCAACAATTAATACCAAGCTCTGGGCAACCCCTTTATTTTTAACTCCTCTCGTCGGCAAAAAGCCACATTTCAAGGTACCCTCCCCCTTTTTCCAATTTTTTTATTGTTCCTTACTTGCTTTTAGGTCCTCACAACCACGTCTGCAACACGTTGCCTCCAGCCTAAGACAGGATTTTCCCATTACCCTCAAACCAGATGGAACAGTATCTTTTATCCCACCCTGAAAAAAAAACCCCTCCAACCCCCTTTCCCCCCTCCTCTTACTCTAAGACAAAAATCTACCTAACTTAAATGGCTGTCCCCCAAATAAAAAATGTTCACCCTTTATGGCGTTATTCGTCTGCATTTGTACGGTCTCATTGGGAAAGGTCTTTTTTTGGGGGTCTAGGGGCCTCTCCCCACTCGTCGCCAAAACGAGAAGGAATTCTGGGCACCAAAACCCGTCCCTAACCTTTCTTAGCTTTTCCTTCCTTCGTTCCATCCACATCCATCGTTGGTCCCATCATTGACACACCGTTTTGAAGACGTTGTTCCGGGGGAAATCCTTTCACATATCTTTAGCCCATGAAATTCCTTCTTTTTTCCAAAACTTTCCCTTTAAACTAAGATACACTGTTTCATAGTCGAGGGAACCATCATCGCGATCTCATTAAGCTAAGGGGAAGAGCACACTATCACTTCTTTCCCGGAGTAATCCACACACCACGATGGTGACTGGACTTGCTTCCAAAATTAACTTTCAAATGAAAGGGTTTTGGTGGTGATAAGCCAGAAGTTACAACCCCTTTACTTTAAAAAAACGTTTCATTTGTGTGTCATGTGGGTTTTTAGGTAAAACAGGTAAAAAAAGGAAGCTGGGCAAACACAACGCCCGGCAGCTAGAAGGTTTCAAGGCAGATGTTGAAATAAACCTTCTTTTAGGTCGGTTAGTTTCCATAAGTTTGTAAAACGTATATTTAAAACCACGAAAAAATAAATTAAAAATACAGTTGCGACACTCTGGAGTTCAGTTCTCTCGGGGGGCCTAAACAGTATTGAAATTTTTGTATCTGGGGGTGATAAACTTCACAGAGTGGGTTAAAGAAGAAAACAATACTTTGGCTGCCCCCTTCTCCCCCTACAATGGTAACTAACTCTCAGAATTTTGTTTTAAATTTTTCTCCCAAATCTAGGAATTTATAGGTGTATAAATTTCGTTTTTATCCGTTAAAAGATGACGGAGCGAATATTACTTTGTCACTGTTTTTCTGCTGTTTTTTTTTTGATGGGTTTTTAGTTTTCCCTAGTTGTTGATGGGAAAGGATCTTTTTTTTGCGGGGGGTTTGACGAAGCTCTTGTTGTTTAGTGCAATCTCTTTTGATGAATTTTACACATTGCAACACTTGAGTATCTTTATTGAGAAACGTTTCGCCACGCATGGCTTCATCATCCATTACAAAGAAGAATGGTGAAAAAAAGAAGGGGTTTGGGTAAACAACCCTGGGCCCGGAAAGGGGCTGATTTTCCCCAAACTCCTGATTTTCCCCTTTTTCTTTTTTTAGGACTGATGAAGCCACACGTGCGAAACGTTTCCTCAGTACCCAACTGTTCCAACGGCTAATTAACCAATTGTCGGTTCTGTGAACCCTTTATCACAGCCCCCCTTGTTCGTGTGTTAGGCTATTTTTTTGACGAGGGGGGCGTTGGTCCTGGGGCGAGACACTCTTGGGGGTTTTGTGCTGGGGTTTCTTCATATTGAGAGAGATTGCTGTTTGATGATTACCTACCAAAATCATTTAATTAATTAATATTTATTATACAAAATAGTCCACAGGCAGTCTTTTTTTTAACGGACATGTATTTTATTAACACGTACACATAAATTTTCGTACTTTGATGCAGCAATGTGTGGTGGGGAAACCTGCTGTTGACTGAAAGATAGTTAAAAATTAATAATTAATATAAATTATAATTTATATATTATATAATAATATAATATAATTTTATATAATGTGCGTGGGTGCGCGTGTACTTTTTACCTAGTTGTATCACCCAGTTGTACTCCCTAGTTGAGGTTTCGGGGGGCGGTCCACTCCGGCCCCGCCTCTTCCTGACGCTACTAGGCACTCTCCCTGAGCCGTGAGCTTTACATATCTGTGGTGTGTGCCGGTGTGTGCGTGTGTGTGTTGCGTGTGGTGTTGTGTTTTTGTGTTGGTGTGTGTGTGGTTTGTGTGCGTGCGTGCGTGCGGTTTCTGCCGGCCGTGCCGAATAAGTAAAAACTTGCTGTTTTTGGCTTTAAAAACAGAATAGGGGAAGCGAAAAAATTTTTGGGATGCGGTTATTTCGCAAAAATCAATCTGAATCTAACGTAAAAAAATTATTTCATTGTTTATTATAAAGTATTGTAAACTTTTTAAAAAAAATTTAGTTGGATTAGGGTAAATTAAATTGCGCTTGTTATAAAAAGATTAGGGAAGTTTTCTGAGGTTCTTTTGGTACAAAATTATTAATTTTTTTTATTTAAAAAAAATGAAAAAAAAATATCTTTTTAAATTATAAGAGAAAATTTAGCCGGGGATCGATCCCCGGGTAGCCGCAGTTTTTTTCTCTCTCTCTCTCTTCTCCCTCTTTTCCCCTTCCCCCTCTCTTTTCCCTCTCTCCCCTCCTCTCCCTCCCCCCCCTCCCTCCTCCCTCTTTCTCTCTCTTTTCCCCTCACACACACACACACCACACCCAAGGGTCGGTCCTAGGACCAGGCTATTTTTGGTATTTTGTAAACGACATGAGGAAGGGTTAGACTCAGAATGTCCCTGTTTTCAGACATTTAAGTTAATGAGGAGAATTAAATCAATGAGGGGCCGGGCAGGACTTAAAAAGGGCCCGGCAACTGGACATGGGCCCCAACTGGCTTCTCGAATTAATCCCGCCAAAGCATAGTCTAAGATAGGGGGAAAGGGAAAGAAGACCGAGACAGAGTATAGGGTAGGGGGGCCAAAGCTAAAACCTCGCTCAAGGAAAAGATCTTGGGGTGAGTAAACACCGAGCATGCCCGGGAAACACACGTCAAACCCGGGAAATGCGCAGCATAGGGGCCGGCAAAACCCGAGAAAGCGTTTCCGAAAACCCTTTAATAGAATCGTTCAAGACCTGACCCGTGTACTCAGGCCCCTACAAGATGCAGCACCTGTTTTGGAACCCGCACTTGATAAACCGTCAAAAACTAGAGAAAATGCAAAGGGGTTTTCACAAAGGGTTTGTTCCCAAACTAAGGGGGAAAGTCTTATAAAAAAGGGTTTAAGGAAACGGGCCGACGACACTAGAGGACAGGGGGTCAGGGGAGACATAATAAGACAATAAAATACGGGCGGAAAAGACAATGTGGACAAAGCAGGTTTCCCGGGAGGGGCACGAAACAAGGTCCAATTGGAATTAAGACACAGAGATCAGAGAATATTTGGGGAAAAATTTTTTCAGTCATAGAGTTTTCGGGCAGGGAATACCTAGAAAGTGATGTAGGGAGGGGGGAACCATACTAGTTTTTAAAACGAGGCAGAAAACCATGGACGGGGAGAAGGGGGCCAGACAACCGGGAAGAGGCGGGGGGAGGAGCTAGGGCCGACCCCCGCAACCCCAAATAGGTGAGTCAAATAGGGGGTACATAAAACACTGAAAAAGAAAAGAAAAGATCGTTTTCCCCAAATTAGACCAAAACCCGGGTTTATGATGAAAAAGGTTGTTTTCTGTGGTCCCCCGTGTTTTTGGGCAAAACCCCGTTGTTGGGGTAAACCCGTTGTTGGTGGGGCCCCGAAGTTGGGGGCCCCCAGTTGGGCAGCCCAAATGTTGGTGGAGCCCTGATGTTGTGGGAGCCCCGATTTGGTGCACCCCAAAAAGTTTGTGCCCGCCCTGATGTTTTTTGCAGCCCCTGATGTTAGCAACCCTGTTGTTGGTTTTCAAAAACCCGAAGTTGGCCAACCCTGATGTTGGGGGCAGCTCTGATGTTGGTGCAGCCCTGTGTTGGTGCACTCTGATTTTGGTGGGGCCTGATGTTAGTGTAGCCTGATTTTGGTGGAAACCCCGATTTGGGTTTCAGCTCTGCTTTTTGGGCAGCCCCGATGTTCTGCAGACCTGGTGTTTTGGGGCAGCCCTGCTTTTTTTTTTGGGCCCTGAAATGGTGCAGCCTTTATTTTGGTGCAAACCCCAATGTTGGTGTAGCCCTGTTTGTTTCAAAACCCCCGTTGTTCAGGGCCCCGCTGTTGGTGCAGCTTTGATGTTGGGGGAAGCCCTGCTTTATTGCAACCCCGTTGTTTTTGGTGCCCGATGTTGGTGGAGCCCTGCTGTTAATTGGGGAAACCCCGCTGTTTGGGGCCGTCCTAAGTTGGGCAAAAGCCCTTTCTTTTGGGACTGTTTTTAAAAAAAAAATTTCCCAAAGGGGGTTTTTGGTTTCCTCAGAACGACCGACAGTTTTCCTCAATTATTCATTGTTTCTGAATTTTTTTAAAAAAAACACCCAGCACCTGGAAGTGCCCGAAATTTTCCATCTTTTATGTTTGGGAAACCCGCTGAAGGTGTAAGGGGAAAACCCGCTGGAAAAAGTTGGTAGATTGCAAGGGGAACCCCATTGGAGAGTTAAGAGGTTGCAAGGAAACCATTGGGGTAATTGGGTTTGCCCAAAGGGGGGCCTATTGGGAGTTGGGAGGTTGCAAGGGAAAACCCGCTGGAGATTTTTGGAAGTGGTAGAGGGTAAAGAAAAAAACGGTTGTTTTTTTTGTGTAGTTTCCCCGCCATCCATGAGCGGGTTTTTTAGCTCAAAAATTACTCCCTTTTGCAAAACTGTTCTACTGCGTCATATTAATCTTATTGCATGTGCTTCAGCTGCACGTTGTAGCTGTTGTTGCTGCTTCTGCAACTGGCTCCCTAGGCTGTTACTGCTGGCTGTACGTCTGTTTCCAGTAGATGACACTTTTGTTGCTCCGGATTCCTGTAGTTGTTACTTTTGGAGCAGCTGGCTTCTGTAATTGCTGTGTCTGTTTCAGATGGTTCTTACAGCTGTTGTTGGGTCTTCTGAACCTGATTTCTTGAGCGGTTCTTTCCGTCCTAGTTGATTCGTTTAACTGTTGTGTCTATAGCAGCGGGTTGTTATACATGATGCTGTTCGGTGGCTGTTGTTTTCTGTAGCTGTGTTGTCTGCTGCAACTGGTTCCTGTAGCTATGTCTTCTGCACCTGGTTTCCGTAGCTGTCTTCTGCTGCAGATGGTTGCAAATTGTTTCTGTAGCTGTGTCTACTGTTGCAGCTGTTTCATGTAGCTGTGTCTACTCTTGCTGCTGGTTCCTGTAGCTGTGTTCACTGCTGCAGTTGATTCCTTTAGCTGGTTAATGTGCAAAGAGGTAAGGCTGTGGGTAGGCAGAAAGAAAGAAATAAGGCTGTGAGTAGACAGGAAGAGAGGGATAAGAAATGCCTGACCACTATGAGTGGGTTTTAAGAGTGGGTTTCTGTCACATAGTGATCGAGAGTGTGGTATTAACCTGCGTATTTTAGCTCCTGTTGATTTTGCTTTATTTGAATCATAATGGCGTGGTTGATGTTACTTCTCTTCTGCGGAGTTGTTTTTTTTATTAGTAATGCGTCAAGTTCTCGAACTCCGGACCCCCGTGGTGAGAGACGAGACTCTCACCATTGAGCTACTGCTGTCGGGGTCTGCGGAGATGGTTAATGTTGCTTTTGTTGTTTTTGCTTCTGCTGCATCTGACTGCTGTTGTTACTTTTGCTGTTGCGGCCTTTGCTGTTGATTTACCTGCAGCTGGGTCTTGGCATTTTTTGAGATGCAGATATATTTTCTTGTTTGTTCAAGTGGTTCATTCTCCTGTTTAAACTGCACCTACCTGTTGCTTGTGTTGATGTTTATGATTTGTGTGTTATAGTATTATCATTGTTAATGCTGATGCCACTGTTAGTCACTGTTACTGTAACCAGCCAGCCAGACAACCAGCCAGTCAAACAACCAGCCAGTCAAACAACCAACCAGTTAAACCATCCATCCATCCATCCAGCCAGCTAACCGGTCAGTTAGCCAACCAACTAGTCAGGCAACCTTGGCTGGTGTATCGGAGGCTTGTCTCAGGGCTCCACCGATAACTTCGTTCCAAGACATTAAGTTGGTGCCAAGTTTAAGCAAACATGAGATTAATTGTTATGAGCAGAATTACCGCAGCACCTCGCTGAGGATGATGTACGAAGCCTTTTCCTGGAGCAGGGAGGGAGGTGCGTGAGGACGAGAACACTTTGTGAGAGCAAGGGAAGGAGGAAGGAAGAGTGGTGGGTAGGTTGTGTGTTCTATCAGCGATCCTTTTAGCTGTGTTCCTCAAAGTATTGAGTTCTATTTCTTTTGTTCTTTCTACTTCTGATTGTCTTCACGTATTCCTAATATCCCACCCCTACTCATACCATCAATACCACCTACACCATCACTACCACCTAACCATCGCTACCACACTCCCCTACACCACTACCACCTACACCGTTACTACTACCTACATCATCAATACCGCCTACACCAACATTACTACTACCTACATCATCTCTACAACCTACATCTTTATTCGACAACCTAGGTCAATCATATTGAACTTAAGGTTAGATTATAATTATTATTGGGAAAGCGCTAAACCTGTAGAGGGTAGCTCGAATTCCCTAGATCAAGAGCCCCTTCAACATGAAGAATGAAGACACTCGTCTTGAAGCGACCATGATCCAGAGAGCAAGGATGTGGGAGCCATAGCAAGGCATGCTGCTGCTTGGGTAACATTGAAAATTGAGTTAGTAAAATATTTTTGTTAGTGGGTTTTGGGCTTGAGAAGGACCTGCCTAGTATGGGCCAAAAGCCTGCTGCAGTGTTTATTCCTTATGTTAACCTCACAACTATCCCGTAGCGACGCTGAGGTTTTGCCGTAGCGGAATTAGCAGACGTAATGGTGCGTGCAATTAACAGCAGCTTCAGGTAAGAGGATCGCTCAGGGTCAGGGTGAAGCCGCTCCGGCTACGCTAATTGTCATCAGCAACACCTGGGGTACCTAATTGTGATAATGGTATACAATACCAGCAAGCTGATAAGTAAGACACGTGTGCAACAGTTAAGTATCTTTATTTCGAAACGTTTCGCCTACACAGTAGGCTTCTTCAGTCAAACATAAAGGAGGCAATAGAAACAGTAGAGAGGTGACGACTGTGTAAACAGTCCATCACCCTGGAAGACGTAGTTTTAAGGGGGTCAGTCCCTCAGCCTGGAGAAGAGTTCTGCTCCATAGTCTGGAACAGTGTTCCAGACTGAGTGACTGACCACCTCATAACTACGTCTTCGAGGGCGATGGACTAATTACAACGCCTTTTCACCTCTACTGCTTTTACTGCCCCCCCATCTGTATTCGACTGATGAAGCCTACTGTATCGAAGAAACGTTTCGGAGTTAAGATACAAAACTGGTGCACATGTGTTTTACTGATGAACCTGGGGTAGTGTCAGTGGTGAACGTGAAGGGTGAGGCATCTTGCAAGGTCCTGGCACCTTTACTGTTTCTCATAATATTATCGGACATAGATGGCAGCACTAGCCAAGCCTCCTGCCATCCTTTGATGTATTCTCAGTGGAAGATACAGAAAAAAATGCATTCAAATATCAATAAGTTCTTCAATTGTTATAAACAGGCATGTATATATGAAGAAGAGACGTATGCCATTATCAAGACGTTGAGGCTGTTTCGCTCACCGGGGACTTCGTCAGTTTGGGACTAATCGCATAGGACTGAAGAAGCCTCGGGTGGGCGAAACGTGTCCTCAATAAATGTCTTGATAATCGCACACGTGTCTTGTTTTATACATTCAGTGGTTAAAAATTTCATTGCTTAGATGAAGAATGATGAACTCAGAACAAGCAGAGATTACTGAACGCAGGAAGACCATCCTACACAATATTAGCAACAGGTAAAAGACGTAGAAATAAAAATGTCAAATATGCAATGTAAACAACTCAAGCAAAGGTAGCAAAGGCATTCTCTCTCTCTCTCTCTCTCTCTCTCTCTCTCTCTCTCTCTCTCTCTCTCTCCTCTCTCCTCTCTCTCTCTCTCTCTCTCTATCTCCTCTCTCTCTCTCTCTCTCTACAGGGATTTACATGATCGGTTAAGGTTCCTAACTTTATTTACAAGCTAAGAGTTGTTTACCTACATCAGTCTCTCTCTTCTCTCTCTCTCTCTCTCTTATCTTCTCTCTCATCCCCTCTTCTCTCTCTCTCTCTCTCCTCTCTCCTCCACAAGCTCTATCCTACTTAGTAAGAAGAAAGCATAGTCTAACTTTCGCTGTCTTAGTAAATTGTTGTCTTCCGGTGTGTGACAAACTTTCCCTAAGTAGTATTTCTCTCACGGCTGTGATGTTCAGCTTGGTCATGTGACTCTCGGCTACACACCTGCAGGTAATTTACTTTGCGAATTCACTTTAACACAATTGAGTTGTTAATTGGTTTCGATTTAAATTGTTCCGTACTGCCCTGTTGAAGTGTTATGCCC
>NC_069437.1:23922381-23952381 GCF_026875155.1 Cherax quadricarinatus | reverse complement strand
TTGCTGACTTACATCATATTAGTGCATCAAGAATATTGATTGGTATCTGTTTGCAGGAATGTAGAATTGAAAGATGGAGCACCTCACCAAACTTGCTGGATATGCAGCTATAACCTAAGTTATCAACCAATGTTGTGTTGCTGTTTGTCAGAAGAACTTGCCACTTCACTCTTTCCTTGCAGGTCGAGTCACATGCGTATCATGGTGTCAAAAGTATATGCAGGCGATTTTTCCTAAACATTTTATAATCTCTATGCCCAGCGAACCAGCTTCGACCTTAAGCTTTACAGATGCTCAATAGTGAACTTCTCATCATTCTTGGATATTTTTATGCAGACATACGAATATTGGTGGGTGGGCGTTTTACAAACACCAATGGAAATAAACTAGTGAGATGCTGATTGAGCATGAATAAAGGTTCGAATATGTGGGCACTATGAGCTACTCACATATAGGTGGCATACTAGATCTGTGTCTTGGATTTATACATCATATACGATGCATGACTCTGTCATAATTGATGATCTTTTTTTTTCCTATCTGATCTTCCCAAGAATAACAACTGTCAATCTTGATCCAATCTCCAGATTCAAGGAGCTAAATACAGAAGGAGGAAACTTATTCTCAAACCAGGACCACCGAGACAAACTTTATTAACCACTTGGATCAATGGTATAAGAATTACGAGCCCACTGGCACACAAAAATTTTAATGATGATTTAATTACCACTATTGAGAGTGTTCTCAACGATCAAGATGGGCAGGCTAGGAAACAAAGACCTTCACTATAAATAACACTAAAAACCAATGCCATCTATAAAGATCACAGCTTGCGCACTCTACACATGCAGGTTTTCCCCCAACTTTTTTTTTTTTTTTTAGGAGGTTGGTTAAGCATACGTGAATGTAGAACCCCAGGACCTGCTCAGAACGTGCCAAGCTGCACTAACAATGCACGGAATAGAAAGGAAGAATAGGCAACAGAATGGGAACAGTTTGTTAGGGATTAAATAGGTCACCCCTTGAGTTGGGCTTGAAAGGTAAAATAAAATAACAGGGAAAAAGACTGGCATGTTGCTCATCCTTTCCTCTTTGAAAAAGCAATGACCTTCCTAAATGATGGTTCAAAACATCCAGCATGAAAGCCTTCCCTCTCCTATTAGAAAAAAATTTAGGAGTATTCTGAAGATGTTGAAACTGATTAATTTTATGAGCCAAATATTGATGAGAGTGTTGCCTCTTTAACGAGTATGAATAGATAATGCATTACCAAAGGTCGATCAATGCTCATGGAGAGGATGGTATAACCTCTGATATTCTCAGAACTCTAAGGCCCACGTGTGATACCTTTGGTTGGCACTGTAAATCTCAGTTACATTGAGGGCGTTCTTCTTACTTCTGGACCATAGTTTCATTGTTGCCTATCCCTTAAGCCCCAACAGCCTGATACATTAGGCGATCTCCTTAACTAGTTGTCTTTGAAAACTTTTGAAGAATGAAGCTTAACAGATTGTACTACAGAATCAGACATCAACTTTCCCCTACCTCTATGGGTTCATGAAAGGTAAAAGTGTGCCACTGTAAATCCACCTTTCTCAAGCACCCACTCTACTAGTTTTACCACTTTTCGTGATCTAAATCTTGCATTAGCTATTGCAAACAGAACCGTTATACTACATGAACTAGCAAAAATGAATATGTTGGTAGCTTATCTGCTGGATAATAGGAACTGTCAAATAGGAGGTATCCTCTGTCTTTACCAAGGCTTCAGAGTGATTCTAAAGAAATGTTTTAGGTACACGCAGGGAGGAAAGTTCTTAGTCCCATGCTCTTTAATATTCTGAATAATGCTTTCCTAAAATGCTCTACCTGCCTCACCTAACATATAGTATAAGCTATGCTGATGATATTCTGATCCATACATCAGGGCATAAGATGATGAATACATCTTAATGAAGTTCAAGCAATTGTAATCGACTAGGCCTCATAATATCTTCTCTAAAACAAAGATATTAACAGCAACGGACATCCCCAACCCATCTATTTGCAGGGTGAAATCCTTAGCTACGTTAACAATTACAGATATCTTGGTGTAGATGTACCTTACCAAATCACCAGTGATCTGGAGTTCCAATACACTCACTCCACCACCTCAACAAGACGAGACCGTGTATAAACTAGCCTCTACCGGATCCCCATCACTATGCCCACCTCCTCTACTATATCAGCTGCGCTCGTGCGAACCACCGACAATGCACCCACACCTACCTCGCGTCGCACTAACGGTGGACCATCCGCTCCCCTGCAGCATGCTGTACTAGGCCTATCGTTAGGTCCTTAATTGATTATGCTGCTCCCATGTTGATATTATCTAGAGGAAAGTTCCCTTCCGGGCCCTGGAAGTTTAATGCAAAATGAAGCTCTCAGGATATTCTGGCTGTCCCAGATCTGCAAAAGTTCTTAATGAGGAAGGAGCTTGGTATTTCTAGTATCAGTGATAGGGATTGTTGAAAAATCTAACACTGCTACTCGGTTTTAGAATGTTGAGAAAACGCACCAGGACACTGCCACAGTGAATTTACACGTGTCTAGCGGTATATACACCAGATCTAATGGATTCTGAAAAGTTGCAATTGCATTAAGTTTTATAACCAGCATGAAACTGTATCACTGTAGGCAACAAGAGCATTTCACCCTCATGGAAGATGGTTCATTTAATCATCACCATACCTACAAGTCCCTCCCAAGAAGTCATTGTAGTAATTCCTTCCTTAAATCTCTTGTTAGCGCAACTGCTCACGAAGAACTTTTTGCTAGTGGTAGTAATAAGTTTTACACAAGTTATATACACTGATGGAATTCTAAAACAGGAGTCTTCTGGCAGGGCTGCATTGCTCTTGTTGCACTCCCTTGTTAAGAACGATAATAAATTTGTTGAGTTAGGATAAGAATTACACTGGGCGTCTACACTGCAAACTGAAATGTTTGCCACTTAATGGGCTAAGCTAAACTTATGACACTGAGCTTGACTCTATCATCCATTACTGATTCTATGTATCATTGAAGGCCTCTTGGCTCAATAATGACTCCAACAAAAAGCTCATTGGGGGAAGCCAGGTATAGTACTCAAAATTAAGGCAAGGAATTAATGACAATTGTATGTATCCATCACACATTGATTACTCCTTCATGATAAAGTGATATGGTTAGCAAGAAGGTATCCAGGACGGAGAACGTCGATATCACTTTGGTATAAACTGTGTCTAGCCTAGAATATTATAGGAGGAAGTAAATAATGAAGATGATTGTTATTAGGATGCAGTTAGAAGCCTGAGTAGAGTAGATCTATAACCTATTTGATAACATGAAACGTGATAAGTATGTTTAATGAGCAACTTGCAAATGTGAACAGATGATGATGTTTGTAGTGGCAGCTTAGGCTTGGTTACAAGTACTTCTGGCAGTTTGGGAGACACAAGATGATGATCAAAACTAAATGTAAATTAATGTGTCAGGCATATGGTCATCTCTGTGCAACTATGTGCTTAATTGTCCACTTATTGAGGAATACAGAGACAGACAGTAATACTATGTGAATGTCAAGATATCTTATTAATGAAAATCAGTCCCTGATATATAAGCAAATTTCCTTAAAGTTGCTTGTAACAGATAAGTGAACTATAGATATGTAGATATAAATCATATTGTATTCCTGTTAACCCTTTGGGGCCTAGTTCGAGCCTTTTGTGTATTCCATATGCTCTCGCGCTACGTCACAGGATTGGAATATGGGTGCACAATTAAACTAGCCACTTCGGTGGCAAATCTACATCTAATCTACACCCCTCTACTCGCCACCCCCCCACTCACTCGCCCCCCCCTGGCACCAGGATCTCTCAGTTAACCTTCATCCCCCGGGCACTAACTCCATCACTCGTCCTGCAGTAAAACCCCACCCGGCACACTAACACCATCACTCGCCCTCAGTAACGCCCACCCGGCACTAACACCATCCACTCGCCCTCAGTACGCCCACCCCGGTACTAACACCTTCAACTCGCCCTAGTAACGCCCCACCTGGCACTAATACAATCACTGCTCTCGTAACGCCCCCACCCCCGGCACTAACACCATCACTCGCCCTCAGTAACGCCCCTCCCCCGGCACTAACACCTTCACTCGCCTCCAGATAACGCCCCACCCCGCTACTAACACCATCATCGCCCTCTGTAACGCCCCACCCGGTACTAACACATCACTCGCCTCAGTAACGCCCCACCCCGGTACATAACACATCACTCGCCATCAGTAACGCACCACCCCGGCACTAACACCATCACTCGCCTCAGTAACGCCCACCCCGGTACTAAAAACACCATCACTCGCATCAGTAAACGTCCCACCCCCGGTCTAACACCATCACTCGCCCTCAGTAACCCCACCCCGCACTACACCATCACTCGCCCTCAGTAACGCCCCACCCCCCGGTAACTAACACCATCACTCGTCCCAGTAACGCCCCACCCCGTACTAACAACATAATCGCCCTTCAGTAACTCCCTACCCCCGGTACTCACACCATCAACTCGCTCAGGAACGCCCCACCCCCGTTACTAACAACAATCACTCGCCTCAGTAACGCCCACCCCGGTACTATCACATTCACTGTCCTCAGGTAACGCCCCACCCCGGTACTAACACCATCACTCGTCCTTCAGTAACGTCACACCCCGGTACTAACACATCATCGCCTCAGTAACGCCCCACCCCCGTACTTACACCATCACTCGTCTCAGTAACGCCCACCCCCGGTACTAAACCAGCACTCGTCCTCGTAAACGCCCCACCCCGGTACTAACACCCATCATCTCGCCCTCGTAATGCCCCACCCCGGCACTTAAACATCCACTCGCCCTCAGTAACGCCCCACCCCTGGCACTAAACACCATCACTCGTCCTCGATAACGCCCCACCCCCGGTTACTAACACCATCACTCGCCCTCAGTAACGCCCACCACTGCCCACGACAATACCATCACTCGCCCTCAGTTAACGCCCCACCCCCGGTACTATCACCAATCATCGCCCTCAGTAACGCCCCACCCTCGGCACTAATACCATCACTGCCTCAGTAACGCCCCACCCCGGTACTAAACACCATCACTCGCCCCTCAGTAAACGACCCACCCCTGGCACTAATAATCACTCGCCTCAGTAATCGCCCCACCCCGGTACTAACCCATCACTCGTCTCAGTAACGCCCACCCTGGTACTCAACCCTCACTCGCCCTCAGTAACGCCCCACCCTGGTACTAACACCATCATCGCCCTCAGTAACGCCCCACCCTGTACTAACACCAATCACTCGCCCTCAGTAAGCCCACCCCGGTAACTAACACCCTCATCGCCCTCCGGTAACGCCCCACCTGGTACTAACACCATCACTCGCCCCAGTAACTCCACACTGGTACTAAACACCATCACTCGCCCTCATTTACGCCCCGCCCCCGGGCACTAACACCTCACTCGCCTCCTCCCACAAGTACCCCCGACACCCAGCAGTACACAGCAGTAAAATGGCCAGCCAAACAAAAAGCAGCAATAACTATTAACGTCTTCCCTTTAATTGACATATCAACACATTCCACTCTAAACGTTTCTTATTGGATTTTTTTCCTCATTTTTTCCTCAATCCAGTTTTTACCCTTTCTTTTCCTATTTCCTTTTGTCTCTTTATTTTTTGCGTTGCATATATATATATATAGATATATATATATATATTTATTAATATATATATATATATATATATATATATTATATATTATATAATGTGCCGAATAGGTAAAAAATTACGTCAGTTAACAAGAATCGTTTAAAATTAGTCGTTTCTAAAATTTTCTCTTTACGTTTTAAGATATATTTTTTTCTCATTGTATGTTACATGTAAAAAATTATTATTTTGTACCAAAGGAACTTTAGAAAACTTACTAACCTTATAACAAGGCAATTTAATTTAGTCTAATCCAATAAGTTATTTTAGATAAGTTTCAATACATTAATAATAAACAATCACAATGAAAATATATTTCGTTGGTTCAGAATGATTTTTGCGAAAATTATTTTATACACAAATTTTCGCTTGACTTTTTCGGCAAGAAGCGCGTATCTATTTAAGCCAAATGGGGCAAGTTTTACCTAATCGGCACGATATATATATATATTTATATAAGAAAACATCGCAGACGGGCGATTTTAACTATGCAAGGACAAGCGCGGGGGGGAAGAATCTGTAGGCTCAAGTACTTTAACACTTCTCAGTGCATCATCAGGAGCTGTGTAAAGCTACAAACTCTCCCTGCTTTAGTTGCTCTCTTGCAACGGAGCACAGCTTCCTGAGAATGCACTGAGGGAAGTGTGAAAGTACTGGAGTACGATTTTCCCCCCGCGGCATGTTCTTGCATAGTTTAAAATCGCCCGTCTGCGATTGTTTTATATTATATAATATATATATATATATATATATATAATATATATATATAAATATATTTTATAATTTCTATTATTAATATATTATATATTTGGAGATACCTATCTCAATACACCGGAGGGGAGGGGCAGCTGCCAGCTTCAGGGAGTCCAAAAGTCTAGAAAATATGGGAGAACATTGGCCTCATTATATGTATGTTCCCATAGGCTCAGAGACCCTTGGCTCATGGGGGGAATGAGTGCATTTAATTCCTTAAGGAGCTGGGAGAAAAAAAGACTCGTCCGGATAACTAGGGCTCCCAGGGCAGCTCGTTTTCTGTTCCAGGGGCTCAGTGCGGATGTTCAAAGGGGTAATGCCTGCTGTATTTTGGGCACACGCCCCAGCTCTGAGGAGCTGGATGAGATTTTCGCCTTATAATCGGTGATACACACGTAACAACATGTACCGTATATGCCACCTTTATATATATATATATATATATATATATAATATATATATATATATATATATATATATATATATATATATATATATATATATATATATATATTTTTTTTTTTATTTTTATTATTATCACACTGGCCGATTCCCACCAAGGCAGGGTGGCCCGAAAAAGAAAAACTTTCACCATCATTCACTCCATCACTGTCTTGCCAGAAGGGTGCTTTACACTACAGTTTTTAAACTGCAACATTAACACCCCTCCTTCAGAGTGCAGGCACTGTACTTCCCATCTCCAGGACTCAAGTCCGGCCTGCCGGTTTCCCTGAACCCCTTCATAAATGTTACTTTGCTCCCACTCCAACAGCACGTCAAGTATTAATATATATTAGTATTATATATATATATATATATATATATATATATATATATATATATATATATATATATATATATATATATATAATATATATATATATATATATATATATATTTCTCACATTATCAAGTATAGTTCCTTGATAATGTAAGAAATCACGAAAACGCTTGGAATTTCACTATTTTTCACAGTGGTTACTCCTCTCCCACCGGGGTAAGATAAAAAAAAGAAACCCAGTGACCATCACTCATTTAATAGCTGTCTTGAAAGAACTTGCAGACATAGATACATATATTTATGTATCTGGCAAATTAAAATTGAAGTCTGTTTTGTAAAATAAGGGATACAATAGTGAATACGGTTCGTGTAGACGCGGGTTATAACATGGAGAAAGAAATATCAAATATCATTCATTTATGACTCACGAAATCGTAATGACACGATTGCAAACAAACCATACCACGGTCAGGGCTTGAACCCGCGTCGGTTTGGAGTTTCACGATCATTCATTTACATCGTCCAGCAGTTTTCAAGAGGAAGCTGGATCACCCGATGACAATGACAGGTCGACCTGGTTGTGATGTCTTTGTCGGCTTGCAGACTGCTGGAAGGAACAAGTCGGATTGATCAGGGATAAAGTCAGTCCTACGGTTGGGCTTCAGGAGTTAAAATAACAGTCGATACCGGTCACAGGGATTGCAATAAGAAGTAGGAAAATAAGACCGAGAGAGAGAGAGAAACAAACGTGTAGCAAAAATTCAGACTTTCCTGACCTGATCGTGAGCAGTGTCTGGGTACAGTCTTAGACTTGCTGTGAATGCCGAGGTAAAGCTTTGACTCCGCCTCCTCTTGCTTCTACTCACCTGACTGCAGTATATAAGCCACTTCTCCGAGCATATGCTGTACTTTCAAGACTGATGGACTGAGCACATCGATTTCAAACCGAAGGATTGATTACCTCAAATTACTCGTCTCCTTTCACCGTTTCTCTTTGTATTGGAAGTCACTGGCTGGCGAAACGTTTCCTCAAAGTTTCCCAAATGTTGCACCACTAGTGATAAAAGTTCCAATATGAACTTTTCTTTTCTTTCCGTCTCTTTATTGCCAGACGTATCATGTTTTTATTCTTATGATTAATTATACGTTTTTAAAAGTTTATGTAAACTACCCAAACTCGGCTAAACCCAACGTAACTCAAAAGAAAATGGCTTTTAAAAATGTGCAGGACACGTTAAGAAAATAGTGTTGGGCACCACGTTGTGAAACCGACGTAGTAAAATTAGAATTGTTTGTCTAATGTTCCAATGGCTCTTGTGTGTTTTAATAATGGTAAAACCAGTTATGTTTCGGAAACAGTGAGAAGAGGCGAACGTTCCGCTAGATTATTGTAAACGACGTGTCTTGCTTTATCCTTGTTGAAGTAACTGAAGAATGCTTCTTCTGATGGTCTTCAAACTTTAAATTTAGACATTTAACTGAATTATAAATTTATGCCTTACTCTGTAGTGTGTGTTTTGCGGGTATTAAAGTAGGTGGGGCTGGGCTTATAGGGTATAATTTTAACTTTCTTGGATCATTGAGGTAGACAAGGCTGGGCTTAGCTTCCTTGCCTCACGCAGCCACCGAAATGTATCGAGTTTTAAGTGAATCACATTACCAATATCGTGTACTTGTTGCTTGTTGCCATGTTTCTCAACTTCAGACAAAGATTAAAAAAGAAAAAGTGTCGTTTCCATTAATTTTAAAGTTTCCAGGCAATCTGTTTGAAAATATTTGAAGTTCTTGTATGAATCTGCATTTTTAGCAGCGTTTGTAAAAGACGCTTTTTAAAGATTTATTTTTCTTCGTTGAGGTAGGTAAAGACTGTACATATTACCTTGTGTTGAGTGTGTCCTCTGCACACTTGTGTTGCTCTGCACACTTGTGTTGCTCTGCACATTTGCAGTGAAGAACTTGTCGCCACACACTTGCAATAATTGTGTTGCTCCACACACTTGTAGGTGAGTGTGTTCTTTACACTTTAGGTGTGTTCCCTTATAATTTAGGTGATTGTCATCCTTACTTGTAGGTGAGTGTCATTCTTCCTTGTAGGTGATTGTCATCCTTGTAGGTGATTGTCATCCTTGTAGGTGATTGTCATTCTTCCTTGTAGATGATTGTCATCCTTGTAGGTGATTGTCATTCTTCCTTGTAGGTGATTGTCATCCTTGTAGATGATTGTCATTCTTCCTTGTAGGTGATTGTCATTCTTGTAGGTGATTGTCATTCTTCCTTGTAGGTGATTGTCATCCTTGTAGGTGATTGTCATTCTTCCTTGTAGGTGATTGTCATCCTTCCTTGTAGATGATTGTCATTCTTCCTTGTAGGTGATTGTCATTCTTCCTTGTAGATGATTGTCATTCTTCCTTGTAGATGATTGTCATTCTTCCTTGTAGGTGATTGTCATCCTTCCTTGTAGATGATTGTCATTCTTCCTTGTAGATGATTGTCATTCTTCCTTGTAGGTGATTGTCATCCTTCCTTGTAGATGATTGTCATTCTTCCTTGTAGATGATTGTCATTCTTCCTTGTAGATGATTGTCATTCTTCCTTGTAGGTGATTGTCATCCTTCCTTGAAAAGGTGATTGTTTTCCTTCCTTGTGGGGGTTGTCTTTTCCTTCCTTTTTGGTGTTGTCTTTTTCCCCTTGTAGATGTTTGTCATTCTTCTTGTTTTTTGGGGGGTCATTCTTCCTTGTAGATAAATTGTCATTCTTCCTTTTTGGTGTTGGGTACCCTTCCTTGTGGGTTTGATTGTCTTCTTCCTTGTAGGGTTTTGTTTCCCCTTCCTTGTAGGTGATTTTTATCCTTGTAGATAAATTGTCATTTTCCCTTTTAGGTGATTTTTCATTCTTTTTTTTAAGTTGATTGTCTTCTTCTTGAAATTTTGGTTGGGTTCATTTTTCCCTTTGGGTAGGTGTTTGTATTTTTCCCTTTTGTAGGTGATTTTACCCTTCCTTGTAGGTGTTTGTCATTTTGTAGGTGATTGTCCCCTTGTGGGTTTTCTCAGTAGTAGTAACCAGTTCCCAGTTTCAGTAGAACCAAATTTAAACCAGAAACCCTTTGCCCGTTGACTCCAAGGGCCCAAACCCGTCTCTCCCGGGAGTCACGGTTTTTATTTTGTGTGCCCTCGCAGTATTCAAACCCCCCTAATGGGTATGTGGGCCGGTAGTCAGTATTACTAGAGGGGAGCCGGAGTGGGAAGGGCACGGTCTTTTCCCACAAAATTTTACGATTTTTCGTTTAACGCCTAGTGAGTATTTCTCCCCAAATCCACGTATCAAACCCCCCAAACATGAAAAAATGGTTGCCCCCGGGTGTGGAGCGTGGATTTACTTTTTTTTTGGGGGTTTTAATTAAGGCTTTTGGGAAGGCTTTTTTGTGTGGGTAGCCCCGGGGAAAAAAGGTGAATCCCCCAGCCCCCAGCCCCCCCTTTCCGGGAAACCACCCCCAAAAAAGCCTGACTCCCCTCACCCCTTTCTTCCTGCAAGCCTGTTGAAAGGCCGTTTCAAGCTTCCTGGCTTGTTGTGTGCTAATTGCTTCAATTCCGAGGGGTTGACCCGGATTTTGCAATTTAAAGCCCGTCGAAGCCGGGATGTGGAATGTCCCCAGTCGCCTATACCCAAGCCTGTCCCTGTCACCCAAATGCCCCTGTGCTTTGGGGACCCGTTACACGTTTTCCCGGGTCACCCATTCTCGTGGGGTAACCCCAGCCAGGCAACCCAGCTTCAAAACCCGCTGAGGGGAGAGAAGAAAGCCCCAAGTAAGAAGAAACCCTAGTTCCTCTAAAAGTATTGTTGTCTCGTTTTTGGGGCCCTTAGTTGGTTGAAAAGAGGGGGTTTTTTCCCTTTCCCTGTGGCATAGAGTGGGTTATTAAGCCCCGTGGGGGTGGGGTGGGGCGGAAAGGCCCCCCCAGCGCCCCCCCCCCACCACTCTCTCCCCAAAACCCCCCGGGGTGCGGGGCAGTCCCCCGCGGAGTCACCCCCCCCATTCCCCCACCACCCCAATCATCATTTCCTGTGGTTGTTTCCCCCCTTTTGTAGGGTCCTAGTCCTTTTTTTGGCTAAAAATTTGGTCAAGAGATTTTTTTAGTGGGCCAAAGAGATAAAGCAGTTATGGGAGTTCGTCTAGAAGCAATTTCTTCCGAAACGTGAATGTAGGTGACTTTCACCCTCACCGCGGGGACCCAGACCCCCCCCCCAAACAACCCCCCCAGCCCGTCCCCTACCCCCCGACTCCAGTGTTTAATTTTCTTGAGACAATTTTTCTTGAATTTAAAGACATTTTGGTTTGTGTGGGGATTTTTATATTTAAATTTACTTGTGTACTTTTAAAAACCTTGGTTTTTCATTTGTAAACGAAGTATTTTTTTTGGGCCCCCCGTATTTTTAGAATTTTTTTTTTTCAGTTTTTTCATTTCTTATATTTTTCTGCTGTTTTTTTCTTTTGTACTCGTCTGTAGTAAGTATTATTTGTAGTTCCAGTCAGTCACTTGTGGGGAAGTGATTCAATTTTTTTTTTTGTTTTTTCCAGCGTTGTATTCTGCTTTTGATATTTACCCCGTATCCCAAAATTTTCCATTTATTTCTTGTGTGTATTTTTTTTTCGTTGCCAAAAAGTGTTCTTTTTCAAAAATTTTTTTTGCAGACTGTGTACCCTTTTTTTTTGCCAGAAAAATTTTTGTCGTATCAGTCCCCAGAAGATTTTTGTTGTATCAGTCACGGGGCCCCGGGGGTTTTGTGTTGAAAAATTTTAATTTTTAAAAATTTGTGCCCCGTCCTGAAAGTGTTTTTGTTTTGTTTTTTTCCCTGTTTTTTATTCATATTTTAAAAATTTCTTGAACAAATCACTTTGATGTAATTTAAATTTACTTTTAACGTAAAGTGTTTTTTTTAACTCTTTTTGAGTAAATTGTTTTTTTCAAATTTTAAAATTTAAAGGAAAAAGGGTGTTCAATCATTTAAATTTTTTTTTTTTGATCTTATAATTTTAATTCATTTTTAAAAATGATTTTTCCCCAAAGTGACACTTTATTACTGCAGTGTTTTTTTTTAAAACTTTATTTTGTTCCCACTTGTTCTAAAGGTGAATTATTTTGTTAAAATGTTTTTGCGGGGGAATTTTTTTTTTATTGTTATCTTTTTAAATTTATTTTTTAAATTTTTGGGGTTTTAGCATTTTTTAAAAAAACTTAAATTTCCCGTTAAAAAAATTTAAAAATTTTTTATTTAAATACTTTCCCCATTGTTTAAAAATTTTTAATTTTTTTTAAATTTTCTTTTTTGCAAGAGTAAAGAATTCATTTTGAATTTAATTGGGTCTCCGTAATATTTTTTACTTGTATATTTCAATGTAATTTTTTTTTATTTTTTAAATAGTCCTTTAAATTGGTTTTATTCCTCTTGAAAGGTATTTAAATATTATTCAGAAAGAATTAGTTGTATATTTTTTATTTCAATTCTGGGAATTTTTTATCATTTTTTATTGTTCATTTTTTTTGGGCCTTTTTGTTCTGTGCTATTTTTGCCCATTATGTCTAAACTTTACCGTAAATGATACTTTAGTGAATGTCGCCACTCAGCCCCCTTTCGGGTTTTACTATTGTGGTCCTGTCATCAGCCCCACATTTTCCTTAAAATTGACGGGGAGGACTCAGACCCCGAGATATTATAGTTATACTCGTGTTTCCCCTTTGATGCGTTACCTTTATTCAATGGCCCATGTCCCATAGTTTTTAAAGCAGGGTTTTGACCCATTCTTTTCTCGGGGAAGTCCCCTTGGGGAAAATCCTCCTTCAGAGGAAAGTTTTTATCGAATTGCAAAAGGGAAGGCTCTTACCCGATTCTGGGGTGTTAAACGTTGTTGATCTCCTTGATTTTGGGGAAAATTCGGGAAAATTTTTAAAAAACTAGGTGGTCCCAAATTTGAGGAAATGATTCGTTCTTTCCTTGCCCCAGAAAAAAACATTTTGATCCTTTATGCCCGTTTTTGGGAACTAGTGAATGCAAACACCCATGGAAATGAATCGTTGAGTGAATTTGCTGTTAAAATTGGACAAAATTTTATCTTATTTTCAATGCTTTTCCATTTCATCTTTTTCTTTGAAAGAGGCTAAGCCTTTACAGATTCAATTGTTTAAATAGCAGTTTTTGGGAGCAATTAAAAAAATTTAATTTCCACCTGCTTCTGTGTGTGCTTATGGGGCTGATCCCCCAAACTGTAACGATGGAACCCCTTTCCCCCCTTAAAACATGTACTTTCCCTTGTCCCCCCCAGGGTATTTTCCCCTTGTTTTAAAAAAAGTAATGTCACAAATATGCCCCCCAGTCTGCACCCCTCTTGTTTGCCCCCACGGGGGACAAATCGTGGGCGTAACCCCTCCCGAGATCCCCAAAAACCCAGTGAAACAGAGTGGGTTATACCCCCTCGTATTTATTCATAGAAACATTTCCAGTAACCATGTCGGGGGAAATTGTTAAACTGGGGGTTTTTCCTTGGCATATTGCAATTAATTTTCCTGATAGTTACCCTAAGGGGACGTCGTACTGTGAGGGAGTATAGTCCCCTTACGTATTATCAAAGAATACATGGCCTGACACATTGAGTGAAATGCTCTCTAAAAACCTTCAGTACTTTAGATCTTTCCTTGGTCGGCCCAAACCGCTAAAACCCCGGGTAAAGGAAACAGATCTGGGGTTTTAAAAATAACAGAACCAGCTCATTCTTTCCCACTTCTCAAACTCCCCGAACCGGGCTGTTTTTCCCCCAATTGGGGGTTCGGGGCCCCCCAGTCCCCCCGGGGGGGCCCCTGGGGGGAAAAGTAGGTGAAAAGGGAGTACACCACCCCCGTTCAAAAAACCCCTTTTGAAGCCTTAAGCGTCTCGAGAATGAAAAACCCTGCCGAGGTTGTTGCTTCACATGTCTCTGCCCAAGATGTTTTGGGGGGGTTTTTGGGAGTTGAACAAGTCTTTTCTGATGACAATCCATTTTTTTTTGGGGCAATAACTTCCAATGAAAACCTTAGGCCCTATAGGGGCAAGCATCTGTTATAATGCGCCCTTTAATTGTTTATGGACTTTTGGTGGCAAATCAATTTAAATTTGGTCTAGTTTGTTTAAGGATAAGAAGTTACGACATTCCTTCCCCGTTTTAACCGACTCCCGTGTCCTCCCCGGGAGTATTGGTTTCACCCGGTGTCCGGGGGTACGACTGCCCTAAAACCCTTTTTTATTTCCAAAGGGAGAGACCCTTTACTGTTTCCTTTTTCCCCGTTGTCGACCCGATTCTTTCCCCGGTGACCTTCTAAAGGGAAATTTTCTTCCATGCGAGACCCTTTGGGATTGTGCTCGACCCTTTTTTCGAGGGGAGCAAAATTGACGACTTGATTGTTCCCTTTTTGGGGGTTTCCAGTTGGATCCGAAAATTTTGTTATAATGCTGCAGAGTATGAGTACGGTTTAAGTCCCTTACAAGCTAAGATTCTCCAGTTTGCGTACCCCGCGGTCAGGCACTGGTTAAGTTTTGTCACTCCCCTAAATGTTCCCCCTTTCCTTCAGGAAATTTCAAAGGGTAGTCCCCCTGCCTCAAATGTCCGAGGACGCTCAGTTTTCCTTGAGTGCTCAACCAAACCCTCAATGCCCGCTAGTTTCGAGTAGGGAGTTTCTCCCCCGGGGACGCCTTGTCGGAAAACAATTACTTTTCAACTGTATGCCATCCTTTTTTGGGCGTTTACATGCCGTTGCAGAAAAAAACCCTTTCTGTTGCGGCTGTGCTCTACTAGAGTGTCTTAGTTGTTTCCCGTGTTCCCGATGGTGATAACGTCCCAGTTGGGAATTTATTTCCCGCAAAGTAAAAGGTCTATTTGTTGAATCCTTACATTTTGTAAGAGATATAAAATCCATTTCTACTGGCCAAAACCCTTTTGGGACCGTGTTCGGGCCCTTTGAGGAAAAACCAATCTTGTTTACCCTTGGGTTTCCATATCCTTTCCCTGTTCGGTAGGGAAAGAGTTTTTTCCCCTGACCCGTGGGGTCGGTGGTTTTTTCTTTCCGGGGAGACCACATCCCACTGACTAGATCAAACTGTTAACCGGGTTTAGGAGAAAAGACTTAAACTCCCCCTGATTCCCAGATTTAAGTCAAGCGGGTTTTTTGACTCTGTTGAAACAAAAGTCGTTAAAGCCCTTGTTTTCAGGGGGAGAATAAGGGGAAAAAACGAACTTATTTTTTCCCCTCGTATTCCACTTGAACCCGGTACTAGACCTATCTCTTAACCCGCGTACAGAATGCCTCTTCACAAGTTGCTGTCCCAGAAGAATTTTCAATCAAATGTTGATGATGGAGTTATTGCACCTAGCAATTCCCCCTTTGGGAAAGCACCCTTGATATAGTACCCAAGAAGGGTGGTATTGGCGTCCCGTAATTGACTTTAGGAAATTAAACGCAAAAAACCATTCCAGATGCTTTCCACTCCCCCGGGACTGGGTGATCTTTTACGTATTTTTTGGGAAAAACAAAGGGCTTTTAAAAACCCCCGATTTTTTTACAAGGGTTTTGGCCCAAATCCCCCCTTCACGAGGACAGCCCAAAAATAACGCATTCTCCCCTCCTACAGGTCTTTTTCATACCCCCGAAAAGGGATTTGGTTTTCGATCTTCCCCTAAACCGTTCTCAAGGGGTCATGATAATTTCTTTAGAGGTTCTTTGGAAAAGCATTTTGGTGTACTTAGATTTAAATGTCATGTCTAAAAAAGTGGATTTCAACTTGGGAAAAAAATTGTGTAGTTTCTTGGTAAACTTGAGAAGCCCAAATTTTAAAAATTTAAAACTTTCCCAAAAAGTCAATTTTTCAGATCAGAAATTAAGTTTCTTGGTTCCCTAGTCATCCTTGAGGGGGTTTGATTTTCCAAAGTAAAGTAAAATTTCAGTATAAAATTTTTTCCCAATCCCCAAAATGCTGATGCGTAAAAATCCCTTTTTGGGCTTTGCGGTTTTTATAGAGCCCTTTTATTGCCAAATTTTTTTAAAAGTGCTCCCCTAACTGGGGTTGGGTTAAAAAAGATGCTCCTTTTTTTTTGGACCTTTCCCTCAAGAAAGAGCATTCAAACTCTAAAAAAAAAGCTAAATTCTGCTCCCAAATTTTTAATTTTCCCGAAATTTTTTTTAAGCCCTTTTTATCTGAAAAATGATGCTTGTTTCCCAAATTGGGTAGGTGCCGTACAAACTCAGAAAAGAGGGGAAGTACAAGCAGTTGGGATTTGCTAAGGCCAGTCCCTTTCAAAGGCCCAAAAGTAAATTTTACAGTAATGAGCAAAAAAGTTTAGCAATAGTATGGTCTTTTAAAAACACTTTCCCAGGGCCCTTATTTATGGGACTTGTTTATGTTTGAAGGTTTATGCTCCATGATACCCTTATTCAGAACAAAACAACCCCTGGAAGGTTTGGTTTTTTTTTTAAAAGGACCTTGACCATCCAAAGTTAACCCCCCTTTTGGGTTTATGGGGAAATAAATGTAGTCGCAGTTTCCTTATCGGACCCTTTTTTGTATAGTAATGCCCGACCCTCCATTTAGTGCTGAAAATGGGAAAGAATGCTCAACGAACAGATCCCTTTTGGGGTTGGGGGTGATTTTGATTCCTGCTCCCGGAAGGGTTTTATTTGAATGTGAAACCAACCAACCTATTGTGGGCTTTGTCATGAACCAAAAAAAATTACTGTTTTTCGAAAGCAGAGTTGGGTTCTCCAAAACGAAGAGTTTCCAGTTAGTAAATTTTCCCCGGGCACTAGTGAAAAGTGGCCCTTTCAGCTAGTTCACGAAAGTTTTCAGGTGTTGCACAACCCCCGGGTTTGGGTCGTTTAGTTTAAAAAAAGCCGAGTGAAAAACTTTTGGCTCGGATGGCAACTGATATTTTGGTTTGTTAGGAATTTTAGTGTTGGGGATGCAAATAAAAGGGAATGTAAAGGTCCCATCCCAAAACAAGTTTTATCCAAAATACTAGCGAACCTTGGGAAAAAAGTTTTCGTGATTTTGGGTTTAAATAATTTTTTCCCAAAGTTCCCCCCAAGGTAAAAAACATCTGTGTGTTAGGGTAGACCATTTCAACCCGATTTTTGCGAGTTAGCTCCTTTGCAGGGTAAAACTGGGCCCGGGGCAGTAGCCTTTAAAACGTTTAAGAACGCATTATCTGAGGGATACCTCCTAAGTCCCCAGTAACAGAAAAATGGGGGGTGAATTTTTGTAATGAAATTCTTGTTTGTGTACCTTGTTTCAAGATCACTAAAATCCACCCTTGTTCCCCATCTCCCGCCAGAAAATGGGTTAGCGGAAAGAACCCCAAAAAAGAAAGTTTCTTTTAGTCTTGAGGGGCCACTATCCAAACCCAACAAATGAAATTGGGATGAAGTTTAATGATGTGCAGTGTGCATATAAAATTGGGTTACAATGTTTTATGGGGGAAATCCACATTATGATTGTTTGGTGTAGAAAAAAACGTTTTTTCCTTATGAGTTGTTATATTTAATCCAAAAACCCAAAAAACAACCCGTGATTTCGTAGCAAATGTTTCCGTTAGCTAAAATTTTTTTTGAAGGAAAACCGGGGAAACACCTTTATAAATCAACAAATGAATTCACAAGAGTGAAAAAACTCGGGGTAAAGCCATCAAAAACAAAGTAGGTTGAGAGTTATGTGACTAACCCTTTTCCCCCCCTTTGTTGGGAATTTCCAAAGCTTGATCAGAAGTTTGTTTTGGGCCCTTTTCGCGTAGTTGAAAAAATATCACTGGTAATAAGTTAAAAGGGTTTGAGGGGAAATTTGTAAGGTCAGTATAAAAATCGCATTTGGATCTATGAAGTTTGTATGTGATGATAATGGTTCCAAAACCCCGACTTTAAAGTGACAGACTTTTGACAATCCCCCTGGGTTTCCCGTACTTCTTCCTCTGAAAACTCAGTCAGATGATCTAAACCCGAATTTCGTTTTTTCCCCTTTCGTACCGACAGGTATTTAGGGAAAAACCCCAAAATATTTTTTTGTAACGCCTACTTTAGATTTTCCTCAATTAAAAAGCCTGAGTTAGCCAATTTTAAGAAATTTTTATTTCCCCCCAGAGATGGGCACCCCTAGCATTTTTTCCAAACACCCCCCTAGCAAAAGTTGGGGTTTAAAAGTAAAAAAACCGTATAGGAAAGGGAAAAATTACAGTATTATTATCAGTATTTAAGAATTTTTTTTTTTGTTTTCTTTTTCTCTGCCAAATTTTGAGGTTAACAGTCTAGAATTTTAAAGCAAACCCAATCTGCCCTTTTTTTTTTAAAAACTTTTCTTTGTCTTTAATTTTATTCCTCAGAAACCCTAGATCAACGAATACAGATCGATCGGGTCAAAAATTTTTGTTTTTTTCAATTGTAAATTTGCGTAGGGGTGTTTTTTCATTTTGTTGAGTTTTAAGTTGTTTCTATGTTTTACCTTGTATTGCATTACAGTTCATTTTCGTAAGCTTTATTTTAAAGTTCTATTTTATATTTAAAGGGGTACTTTGAAAATTTTATAGAAAACAACCAAGCCCTTAACCCGCCATCTTAGTTTTTTAAATTGTTGTATGTCGGGGAAAGCATAAAAGGTTTTGGGGTCCCCCGAGCTTCAGTAAAATAGTAACCAGTTACCAGTCTAAATAGTAAACCCGTTACCGTAACCCGTCCGTTGACTCAAATGAAACCCAACCCCTCATTTTGGGAAACACGGTCTTTCATATTTTTGCTGACCCCGCGTATTCAAAGCCCCCCACATGGGTACTGTAGGGCTTGGGCGTATTTCTAGGTGAGCAAGGAGATAGGTTAAAGGAAAGGTCTTTTCTTCACATATCTCGGATTTTACGTTTTTTAAAAGCCACGTGGTATTTTTTCCCCAATCCAAAGTTTTCGAATCCCACTGATAGGTGATTGGGATCCTTGTAGGTGTTGGGGAAACCTTTTTGGGGTTTTTTCATCCTTCCTTTTGGTGATTTTCAACCTTGGAGTGATTGTTTTCTTCCTTTTAGGGGTTTGGGCTTTTCCTTTTAGATGGGTTTTCTCCCCTTGGGGATTTATTGTCATTCTTCCCTTTTAGGTGATTGTTTTATTTTCCCTTTTAGGTGATTTTTCATCCTTTTCCTTTTTTGGTGTTTGGGATTCTTCCGTTTTGGTGATTTTTCATTCCCTTTTCCCTTTTAGGTTATTGTATCCCTTTCCCTTTTTGGTGATTGTCATTCTTCCTTTTAGGTTTATTGTCTTCCTTTTTTGTAGGTGATTTTGGGCATTCTTCCTTTTTGGTGTTGTAAACCTTCCTTGTAGGTGATTGATTTTCCTTGTAGGGATTGTCTCCTTGTTTTGGGGATTGTTTATTCTTTTCCTTTTAGGGGATTTCATCCTTTTGTGATGATTGTCATCCTTCCTTGTAGGTGTTGTCATTTTTTCCTTTTAAAGGGGATTGTCATCCCTTCCCTTTTAGATGATTGTTATTTCCCTTTCCCTTTTTGGTGATTGTCATTCCTTTTTTTAGGTGATTGTCTTCCCTTTTTTTGTAGGGTTGATTGTAATTTTTTTTTTAGGTGATTGTCATTCTTCCCTTTTAGGTGATTGTATCCCTTCCTTTTAGGGGATTGTCATCCCTTCCCCTTTTAGGGTTGTCACCTTGTTGGGGGTTGTCATCCTTTTGTGGTGATTTTTCCTCCTTCCTTGTAGGTTTTTTGTCATCCCTTCCTTGTAGGTGAAATTGGGAAACCTTCCTTGTAGGTGATTGTAAACCCTTTCCTTTTTAGGGTTTATTGTCATTTTTTTCCCTTTTTGGTGATTGTTAAAAATTTTTTTTTAGGTGTTTTTCTTTCCTTTTAGGTGATTGTCATTTTTTGTTTGGTGATTGTTTATCCTTCCTTGTAGGTTGTTGTTTCCCTTCTTCCTTGTAGGTGATTGAAAACTTCCTTTTAGGTGATTTTTCATCCTTGTAAAGGGGATTGTTTACTCTTCCTTGGGAGGTGATTGTCTTTCCCCCACTTTTTAGGTGAGTGTGTTTCCCCCCTTTACTTGTAGTTGAGTTTTTGTCCCCCCTACTTGTAGGTGAGTGTGTCCCCCCCTCACTTGTAGGGGGAGTTTGTCCTCCCTCAATTGTAAAGGGGAGGGGTGTCCTCCCTCATTGTGGTGGGGGTTTTTTTTGTCCCCCCCCCTCATTGTAGGTGAGTGGGGTCCTTCCCCCCCTTTTTAGGTGAGTGTGTCCTCCCCCACTTGTAGGTGGTGTGTCCCCCCTTTACTTTTAGGTGAGTGTGTTCCCTCATTGTTGGTGAGTGTGTCCCCCCTAATTGTAGGGTGAGTGTTTTCCTCCCCCCTTGTAGGTTTAGTAGTCTTCCCCCACTTTAGGTGGGTGGTCCTCCCTACTTTTAGGTGGAGGTGTCCTCCTTTACTTGTAGGTGGTATTTTCTTTCCCCCATTGTAGGTGAGTGGTCCCCCCCTTATTGGAGGGGGAGGTTTCCTCCCTCACTTGTAGGTGAGTGTGTCCTCCCTCATTGTAGGTGAGTATGTCTTCCCCCATTGTAGGTGTGTGTGGGCCCCCCCCCCATTGTAGGTGAATGTGTCCTCCCTCACTTGTAGGTGAGTATGTTTTTCCCCCACTTGTAGGGTGGGGTTCCCTCATTGTTGGGGGTGTGTCCCCCCTACTTTTAGGGAGTGTGTCCCCCCTCACTTGTTGGTGAGTGTTTTTCCCCCCCTACTTTTGGTGAGTATGTTTCCCTCACTTGTAGGGGAGTGTGTCCTCCCTCATTTTTAGGTGGAGTATGGGCTTTTCCCCCCACTTTTAGGGGGGTGTTTTCCCCCTCACTTGTGGTAATGTGTTCCCCCACTTGGGAGGTGAGTATGTCTTTCCCCCAATTGTAGGTTGGGGTGTTTTCCCCCCCTCACTTGTAGGTGAGTTTGTCTCCCCCATTGTGGTGAGTGTGTTCCCCCCCATTGTAGGGGGAGTATGTTTCCCTCATTGGGGGGGGGAGTGTTTTCCCCCCCTCACTTGTAGGTTTTAGTATGTCTTCCCCCACTTGTAGGTGGGGTTCCCCCCCCATTTTAGGTGGTTGTCTTCCCTCACTTGTAGGTGAGTGTGTCCTCCCTCACTTGTAGGTGAGTATGTCTTCCCTCACTTGTAGGTGAGTGTGTCCTCCCTCACTTGTAGGTGAAGTTGTTTTTTCCCCTTGTAAGGGGGTGGGGGTCCCCCCTTTAATTGTAGGTGAGTATGTCTTCCCTCATTGTTGGTTTAGTGTGTCCCCCCTCCCCTTGTAGGTGGTATGGGCTTCCCCCACTTGGGAGGTGAGTTGTCTCCTCCCTTGTGGGGGAGTTTTGTTCCCCCCTCAATTGTAGGTGGTATGTCTTCCCCCATTGTTGTTGGTATGTCTTTTCCCTTTACTTGTAGGGGGAGTTTTGTCCTCCCCCACTTGTAGGTGGGTATGTTTCCCTCACTTGTAGTTGAGTATGTCTTCCCTCACTTGTAGGCGAGTGTGTCCTCCCTCACTTGTAGGTGAGTATGTCTTCCCTCACTTGTAGGTGAGTGTGTCTTCCCTCACTTGTAGGTGAGTGTGTCCTCCCTCACTTGTAGGTGAGTATGTCTTCCCTCACTTGTAGGTGGGGGTTTTGTCTTCCCCCATTGGGTGGTGTGTCCTCCCCCACTTGTTGTGATGTGGCTTCCCTTTTTTATTGAAAGGGGAGGTGTCTTCCCCCATTTTTGGTTTAGTTGTCTTCCCCTCACTTGTAGGGGGAGCGTGTTTCCACCAAAATTTTCCTTTTCCAGTTTCCACTTTCTTTTTCGTTTATCTGTCCTTTTCTTCCCCCGCTCCATACATCCTCCTCTTCCCTTTTTCCCCCATCTTATCCTCCCCTTTCCCTAGCTGTTTTTTCCTTCCCCCTTTTTCACCCCTACCCCCAAGCTTTGGCGAGTTTTTATGGCCATGAAAGCTTCTCTCTCTTTTCTCTTTCTTTAACGTTTTATGTGCTTTCCATCTTTTCCCCCCACCCCCTGTTCTCAGATTTTTTTTCAAGTAATTACTAATTGAAATTTTTTTAAACTTTGGGTTTTTTTCCCCCAAGTTAAATTTTAGGTTTCCTCCGGATGGTTTTGTTTTTGGGTCAAAGTCTTATGGTTTTGAGTGTTGGACCCCATTTCCTGCTGGGCCTGGTGTTTGTGTGTGGGGGTGTTTTGTGTGTGGGTTTGTGTGGTTGGTGTGTGTGTGTGTTTGTTTTGTTGTGTTTTGTGGTTTTGTGTGTGTTGTGTTAAAAAAATTTTTTTTCCTTTCTGACAGGAAAACCGGGAAGTGTTGGGAAGGTTTGAGGCAAGGTGCTCGGTCGTCCCCAATTAAAATTTTAGTGATTAATTAATTTTAGGGTTTAACCCGGGGGGCGGGCCGGTCAGGCTGGGGGGAAAATTTTTGGGGTCGGGGGGCTATGGGCTTCCCGGTTTGGGGTGTTTAAATCCTCCCCCACTGTGGTGGGCAAACCGAGTTGTGGTTGCGGTGGTCGTGACACAAGTTGTGACCCCCGACTCTTACCTGGATACCTGGAGGTTATTCCGGGGATCAACGCCCCCGCGGCCCGGTCCATGACCAGGCCTCCCGATGGATCAGGGCCTGATCAACTAGGCTGTTACTGCTGGCCGCACGCAGTCCGACGTACGAGCCACAGCCCGGCTGATCCGGCACCGACTTTAGGTATCTGTCCAGCTCTCTCTTGAAGGCAGCCAGGGGTTGGGTCTACTTGACCGACGTCTGCCGGACTCTTGGGTTGACATGACCGATGTCTACTGGACTCTTGAGTTGACTTAGCCTACGTGTACTGAACTTTGGGTTTGTCTTGATCTCTGTGTGTACTGGACTCTTGGAGATGTCTACTGGACTCTGGTCTCCCGGGCGCTGTCGTACGCTCTCTTGACACTGTATGGATGGATCTACCACCACTTCATCCAACTCACTGCATATATCAACCGCCCTAAGAGGTCCCTATTGTTATTCTGTCTTTTTAACTTCTCGATCTGGTTCCTAGCAAGTCTGCCAATATCTCTTAGGATTTTATGTGTCGTGAACATGTCCTTCCTTTCTCTACTTTCCTCTATAGATGACACAGAGCCATAGAGTGGAACTCCATCTTAAAAACAAACACGAGAAAACGTTAAAAGAATGTCCAAAGATTTGCAATAAGACTTGCACCACAGCTGAAAGGGATGCCGTTTCTGAAGAGACTCGGAGAGCCGATTATGACCCTGGAAGAAAGGAGAGAAAGGAAGGAAGGAAGGACATGTCAAGATTGATGGCCCGTGGACGTCGGCTCCAGGCTGAAGGACTGATTACCTCAAACTCCTCATCTTCCACCTTTCTCTGCATTGGACTGAAGAAGCCACTGGGTGGCGAAACATTTCCAGAATAAACATATCCAAATTTTGCACAAGTGTCTCATTTATCAACTTGTTGGCTTTATAAATCGTTTATTCACTTCTCTGTATTGCTTACAACGTTGATTTTCTTGACGTACTGACATGCTGTCTGGATGTCGTCTCTATTAGCTCATTCCGCTGGATCAGTTTCAGTAAAAGCTGACAGCAGTGCCACTTTCTGGAAGAAATGAAGACTGGAACCACTTACGAAATTGGCGAATAATTCTTTCATTAAGCTCAGGCGATGCAAGATCAAGGATTGTCAAGATAGATCAATAACACGATTTCTAACAGACCACGGCGTTTTGGGATTCACTTGCCATGGGTTCGAGCCCAGCCCGTTGCGTGGTTTGTTTATAGTCGATTTTTCAGAACCTTCCTATAGTTACACTGTTACCCTGTGCTACCAGTAGTGCCATTGTAACTGTGTTCCTGTAGTTTCCATGTGACCCCGTGCTACTTGCAGTGCCACTAAATTCCCGTGATACCTGTAGTGCCACTGTGTCCCATGCAGTACTAGAAGTGTCGCTTCACTTTGGGTGACGTGTCCTCGTGACGGGTCCTCGTGACGTGTCCTCGTGACGCGTGACGTGTCCTCCTGAAAACATAGCGAAGTGATCTCACCTGAACACCAGAGATGACGTAGTGCTATGCTACTGTTACTGAGATGACGATACAGTGCTGAACTGTTGTTACTAAGATGACGGCAGTGCTGTATTGCTGTTACTGAGATGATGCAGTGCTGTGCTGTTCTCAGTAACAGCAATACAGTGCTGTATTGCTGTTACGAGATGACACAATGCTGTGCTGCTGTTACTGAGATGACGACACAGTGTTGTGTTGCTGTTACTAAGATGACGACACAGTGTTGTGTTGCTGTTACCAAGATTTCCTTATTTTCAGAGCGCTTAAACTTTTTAAAACCTCCAAATTAGTTCATGACGCGGAAGTTGCTAGAGGAACCATGAGTCAGGATGGTATGTAGTGGTGCATTGAGTGCGTCGCTGGAGGAAATTGCGAGAGGAACCACGAGCCAGGATGAACTGAGTATACTATAAACTCTAATCAAACAATAGGTCAAAATAATGTAAGGGATCTGGGAGTGCTAATGTCTGAAGATCTCACGTTCAAGGATCACAACAGTGCCACGATCACAACTGCAATGAAAATGATAGGATGGATAATGAGAACGTTCAAAACAAGGGATGCCAAGCCACTGATGATCCTATTTAAATCACTTGTTCTCTCTAGGCTGGAATACTGCTGTACTTTAACATCTCCATTCAAAGCAGGTGAAATTGCAGATCTAGAGAGTGTACATAGATCCTTTACTGCACGTATAAGTTCTGTCAAGCACCTTAACTACTGGGAACGCTTGGAAACACTTAGACTTGTACTCACTGGAACGCAGACGAGAAAGATATATCATAATCTACACTTGGAAAATCCTAGAAGGAATGGTTATGAATCTGCACACAAAAATCACTCCCTATGAAAGTAAAAGACTGCGCAGGCGGTGCAAAATACCCCCCAATGAAAAGTAGGAACGCCATTAGTACACTAACAGAAAAATAAAAAAGTGTCTGGGGCCCAGGACTGTTCAACAGCATCCCAGCAGGCATAAAGGGAATTACTAATAGGCCCCTGGAAGCTGGACAGTTATTTAAAGTCGGTGCCGGATCAGCCGGGCTGTGGTTCGTATGTTGGACTACGTGCGGCCAGCATTAACAGCCTGGTTTATCAGGCCCTGATCCACCGGGAGGTCTGGACCGCGGGGGCGTTGATCCACGGAATATCCTCCAGGTAGGTAGTGGCGCATTGAGTGCATCGCTGGAGTGGAACATTGAGTGCATCGCTGGAGTGGCACATTGAGTGCATCGCTGGAGTGGAACATTGAGTGCATCGCTGGAGTGGAACATTGAGTGCATCGCTGGAGTGGAACATTGAGTGCATCGCTGGAGTGGAGCATAGAATTTTATCCCGGCTTGTTCGTCATCTTAAACTGAGAAAGAATTAGAATGATCTTAACGACATACTGAGAGAGAGAGTGAAAGGAGGGATGGGAGGGAGGGAGAGAGAGGGGGGGAATAGGAGGGAGGGAGAGGGAGAAAGAGTGGGATGGGAGGGAGAGGGAGAGGGGGAAAAGGGGTATGGAGGAAGAGGTAAAAGGAATATGGAGGGATAAAAGTGTCTGGGAAATGGTCATGTAAGATCCTATTAAAGAAAGCTGATAACTTTAGCTTAAAGAAATGGTAGGAAAGGTTGTATCCCCTTTACCTTACCCCCCTACCTTACCCCCTACCTTACCCCTACCTTACCCCCTACCTCCCCCCTCCCTTACCCCCCTACCTTACCCCCCCCCTACCTTACCCCCCCTACCTTACCCCTCCTTACCCCCCACCTTACCCCCTACCTAAACCCCCCTACCTTACCCCCCACCTACCCCCTACCTTCCCCCCCCCTCCCACCCCCCTACCTTTACCCCCTACTTCCCCCCTACCTTACCCCCCCCTTACCCCCCAACCTTACCCCCTACCTTACCCCCCTACCTTACCCCCCCCCTTAACCCCCTCCCTTCCCCCCTCTTAAAACCCCCCACCTTACCCCCCTACCTTACCCCCCTACCCCCTACCCCCCTACCTTACCCCCCTATTTTCCCCCCTCCCTTTACCCCCCTACCTTTACCCCCCCACCCCCTCCCTTCCCCCTCCCTTTACCCCCCCTACTTTACCCTCCTTACCCCCTACCCCCACCTTACCCCCCCACCTTACCCCTCCCTTTACCCCCCAACCTTCCCCCCCAAAACCCCTGCCCCCCCTCCCTTTTTCCCCAACCTTCCCCCCCCTTTCCCCCCTACCTTCCCCCCCCTTTTTTACCCCCTTCCCCCCCACCCCCCTACCTTACCCCTCCCTTTACCCCCTCCCTTTTCCCACTACCTTACCCACCTACCTTCCCCCCCTCCTTACCCCCTACCTTACCCCCTACCTACCCCCCTACCCTTCCCCCCTTTCCCCCCAAACCTTCCCCCCTACCTTCCCCCCTACCTTCCCCCCTACCTTAAACCCCCTACCTTACCCCTACCTTCCCCCCTTCCCCCCCTACCTTACCCCCCCCTTTCCCACCCCCCTCCCTACCCCCTACCTTACCCCCCACCTTACCCCCCTCCCTTACCCCCCCCCTTACCCCCTACCTTACCCCCACCTTACCCCCCCCCTCCCCCCCCTTAAACCTTCCCCCCCTCCCTTTACCCCCTACCTTCCCCCCTACCTTACCCCCCCCCTACCTTACCCCCAACCTTACCCCCCTACAACCCCCCTACTTACCCCCACCTTACCCCCCCTCCCCCCAACCCCCCTACCTACCCCCTACCTTAACCCCCTACCTTCCCCCCCCCTCCCTTTCCCCCCTCCCTTTCCCCCCCCACCTTTTAACCCCTACCTTTCCCCCCACCTTACCCCCCCCCTTCCCCCCCTACCTTCCCCCCCAAAACCTTACCCCCTACCTTCCCCCCTCCCTTACCCCTACCTACCCCCACCTCCCCCTCCTTTCCCCCCCCCCTACCTTCCCCCCCTTTTAAAATCCTTCCCCCCCCCAACCTTTTTCCCCCACCTTTTCCCCTACCTTACCCCATCCCCCCCAAACCTTACCCCCTCCATCCCCCAAACCCCCCCCTTACCCCCCCCCCTACCTTACCCCCCTACCGTCCCCCCTTATCCTTCCCCCCCACCTTCCCCCCCCTCCCTTTCCCCCCCCAAACCCCCCCTTTAAACCCCCCTACCTTACCCCCCCCTTAACCCCCTTACCCCAAATTCCTTCCCCCCCCTACCTTACCCCCCCCCTTACCCCCCCCTTTACCCCCCTACCTTACCCCCCAAACCCTACCCCCTACCTTACCCCCCACCTTACCCTCCAAAAATCCCCCTACCTTTTAACCCCCCTACCTTACCCCTCCCTTTCCCCCCTACCTTACCCCCCTACCTTACCCCCCCTTTTAAAACCCCCCTCCCTTCCCCCCTACCTTACCCCCTTAACCCCCTACCCTTACCCCCTCCCTTCCCCCCCCTATTTTCCCCCTATAAATATTAACCACCTTACCCTGCACCTTCCCTCCATCTTGTCCCCCTCCCTTTTCCCCTTTCCACCTTACTGTCCTACCTTACCCCCCTACCTTACCCTTCCCACCTTATTCTCCTACCTTACCCCCCCCTTTACCCTCCTACCTTAAACCCTCCTTCCTACCCTCCTTCCCTTATCTACCATCTTACCCTGTCACCTTACCCTACCACCTTACCATCCTACCTTACCTTTCCTGTCTTACCCTACCACCTTACCATCCTACCTTCCCTTTCCTATCTAACCTACCAACTTACCCTTCTATTTACCCCCCATCTTACCTATCCCCTTACTTCCTCCCTTTACCCTACCACCCTATCCTCCTCCCTTTACCCTACCCCCTCCCCCTTTTAAACTTATCCTGGCACCTTACACACCACCTTACCCTCCTACCTTACTTTGCCCCTTTACCCTCCCCACCCACCCTCCACCTTACCCCCTACCTTACCCCCATCTACTCACCACCTTACCCTCCTACTTACCCTCCTACCTTACCCACCACCTTACCCTACCACCTTACCCTCCTACCCTTACCCTCCTACCTTACCCTCCCCTTTACCCTCCCCTTTTTACCCTACCCCTTACCCCCTACCCTTACCCCCTACCTTACCCTACCACCTTACCCTCCTATCTTACCTACCACCTTACCCAACCCACCTTACCCTCCTACCTTTACCCTACCACTTACCCTCCTACCTTAACCAAACCACCTTACCAACCACCTTACCCACAACCTTATTCTTCATTTTTTTTACTACCTTTTTCTTCCTCACCCTTTTTTATTTTTTTTAAACGCCCCTTCTTTATTCTTCCTTATTTCTTCTTTTACCACTTTTACCCTTAGGGGTCCCCTACCCTCTCTTTTCATTACCTTCCTCCTTTAAAAATTTATTCTTTCTCACTCTCTTTCACCTTTTCTCTTTTTTCCTCTCCCCTTTTATTCCTTTTCCTTCCCTGATTCCCTTTTACCCCTTTTTTTTTTTCTTTCGCTCGTTTTTTTTTTCCAGTGTTGTCTATCACTTCTCTGAACATCAAATATTTTCCCTTTTTTGCTTTCCACCTTTAATCCTTCTCAGTTTCTCCCCTTTTTTCTTTTTTGCCCTTTCTTTTCCCACTCATTTCTTCCTTTCTTTTTCTTTTTTTTAATCACCCTTTTCTCGCTCTCCCGGAACCATTTTATCCCCTTCACCCTGCCATCCTTTTCCCGCCTCTTCCTCTTCCTTTCCACTATTTTTCCTCCACTCTTTCACCACCCCCACCGCCCTTCCTCCCTTCATCCGTCTTCGCGTCTTCTTAGCCATATTTACCTTTTCCGTTTTTTTTTCATCTCGTCTTTCTTTTTTTTTCTTCTTCTATTCTTTCCCTCTTTCTCCTCTACCCTTCTCGAAGTGCGTCTCCTCTTCCCCGTTTTATCCCCAAAATTTTTACCCCTCCTCATCCCATTTGAGCCCTTAGGGCCGATAGCCTTGTTTTTTTAATCTTAAGAGCCCCTGGGATTACGTGTGTAATATATAAAAATTTTAAATTTTATATATATATATTATATAATAATATATATATAAAAATAAAAAATATAATAAAATATTATATATATATATTTTTACAGTGTTGTCTTGCCGAATAGGTAAAACTGGTCAGTTAACAAGAACTCATTTAAAATTAAGTCCTTTCTAAAATTTTCTCTTATACGTTTAAAGATATATATTTTTTCATATATGTTAATATAAAAATTAATAATTTTGTACCAGAAGAACCTTAGAAAACATATCTAGCCTTATGATAAGCGCAATTTAATTTAGCCTAATCCTACTAAATATATTTTAAATAAGTTTAAGATAAGCTATTAATGAACAAACACAATGAAATATATTTGTTTTTCTTTTGGTTAACAATGATTTTTGCGAAATTATTACACAAATTTTCGCTTGCCTTATTCGGCAAGAAGAGCGTTGCTATTTAAGCCAGAATGGCTAGTTACACCTATTCGGCACGACATGTATATATGTTGCAGTTTAAAAACTGTAGTGTAAAGCACCCTTCTGGCAAGACAGTGATGGAGTGAATGATGGTGAAAGTTTTTCTTTTTCGGGCCACCCTGCCTTGGTGGGAATCG
>NC_069437.1:23702381-23919881 GCF_026875155.1 Cherax quadricarinatus | reverse complement strand
GGGGAAGGAACTAGCATGGTAAGTGTAGTTAATCTTAGTCTTCCAGGAGATAAAGATAAGTCTTTTGAAGGTTTACCGGGATCTGGTCTTTCTGGCGTCCTTCAAGAATGGCCTTTTAAAGGAACTTACCGGGTCTTAACCGGGCGGTCCTTGATTTCCTCCCAGAGTGATTTTTGGGGTTCTCCTTGTATCTTAGGTAGTGGTTCGGACAGTGTTCCTGCTCTCTCTCTCTCTCTCTCTCTCTCTCTCTCTCTCTCTCTCTCTCGCGCGCGCGCGCGCGCGCAGAATCCACAGTGACACCTTGCCCTATCTTCTTTTCCTCTTCCCTTGTTGTGTGTAGGACATCTACATCCTGTAAATATATTCTTTCCCCTAGACTTTCCACCAAAGAGACCTCTTCGAATCGTTTGATCAACGCTTCACTGACTCGTCATTTTTCGTGAGCTCTCCTCCTTCAGTAGAGTTGCTTGGTGTTTACTGTCGTCTGTTTTTCTGAAGTGGCTGTATAACCGTTTTGGTTCAGTCTTAGTCTTTGTTGTTATATCATTCTCAGATTGCCCCTAAGCTTCTCTCCTCACTTTTGTATATTCGCATCTGCCTTATCTACTCACTTCTCTGTTCTCGTCTGTCCGTTGCTTTCTGTAGTTTTACCATGTTCTTATCTCATCCCACTGACTTTCGGTCCATTTCTTGTTCCCATTTCACTATATTCAGGAATACTCTCATCCCCTCGAATTTCCCCTTCTCAGAAGTCTGGTTTCTCGCACCCTTCTCCATTTTTTCCTCTTCGTTTAGCTCTGCAAGGTACTCGAAGTTCAGGAGTGTATGGTCGCTAGTGCCGAGGGAGCTCTTAAATTCTCATTCACGTACATCAGATGTACTTGCCGTAAATACTGGGCCCAGACTTACTGACTCATTTTCTCTTTTGTCGTGTCCTTAACATGCTGACTAATCAGCTGCATCAAGTTGGCCCTCCACGTTTTCTGAACCCCATGTGTTTCCCAGTTCTCCCAGTCTGTTTCTTTGTGGTTGTAATCACCAATGATAAGTAGGTTTGTTTTAGTCCTTTATGCACTCGTGGCTGCTGCTTTTATGGTGTCAACCAGCCTTTTATGGTGTCACCCATATTTTATGGTGTCAACCATCTTTTATGGTGTCATCCACCTTTTATGGTGTCACCCATCTTTTATGGTGTCACCCATCTTTTATGGTGTCACCCATCTTTTATGGTGTCACCATCTTTTATGGTGTCACCCATCTTTTATGGTGTCACCCATCTTTTATGGTGTCACCCATCTTTTATGGTGTCATCCATCTTGTATGGTGTCAACCATTATTTTGTTTGTTTCCTACTGTTCAGTAGTGTGCTGTATATCACAGCAACTACTACTTTGGGTCCCCCACTCTTCATTAAGCCGAATTTGAAGTCGTGTGCCTATGTGTGTTTATCTCTCTCACCTCTTCCAAAATCCACGACTTATTTCTAATTAGCAGTGCTGCTCCTCTTCCTCTCCAGTTTCATTATTACTTGTTATCCTACTGGAAATATGGCTTCTGATATTTCTGTCACCTTTGTCTTTGTGATTGTTATGATATATGGGGTTACCTCAGCTGTTCGTTCTTTCAGCTGATCATTCTTCGTTGATAATCCATCCGTATTTGTGTACCATGCTCTGGGCTCTGTTTTTTTTCCCGGGCCCTTTTGATAATACAAAAATCACGAAACGCTTGGAAATTTCACTTTTTTTTTTTAAACAGGGGTTGTTTTCTCGTTTTTTTTATCTGACGAGAAGCCTGTGTTGGGGTGTGTGTGGTGTGTGGGGGTGTTTGTGGTGTGTGTTTTTAAACCAAATTTTACTCCCCTTTAATTTTGTGATTGAAAGGGGTCAAACTCAGCTCCTGGCCCCCCCCTCTTCATGATACTACTAGGTCCTCTCTCCCCTGCTTCCTGAGCTTTGTCATCCCTCTTTCAAAAATTCTTTTAGGGTTCCTGCCTCCACAAACTCACTTGCTAGGCTATTCCACTTCCTGACGCCCTCTATGACTGAAGAAATACTTCCTAACACCCTGTGACTCTTTCCGGAGTTTTTCCACTTACAATTGTGCCCCCTTGTTTCTGTGTCCCCTCTCGGGAACATCCGGTGTGTTTTTGGGTGTGTGGGTGTGTTTGGTTTTTTTGGGGTGTGTGTGTGTGTTGGTGTGTGTGTGTGTTTTTTTTAACCTATTGTACTCCCTACAGGTTTGCGGGGGTCGAGCCCCAAGCCCCTTTGCCCCGCCTCTTCACGGGCCCGTTTACTAGTCACTCCCCCTGAACCTTGACTTTATCAAAATTTCCCTCCCTTAAAGCTATGTACGGATCCTCCCCCTACATAACATCGTTTTCCCAAAACTTTTCCACTTCCTGAAAACCTGTGGTTTAAAGAAATACCCTAACACCCCTTTGTGATTCACCCCTGTGCCCTTAAACTTCCAACTGTGCCCCCCTTGTTGCTGTGTCCCATCTCTGAACATCCTGTCTTTGTCCCCCTTTTCAATTCCTCCAGTATTTTGTATGTCGTTATCAGGGTCCCCCCCTATCTTTTTCCTTGTCCTCCAGGTCGCGGTTGTTTTCCCCTTTAAACCTTTTCCCTCGTGGGACATACTCTTAGCTCTGAGACTAGTCTTTTTGGAAACCCCTTTTTTGAAATTTTCTCATTTTTCTTTCGTGTTTGGCTAGGTGGGGGGTTTTTCCCAAAACGGGTTGCCGAATACCCCCAAATAGGGGCCTTACTACAGGGTGTACATTCCTGAACGATTCCTTTTTTGAGGTGCCCCGGAATGCTGTTCGATTTTTTCAAAGGGCGCCCATGTGCGCAGCCCGTTTTTTGGTTAAATGTGCGCCCCGGAGATGTCCCTTTGGGGTTTATACTCACCCCAAGATCTTTTCCTTGATGAGTTTGTAGCCTCGGCCCCCTAGACTGAACTCCGTCAGGGGTCCCCCCTTTGCCCTTCCCCAATTTTTAATGACTTTGCATTTGGGGGGATTAAACCCCCCGGGACCCAAATTGCGGGGAACCGGGTTCTGCAGCCTGCCCAAATTTCCCTTTTTTTTTTCTGCCGGGTTTTTTTCCAAATGGGAGAAAATTTTTCTCAAAAACTTCATGGTGGTGTGTGTGTGTGTGGGTGTGTGTGTGTGTGTTTTGGTGTGGGGTTTTTTTGGTGTGTTGTGTTGTGTTGTTGTGGTGTGTTGTGTGTGTGTGTGTGGTGTGGGGTGTGTGGGGTTGTGTGTGGTGTGGGGGTTGTTTTTTGGGGTGTGTGGTGTGTGTGTGGGGTTGTGTGGGGGTTGTGGGGTGTGTGTGGTGGTGTGGTGTGTGTGTGTGTGTGTGGGGTTTTTTGTGTGTGGGGCCGGGGTGTGTGGGGTGTGGTGTTTTTTTTTGTGTGTGTGTTTTGGGGTGGGTGTGTGTGTGTGTGTGTGGGTTGTTTTGGTGTGTGTACCCCACCTATTTTTATTTCACCCTAGTTGGGTTGGGGGGGGCCGAGTCCAAACTCCTGCCCCCCCTCTTCACTGATCGCTCAAGTCACTTTTCCCCGAGCCTGGTTTTATCTTCCTCTGTTTAAAAAAAGCTATGTATGGACCTGCCTCCACTACATCGTTTCCCCAAACTTTTCCCATTTATTTGACTCCTCTGGGGCTAAAGAAATTTTTCCAACATCCCTGTGTTTCATTGTGTCTTTACTTCCAACTGTGCCCCCCTTGTTGCTGTGTCCAAATCGGGAACATCCTGTTTTTTGGTCCACCTTGTCAATTCCCCTCAGTTTTTTGTATGTCTTTTAATCATGTCCCCCCCTATCTCCCCTGTCCTCCATTTTCGTCAGGTTTTTTTCCCCTTTAACCTCTCCTCGTAGGACAAAACCTCTTACTGGGGGCCCTAGCCCTTTTTTAAAAACCCTTTTTGAAACTTTCTCTATTTTTTTACGTGCTTTTGGCTGGGGTGTGGGTTCCAAACTGGGGGCCGCATACCCCCAATAGGGCCAAACGTATAGGGTTTTAAAAGGTTTCCGGGAACGTTTCCTTATTAAGGCCCGGGAAAGCTGTTCGGGGTTTTGCAAAGGCCCCCATATGCTGCAGCAGTTTTTTTGGGTTTGTTTGGCTTCGGAGATGTCCCTTTGGTTTTAAAACTCCCCCAAAAAATTTTTTTTTCCTTGAGTGGGGTTTTTGTATCTCTGACCCCCTAGACTGAAACCCCGACTGCCCTTTTTTTGGCCCTTTCCCAATTTTCATGATTTTGGGCCGGGGGGGGGTTGGGGGGGGAACTCCAGGAGCCAATTGCGGGGACCAGGTCGGGCCAGCCTGTCCAGATCCCTTTGTATTTTCGGGCCGGGCCCTTCTCGATTTAATTTTTTCTCATCAACTTCACGTCATCTGCAAAAAAGGGAAAACCTTTCGGGAGTCTATTCCTTCCGTCATGTCTTTTCAAAAATCCCAAAAAAACAGCACTGGTCCTGGGACAACCCCTGGGGACCCCCCCCGGGTTCACAGGTGCCCACTCTAAAACCCCTTCGCCACAAACCATGACTCGCTGCGTTTTCCCCTGAAAAGTATTCCCTGATCCTTTGTAGTGCCTTCCCTGTTACCCCCTGCTTGGTCCCCCAAATTTTTTTGCACCAATCCTTGGGGGGAACTGTGTAAAAACGCCTTTTTGGGAAGTCCAAGAAAATCCCAATCCCCCCCACCCCTCTCTCTCTTGTTTTACTGCTGTAAAACCATGTCATAGAACTCCATAGGTTTTGTGACAAAAAATTTCCCCTTTCCCTGAAACCATGCCTGGCTGCTTTTGTGAATCATTCTTTCAAGGTGTTCCACCACTTTTCTCCTGATAATCTTCCCAAAGATTTTGCAACTATACATGTCGGGTGACACTGGTCGGTATTTTAAACCCGCTTCATGTCGGGTTCCCCCTTTTTTTAAAGTTTGGGAAAAACTTTTGCTGTTTTCCCATGCCTAAGGCAATCCCCCTGTTTCGATAGATGTATTGAAAAATTGTTTTTAAAGGGGTACACTACCCGCCTCTCCCTTCCCTCTCTCAATACCCAGGGGGAGATGTTATCGGCCCCCCTTTTTCCCTTTTGGAGGTATCTGGGCTCACCAAAAAGCCCTTCATTTCTTCCTCGGTTTGTCCCACTGGCCCAGCACTTGGGGGTGGGGGCCCCCCCCACCTCCCCGCCCTTTCTGGACCCCCCTTTTTGTCTCCTCTGGAAACACTTCTTTGAATCTCTTGTTGGGGTTTTTTTTCACATACTTCAGGGGTCTTTTCCTGTTGTCTCCCCCCTTTCCCTTTCCCCTTAGCCTGATTCCCTTTGGTCCTTGACTGTTTTTTTTTTTCCCCCTTTCCTGATGTGGGTACAACGGGTTTGGGGTCAATTTGGCTTTGGGGGGCGGGCTATGTCATTTTCATTTTGTTTTTGGGGCCTCCCTTCTTATCTGTGCAATTCGTTTCGGCTCTAACGACTTTTTCCCCTTTATTCTCCGGGGCCCTTTTGGGCCTTCTAATTTCCCCCTTTCCCTGCCATTTGGGTTTTTGCCCCCTGCACCTTTGGGAAAACCCTGGCTCATCCGGGTTTTTTCCTTTATTTTCCTGTTCCCCCTTGGGTAAAAAACCTCTCCTCAGCCTCCTTGCATTTTTTTTTGCTACATTTTCCCATCATTTTCATTAACTGGTTTTCCCTTTCCATTTTCTTTTCCCCACAAACCCCGTTCGGTATTTTTCCCAAAACCCTTTTGGTGGGTCCCCCCTGTATTTTGGGGTTCATTTCCGCCCGGGGGCCCTTTCCTGCTTCTCCCTCCACTTTTTCCCACTGTGAAATTCAAAAGTTTAAAACCCCCACATGGTCACGGCCCCAAAGGGGGCCCCTTTCATAGTGATTTCCTCGATACCCTGCCTACTGAAGGTAAATCCCTAATTTCCAAACCCTTTTGCTGGTTCAATCCTCTCCTCCCCTTTTCTTTTAGTGTCCCTTACTTTTTGGTAAAATAATTCTCCAGTACCCCCCAACCTCCACCCATTTACCCTCCTGTACTTGGCCCCCCTTTGGGGGTCCAATTTTCCCCAATCGACTCCTTGGGTTAAAGTCCCCCAGATCGGAGCTTTGAAACTGCTTTGAAGAGCTCTTCTGGCCGCTCTAGCCAGGGGGTTTAAACCCCATGCTCTTTTGCCCTGGGTCGTATTTCTTTCCCTTTGGGGCCCCCTGTTTGTTCTGTGGGGGGTTTAAATACTCACTGCTTTTAAACCCCCCTTGGGACCCCAGAGTGAAGTTTTTCCCACTATGTAATCATTTTCTTCTCCGCTTTTCCCCCTTCCTCCACTAAATAAAAATTCCAGCGTTTTTTGATCAGCAACGCCACTCCCCCCCCCCCCCTTTTTCCCCTCTGTCTTTCATCAGGATTTGGTACCCCCTTTTGGGAAAGAGGGCATCTGTTTTTCAAAACCTTTTAAAGTTTGGGTTTTTCTGTAAGGGGGCAAATATGCCCGGGTTGATGTTTTCCGGGGGACCTTTCTGCCACCCTTCCCCACTTATTTGAAAACCCCCCAAAACCTTTTGGGGTACCAAAACCTTCATTTTCCCTTTCCAACACTGGGGTTTTGGGGGGGCCGGGTGGGGGTGGGGGGACCTGGGGGCATACTGTGGGATTCTATCTGGGATGTTGGGTGGAGGCTGGGGGTTATGGTTTGGGATTTTTGTTTTGGGGAAAGGGTGATAGGTTGTATGGTTCTGAGAGTAGGTGAGTGTTTGCTTGCCCCTTTTCTGTTCTTGTCCTGCTCTGACTGCCCCCTGCTAATTTTCCCTCCTTGGGCTCTTTTTTTCCCAGCTCCTTTCCTTTTTTTTTTTCCTCCTCCCCCCACTGCGTCGTTCTGATTTTGTTCTGTCCCCTTGTCTAGGAAAACCCCTTGTACCCCGAGTTTTAAAATTTAACGTGGTTTTTTCTTTGGGGGATCCGTTCCGCCTGGTTTTCCCCTCCTGAAATCAGCTTTTTTGTCGGTTTTTCCCCCTTTGGGGTACCCCCCCCATTCCTGAAAAATTTTCAATCTCGTCCCAATCTTTTTTCACCTATTTCCGGAGATTTTCTCAAACTCCTTTCCCTTTTTCCTGCTTCCTTTCAGTGTTGTCCCTTTTCCCCTCTCTCCTGAAGCCCCCGGGGTAAAAAACTGATTTTTTCCCCTTTCTTTTTCCTCCCATTTTCCTCACCCCTGTGACTCGGAATCCCCGCCTGTAAAGTGGTCCCGTTTTCTCCCTTTATTTTTCCCCGTGGCTCTTGATAGCCTTGTTTTTTGCCCAGCTTCGACCCCATCACCCCCTCCATCGCAACCACTGATCTTTCCCTTTTACTCCTTTGGGCCCCCTTGAAAAGATTGATGTAACCCTTTGCATAATTTTAAAATTCCTTCCTTCCGTTTAGCCTTGCATCTTCAATGCTGTTCCCTTTTCCGGTTTAATGCCCCTGTAACTCGCTCCACCTATTTTTTCTCAACTTTAGGGCCCTTACTTTGGCCCACTGCAGTTTCCCACTTGGCCTCCCAATTCTTTGTTTCCTGGGTCCAAACCCCCTTTTCCAATTTCCCCAGGGGGAGCTCTTTCCCCAATTTTTTTTAGAAACTCTCCTAATTTTCTCCCCCCACCTTGTTTTTCCCTCCTTTTTCCCCCTGCCCTTTCCCCCACTCCCCCTACCCAAACCCCTTCTCATCTGATCCTTTGGTTTTCCCGCGAGTTTCCCCCCCATTTTTTTTTTTTTTTTTTTTTTTTTTTTTTTTTAAATGTAGGGGAGGGGGGAGTTTGCAGGGGAAAAAGGGACGAGAGAGAGCAAGAGAGAAGAGAGCAAAAAAGAAAGAGAGCAAGAAAAGGGAAGAGCAAGAAGAGATCGAGAAAAGAGAGAGACAAGAGAGAAGGGAAGAGAGAGAGAGCCAAAAGAGAGAGCAAGAGAGAGAAACAAGAGAGAGAAGAAAAGCAAAAGAAAAGAGAGAGAGAAGAGAGGAGAGAGGAGAGGAGAGAGAGAGAGCAAAAAGAGAGAGAGAGCAAAGAGAGAGCAAGGAGAGAGAGAGAGCAAGAGGGGAGGCAAAAGAGAGAGAGAGAGGGAAGAGAGAAGAGAGCAAAAAGAGAGAGAGAGCAAGAGAAAAGAGAGAGCGAGAGAGAGCGAGAGCAAGAGAGCGAGAGAGACAAGAGGAGAGCAAGAGGGGGGAAGCAAAAGAGAGAAGCAAGAGAAGGGGAAAAGAGAGAAGAGCAAAAGAGACAAAAAAGAAAAGCAAGAAAAGAGAGCGAGAGAGGGGGGAAAAGGCAAGAGAGAGAGAGAAAAGCAAAGAGGGAGAGAGCAAGAGAGAGATCGAGAGAGAGAGAGAGCAAGAAGAGGGGCAAAAGAGAGAGAGCAAGGAGAGAGAGAGCAAAGAGGGGAGGCAAGAAGAGAGCCAAAAAGAAGAGAGAGAAAAGCAAGAGACAAAAGAGAGAGAAGAGAGAGAGAGAGAGAGAGAGAGAGGGGAGAGAAAGAGAGAGAGGAGAGAGCAAGGAGAGAGAGAGCTAGAGAAAAGAGCAAGAGAGAGAGAGAGGGGAGAGAAAAGAGAGAGCAAAGAGGAGAGAGAGGGGGCCAAAAAGGAAAAGAAAAGCAAGAGAGAGAAAGCAAGAGAGAGAGCAAAAGAGAGAGAGAGCAAGAAGAGAGCGAGAGCAAAAGAGCGAAAGGAGCAAGAGAGAGATAAGAGAGAGAGCAAGAGGGAGAGCAAAAGAGAGAGAGAGCCCAAAAGAGAGCAAGAGGGAAAACCAAGAGAGAGAGAGAGCAAGAGAGAGAGCGAAGGGGGAGAAGCGAGAGAGAGAGAGAGCAAGAGAGAGAGAAAAGCAAGATAGAGAGAGAGCAAGAGAGAAGAGAGCAAAGAGAGCAAGAGAGAGAGAGAGCAAGAAGATGAGAGCAAAAAGAGAGAAGCAAAAGAGAGAAAAGCCCAAAAGAGAGAGAGAGCAAAAAAGAAGAGGGGAGCAAGAGAGAGAGCAAGAGAGAGAGAGAGAGGGGCAGAGGAGAAAGTTCAGATTTGGGCATTCACAGGGCGGTGTGAAAATCCTGTGGGATGTGGGGTTTACCCGCTTGTGAAATACAGCTACAAAAGTTTTTTCCTGTTGTTATGTTTTGTATGTGTGTTTAAGTGTGTATGTGTGTATGGGGTTTTGTGTGTGTAATGTGTGTGTTTAGGGGTTTGTTATGTGTTGTATGTGTGTATGTGTGTATGTGGGGGTGTTGTGTGTAAATTTTTGTGGGGTGTGTATGTGTGTGGGGGTTTGGGGGGGGGTATGTGTGTGTGTATGTTGTAGGGTTTTTGGGGTGTGTGATGTGGGGTGTGCGTGTGTGGTGGTTTTGTGTTGATGTGTATGTCCCATTTTGGGTGTGTTTGGTGTTGGTGTGTTGGGGGGTGTGTGTGTGTGGTGTGGGGGGCGTGGGGTTGGCGTGTGTGGGGCCCCCACTTCCCAAGTATTCTACTGCTAATAAAAACGGTAGATACCCCGTAATTCTAAAAACTACCAACAGGATTCTAGCACTTTTCACTTCTACTTATAAAACACAGAAAGTAATTAGGTTTTAAAAAATTTTGCTTGTCCCCGAGCTTCTAGGATGTCCCACGCCACCCTCACTAGGCTTCCCCCCTAGGGTGCTCCTCGCTAGTCCCAAACCCCATCTTTACCTTTTCTATGCTATTCTGTTTTTAATTCTGGTAAAGCCAGGGGTGGTGAAACCCGTATCTTAAAAGTGACTCAAGCAGGGTTCAGGACCCCCAAAAAACAACCCCAACAGGGGAGGATACTTAATTGGCAGTGATGCAAAAGGGCAATTGCCAGATGCTGATGACGTAGCCTTCTATCACAAATTTTTAAAATTCTTCACCTGTATCTTTTTTAAAACCCTATATGCCCATGCATCCCGCGACCCCCAGTGGGCCCCTTATGTAGAGTACACTTTTTGCTTTTATTGGAATACACTTCACATTCGGTGTTACACTTTATATGTATAAGCACACAACTGTTGTGACGTCATGGTTTTTAGCAGGCCTAAAGCCACCTTCCCCCTTTTTTTATATTATATTTTTTCCCTTTTAAATCTTGGGTTATTTTTTTTTTTTTTTCACTCACTGTATGGGGCCCCACATTTCACTTGTTAAACCAATCACTCGAAATTTTTTGAAAAACCCGCTTCCCACACTCCTTTTAATCTTTTTTAATTGAAAACTTTTGTAGCAACAGAAGCCTACTAAACCCCCAAAGTTTGACACTTTTTAAAAATTTTAAAAATTTCAGGCTTCCTCTCGACTTTTTTTTAAAATAATAACCTGGTTTTTCACCGGGAGGATTGTTTACTGACGTTGTCACTAAAAACTGATTAAGGCTAGCAGTTTTTGCAAGCCCTTTTAAAAAACCCCTAAGGATCTCGGAGCCTCGTGACCCCCCGCTGGGGGACTGACGGGGGGGGGGGTGTGGGGTGTTTGGGGTTTTGTGTGTGGTGTGGGGGTTGTTGTGTGTGTGTGTTTTTGGGGTGGTTTTTTGTTGTGGTGTGTGTTTGTGTGTGTTGTGTGTGTGTTTTGTGGGGTGGTGTTGTGTTGTGTGTGTTGCGTGTGTGTGTGTGTGTGGGGGGGGGGGGGGTTTTTGGGGTTGCTTGTGTGTGGGGGGTGTGTGTTGTGTTTTTTTGTGGTGTGTTGGGGTGTGTGTGTGTGGGGTGTGTGGTGTGTGTGGGGTGTGTGTGTGTGTGGGGGTGTGTGTTGGGTGTGGGGTTTTTTGGGTGTTTGTGTGTGTTGTGTTTTTGTGTGTGTGTGGTGTGTGTTGTTTTGGGGTGCGTGTGCTGTGTGTGGTGTTTGGGGTGTGTGTGTGTGTACTCACCTAGTTGAGGGTTTCGGGGGTCGATCCGAGCTGGTGGTGTGGTGTTGGGGTTTTGGGGTGGTGGTGTGTGTGTGTGGTTTTTGTGTGTGTGGTGTGTGAAGGGGGGCAAGTGTGAAAAAAGAAAAAAATCAAATTTTTTGGGGGAATTTTTAAAAAACCCGGGGGATTTAGTAGGGTTAAATTCCCCCTTCAAAACTTTTCCTCTGTCCCTTTTTTGTTTGACTTCTTAGGAAAACCCGGGAAACAGGTCCTAAATTTTCCCAAAATTTGGAATTATGAGGCTTGAGTGTATTTCTCTTCCCCTTTTCCCCCTTTCCCTTCCCCCACTTTTTTTTCCTCCCCCTTTTTTTTCTTCTCTTTCCCTTTTCACCTTCCTTTTTCCCCCCCCTCTTTATCTTACTCTTTCATTTTTCCCAAAACTTCGTTCTTTTTTTTTTCTTTCCCTCTCTCTCCTCTCTCTCTCTTTTTTTCTTCTATCTCCTCTCTCCCTCCCCCTGTCCTCTCCGTTTTCCTTTCCTCCCCTCACTTTCCCCTTTATCTTCTCTCTCTTTCCAAATAATTAGTTTCTGATGTTTAAATTTCTAAAAAGTAAATTTCAAATTTTTTTAGTGCAAGAGCAAAAATGTATTCTGGCTTCCCCCTCTTTTTTTAGTTTTTTTCATAAATAAACGTAAAAAAATTTTCCACTGGTAGTGGGCCGTCACTCGGTAAAAAGTCCTAAGAACATAAAAAATTTGGGGGAACAAAATGCCCGCAGGGCCCACGGGACATAGAAGGCAGGGCCCCCTTTTCAAAAACCCCCGTAAATTTTTCCAACCTTTTTTCCCCGGGTACCCATTTATATTAGCGCCCCAATTTTCGTAACCTCAGATCCCCAAATTCTTGAAACTTTTTTAACAGCCCTTAAAAGATATCTGAAAATTTTTTTTTAATTTGGGGTGGACCGGGAAAACCCCGCGGGAAAGCGGGGGATCATATGACCAAAAACAAACACCGCGTCAGGAGGGGATTTTTTTTTGACTCCCCCCCCCCCCTCCGTTGAGGGGAATTTGTTTTAGTGCTTTAAAAGTTAATTTTGAACTTTAAAATGGTAAAATACCCCACAGTTGGGGAGGTTTAAAACCCAAAAGGCAACATTTGGGGAAATTTAAATTCCCAAACGTTTTGCCTCCAGTAGGCTTTTCAAATCGAATACAAAAGTAGGGCAGGGGAAAAGTAGAGAAGTGAGGACGAAGAATCAGGGCCCCTCACCCCTTTAAGTCGTAGTAGTGAATTGAAATGACAAAAATCTCCCTACTAAATTTCTCTGCACCCCCTTTCCAAAAGTAAATTTAAGTCTCAAAAACTGCCCTTATCTTCAGTAAATTCCAGACTTTGGAACCAAAGGAATTCCCCCAGGGTTTAGGGACTGACAACCTCAAATTTTAAAAAGACATCAAGGGTTTATGGACTGATTACCGTCTTCACATCTCTACTGTTCCCGCCTACTTTTTGGATTCGACTGAAGACCTACGTGTAGGCGAAACGGTTTTTGGGAAAAAAGTTGCCTAACTGTTTCCCAAGTGTCTTACCACCAGTTAATATTTTGTATATGTTTTCCCTCCCCCTCTGTTGCTTTCCTTTGTATATGTGATCTGTTTGTTTTCCCCTACTTCCCCAAAGGGAAATTTAGTCCCATCTTTTATATACCTGGAGATTTTTGTAGATGAAAAGGTTCACAGAAAACCCACACGGGGATAAAAAAGACACGGTGGCCAAAAATCTTGGGTATCTTTAATTTAAAGGGAAAAGTTTCCCAAAACAGTGGGGTTTATCTCCAAAACACAGGAAAGCTCCTTGTATGGACTGATGGGAAACCACTGGTGGCGAAAAAGTTTTTCCCTTTAAAAAAGAAAAACCCCAAAAAGTTTTTCAAAATGTTCACCGGAAGTAACCCGGGAAAAAGTTCCGGGGTCAACGCCCCCCCAACCCGGTCTGGACCAGGCCTCAAAAATTAAAACAACCCAAAACTCTGCTGGCTTTTAAACCCCGCCATTAAATTTAAATTTTTTTATATTATTATTATTATTATTTTTTATTATTATTTATTATTATAATTTTTATTTTTAAAAATTTTTTAATTATTATTCAAAGTTACATTGTCATCATTTATCCTCTCCCGAAAGCGATCCACAACAGCTGGGGCTAACACCTAAGGGGCTAGGGACAGGTAAGGGGGAATAGGTTTTGGGGGGTTCCTAGTCTTGGAGAAACTCTTAAATTTCCCAGGGGGCCCCACAGCACCTGGGGGAAAGGAGGTAATTAATTTTGATCCAAGGAAGGTGACGGAGTAGCACCACTTTTTTTTGGATCAAGAAACCCTTCACTAGCATCCCGGCATTCTAAATTTATGGGACCAATTTTAAGGGCACTTTAGGTTTCCCGCCGGGGTGTGTGTTTACCACCTATTTTTGGGGCAGGGGGCGAGAAAATCCCCAGCTCCTGGCCCCGCCTCTTCACTGATCGTGTGGGGGAACTCACCTATTTTTCACCTAGTTTGGGGTTTCAGGGGTCGAGTCCAAGCTCCGGGCCCCCCCTCTTTACGGTCCCGCTAGGGCCACTCCCTGAAAAACCCTTAGCTTTATCATACCCCGCTTAAAGCTATGTAAAGGGGCCTTTCCTCCACTACATCGCTTCCCCAAATTTTTCCACTTCCCCGACTACTCTGTGGCTGAAGAAATACTTCCTAACAAACCCTTTGAAATTTATCCCCGTGGGCCTTTCAAAATTTCCCCCCCGTGTCCCCTTGTTGCTTGTCCCCATCTCTTGGGAAAATCCGGGCTTTTTGGGCCCCCCTTGCAATTCTTCTCATAATTTTTTTATGTCGTTAAACATGTTCCCCCCCCCCCCCTCCCCTCCTGTCCCCAGGGCCCTCAGGTTGATTTCCCCCTTTAAACCCCTTTCCCCGTAGACTACCTCTTTAAATTTTGGGGCAGTCTTGTTGGGAAACCTTTGGGATTTCTCTATTTTTTTTTTCGTGCTTGGCTAGGTGGGGTTTCCAAACTGGTGCCGCATACTCCAATATGGGCCCCAACTACAAAAGGGGTTTACAGGGCCTGAACGATTTCCATTTAAAATGTCGCAATGCTGTTTTTGAGGTTTGCTAAGGGGCCCATAGCTGGGAGCATTAGGGGGGGGGGGATGTGCGCTTTTAAGGGGATGTGTCTGGTTTTTTACTCCCCCCCAAGATCTTTTTCCCCCTTTAGTGAGGTTTTTAAATTTCTCTGGCCCCCTAAACTGTTTCTCCCTCTGCGGTCCCCTTTCCCTTCCCCAATCTTTATGCTTTCACTTGGTTAGGTTGAGGGTCCAGGGGCCAAATTGCTGGCCAGGTCGCAGCCTGTCCAATCCCCTTTTTAGTTCGGCCCGGTCTTCGACGAGTTGAATTCTTCTCACAACTTTACACATCTTTCAAACGGGGCAAATTTTGGGGTCTTTCCCTTGGGCTGACCCCTGTGGGACCCCCGCGGCACAGGTCCCACTCCCGACACCTCACCACGACCATGATCTGCTTAAACTCCACCATTTGTCCCTCCACTTGGTCACCTTCCATCACTTATTTTAGGATATCGGTCATTTTTTTTTTTCAAAATTTACGTTATGTGGACTGATGTAGATGCTTGCGTGGTGCTGCAAGTGACGTAGTACGTGTGTGTACTCACCTAGTTGTGGTTGCAGGGGTCGATTCACAGCTCCTGGCCCCGCCTCTTCACTGGCTGCTACTGGGTCACTCTTCCCGCTCCATGAGCTTTATCATACCTCTTCTTGAAGCTGTGTATGGATCCTGCCTCCACTACATCACTTCCCAAACTATTCCACTTCCTGACTACTCTGTGACTGAAGAAATACTTCCTAACATCCCTTTGATTCATCTGAGTCTTCAACTTCCAGCTGTGACCCCCTTGTTGCTGTGTCCCATCTCTGGAACATTCTGTCTCTGTCCACCTTGTCAGTTTCTTTCAGTATTTTATATGTCGGTTTCATGTCCCCCCTATCTCTCCTGTCCTCCAGTGTGTGTGTGTGTGTGTGTGTGTGTGTGTGTGTGTGTGTGTGTGTGTGTGTGTTACGAGCACAGGTGTAGTCTTGTGGCCTACACACCTAGTTGTAGCACGAAAACCAAGGTAGAAATGAGGAACGAGAAAAAGTCATCAGTGAGTAATTTTTTTTTTTCAACAAGTCGGCCGTCTCCCACCGAGGCAGGGTGACCCAAAAAAGAAAGAAAATCCCCAAAAAGAAAATATATTCATCATCATTCAACACTTTCACCACACTCACACATTATCACTGCTTTTGCAGAGGTGCTCAGAATACAACAGTTTAGAAGCATATACGTATAAAGATACACAACATATCCCTCCAAACTGCCAATATCCCAAACCCCTCCTTTAAAGTGCAGGCACTGTACTTCCCATTTCCAGGACTCAAGTCCGACTATATGAAAATAACCGATTTCCCTGAATCCCTTCACTAAATATTACCCTGCTCACACTCCAACAGATCGTCAGGTCCCAAGTATCATTCGTCTCCATTCACTCCTATCTAACACGCTCATGCACGCTTGCTGGAAATCAAAGTCCCTCGCCCACTAAACCTCCTTTACCCCCTCTTTCCAACCCTTTCGAGGACGACCTCTACCCCTCCTTCCTTCCCCTATAGATTTTATATGCTTTCCATGTCATTCTACTTTGATCCATTCTCTCTAAATGACCAACCACCTCAACAACCCCTCTTCTGCCCTCTGACTAATGCTTTTATTAACTCCACACCTTCTCCTAATTTCCACACCGAATTTTCTGCATAATATTTACACCACACATTGCCCTTAGACAGGACATCTCCACTGCCTCCAACCGTCTCCTCGCTGCTGCATTACCACCCAAGCTTCACATCCATATAAGAGTATTGGTACTACTTTACTTTCATACATTCCTTCTTTGCTTCCATAGATAACGTTTTTTGACTCCACATATACTTCAACGCACCACTCACCTTTTTTCCCTCATCAATTCTAGATTAACCTCATCCTTCATAAATCCATCCGCCGACAAGTCAACTCCCAAGTATCTGAAAACATTCACTTCTTCCATACTCCTCCTCCCCAATTTGATATCCAATTTTTCTTTATCTAAATCATTTGATACCCTCATCACTTACTCTTTTCTATGTTCACTTTCAACTTTCTACCTTTACACATCCAAACTACCCCTAAACCTTTGTAATTTTTCTTTAAAATCTCCCATAAGCCAGTATCATCAGAAAAAAAGTAACTGTGTCAATTCCATTTTGAATTTGTTCCCTAAATTTAATCCCCCCCTCCCCCGAACCCCCTAGTTTTATTCTTTTCAACCCATCATAAAATTTTAAAACAACCATGGTGACTTTAAACCCATCCCTGTCTAAGCCCTTACTTTTACCGGGAAGTATTTCCCTCCCCTTTACCACCCTAATCGAGTCCTACCCTCTAAAAACTCTTTCGCTATGTAACTTACCACCTATTCCATATACTTGCAACATCTGCCACATTGCTCCTCTATCCACTCTATCATATGCCTTTTCTAAATCCATAAATGCAATAAAAACTTCCCTACCTTTATCTAAATACTGTTCACATATATGCTTCAATGTAAACACTTGATCTACACATCCCCTACCCACTCTGAAGCCTCCCTGCTCATCCGCAATCCTACATTCTGTCTTACCTCTAATTCTTTCAATTATAACCCTACCGTATACTTTTCCTGGTATACTCAGTGAGTAATATTTGTGTATATTTCCTTCACCACACAGCTTGCAAGTGTATGTACAATGTATATACAGTATGTGCAAGCAAGAGACACAGTGAGAGCTGTGGACGACCAGACTTGAGGTAAGTTTGCCATGTTGATTCACGAGTGTCCAACATCTCTTCACAACTTTGGTGGGCTTCCTTGTGATTGGCTGGATTGAATCAATGTGCTAGCATAACAAGGGAGGGGGGCGCTTGTTATAGTCTTAGCTTATGGCTTGCTGTTCGGGAGGACATGCTTATATGGGTGAGTGATATGCGCCGAATAAAATGTAACGTACTCTTTGATTTCCACGATGTGTGTGTGTGTGTGTGTGTGTGTGTGTGTTAGTTACCATTTTATCAAAGGCACTTGTCGATAGGACACTTGGCTTGTTCGGTGTTTGTGTGTGTGGCTGGAGGCATGGACTGCAAAGTTTATGTTGACCTTATGCAGGTTTTTGAGCTCTTTTCTCAAGTCATTTATGTTTTGTGGTCAAGTCAGAACTTGAAGAACAGCGGGTGAAATCTGAACGAAGGTAACGCATGTCGAACGAGGTAACTTCTGAAGGAAGGCAGCGGGTGTCTGAATGAAGGCAGCGGGTGTCGAGCAGGTTGACGTCTGGACAAAGGAGTGAGGACGAGCAGATGAAGAAGGCATCAAGGCGGCATTACTGGCCAATGATCGTCCCAACATTAACATGGAAAGTGCATTAGCGCTCCGGTGGTGTGAGAGATGGTGGGTCGTTGGTCACTTGGGAGACGAACTTCGCGCGACCACGTCCATGTGAAAGAAGGAAACTTCGTACTTGTCCGCACCAAGGCTGGAGGACGGCACAGAGAATGAGTACAATCTCACAATCAACTTTTTACTTACCATAATAAACTCGGCAGTGCTTTTACCGAGCAGCACAAGAACCGTATATGTTGAAACACTAGGTGTGCACACCACGGCTGGATGACGAGACATGTGCACACCAACGTTAGATGGAGATACTTGTGCACATCAAGGTTAGATGGAGATACTTGTGCACATCAAGGTTAGATGGAGATACTTGTGCACACCAACGTTAGATGGAGATACTTGTGCACATCAAGGTTAGATGGAGATACTTGTGCACACCAACGTTAGATGGAGATACTTGTGCACATCAAGATTAGAGGAGTACTTGTGCACACCCAAAGTTAGATGGAGATACTTGTGCCACCAACGTTAGATGGAGATACTGTGCACATCAAAGGGTTTGATGGGAGATACTTGTTTCACACCAACGTTAGATGGAGATACTTGTGCACATCAAGGCTAGATGGAGATACTTGTGCACACCAACGTTAGATGGAGATACTTGTGCACATCAAGGTTAGATGGAGATACTTGTGCACATCAAGGTTAGATGGACATACTTGTGCACACCAACGTTAGATGGAGATACTTGTGCACATCAAGGTTAGATGGAGATACTTGTGCACACCAACGTTAGATGGAGATACTTGTGCACATCAAGGTTAGATGGAGATACTTGTGCACCAACGTTAGATGGAGATACTTGTGCACATCAAGGTTAGATGGACATACTTGTGCACACAAGGTTGATGGAGATACTTGTGCACATCAAGGTTAGATGGAGATACTTGGGCACACCCAAGGGTTTGATGGAGATTTCTTGTGCACATCAAGGTTAGATGGAATACTTGTTTCACATCAAGGTTAGATGGAGTACTTGTGCACATCAAGGTTAGATGGAGTTTCTTGGCACATCAAGGTTAGATGGAGATACTTGTGCACATCAAGGGTTTGATGGAGATACTTGTGCACATCAAGGTTAGATGGATTTCTTGTGACATCAAGGTTAGATGGAGATACTTGTGCACATCAAGGTTAGATGGAGATACTTGTGCACATCAAGTTAGATGGAGATACTTGTGCACACAAGGTTAGATGGAATACTTGTGCACATCAAAAGGTTAGTGGGATACTTGTGCACACCAAGGTTGGATGGAAAACTTGTAAAATAAGGGGGAAGGGTTATTGTGAACAACGTTAGTGGGTAGTCCACCCAGTGGGTAATTTGCCATGGTTGATGGGTCTCCCCCGTTAGTGGGTTTTAGCTCAAAGGTAGTGGGTGATCTTGTGGTTGAGGTAGTCATGGGTGAGTCTTGTGATGGGGTTAGTGGGTAGTCCACCAGTAGTGGGTCTCAATCAAGGGTTGATGGGTCTTTTCCCCGTTAGTGGGTCTTTTTCAAGTTAGTGGGTCTTGTCCCAAGTTGAGGGGTCCTCAAGGGGAGTGGGTTCAACTCAGTTAGTGGGTTCTTCATCAAAGGAGTGGCAATTGTCCATCAAGTTGTTGGGGTTTTCCATCAAGGGAGGGGTTTTCCCCCAGGGGTTTAAAGGGTCTTGTCAATAGGTTGGATTAGAGAAGTGGACTCAGGGGAGTGGGTCTGTCAGTTAGGGGTCTTGGTCAGGTTGAGGGGGGTCCCCAGTTAGTGGAATTTGGGGCTTCAAAGGTAGTGGGTCTTTCATCATGGGTGGGTTATTAGTGAATGGGTTGTGGAGTACTTTTGGACATCAGGTTAGTGGAGTTCTTTCAGTCAAGGTTAAGGGTATTTAATATTGGTGGAGAACTTTTCAACTTTTGACACTTTGCACAAATCAGGGAGATGGAAACCGTGAATTTGGTAAAGTCTTTAACTATCTGGTTGTTTGGTTCGTGTCAAGGAATGGGTAGGCCTCAAATTGATTTGAAGGAACCGGGTAGATCTTTTCACTAAAGGGAGTGGAGTTTCCTTTACCAAAGGCCCCGATGAGAGTTGTAAAAAAGGGCGGTTATTTAGGTTCTGGGGCTCAGGTGGGGAAGCAGCAATTGCATTACATGGGGGAATATATATGGGGGGCTTTTATTAAATAGCAATTGGGGGCTAGGCAAAAATTTATTCAGTAACCCATTATTTACCTTAAAATATTTTCTTCCTTAGCTTGTGAGTGGTGAATGTGTATAAAGTAGGAAGTCTGAATAAATGAAGAATGGGCATAATTGAAACCGCTGCATTAATGAAATGCTGTAAAGCGAAGCGCTGTAAAGCGAAGCGCTGTAAAGTGAAGCGCTGTAAAGCGGGGACCCTCCTGGTTGTCAGTCTACTGTTGTGGGTCACATCCTGAGGGGAAAAGATGAAGATACCACAATGTGTAGTGTGGAGGGGAATTGGGATTCGCACGACCCCACCCACTCCTCATCCTGCCTGCCAAGGAGTAGCGTAAAAAAAAAAAACACGGAACGGGTAGGGTTTGAATTCATGGCGAGTGAGTCGTTAAACTCCACCCATTTCGGGGTTTGTTTGCAATCGTATTATTACGAATTCGTGAGTCATGAAGAGTTAGTATGTTGATCAGGGAGATGTGGAAATCACACGTCCGTGTGGGTCTGTTTCAACGGAAATTGCAATACATTTTTTTTTGTTTGTTGGCAGTCAAGTTGCAGGACTGGTAAATTATGCCCTGTTATTGAGAATGGTGTCAGTCATAAATTGATATTTCATTATTTTGGAGGAATTAATTATACTGCAGTAACATTAAGGTTTTTATTTTCGCGTTTTAGTAAATTTTGATTAAACTTTATATTTATCTGAATTTAATTAAAATTTGAAATAAGGCTTTTTTAATTGTCTGTCCCTAATTAACATAAAAGTTCTCTTGTTTGCTTGTCTTTTCTAGCTTGTTACTTGTTTATTGATTGTCTCTTGCTTCTAGCTTGATCCCTGTTTGTTGCTTGTCTCTTCTTCAAGCTTGATCCTTGTTTGTCTCTTGTCTCTAGCTTCTAGCTTCATCATTATAGCTTGTTTTTTCGTATGATAATCCTTGTAGCTTGGGTCTTGCTGGAAACTTTAACCTTGCCAGTAGCCTGGATATTTGTTTTTGATTCTCTCATGTGGCGCCATCAATTTGCCTGTGGTACTCTCCCTTTCCCTCCATTCTTCCCTCCCTCAGTCCCTCTGCATTTTCCTCCATCCCTCTGTACCTCCCTCCCTCCCTCTGGGAAGGGTAAAGGGTAGTGAGAAGCGTTGTAGTCAGTCCGAGCTGCTGTCTACATGATGGCTGACAGCGCCCGTCGTGGATGTTGACGAGTGTAGAATTGAATCGTGTGTATCTAGGTTGGCAGCAGCTGGCTTGCCCAGTGTGCAGGCTCTGTGGCCCCTGGTCTCAGCGTGCAGGCTCTGTGACCCCTGGTTTTAGCGTGCAGGCTGTGATCCCCTGGTCCCAGCGTGAAGGCTGTGACCCCTGGTCTCAGCGTGCAGGCTCTGTGACCCCTGGTCTCAGGGTGCAGGCTCTGTGACCCCTGGTCTCAGCATGCAGGCTCTGTTACCCCTGGTCTCAGCGTGCAGGCTCTGTGACCCCGGGTCTCAGCGTGCAGGCTCTGTGACCCCTGATACTTGCGCCAGTGTTATGGACTAGTCCACAGACGCTGGTCCCAGCGTCAGTGAACCGGTCTCAGCGTCAGTGGACTGGCTCCTTTCCAGGTCCTTCTGGAGACTACAGCCTCTTCACCATGCTTTTGCTCATGTATTTCTAAGTCAATTATGACCCAACTTTTTAAGTTATCTCACATATAACCTTAGAAAGATTTCTTACTTTCAAGGCCGCCAGCTCTCTCTAGTTTTTTAAGCTTCTTTTCTTGGGGGTAATTATGGTGTTACTAACAGGTTGACTCTCAGCTACAGCTGAGTGAACCAGTAAAATATTCCCGAGTGTAAAAGCTAAAAATGTTGGACTCGAAAGTCTTTGAGGACTCGATGTAAATGAAGACTGGAGGTGCTCGCTCTGTCGCTCCCGGGGCCAGGCAGGGCGTCCCCTTCGTTGTCGTCGTCGTCTTTGTCGTCGTCTTAGTCGCCATCTTTGTACAACCCTGCTAGCTGTACTCACAAGTCCTGTCAGCTATGTTCGCTAGCTCTGCCAGCTGTAACTTGTAATTTGCGGTTATGTAGGACAGCACTGAGGAGGGAGCTGAGGCCAACCTGGAGAGACGTCGCTGGAGGGTCCTTCATGAATGAGTGTGGAATATAGTGAGAAGACTCAAAGGAAAGGAGGAAGGAAAGACGAGAGAGGACAAGAGGCATAGAGGATGGCAGGAATAAAGGGAGGCTAGTCACAAAACGCGAGATCAAAGGACAGGGGATAGTCATAGGTAGAAGGAAGGGATGTAAGATTGTTACAGTGTGGAATGAATTTCAGGGCCAAAGAAGTGCGAGGGATTGGAGGATAATCAGAAGACTGGAAGAAGGGATGAGAGTTGTTTGCTTGTAATATTATTATTATTATTATTATTATTATTATTATTATTATTATCTATCATTATTGGGAAGCGCTAAATTTGCAGAGGTCATGCAGTGTCTTAGAATGAGAAGTAATCATATTTGACCCGAAGACGTCACCATTTCTAATTCTTGGGATCAAGAGCCCTTCACTAACATCTGGGCACCTCTGTATGGAGTGTTGTAACCACGAGATTTTGAGTTAGTCTTCCTCCTGTCTGACATTAACCAGAAGAATCTTCTTTCCAGCACACAGGATATAGACAACGAGCGGTGTATATCTCTCAGCATACAACATACTACTACTACCACTACTACTACTACTACTACCACTACTACTACCTATCTTTCACCTCACGTGATAACTAGATATATACCCTCTGTGTCCTTGTAATGCTTAAATGGCTTGACAAAGCTCCTGGAGAGCTTTGTCAAGCCACAATAAAATGTCACAGCTGTATCTGTGTCCATTTACCTAACATTTTGTCGATAATTGTGCTATTATTGCTAATATATTGAGAGTTTACTTTCATCACTATTTTAGGAATCAAAGTATTCTTACCTGGAAGAGAAAAGGTTACCTGTAGCCTTAATGACCTTAGTGTAGGGCTTTAAACCCCATTAACCAACCAGCCTCTTCAGCGCCGGCATAACTACTTTAAAGCAAAAAGACCTCTGTGAAATAGACACGCATGCAACACACATTATTTTGAAGACTTTTTTTTTTAATACAATACAGTTCACAATAAAATTATGAACACAAAGTGGACAGAGGTTGGGCGAGATGTTCTGTATCTTCTCATGCTCTGTATTGGGTTGGATAAAAAGTTATTTTGGGGCGAAACGTTGCCTACACGTGTTTTTCACAACTGGTGGATGAAACACCTACCCTGGTCTGTATAACTTAATATGTACTTTCCCTCTTTCTCAGGGCCGTTGTTTGACGCTGGTGCATCATCCTCAGCTCTGCCAGTCTGTGTTCTCCGTACCACCTTTGCTTCCCACAAATTATTTACTGTTTTTAGGTGTTTTTCTCTATCCTACCATCAAGGTGTGGAGAGCTTTGTTCCAATACTTCCTGGAGCTTTATCATGAAGCGTCTTGTTCCAATACTTTCATGAACCCTTGTTCCAGTACGTCCATGAACTTTGCTCTAGTACTTGAATATTTTTGCAGTACTTCAAGGAGCCTTATTCCATTACTTTCTTGAACCTTGTTCCAGTACGTCTTGAGCCCTCGTTCCAGTCTTTCCTGGAACCTCTGGATGAACAGTCTTGTACCAGTACTATAGTACTGCCTTGTTCCAAAATTATTAGATCAAAGTGCACATTATCGACAAGCCTAAAAGAGGGACACAGGGAGGGCTGGGATAGGGATACTGGGAGAGCTTGAATAGGGGACACTAGGAGAGCTGGGATGGGGACACTGGGAGGGCCGGGATAGGGAGACAGGGCGGGCTGAGATAGGGACACTGGGAGGTCTCAGGTACGGACACTGGGAGGGCTGGAATAGGAACACCGGGAGGGCTGCGATAGGGACACAGGGATGGGATAGAGACACTGGGAGGGCCGGGATAGGGACACTGGGAGGGCTGAGATAGGAACACTGGGAGGGATGGGATAGGGACACTGAGACAGCTGGGATATGAGCACTGGGAGGGCTGGGATAGGGACACTGGGAGAGCTATGATAGGGGCACTGGGAGGGCTGAGATAGGGACACTGGGAGGGCCGGGATTGTACACTGGGAGGGCTGGGATGGGAACACTGGGAGGACTGAGATGGGGACACTGGGAGGACCGGAATGGGGACACTCGGAGGGCTGGGATAGGGATACTTTGGGGGTCGGAATTGGGACACTGGGAGGGCCGGGATATGTACACCGGAATGGTTGGGATAAAGACACTGGAAAGGCCTGGATCGGGACACTGGGAGGACTGAGATAGGGACACTGGGAGGGCTAGGATAGAAACATTGGGAGGGCCGGGATTGGGACACTGGGAGGGTTGGGATAGGGACACTGTAGGGGTCAGAATGGGGACACTGGGAGGGCCTGATAGAAACACTGGGAGGGCTGGGATAGGGACACTGGAAAGGCCGGGATAGGGACACGTGGAGAGATAGGGATCCTGGGATGTCGGGATGGCACCTGGGAGGGCTCGGAGAGGGACACAGGAAAGGCCGGGATTGGGACACTGGGAGGGCTGGGATAGGGATATTGGAAAGGCCTGGATAGGGATACTGGGAGGGCTGAGATAGGGATACTGGGAGGGCTGGGATAGAGACATTGGGAGGGCCGGGATTGGGACACTGGGAGGGTTGGGATAGGGACACTGGGGGTCAGAATGGGGACACTGGGAGGGCCGGGATAGGAACACTGGGAGGGCTGGGATAAGGACACTGGAAGGCCGGGAGAGGGACACTTGGAGGGCTGAGATAGGGACACTGGTAGGGCCGGGATAGGGACACTTGGAGGGCTGAGATAGGGACGCTGGAAAGGCCGGGGTAGGGACACTGGGAGAGCTGAGATAGGGACACTGGGAGGGTCGGGATAGGGACACTGGGAGGGTCGGGATAGGGACACTGGGAGGGCTGGGATAAGGATATTGGGAGGGCAGAGATAGGGACACTGGAAAGGCCGGGATAGGGACACTGGGAGGGCTGAGATAGGGACACTGGGAGGGCCGGGATTGGGACACTAGGAGGGCTGGAATAGGGATACTGGAAAGGCCGGGATAGGGACACTGGGAGGGGTGAGATAGGGACACTGGGAGGGTCGGGATAGGGACACTGGGAGGGTCGGGATAGGGACACTGGGAGGGCTGGGATAGGGACATTGGAGGGCTGGGATAGGGACACTGGGAGGGCTGGGATAGGGGCACTGGAAAGGCCGGGACAGGGACACTGGGAGGGCTGAGATAGGGGCACTGGGAGGGCTGAGATAGGGACACTGGGAAGGCCGGGATAGGGACACTGGGAGGGCTGATATAGGGACACTGGGACGGCTGAGATAGGGACACATTGGGAAAGCCGGGATAGGGACACTGGGAGGGCTGGGATAGGGGCACTGGAAAGGCCGGGACAGGGACACTGGGAGGGCTGAGATAGGGACACTGGGAAGGCCGGGATAGGGACACTGGGAGGGCTGGGATAGGGGCACTGGGACGGCTGAGATAGGGACACTGGGAAGGCCGGGATAGGGACACGGGGAGGGCTGAGATAGGGACACTGGGAAGGCCGGGATAGGGACGCTGGGAGGGCCGGGATAGGGACACTGGGAAGGCCGGGATAGGGACACTGGGAGGGCTGGGATGGGGACACTAGGAGGGATGTGATAGGGACACTGGGAGGACCGGGATAAGGACACTGGGAGGGCCGGGATAGGGACACTGGGAAGGCCGGGACAGGGACACTGGGAGGGCTGAGATAGGGATACTGGGAGGGCTGGGATAGGGACACTGGGAGGGCCGGGATTGAGACGCTGGGAGGGTTGGGATAGGGACACTGGGAGGGCTGAGATAAGGACACTGGGATGGCTGGGATAGGGACACTGGGAGGGCTGGGATAGGGACACTGGAAGGGCCGGTATTGGGACACTGGGAGGACCGGGATATCAACACTAGGAGGGCCGGAATATGGATATTGGGAGGGCTGGGATAGGAACACTGGGAGGGACGGAATGGGGACACTAGGGGGATGCTAGGATAGGGACACTGGGAAGGCCGGAATGGGGACACTAGGGGGATGCTAGGATAGAGACACTGGGAAGGCCGGAATGGGGACACTGGGGGGATGCTAGGATAGGGACACTGGGAGCGCGGGAATGAGGGCACTGGGAGGACCGGAATGGGGACACTGGGAGGGCCGGAATTGGACACTGGGAGGGCCGGAATGGGGACACGGGGGGCTAGGATAGGGACACTGGGAGGGTCGGAATGGGGACACTGGGAGGGCCGGAATGGGGACACGGGGGGGGCTAGGATAGGGACATTGGGAAGCCGGAATGGGGACACGGGGGGGGGGCTAGGATAGGGACACACTGTGCGACTCAGCCAAGATAACTACCAACAATATTACCTTGTAAAGCTTTACGGCGGCTGGACTTCATGTTAATTGGTTATGCACTGAGGCAGCGGCGGTAACCTGCATGTTTGTTTCACTGAGTGCCAGCCAGAACCCACGGTAGAATCTTCCTTGTTGTGGCACTCTGGTTGTAACCTGCATGTTTGTTACTCTCTTGAGTGCCAGCCAGAACCCACAGCAGCGTCTTCCTTTCTTCCTTGTGGCACTATTTCGTTATTTCTTCTCCTTTCATTTCAGCGAAGGGTTTCGAGTTTTTCTTCACTTTTTTCTTTACGCTGAAGTCGGGTTTTCTTGGCGACCATTTGATGAAACAAGCTGATATGGTGACTTTTAGTAGGAACTTGTCTAGCTTCTTCCAGGAGACAACGATGTTGTAGGAACTTGTCTACCTTCTTCCTGAAGACAACTAGCTTTGTTGCAGGAACTTGTCTACCTTCCTGGAGACAACTAGCTTTGTTGCAGGAACTTGTCTACCTTCCTGGAGACAACTAGCTTTGTTGTAGAAATTTGTCTAGCTCTCTTCTGAAGATTTCTACTGATCTTTCCAAGGATCTACCTTTGAAAAATTCCGGAATTGAAAAAGCATAATGCTGTCGCTACTACTTGTGATACTGCCTATATTGTTTACTATTGTATATTCTTGAAGTTGCTGAGTGACTCGACAGTATCTACACATTGCACTGTAGTGGATTTTGTTTACCTTCTCAGAACACAAACAGACTTGTTTGAATATCAGCATCAGGCTCATTCATTTTCATATTAATTTCTTGCTTTCAGTTTGTCTTATTCATTTCTTTCTTGTTGTTTCTTTTCATTTTCTCTCTAATCTCAGGGTTAATTGCTATTGATTGCTTAAAGTTTAGCAGTCAGGAAATTGGTTCTGTGAACTAATACAAATTTCACATACGGTTATGGAGGACCTGGTTGAGCCGGCTCTAGCACATCTCTGGGGCTACTCGCACAGAGATCATTAATACACTGTTTGTATAGTTATGCTCCACACTTGGGTTCCCACCTTATAAATTTTGTTACTTTCACAATACGGGAAGAATCCCAATTCATTTCTAATGGGTGGTAGTATACCATAGTTGGGGTATACTAAATGAACTGAACTTAGGATATCACCTCTTAGTCTTAAACAAGTATGCACAATAAGCCTTAAAATTTCAACATTTCGCCTTTGTAGAGCTTTGTTCACATACCTCTTAACATTTCGCTCTTCAAACCAACTCTTAGCCTATTAAATTAACTGTATAAAACTTGTATTTCCGGGCGTTGAAAGCAGAGGTGGTGTGGACCACGGGACGTCCAGCTAGGCAGTCCACTCAACTCTGAACCAAATAAATCGCATCTTCAAATTAGCTGTCCGAAGAGTATCATTTATCTTGTTGGTCGTTCCTCTTCCCTGGCCAAGTTTGCCCCGTTGAGCCAACCCAGTGCCGGGAGCCTGTGTGTTGTTCTTTCCTCACACACAACGACCAGTTTTCTTGACTGACGGATCTTGCCAATATTCGAAGTGAACAGGCTCGGCGCAAGCGTGAGCCACTTATTATTATTATTGTTATTAGCAGTAGAAGTAGTAGTAGTAGTTTACAACAATGACTGTCTCCCATCAAGGTAAGGCAACACCCGAAAAAAAGAAATATTCTCATATACCATAGATGTCTTACTGGAAGTGCAGACAACCAGTAGAAACCTCGAACTGTAATCCCTCCCCACCCCTCCTTAGATTGCATGGATGCACTACCTCGCACTATCGTCACAGTGGATATTGGTGCATAGTGAATACATTCCTACACCAGGATGGATATTGGGTGCATAAACTAGCAGCTACCATACACAGGATGGATATTGGGTGCATAAACTAGCAGCTACCATACACAGGATGGATATTGGGTGCACAATGAACTAGCAGTTACCATACACAGGATGGATATTGGGTGCATAAACTAGCAGCTACCGTCATCAGGGTGGATATTGGGCGCATAATAAACTAGCAGCTACCCTCACCAGGATGGATATTGGGCGCACAATAAACTAGCAGCTACCGTTACCAGGATGGATATTGGGCGCACAATAAACTAGCAGCTACCGCCACCAGGATGGATATTGGGCGCACAATAAACTAGCAGCTACCGCCACCAGGATGGATATTGGGCGCACAATAAACTAGCAGCTACCGCCACCAGGATGGATATTGGGCGCACAATAAACTAGCAGCTACCATCACCAGGATGGATATTGGGTGTAGAATCTCCTAGCAGCTTCTTAGGCAAATTTTGATTCTGATTTGATTGCTTCGACCACCACTCAACTTGCTAATTCTCTTTGGGGGGGGGGAGGAATTCCCTTAATGCTAGTGAATGGCGCATGATCCAAAGTAATAGAATTACCCTCCCCTTCCTTGGAACAAACCTTATTGCCTCCCATTCCCCATGAGCTACATGACCCCCCTCCCCATTGAAACTAATAGTCAACTATTTCACTATAAGACACAGGTAGAACACCTGGGTCTCTTTATTCGAGAAACGTCTCGTCCACCAGAGGCTTGATAAAGTCCCTGATGGGCGAAACGTCTCTCGAAGGTAGCCAGATGTTGCACATCTCTTTAAGAATGAGACACTTGTGCAACATTTGGAAACCTTTATCGACGAAATGTTTCGCCAGCCAGTGGCTTCTTCAGTATAGAGAAAAACGGTGAAAGATGGGGACGAGAATGAGGTAATCAGTCCCTCAGCCTGGAGTCGATGTGTTTAGTTCAGTAGTCTTGAGAAAAGTACAGCATATGCTCTACACATATCTTGTTTATCAGTATTTTCTGTTTCACTCTCATCACATTGTCAGAGTTCTGTTCTTGTTCTCTCTCTCTGGTGTGTGAGATTATATCTTTCACTCTCCACTCTCTCTTCATAATAATGGCACTATAATTGTGCCACTCACTGTAAACATGACACTGTTATTGAAACCATACTAAATAGGGCAGCATAATTGTACACTATAATCTTGGCACCACATTCACTAAAACCAAGGTTCATAATACTGTTCTTGGCATGGTTCCATCATGGTTCATAATACTGTTCTTGGCATGGTTCCATCATGGTTCATAATACTGTTCTTGGCATGGTTCCATCATGGTTCATAATACTGTTCTTCAGTCGGAATTTAATTCTGCGTTCCTCTTGATGTTCCTTTATTCTGTCTTACAGTATCGAGGTCCTGCGATCGACGTGTTTACACATGTGCACTATTCAACATAAGATGTGCATGTGTACTCACCTAATTCCACCTAATCGTGATTGCAGGGGTTGAGTCATAGCTCCTGGCCCCGCCACTTCACTGGTCGCTGCTAGGTCCACTCTCCCTGCGCCATATTTATCATACCTCTTCTTAAAGCTATGTATGGATCCTGCCTCCACTACATCACTCTCCAGACTGTTCCACTTCCTGGCAACTCAGTGACTGAAGAAATACTTCTTAACATCGCTGTGACTCATATGTGTGTGTGTATGTAGTAGTAGTAGTAGCAGTACTAGTAGTAGTAATTACTAGTTGTCACAGGTACTTGTCGATAGACACAGCCTGAGAGTGTGTGTGTGTGTGTGTGTGTGTGTCCTCACCTGTTTATGGTTGCAAGGGTCGAGTTTCAGCTCCTGGCCCTGCCTCTTCGCTGGTCGCTACTGGGTCCACTCCCTGCTCTAAGAGCCTTGTCATACCTCTCCTTAAAGCTGTGTGTGTGTGTGTTGTGTACTCACCTAATTGAGGTTGCAGTGGTCTGTGTGTGGGGGGGTGTATGTGTGTATTCACCTATTTGTGGTTGCAGGGGTCGATTCATAGCTCCTGGCCCCGCCTCTTCAATGGTTGCTACTGGGCACTCTCCCTGCTCCATGAGCTTTATGAAACCTCGTCTTAAAACTATGTATGGTTCCCGCCTCCACTACGTCACTTTCTAGGCTATTCCACTTCCTGACAACTCTGTGACTGAAGAAATGATTCCTAACATCCCTTTGACTCATCTGAGTCTTCAACTTCCAATCGTGACCTCTTGTTTCTGTGTCCCATCTCTGGAACATCCTGTCTTTGTCCACCTTGTCTATTCCGCGCAGTATTTTATGCCGTTATCATGTCTCCCCTGACCCTCCTGTCCTCCAGTGTCGTCAGGCCGATTTCCCTTAAACTTTCTTCGTTGGACATTCCCCTTAGCTATGGGACTAGTCTTGTTGCAAACCTTTGCATTTTCTGTAATTTCTTGACGTGCTTGACAGGTGTGGATTCCAAACTGGTGCTGCATACTCCAGTATGGGCCTGACGTAAATGGTGTACAGAATCTTGAACGATTCCTTACTGAGGTATCGGAACGCTATCCTTAGGTTTGCCAGACGCCCGTACGCTGCAGCACTTATCTGATTGATGTGCGCCTCAGGAGATGTGCTCGGTGTTATACTCACCCCAAGATCTTTTTCCTTGAGTGAGGTTTGCAGTCTTTGGCCACCTAGACTATACTGTGTCTGCGGCCTTCTTTGCCCTTCCCCGATCTTCATGACTTTGCATTTAGCAAGGTTAAATTCAAGGAGCCAGTTGCTGGACCAGGCTTGTAGCCTGTCCAGGTCTCTTTGTATTCCTGCCTGATCCTCGACCGATTTGATTCTCCTCATTAACTTTACATCATCTGCAAACAAGGACACTTCTGGCTCTATCCCTTCCGTTATGTGTGTGTGTACTCACCTAGTTCTCACCTAGTTGAGGTTGCAGGGGTCGAGTCCAAGCTCCTGGCCTCGCCTCTTCACTGGTCGCTACTAGGTCACTCTCCCTGAGCCGTGAGCTTTATCTTACCTCTGCTTAAAGCTATGTATGGATCCTCGCCTCCACTACATCGCTTCCCAAACTATTCCACTTCCTGACTACTCTGTGTGTGTGTGTGTGTGTGTGTGTGTGTGTGTGTGTGTGTGTGTGTGTGTGTTTGTGTGTTCACCCAGTTGTCTTTTATATTTCTCAGCTCTGAGACATTTTTCTGCCCAGTCAGCATTTGAGAAATGTGATTTGGAAATGTGTCGTTTTATGGAACGTTTATAAGTGTGAAACTGGGGAGTGAGGGTGTTGTGGAGGGGAGGAGTGAGGGTGTTGTGGAGGGGAGGAGTGAGGGTGTTGTGGAGGGGAGGAGTGAGGGTGTTGTGGAGGGGAGGAGTGAGGGTGTTGTGGGGGGGGGCGGGTGAGGGTGTTGTGGGGGGGAGGATGAGGGTGTTGTGGGGGGGAGAGTAGGGTTTTTGGGGGGGGGGAGGAAGGAGGGGTGTTGGGAGGGGGGGAGTGGGGGGTGTTGTGGAGGGGGGGGTGAGGGTTTTGGGGGAGGGAGGAGGGGGGTGTTGTGGGGGGGAGGAGTGGGGTTTGTGGAGGGGAGATGGGGGTGTTGTGGAGGGGGGGTGAGGGTTTTGTGGGGGGGAGAGTGGGGGGGAGGGGTTGTGGGGGGAGGGTGGGGGTGTTGTGGGGGGGGAGGAGTGAGGGTGTTGGGGGAGGGGGGGAGTGGGGGTGTTGTGGGGGGGAGGGATGGGGGTGTTGTGGGGGGAGGGGGGGGTGTTTGGGGGGGACGAGTAGGGTGTTGTGGGGGGGGAGTGAGGGTTTTGTGGGGGGAGGAGGAGGGTGTTGGGGAGGGGGGGAGGGAGGGTGTTGTGGAGGGAGGAGTGAGGGTGTTGTGGAGGGGAGGGAGTGGGGTTTTGTGAGGGGGGGGCGTGGGGGTGTTGTGGAGGGGAGGATGAGGGGTTGTGGGGGGGAGGAGTGAGGGTGTTGTGGGGGGGAAGGGAAAGTGAGGGGTTGGGGAGGGGAGGCTGAGGGTGTTGGGGGAGGGCGGGAGTGGGGGGGTGTTGTGGGGGGCAGGAGGGGGGTTGTGGGGGGGAGGAGTGGGGGTGTTTGGAGAGCACGAGTGAGGGGTTGGGAGGGGGGTGGGGGTGTTGGGGGGGCAAAATGGGTTTTGTGGGGGGAGGATGAGGGGGTTTGTGGGGGGCACGAGGAGGGTGTTGTGGGGGGAGGCTGAGGTATTGTGGGGGCGGGAGGGGGTTTTGGGGGGCGGGGGGGGTGTTGTGGAGGGGAGGAGGGGGGTGTTTGGAGGGGGGGTGAGGTGTTGTGGAGGCACGAGTGGGGTTTTGTGGAGGCACGATGAGGGTGTTTGGGGGGCAGGATGGGGTGTTGTAGAGGGGGATGGGGTGTTGGGAGGCACGAGTGAGGGTGTTGGGGGGGGGGTACGAGTGAGGGGTTTTGTGGAGGGCGGGAGTTAGGTGTTGGGAGGGCAGGGGAGGGTGTTTGGAGGGGGAGGAAGGTTTTGTATGGCGGGAGGAGGGTGTTGTGGGGGGCGGGAGTAGGGTTTTTGGTGGGGGGCAGGATGGGGTTTTGGGAGGGGGATGAGGGTGTTGTGGGGGGGCAGGGTGAGGGGGTTGTGGGGGCAGGAGTGAGGGTTTGTGGGGGCAGGGTGAGGGTGTTGTGGGGGGGGAGTGAGGGGTTGGGAGGGCAAAGTGGGGGGTATTGTGGGGGGGGGAAAAGGGGGGTGTTGTGGAGGCAAAGTAAGGGTTTTGTGGAGGGCAATGGGGGTGTTGTGGAGGGCGGGAGTGAGGGTGTTATGGAGGGCGAGTGGGGTGTTGTAGAGGGGCCGAGGGGGGGGTTTTGTGGGGGGCCGGGAGGGGGTTGGTAGGGCACGAGTGAGGGTGTTTTTTAAGGGCAGGGTGGGGTGTTTGGAGGGCAGGAGAGAGGGGTTTGTGGAGACAAAGTAAGGGTGTTGTGGAGGGCGGAGTGAGGTTTTTTGGGGGGGGAGAGTGAGGGTTTTGTAGGGGCAGGAGTGAGGGGTTGGGAGGGGGGGATGAGGGTGTTGTGGGGGGCGGGAGTGAGGGGTTGTGGGGGGACGAGTGATTTTGGGGGAAGCCGAGTGGGGGTTTTGTGGGGGGCAGGAGTAGGGTGTTGTAGAGGGGAGGAGTGGGGTGTTGGGGAGGGCACGAGTGGGGGGTGTTGTGGGGGTCGAGTGGGGGGTGTTGTGGAGGGAGGGTTGGGGTTTTTTGGGGGGGCAGGAGGGGGTGTTGTGGAGGGCAGGGGAAAGGGGTGTTGGGGATGGCAGGAGTGAGGGGTTGTGGGGGGGGAGTGAGGGTGTTGTGGGGGGCGGGGTGAGGTTTTTGTGGGGGGGCAGGGTGGGGGTTTGTGGAGGGCGGGAGGGGGTGTTTGGAGGACAGGGTGAGGGGTTTTGGGGGAGGAAGGAGTGGGGTTTTGGGGGGGCAGGAGAGGGGGGTTTGGGGAGGGCAAAAAAGGGTGTTGGGAGGGCGGGGAGTGGGGGTGTTGTGGGGGGCAGGAGTGAGGGGTTAGGAGGGCAAGGAGGGTGTTGTAGATGGAAACGAGTGAGGGTGTTGGGGAAAGCACAGTGGGGGTGTTTTTTTGGGCCGAGTGAGGGGTTGTGAAGGGAAAAAGTGAGGGGTTGTGGGGGCAGGAGAGAGGGTGTTGTGGAGGAAAAAAGTAAGGGTGTTGTGGGGGGCAGGGGGAGGGGTTGGGAGGGCGGGGAGTGGGGTTTTGGGGAGGCGGGGAGTGGGGTGTTGTGGGGGGCAGGGTGGGTTTGTGGAGGGCGGAGAGGGGGGTTTTGTGGGGGGCGGGGAGGGTGTTGTGGGGGGCAGGAGTGAGGGGTTGTGGGGGGAGGAAAGGGTGTTTGGGGGGAAAGGAGAGGGGGTGTTGTGGGGCAGAAGTAAGGGTGTTGGGAGGGAGAAGTAGGGTTTGTGGAGGGCAGGATTGGGGGTGTTTGGAGAGAGGTGTGGGTGTTGTGGAGGGCAGGAGTGAGGGTGTTGTGGAGGGCAGGAGTGAGGGTGTTGTGGAGGGCAGGAGTGAGGGTGTTGTGGAGGGCAGGAGTGAGGGTGTTGTGGAGGGCAGGGTGGGGCTTGTGGGGGGGCACGAGTGGGTGTTTTGGGGGGCGGGGTAGGGGTTTGTGGAGAGCAGGGGAGTGAGGGTGTTGTGGAGGGCAAAGGAAGGTTTTGGGGAGAGCAGGAGTGAGGGTGTTAGGGGCAGGAGTGAGGGTTTTGGGAGGGGGGAGTGAGGGTTTGTGGAGGGCGGAAGTGGGGGCGTTGTGGAGGGCAGGAGTGAGTGGTTGTGGGGGGCAGGGTAATGTTGTGGGGGGCGGAGTGAGGGTGTTGTGGGGGGGCAGGGTGAGGGTTTGTGGAGGGCAGGAGGAGGTGTGGGGGGGCAGGAGTGAGGGTGTTGGGGGGGGCAGGATGGGGGTTTTGTGGGGGGGCGGGAGTGGGGGGTTTTTGGGGGGGCAGGAGTGAGTGTTGGGGAGGGGGGGGAGTGAGAGGTTGTGGGGGGCGGGAGTGGGGGTGATGTGGGGGGCACGAGTGGGGTGTTGTGGGGCAGGAGTGAGGGTTTGGTGGAAGCCGAGTGAGGGTGTTGTGGAGGGAGGAGGAGGTGTTGTGGGGGGAAGGCGGGGGTGTTGCGGAGGGCGGGAGTGGGGTGGGGAGGGGGGAGTGAGGGTGTTGTGGAGGGGAGGATGGGGGTGTTGGGGAGAGCACGAGTGGGGTTTTTGGAGGGAGGGTGGGGTGGGGGTTGGGGGGAGGGTGGGGGGTGTTTGCAGAGCACGAGTGAGGGTTTGTGGAGGGGAGGGTGAGGGTGTTGTGGGGGGGGGATGGGGGTGTTGTGGAGGGGAGGGGGGGGTGTTGTGGAACACGAGTGGGGGTTTTGTGGGGGGCAGGGTGGGGGTGTTTGGGGGAGGGCGGATGAGGGTGTTGTGGAGGGCGGGTGAGGGTTTTGTGGGGGGAAAGAATAAAGGGTGTTGTGGAGGGCAGGGTGGGGCTTGTGGAGGGCAGGTGGGGGGTTTGTGGAGGGCACGAGTGAGGGGTTGTGGGGGGCAGGATGAAGGTTTGGGGAGAGCACGAGTGAGGGTGTTGGGGGGCAGATAAGGGTTTTTGGGGAAGCGGGGAGTGGGGGGTTTTGGGGGCGGGAGTGAGGGGTTGGGGAGGGAGGAGGAGGGTGTTGTGGAGACAGGATGGGGGCTTGTGGGGGGCAGGAGTGTTTGTTGTGGGGGGGCAGGATAGAGTTTTTGGGGGGCAGGAGTGAGAGTTTGGGGAGGGCAGGAGTGAGGGTGTTGTGGAGGGGGGAAGTGAGGGTTTTGTGGAGGGCAGGGTGAGGGTTTTTTGGGAGGGGGAGTGATGTTGTGGGGGCAGGATGGGGTGTTGTGGAGGGCAGGGGTGGGGGTGTTGTGGAGGGCATGGTGGGGGTTGGGAGAGCCCTTTGTGGGGGTGTTGGGGAGGGCGGGAGTGGGGTTTATGGGGGGCAAGCGAGGGTGTTGCGGAGGGCGGAGTGAAGGTTTGTGGAGGGCAGGATGGGGGGTTTTTATGGGGGCGGGAGTGAGGGTTTGTGGGGGGGAGGAGTGAGGGTTTTTGGGGGGGAGGAGTGAGGGTGTTGTGGAGGGGGGGAGGGGGGTGTGTGGAGAGCACGAGTGAGGGTGTTGTGGAGGGCGGGAGGAGGGTGTTGTGGAGGGCGGAGTGGGGTGTTGTGGAGGGCAAAGGAAGGTGTTGTGGGGGCGGGAGGAGGGCTTGGGGAGGGCACGAGGGGGTGTTGTGGAGGGCCCCGGTGAGGGTTTGTAGGGCAGGATAAAGGGGGTTTTTTGGGGAGAGCAGAGTGAGGGTGTTTGGAGGGCAGAAGTGAAGGTTTTGTGGGAGCAGGGTGGGGGTGTTGTGGGGGGCAAGTGAGGGTTTGTGGGGGGCAGGATGGGGGCGTTTGGAGGGGGGGAGGATTTTTGGGGGGGCAGGAGGAGGGTTTGGGAGGGGGGAGTGAGAGTGTTGGGGAGGGCGGAGTAGGGTGTTGTGGAGGGCAGGATGAGGGTTTTGTGGAGGGCAGGAGTGAGGGTGTTGTGGGGGGCAGGGTGAGGGTTTGTGGGGGGAGGAGGGGGGTTTTGTGGGGGGAAGGAGTGAGGTTGGGGAGGGAGGAGTGAGAGTTTGTGGGGGCGGAGTAGGGGTTTTGTGGGGGGCATAGTGAGGGTTTTTTGTGGGGGGGCACGAGTGAGGGTTTGTGGAGAGCACGAGGGGGGGGTGTTGTGGAGGGCAGGAGTGGGGGTTTTTGTGGAGGGTGAGCGGGGTTGGGAGGGCAGGAGTGAAGGTGTTGTGGAGGGCAGGGTGGGGGTGTTATGGAGGGCAGGAGTGGGGGTGTTTCAGAGCACGAGTGGGGGTGTTTGGGGCACGAGTGAGGGTGTTGTGGAGGGACGAGTGAGGGTGTTGGGAGAGCACGAGTGGGGGTGTTGGGGGGGCGGGGGTTGGGGGTTGTTGTGGAGGGGGAGTGGAGTGTTGTGGGGGGGCAGGATGGGGGTGTTGTGGAGAGCACGGTGAGGGGGGTTTGGGGAGGCAAAAGTGAGGGTTTTGGGGAGGGGGGATGAGGGCGTTTGGAGGGGGGAGTGGGGTTTGTGGAGGGCAAAAGTGGGGTGTTGTGGAGGGTAGAATGAGGGTTTTGTGGGGGGCAGGAGGGGGGTGTTGTGGGGGGCAGGGTGAGGGTGTTGTGGAGAACGAGTGAGGGTGTTGTGGAGGGCAAAGTGAGGGTGTTGTAAGGGAGGAGTAGTTGTTGTGGGGGCAGGAGTGGGGGTGTTATGGAGGGCAGAAGTGGGGGTGTTGGGGGGTAGGGGGGGGCGTTGTGGAGGGCAAAGTGAGGGGGGGTTGTGGGGGCGGGAGTGGGGGCGTTGTGGGGGGGCAAAGTGGGGGGTTTGTGGGGGGGCGGGAGTGAGGGTGTTGTGGAGGCAGAAGTGGGGGGTGTTGGGAGGTGGGGATGAGGCGTTGTGGGGGGCAGGTTGGAGGGCGTTGTGGAGGGCGAAGTGAGGGTGTTGTGGGGGCGGAGGGGGGTGTTGTGGGGGGCAAAAAAGTGGGGGTTTTGGGGGTAGAAGTGGGGGTTTTGGGGGAGGGCAGGAGTGGGGGGTTTTGTGGAGGGCAGGGGGGGGTGTTGTGGAGGCACGAGTGGGGTGTTGTGGGGGGGCAGAAGTGAGGGTTTGTGGGGGCAGGAGTGAGGGTTTTTGGGGGCAGGAGTGAGGGTGTTATGGGGGGCAGAATGGGGGTTGTTGGGGAGGGTAGGGGTAGGCTTTGTGGAGGGCAAAGTGGGGGTGTTGTGGAGGGCGAGGAGGCTTGGGAGGGCAAAGGAGGGCGTTTGGGGGGAAAGGGGTGAGGGTTTTTGGGGAGGGCAAAGTGGGGTGTTTTGGGGGGTAGGGTGGGGCGTTGTGGGGGGGGAGTGGGGGGCGTTGTGGAGGCAAAGTGAGGGTGTTGGGAGGGCAGAGTGGGGGGCTTGGGAGGCAGGAGGAGGTGTTGTGGGGGGCAGAAGTGGGGGTTTTGTGGAGGGTAGGATGAGAGTTGTGGGGGCGGGATTGGATGTTTGGATGCGGAGTGGGGGCTTTTGTGGAGGGGGGAGTGGGGGTGTTTGGAGGCACGGTGGGGTATTGTGGAGGCAGGAGGGGGGGTTTGTTTGGGGCAGGGGTGAGGGTGTTGTGGGGGGCAGAAGTGGGGGTTTTGGGGGGAGGGCAGGATGAGGGTTTTTGTGGGGGGGCAGAAGTGAGGGTGTTTGGAGGGGGGGGTTTGAGGGCGTTTGGGGGGCAAAATGGGGGGTTTTGTGGGGGGGCGGAGTATGTTGGGGAAGCCGATGGGGGTGTTTGGGGGGGAAAAAAGGGGGGGGTTGTAAGGGCGGGAGTGAGGGTTTGTGGGGGCAGGATGGGGGTGTTAGGGAGGGCGAAGTGGGGGTGTTGTGGGGGGTAGGAGTGAGGGCGTTGTGGAGGGCAAAGTGAGGGTATTGTGGGGGGCAAGTGAGGGCTTTTGGGGAGGGCAGAAGTGAGGGCTTGTGGAGGGCAGGGGGGGGTTGCGGGGGAAAGTGGGGGTGTTGTGGAGGGGGGAGTGAGGGCGTTGGGGAGGGCAGGAGTGAGGGCTTTTTGGGGGGCAGAAAAGTGGGGGTTTTGTGGGGGGGAAATGGGGGTTGTGGAGGGCAGGAGTGAGGGTGTTGTGGAGGGCAGAATGAGGGTTGTGGGGGGTAGGGGGGAGAGTTTTTGGAGGCAGGGTGAGGTTTGTGGAGTGCGGGATGGCGTTGTGGGGGGGGGAGTGGGGGTGTTGGGAGGCAGGGAGTGGGGTTTTGTGGAGGGGGGAGTTGGGGTGTTTTTGGGGGCGGGAGGAGGGTGTTGTGGGGGGCGAAGTGGGGTGTTTGGGGGGCAGGAGTGAGGGTGTTGTGGAGGCAGAAGTGAGGGTGTTCTGGAGGGCAGGAGTGAGGGCGTTGTGGGGGGCAAAATGAGGGTTTGTGGGGGCAGGGGAGGGGTTGTGGAGGGCAGGATGAGGGCGTTGTGGGGGGCAGGAGTGGTGGTTGTGGGGGCAGGAGTGGAGTGTTGTGGAGGGCGGGAGTGAGGGTGTTGGGGGGAGGGCGGGAAGGAGGGTGTTTGGAGGGCGGGTGAGGGTGTTGGGGAGGAGGAGTGAGGTTTTGTGGAGGGCAGGAGTGAGGGGTTGTGGGGCTAAGTGAGGGTTTTGTGGAGGGCGGAGGGGGGTGTTGGGGGGGAGAAGTGGGGGTTTGTGGAGGGTGGATGAGGGCGTTGGGGTGGGCGGGGATGGGGGCTTTGTGGGGGGCAAAATGGGGGTTTTGTGGGGGTAGGGTGGGGTGTTGGGGTGCAGGAGTGATGGCGTGTGGGGGCGGGAGTGGGGGGTTTGTGGAGACACGGTGGGGTATTGGGGACAGGAGTGAGGTTTTGTTTAGGGCGGATGATGGTGTTGGGGAGGGCAGAAGGGGGGTGTTTGGGGGGGAAGTGGGGGTTTTTGTGGAGGGCAAAAAGGGGGGGGTGTGTGGAGGGGGAGGAGGGGTTGGGGAAAGGGCAGGAGTGGGGTGTTGTGGGGGGAAAGAGTGGGGTGTTGTGGAGGGCAAAAAGTGAGGGGTTGGGGGAGGGAAAGGGTGAGGGCTTGTGGGGGGGCAGGAGGGAGGGCGTTGTGGGGGGGGAAAAGTGAGGGTGTTGTGGGGGCGGGAGTGGGGGTGTTGTGGGGGGCGGGGGGAGGGCGTTGTGGAGGGCGGGATGAGGGCTTTGATGGGGGCAGGAGGAGGGTTTGGGGGAGGGCAAAGGAGGGTGTTGGGGGGGGGAGGGTGGGGGGCGTTGATGGGGCAGGAGTGAGGGTGTTGTGGGGGGAAGAAGTAGGGTTTGTGGGGGGTCGAGTGGGGGGTTTTGTGGAGGCAGGGGTGGGGTGTTGTGGAGGGCAGGGTGGGGGTTTTGGGAGGGCAGAAGTGGGGGTGTTGTGGGGGGCAGAAGTGAGGGGTTGTGGGGGCGGAGTGGGGGTATTGTGGAGGGCAGGATGAGGGGTTGTGGAGAGCACGAGGGGGTGTTTGGAGGCGGAGTGGGTTTTTGGGGGGGCAGGAGTGGGTGTTGGGGAGAGCGGGGGAATGAGTGTTGGAGGGCGGGAGTGGGGTGGAAAATAAAATATATATATATATATATATATATATATATAATTTATTTAAAAATTTATATAATATAAATTAGAAGAGAGAGAGAGAGAGAGGGTAATGAAACCGGGAAACGTGGTATTGTCTGCACTCTTCGTGTTATGAAAAAGGTTTATGGTGATGCTTTGGGGAAAGTATCCGGGTGGATTGCAGTTCCAAGACCCTTTAGTGAGAATTGGAGGGAGTTGCGCCCTTCCTTGCTTCACCCCTCCATTCATCCGCCCAAAACCCCCGACCACCCACCCCCCCTCCTTGCACCCCGCAGGGGGGCATTTAAAAGGGCAGCGGGCGACGGGGGGGAACCCAGGCCTGACGTCGTTTTCACCCACCATCAAGTTAGTTTTTTTTAAGCTAAGGTAATTGCTGGTAGTGGGTGGTGCTGTTGTAGTGGTGGTGCTGATGTAGTCGGGGTGGTGGTGTGTGTTGCGGGGTGATGGGGTGCTGTGTTGCATGTTAGGATGGTGTGTTGCTGTTACATGGTGGTGGGGGCCCCCTTGTGGTGGTGGGGCGCTGTGGTGGGGGGGGTGCTGTGGTTTTGGGTGGGCTGTGTTGCTAGTGGTTGTGGGGGCGGTGCTGTTGCTAGGGGTGCTGTGTTGCTATGGTGGGGGTGCTTGTTATGCAATGGTTGTTTGTGGTGCTGGTGGTGCGGTGTTGCTAGTAGTAGGGGTTTTGGGTTGTGTTGTGGTATGGTGGTGGTGCGTGTTATAGTAGTGGTGGGGGTGCTATGTGCGGGTGCGGTAGTGCTATTTTTTGTTCTTGGGGGTGGGGGGTGCTTTTTGTTGGGGTGCTGCTGTGTTGTTGTGGTGGTGGTGGTGTGTATTGTGGTGGTGTTGTGTTCTGGTGCTGTGTTCTTAGGGTTTTAGTTGCGGGTAGTGGTGCTGTGTTGTAAGTAGTGGTGGTGGGGGCTATTTGTTGGGGGTGCTGTTTGCTAGTAGGGGTATGCGTTTTTGCTGTAGTGGTGGGGTCTAGGTTGCGGGGTGTTGGCGTTGTTTTGCGGGGCCCACACTACTCTGCGCTGCTGTTGCTGTGCTGTTTTTTACCCCTCTTCCTCCGGGAAACATAAACACACTGCGTTTAATTGATCCTTTTTTGACAACGTTTCGCCCACACATGGGTTTTTAAAGTCACAAACAGATCACCGGGGGTGGAAGGTCATAAATCTCCCGTACCTTCCACCCCGGGTAGATCTTTTGTGACAAAAAAAAATTGGATGAAGGGTTTTAAAAAACCGACAATTGAAAAAATTTGAGACATTATCAACCATGGGAATCTTCATTGAAGAAAAAAAATTTCGACACATGGGTTCATCATCCAATAAAAGTAGAATGGGTAAGGGGGAAATAAAGTTTGAGGAATCGTCCCTCAACCGGAATCGATGTTTCAGTCCATCACCTTGTGGAAGTGCAGATTGGGCCGAGGGTGGGTTATATACTCGGTGAGATGGTTGAATCAGGAGGCGGGGGGATCACAGTGGGACCTGCCCCTAGTGTAAGTAGGTCGTCGTCCAAGGTTTGGGAAAGCGTTAAGTCTTTGTACCAAGATCCCTGATGTTTCAGGGGTCTGCAATGTGAGATGGGTTTTAAAAAACCCACAAGTTTAAGAATTCGCCCACTGTGTGGGCGAAACGCTGTCAATAAGGCCATTAAAATGCATGTGTGTTTTTTTCCAGTGTGTCGGTTTTTATGCATTTATTTTCCTCTTCCCCTCCCTATTTCATTTTCCTTCCCTTTCCCTCTTTTTCTCCTTTTTTCCTCCTTTCTCTTTACCCTCTCTTTTTCTTCCTCTTTTCCTTCCCATCTTTTGTCTTTTCTTTCCCTTCTTTCTTTTCTTTTCCCCCCTTTTCTTCTCACCCTCTTTTCCACTTCCTTTCCCTCCCCCAGTCTACTTTTCATTTTCTTTACTTTTAAAATTTTTGCATCACCCCTCCATTCCCGCTTTTCCCTTTTAAAACTAAGAAATAAAGAAGGAACACTGCAAAGGCCTACTGGGCCCCTGCGGGGCGGTCCCGTCAACCCCCGGCTTTGACCCAAAGGCCCACCCAGTCAGGTCACGACTTAAGAAATCGTAATACACGATTGCAAATAAACCATACCCCCGGGCCGGGGGTTGAAACCCGCGGTCATGAGTCTAGTGGTTAGCGCGACGGGCTGGAGTTTTGAGATCTATGACCGCGGGTTTTAATCCGGGCCCGGGGGTATGGTTTATCAGGTCACCCCCAATTAAAGGGGACGACCTGACCCAGTTGCACAGTTAGTCAGGTCCAAAATCACACCCCCCCCCCACCCCTCGTATATTTTTAACCTTTTTTTAAAACGATACAAGTCTTAGTTTTTGTAACGACCAGGAGTTTGTTCCCCATTCACAACTCTGTTTTACTAAAAGTGCTTTCCATATCCTTCCCGAATCGAATGTTTCAGCTTAAAACCCTTGCTGCGAGTCTGTCTAGGGTAATATTTTTGCATGTATTTTCTCCCCTTTTTTCTTCTGTTTTTTCCCTTTATACCTCAATCTATCTCCCCCCCCTTCCCCCCAATTCTACGCCTTTCTAGGAGTGAAAATTCAGGGCCCTAAGCCTACCTCCTAGGGGAAGATTTTTTTAATACATGGGGTAAAAATTTTTCATCCCTCTGCAGTTTCCAGTCATTTATTCCTTTGTAATACGGTGACCAGAATGTGCAGCATAAATCTAAAAGAGGCCAACCCAAGGATATATAGATTTGAAGAAAAACCCGAGGACTTCTATGTTATGCTTCTGAACCAAGGTTTGTTAGCTTTATTTCAAAAGCTTTTTGGGTGTTTCTTGGTTTCAGGTTACTGCAACCAGAAATGAGGGGAAAATTACAGATAGGAGTAGCGGGAAGATTTTGGGAAAGATAGTTTGATTTCCGGGGGCTTTTTAAGGTAGGGTCAGTTTAGTCCCCCTGTCCCCTCCCCCCCCCCTTTTTTCCCCCACCCTGAAAGGGGGACGTTTGGGGGGTCCGGCCAAAAAGTAAACACAGACTTACAGTCCCCGCACAACTGTAATAAAAAAAACCTCTGCTCCTATTCTAGTGGATATTGGTTGAAAGCTTCACTTTTGACCAATAATAAAATTGGGCCTTTCAGTTTTAAGCCCCCATTGACTTTTAGTAACACCACCTTTTTTAAGTATCTTGACTTATCGGGGGAGTGATTTCTTAAGCGTGGGTAACCTTCTTTTCCAGCTTGGGGAAAGCAGTGGGTCACCTGCCAACCAAAGAAAGGTTGGGGAACGACGAAAACGGTTTGGGACGTCCCTTAAATCTCCCCACCCGACTAATTGTACAGGAATACCCTATCTTTGTAGTGGTAAAGAACCTGCATTCCCGTCACGGACTGATTTCAAGGTATAATCTGTGAAAATGTCGTTGGGGGTTGTCACCAAAACCTGTGACCCCCCCCCCCCACATCGCAACGGCTACAATTTTCCCACAAGACGGTTCAACATTAACCAGACACCCCATTTACTTGTAATATTTGCTTGAATTCAAATGCAATTTTTCATTTATTTTTCTTTTAAGTAGGAACACCCTTTATATTTCAAGTTTTATCTTTGCATTACTAAATAAAAAAGTGTTCTTTGTGAATTTTTTTTCTTTTTTTATTCATAATTTTCCTGAGGAGGAAACCCCGCCTTGGGAAACTGTCTGAAGTTTTACAGGGCTGAGTAAGCCTTCACACGAACAAATCCTTTTCGAAATCGTAATATTAAGAGCTACATTTAATTTTATTGGCATAGCTATTATCCTTTTCCCAAAATTTTTGAACTTTGCATTTTGTAATTAAACTGATCTGCCCTTCTCCCACCATTGCACAGTCGATTCAAAACATCCTGGAATGCTTGAGTCCTCTTTTGAATGAATTGGCGACCTATTTTGGGGTCATCAGCAAATTTGCTTAGCCTGTCCCTCATCTATGTCGTTTATGTAAATTGTAAAAAAAACGGGCCCCCCACTACTCCTGTGGACACCCCCTTGTAACGTGCCTCCATTTTAATTTCTCCCCTTTTTTGCAAATTCTCTGCCCGTTTGTCAAACCTGCCCCTACCCCGGAAAAAAAATTTCTCCATTCCCTGTGCCTTAAATTTTCCTCAATAGCCTTGATGTGGAACTCTATCGAAAGCCCTTTCTGAAATCCATAACCCTTTGTGAAAAAAAAATTTTGTAAAATTTATAAGATAGGAACGTCCCTTTGTAAAACGGTTGAGATTCATTAATCCCCTTTATGCCTTTCAAGATTGTACGTTACCTCGGCAAATTTTCGATTCCCCAAATTTTCCCCTATGGGAAATAAGGTTATTGGTTATAGTTCGAAAACCAATAGGGATAATGGTTTACATTTGTCATTTTTCCCCTTATCTGGGGACTATTCCGTTTTTAGTGATATTTGAAAAATTACCAAAAAAAGGGTTTTCTAAAATTTCTCTTTGCATTCCTTTAAACCCCCTTTAAACAATTCATCAGGACCTGGGATTTGTTAGGTTTTAACTTTCTTATTACATTCGTCAGTTAAATTTTACCCCCTTATATTCCCTCCACTTTTATTCTATCCACTTATATTCCCAAATTAATAGAAAGGGGGCGAGAAATGAAAGGGTAGAGAAAAGCGCACAGAACTTATCCTCTTAAGAAAAAAAACCGTATGAAGTTTTGTGTGTGTGTTAAAGCGGAGGGTGGTCCTCAGACATCCCCAAAACCCTTTTGTTTGACCCGGTCTTGGCCCCAAATGCAAAGGGGTGAAGAAAACGCCTTGCATATAGGGGGAAATTAAACCAGCTGAAGCTACGATGCGACCTCGTTACACCCTTTTAAAAAAACTCACAGTTCCCCATAGCAGATTTGGGATCACTCGTGCGATTGATACCCGTCTGCAAAGGAAAAAAAAAAAAATCCTGGGCCCGGGGGTTTCACAAAGGTGCGTAGAGGCTTTTTTTTCCCGTGTTTAAAATGTGGACCGTTTCCACCCATTAAGAGGCCGTAAATACTCCGTCTTCTTTAACAGTTTATTTTTTCCCCTACCTTGTCCATAATTACATCGCATTTGCTTTGGGCTTTTTGTAAAGTGAAGTCTAGGGTTTTTTTCCTTATTTTGGGAAAAACTTAACAAAACTTTGAGGACAAATTAAAAGAAAAATCCTAGACGGGGGGGGGAATTTTCGGCCCTAAATTGCTACACCCAAACAGTTCCGTTATTAGAGAACCAATTTTGGGGGTGTACATTGAAAAAAAAATTAAAAACTGATGGTATAGTATTACCTAACTTAATTATTACACTGGGGGGGTATTTTTTTTAGTTTTGGGGGTTTCAAGGACGTGGGAAGTAGGTCAATAGGCTGCGCAGCTCCTCCTCATTATGTTCTGTGCTGTGGTTAGTGATTTAAAAGCAACACTGGGCTGGGATCAAAAACTTTTCGTTTCCTCTTTGCTTTTTTTTCCTTCCCCCCTTTTTTTCTGGTTTTCATCCTTTTCCCTTTAACCTCTCCCCCCTTTTCTTTCTCGCTTCCAATTTTTACTTCATATTTTTTTCTTTTGTTTCATCCCCCTACGGGTTTTTGGGTATTATGGTGCTTTCGCTCGCCAATATTGCTTGTGCATTGGCTATCGTTATTTTATTAGTGGGCGGCATGGAATTCACTCGTGCGTTCACTTGCTTGTGGATGCATGGAAACTAGTACACCACTTAGGATATTTTTTGGACACGTTTTGGTTCTGGGGGCCCTTGGTCGTCCAAAATGTCAACGCCCAGAATCAAAACGTGTCCAGCAAAGGATGGGTTTTTTAATGTAGCCCTGTGTCTTTTTATACATGTCCGTATCGTTAGACCTTCTGATTTCGCTTTTTTTGTGTCGCGGGGTTGAGCTCCCGCTTTTTGGGGGCCGCCTTTGCTGGGCGTTGGGGTGGGTATTATTCCCGGGGCCCCGTTGTCCCCAGAAATCCTCAGTGTAGTTTAAAACCTAAAGGGTATACCAAAGTTTCCCAAAATTGTATATATTCGAGGCATGTATTTATGTATGCAAATTTACTGAAAACACAATGTATTACAAAATGGGTGTTATCTTTGTGTAATACCCGGAAAGGCAAAAATATTCAAAGTATATCTTTGTGTATGTACCTGAAGCTTAATTTTTTTTTTAGATATTAAAATAATCTTTATTAGTTGTACGTGTGTGCATGTAATAAACTCTGGGAAACCAACCAAATCCTTTTTCTTGTTTTAAACACTTCAGATATGTTGGGAAAATTTTCAGAGAAATCTCTCTCTACCCGCGTCAGAAAAAACTGATGCTGGCGATTTAAAACCCCCTGGAAAAATTTAAAGATGCCCTTTACATTTTTGTAAAAGGAGGGGGGGGAGAGAGGAGAAACCCAGAAACAAATTATTTTACCCTGGAGGGGAAAAACGGCCATGAGAAAATAAAAAAAGGCCATGGAAAATAAAATTGGCCCCTGGAAAAGTAAAAAAGAAAATGGAAATGTAAAAAATTTTACAGTGAAAGGTATAAAAGGGTGAAGGGTTTCCCCGGGGCTCAGGACGGGAGGCCAATTCGAAATATGAAAAATTTTTTTCTCTTTTTTTACACCCGGGGTTAAAATTCAATTTATATTTTATGAAAAAAAAAGGAAATGTTGGCTGGCATTTTTACGTGTATGACAGTGTTGGTGCGTTTTGGGGGAAAAAGTTGTTTGGGGGGGGGGGGGAAGTAACGGAACGTGTGTGAGGGAGGATGAAAAAAAGAGAAAGAAGAAAGGACAGGAGAAAGAAAAAGGGAAAAAGAAAGGAAGGCGGGTGAAGGGGGGGAAAAAAATAGGAAAAGGGGGGAAAGTTGAAATAAATAAAAGTAGGATTTGGCCAATAAAAAAGGAGAAAGCTTGGGAATGGTCATAGATAAGGGGTTGTTTTTTATAATTTAGCTTACTGATTTTTAACTTTGGAGGAGGGGGGTTTTAAGGGGTAGTGATGGCTCCAAATGAGGTGATTTAACTACGTATTTTCGTTTGGGCCCCTGCAAGGGGTCAAGTCGTCACCTTTTTCCTTGTCAGTCTTGTGTGATGGCGAAACTTTGGGGGGAAATCTCTTGATTTTTCCCCCTCCTTCTCACGTGGGGGCACCTATCTGGTTGGGGATTTGTGACCTCGAACTGAGTCACCCTTTTTGTGGTTGTGGGGATTTTTTGACCCTCGAACTGAGTCCCCTTTTCGTGGTTGTGGGTTTTTTGACCCTTGAAGCGATCACTTATCGTGGTTTTGGATTTTTTGGGCCTCGAAGCGGGTCACCTTTTTGTGGGTTTTGGTTTGACTCGAACTGGGGGCACCTTATCGTGGTGGATTTTTGACCCCGAAGCTGGGTCACCTTTTCGGGTTTTGGGATTTGGACCCTCGAAGCTGGGTCCCTCATCGTGGTTGTGGGGTTTTTTCTCTTAAAGTTTAGTTGCCTTACCATGTTGGCGAGGGTTGGCGACCAAGGCCTCATTAAAGACCCCAGTTACCTGTTTTCCGGGCCCAAGTAAGGGGAAAATTTGCCCTTTTGTCAAAATTTACATGAATTTTAGTCTGTCTTGAAGCGAATTGTGAATAAATTTTGGGGTAGCGTCTAAGGGGTTGTTACGGGGTAATTTTTTTTCATAAAAAGGACAGTAAATTAGTTACGATAACAGGAAACTGGATTGATTTAAACAATTTTAAGTACAATAAAATATTAGTTAGGATTAACAAAGTCCCTTTTGGGGAAACATTTTCACAAACTTTGCTTTCTCTATTACAAGCACATTTTTTGGGATCTTATTTTTTTAGTAATAAGGTTTTTCATTTTGATGGTTATTGTACATGTATTCCTCAGGGAAATAACAGTCAAGAAAAGTATTCAGGGAAAATGACCGAAGATGGCTGTATACTTACATTTAACTTGTTTTTGTCTGTTTTTTTTCCCAATGTAGAAGTACTTTAACAAGCTTAAAACCTGGCTTCTACAACAACATCATTTGTTTACGTTGAAGTTGTTCTTACATTGCTTCTTGCGTTCACATTTTCAAAGTGAATTAAAAATCATTGAAGCTTCTAACGCATACCTACGTACCCAGATTCATTATTTAGGGCGATCTTAAAATCGTTTTAAAACCTGTAGATAACCAAGGTTATTTATACTTTCAAAGTACTTTCTTTGGCCAATTTATCAGTATTCATATAGGATTTTCATACAATAAGCCTACAATTGCCCAAATTATTTCTTTCTCACCGATCTTTTTACATCTATACCTGGCTTCTTCAATGAGCATGTTAGTCATTAGCGAGTCAGGCCACTAACAAGAATAGAAGCAGTAATGAAAACGCCGGGAAAAGTAAATTTGGTGATATTGGGGTGGTCAAAATTTGTAAATGTAGAATCCCTTAGTCCAACTCAATACCCGGAGTTTACCTGGAGGTTTTTTCCGGGGTCAAACGCCCCCCCGGGCCCGGGCCCGACCGGCCCCGAGGATCGGGCCCGATCAACTAGGCTGTTACTGTGGGCCCCACGCAGTTCCGACCCTACGAGCCAAGCCCGGTTGATCCGGCACCGACTTTGGTATCTGTCCCGCTCTCTCTTGAAGGGGCCCGGGGTTTTATTGGAATTTCCCCAATGCTTGAGGGGGGGCTGTGAACTTTTGGGCCCCGGACATTTTGGGGGTTTTCTCTTTGTGTACCAATGGCGCCCCTCTTTTATTGGCGGCATTTTGCATCGCCTCCCTCTTTACTTTCGTAGGGGGTGATTTCTTGTGCGATTTGGGGGCCTTCTTCCAAGATTTTCCAATGTGATTATGTAATCTCTCCCCCCTGTTCGTTTTCATTTCGATTGATTTAAGAAAGGATTACTATGGTGAGTTTTTTTTTTTTTTTTTAGAGGTGCTGTTTAAAATAATGGGGAGATGAAGTGCTTTTGTGCATATGGTACACTTGTACACGTTATAAAATTAATTAATTGCTTTATTTTTAATCCCTTTGGGAAATTAAAAAATTTATACGACAGTATCTCGTTTTAAAAACCCTCAAATATCAAGTAGAGAGGAAAGGGGGGAGGAGAGTAAGAGCGAGGTACGTTGGATGGGGTTCCCCGGGGAGCCCCGATACGCTACAGATTGGCTGTTGGAACATGGTAAACAGCATCGAGTGGTGTCCCCGGCCGTCTTTATTTTGGCCCCTCACCCGCCTCTCACCGTCTCCTCTTTTTCTATATATTTTCCTTTCGTTCCATTCCTTTTCGTCTTCTTCTTTTTTCCCCCCTTTTTTTGCTGCTCCTTTATTTCTCTTCCTTTTTAATTTTCTTATTTCCTCCTTTTTTTTTTATTTTTTTTTGTTTTCAATTTTCCCTTTTTGTTAGCTTCAGCCCCTTTTGGGCCCTTTGCAGCCCTTAATTAATTCTTTTCCAAATTTGCACTGCTTAGTTCCACCAGTCTCCCTCTTCATCCTCGCCACTTACACTTGCCCCCCCCAGCCCCCTTTAGTTCCTGCCAGACCCCATTTGGCCCCCCCCCCCAATCCTTACTAACACCGTTTTGACCCATCAACCCCATCACCCCCTTATTTCGTCCGATTACTGGAACATGAGGGGTGGTGACGGGCCAAAACAACACACACACACCACCCACACACACACACAACACACACACACACACACAACACACACAAAAAGGGGTTTTTACACAGTTCCACACAAGAGATTGGGCAAAAACGGAGGACCAGGGGAAAAAGGGGAAGGATACGGGTCAAATACTTTTCAGGAAGACAAGCGAGTCATGGTACGTGGCAGGTGTCAGAGTGGGGACCCCGTGAAGCGGGGTCCCCCCAGGGGTTTTTTCCAGGCCAGTGCTGTTTCGGTATTTGTGAACGACATGCAAAGGAATAGACTTGAGGTGCCCGTTTGCGATACGTGAAGTTTATGAAAGAAATTTACCGATCGGACCAGGGAGAACACAAAGGATCTGGACAGGCTGCAGACTGGTCCACAATGGCCCTGGGGTTTAATCCCCCCCAAGTGCAAAGTATGAAAATTGGGGGAAGGGAAAAAAAACCCCGCGAACAGTCTAGGGGGGCCCGGATACAAATCACTCAAGGAAAAAGATCTTGGGGTGAGTAAACACCAGGCACACTCGAAACGCCATCAACCCAAAAAACTGTGCAGCAAAAGGGGGCCAAAAACCTCAGAACACATTTTGACTTTAATACGGAATCTTAGGACCCCGTACACCGTTACTTAGGCCCCTATTGGGGTATCGGGACCATTTGAAAACCCCCACCTAGCCCGCACGTGAAAAAACTAGGAAAAATGCTAAGGTTTGCCAAACGTCCAAGCTAAGAGGTATGTCCCCCAGGAGGGTTAAGGGGAAATCAACTGACGACATGGGGGACGGGGAGATAGGGGGGGGCATGATAACGAATACAAAAAACTGAGAGGGGTTTTACAAGGTGGACAAAGACAGGATTTTCAGAGATTGGACACAAAATAAGACACAGATGAATAAGGGGTGTTAGGAAGTATTTCTTCAGCCAGAGTAGTCAGTAAGTGGGAAAATTTTTTTGGAACGATGTAGTGGAGGCAGGGTCCAACATAGCTTTAAAGAGGGAGATAAGCCACGGTCAGGGGGGAGTGACCCTAGCGATCGTGAAAGAGGGGGCCAGGAGCTGGACCGACCCCCGCAACCTCAATAGGTGAGTGGACAAACCCCACACACACACACACCACCACACACACACATACGTACGTACGTATATGCGCTAGCATGGCACACCTACCTGGGAAATTTCATGCGTAGGTTATAGGAACGGTTTTTGCTAGGCACGTTAGGATATATTTCCGTCGATAGAAAATAAGGGGGGACTGCGCAGGCCTACGGGGTATACTAGGGGGTCCAATTCACTTCACTTAAGGAAGCCTCAGGGAAACAGTATTAAATGTAGGGAAAATTTTGGAAACAAACTTCTATGCACACTCCAAAAGACCATTAGGGAAAGAATCGGTTTAAAACCAGTCGATAAATTTGGAGGAGGAAACCAAAGTTAGGATTCGACCCTCTGCAAACATAGATAAGTGCATTACCACCACCTGTCACCCACCTACATCCCCAGACACTGGGTTAAGTCGAGTTTGAGTTCCAAGTGGTTCGCCGGTATGGTCCTGGTTCAGATCTTTTCCACCTGGTATTGGCTCCCAGGGTGGGGAAGTGTTCTGTCTTCTTTCTTGATGATTTGTGCAGTAGTCTTGCATTGGGAATGGGTCACCTTATCGTGGTGTTGAGGATGGAGCGGCCTAGTGTCAGACAGGAACCTAGCACTCGTTTTCTGGCCCAAATAGCAGGGAGATTTCCCCTTTCGTCAAAATTTGCTGTGGTTTATCACAAGTGACTTAGAAGGGATTAATAATACATTGTGAACCACAACTGGTGGGTATAAACTAATTTTGTTAATGCTTTCATATGGTGCGTTAGTGAGGATGATGGCAGTGTTGATAGTAGTTTTTCACTATTGTTAGCAACACTTTATTCAGTTGGAAAACTGTTAATGTTAGCAATCACCCACTCACATACAGCCAATCACCCACCTACTCACAACCCTGACCCACCTTCCCACGCACCACCACAAACAAGCCATCCACCATCCACCCACCTCCAAAAACTTATCCCCCATTTTCCATGATCTTTACCCCCACCTCCCACTACCTTCAATTACCTCTCTCCACCTCCCTCCCCTCTATACTCTCTCACCACCCACCTGTATTACCCATCCACTCGCCGTCACCCCCTTCCCTTCCACACACAGGGATGTTAGGAAGTATTTCTTCAGTCACAGAGTAGTCAGAAAGTGGAAGTGTTTGGGAAGCGATGTAGTGAAAGAAGGATCCATCCATAGCTTTAAGCAGAGGTATGATGAAGTTAATGGTGCAGGGAGAGTGACCCAGTAGCGGCCAGTGAAGAGGCGGGGCCAGGAGCTATAACTCGACCCCTGCAACCACAATTAGGTGAATACACACAGCTTCCCCCCCCCCACCTCTATCGACCGTTCTTACCACCCACACTAAAAACACACAATACTCACATTACGATGCGATTATTGGTTGTGAGATGAGGATACCACTGCCGAATATTGGAAAACTTCAGTTTCTTAAAAAGTTTTCAGTATAACATGGGAAACCCGTAACCTTGATAACTGCTACAGGCAGGTTGGTGGCGCGCCCTGCCCGGCCTGCCGCAGGTCACCAAGCGTCCTGTAGCATTTTTCAAATTGACTTGTGGAACTCTGAACTCAAGAGATCTCAGAAGACACGATAGGTTGAGGTGTGGCTGTGAGAAGGTAAATCACAGGTAATATCCTTTAAATATATTGGGTTTTTTAAAGAATCTTGCCACATCTTCGGACACGCTGTGAATGATGATCGTTCATTAAAAGGTTGAAGGTGGATGACGGGTTGAAGGTAGAGTTGCAACATTTAACGAAAACTGATTTTCCTCGTTGAAAACATGTTTGATCTGTATCAGTGTACATTTTTATTAGGTGGTAGTGATTGCCGGTGATGATATTGGTGGTAGTGGGGGTGACAAGGTAGTGGAGGTGGAGCGGAAGAACACACGTTTGTACACTTCAAGACATTTATTATAGGAAACGTTTCGCCACGAGTGACCAAACTTTTTCTTTAACTAATTGTCTGAACTGTACTTGTCTGTTTCCACATTTTGTTGGTATCACCATAGTATTTCTGAGTGGATGTTGTTGTTGCTGTTCTTGTTGTTGTTGCTGCTGCTGCTTCTGCATCCCTGTATTTTTAATTGTAATGACAGTTCTACCGTCGTATCTAATGCGATATTTATTTTTCTCTTCCTAAGGGACGGTCCGCAGAACCAGCGGAAGGCTTAAATCGTATGACCAAAGACTGCCCCGAGTCCGCCAACATAACCTACAGTAACAGAGATTTGCATACCTCTCCTGACAACTAGAATACAGCCACCATCACCTTGTGCTATTAATGATTGTGTGGGTATAATGGTTGAGGCGAGGGTGGTGGTGGTTGGGTAAAGGAGGGGGGGGGGGGTGTTAACTGTTTAAACTCACATACTGTTAAGAGGTAAACGGGAAGGAAGCTTTCGATTACATTAAGTGTTATATAGCTGCCACTTAGGCCGAGAAGAGGGCATTCTTGATCAGCACGGTGACAGAGGTCTCTGGAGTAGTCTCACGATTATGAAGGTAGAGTGAGAGTACAAGGGTGTTGTGTGGTGTGGTTGGTGGTTGTGGGGTAGTGTGGATGGTGGTTGTGGAGTGGTGTGGCTGGTGGTTGTGGGTGGTATGGTTGGTGGTTGTGGGTGGTGTGGTTGGTGGTTGTGGGGTGGTGTGGTTGGTGGTGTGGGGTGGTGTGGTGGTGGTTGTGGGGTGGTGTGGTGTGGGGTGGTATATGGGTGGGGTGGTGTGGTGGTGGTTGTGGGGTGGTGTGGTTGGGGGTTGTGGGTGGTTGTGGCGGTGGTTGTGGGTGTGGTGTGGTTGTGGGGTGTGTGGTTGGTGGTTGTGGGGTGGGGTGGTTGGTGGTTGTGGGGTGGTGTGGCTGGTGGTTGTGGGGTGGTGTGGTTGGTGGTTGTGGGGTGGTGTGGCTGGTGGTTGTGGGGTGACTGGTGGTTGTGGGGTGGTGTGGCTGGTGGCTGTGGGGTGGTGTGCTGGTGGTTGTGGGGTGGTGTGGTTGTGGTTGTGGGGTGGTGTGGCTGGTGGTTGTGGGGTGGTGTGGTTGGTGGTTGTGGGGTGGTGTGGCTGGCGGTTGTGGGGTGGTGTGGTTGGTTGTGGGGTGGTGTGGCTGGTGGTTGTGGTGTGGCTGGTGGTTGTGGGGTGGTGTGGCTGGTGGTTGTGGGGTGGTGTGGTTGGTGGTTGTGGGGTGGTGTGGCTGGTGGTTGTGGGGTGGTGTGGTTGGTGGTTGTGGGGTGGTGTGGCTGGTGGTTGTGGGTGGGTGGTGTGGTTGTGGGGTGTGTGGCTGTGGTTGTGGGGTGGTGTGGCTGGTGGTTGTGGGGTGGTGTGGCTGGTGGTTGTGGGTGGTGTGGTGGTGGTGTTGGGGTGGGTTGTGGTTGTGGGGTGGTGTGGCTGGTGGTTGTGGGTGGTGTGGCTGGTGGTTGTGGGGGGTGTGGCTGGTGGTTGTGGGGTGGTGTGGCTGGTGGTTGTGGGGTGGGTGGTGGGTGTGGTTGTTGGGGTGGTGTGGTTGGTGGTTGGGTTGGGGTGGTGTGGCGGTGGTTGTGGGGTGGTGTGGCTGGTGGTTGTGGGTGGTTGGCTGTGGTTGTGGGGGGTGTGCTGGTGGTTGTGGGGTGGTGTGGCTGGTGGTTGTGGGTGGTGTGGGGTGGTTGTGGGGTGGTGTGGCTGGTGGTTGTGGGGTGGTGTGGTTGTGGTGGTTGTGGGGTGGTGTGGTGGTGGTTGTGGGGTGGTGTGGCTGTGGTTGTGGGGTGGTTGTGGGGTGGTGTGGCTGGTGGTTGTGGGGTGGTGTGGCTGGTGGTTGTGGGGGTGGTGTGGTTGGTGGTGTGTTGGGGTGGTGATGGTGGTGGTTGTGGGGTGGTGTAGGCTGGTGGTTGGACGTGGTTGTGGTGGTAGTGTATGTTTTTGTGTTTGTGGTGGTTGTAGGGGTTTGGTGTGTTGAGTGGTTGTGGGGGTGGTGTGGTTGGTTTGTTGTGGGGTTTGGGGTGGCTGGTGGTTGTGAAGTGAAAGTGCATGGATTGGTGTTGTTTGGATAGGACCAAGTGCTGGTGGTGAGGATGGACCAGGAGCTGGAGGAAGTGTATCTTTTCTAAAGATAAATCAGCGTTTAGGGTTTGAAGCCGATCACTTGAGACATTCTCCAGATATTGCATGGAAAATTTTATTTTATAAAATTGGCAAATTAAAACTTAAACAGTTCAAAATTCATGCGAATTTTTCTTTGATCTCAGCCCACCCTCGCTAAAAGTTTGAAGCCGATCATAAGAAGCATTCTCTAGTTTTAATCGCAATCAAGCGATTCCAGTTTTTTAACTGTGTTGGCAAATTTACAATTAAACATAAAACGTCCAAAAGTGATATCTTTTTGTTTCACTTTTTAAGATTGTGTCTTCCATTATGGCGGCTACTCCACCACTGTGGCGGCTACTCCACCACTGTGGCGGCTACTCCACCACTCTGGCGGCTACTCCACCACTCTGGCGGCTACTCCACCACTCTGGCGGCTACTCCACCACTCTGGCGGCTACTCCACCACTGTTGCGGCCGCTACACGACCTACAGGCCACCAGTGTGGAGTGGCAACTACCACTGCGGTATAACCAAGACTTGGGAAATATATGAGGACAAATAAACGGAAACTCTGGTGTAATTCTATGCAAATGAAACTGCCGAGCTGCCCCTCTTTTGTCTTGCTGCGCTAAACAATACCATCGTTACCCAGACTTGTGGCCATACCCTCCACCGATATATATACAATTATAAGAGTTGCTGGGAGCCAACCTCTCAAGGCGTGAGGCAGCGGCGGTTCAGGGATGGGGGTCTGTGGATCACAGACGGTGTGTGGATCGGGTGAAGGTCAGAGGGTGGGAGATATCACACACCAACAGCAACTTCGTGCCCTGGTTGAGGAAAGTTGGGTTGTCAGGGCAAGAGGTCCTCGAAACAGCGAGTACCCGGGGGCAGCGTCAATCCACCTGTGTGAAGGAAGATCCTCTTCAGGTTTTCTGTCAGTGTGGTAACTGCTTCCTACCAAAGTGAGAGAGAGAGAGAATGGGCGGATGGAATGGGGGGGGGGCCTGGCCTAATCCAGCTCATTGGGGAGAGAGAGAGAGAGAGAGAACGAACAAGCTTGGCTGCATGTGTTTGAAGAAATGTGTAATTAGTCTATATACAATTCGTTTTAGGCTTGACACATGTTTGTAAATTTCTCAAGTGGTTGTATATATGTTAGGGATCTTGGAACTCCGTCGGCATACTAATGTGTGATGCCAAGGCTAAGATGGGGCGAGTGCCAGCCAGAGCGACTGTTTAACAGTAGTGCCGAGCACTGCCATGTGTGGTGCCTGGGAAACAGGGAAGACAGTATTGTTTTCTGTCAGGGGCAAAGAATTTAGTAGACTAATGGAGAGAGGAAAGCCGAGTACTTTCGTGTGGGAAGAGGAATACTAAACATTTCTTTGAATAAGTGTAAACTGTCTTTTCCGCTGAGTATGATGGACAGCTGTGCCACCTGTCATCTGTACCTGGGACACCTGCGTAACGTGTGTTATTTAAACCTGTTATTTGTGACGTCTATTTCACATCGTATCTTTAATTTAAATGACCTTTTCCATTGCTTTTTTTTTTTGTCCGGTCTTCACTATTTTTTTATATCAGTCAATTGCCCCATTTTTAATTAGTGGTGAAGGAAGTGCATTGTTTGTACTATTGTATTCATTTAATTATCTCTGCGGGGATTGATTCCTAGCTCTTGGGTTCTGCGTATTCACTTCAATGAACTGGGACGGCTTAATCCTTACTCCATTTGGGCCCTTGTCATATCCACTTACTAATCCATTAGTTGACCTCCACTACCTCCCTTCCTAATCACTTCACAATTGTTAACTACCCCTCACAATGAAGGAATGATCTGTATCTCACTCTGTCACTGATACTTGTGGTGTGGAGCTGTGTCCTCTCGTTCTTTTTCCTCCCTTCACAAATTGATTAACCCTATCAGCTTGGTCTGTGTCTACGAAGGTCTTGTAGGTTATAACTCCTATGGTTCCCAAGTCTTCTAATTACGGTTTCTTGTGACCCTGTCTTCGCATTCCGGCACTCGTGGTTCTGGGAACAGCCTTGTCGCTAGCCTCTGAACTTTCTCAAGTGAGTGTCTACACATCGTGAGGGTGTATACAAGTGTACACCTTCACACTTCTCTTATGATCGCTTCCTTAATAGTATTGTCAGTCACCACTGAGTCAGCCTCTACTCAGCCACCACTCCGTCAGTCAGTTGTCAGCTCCACTGTCAGTTCACAGTCACTATGACAATTAGTTACCGGTCACTACTCGTCAGACAATCTTCGTGTTCAGTCTCACGGCAGGTGATGTTCTTCACTGCTGTCATGTTCCTCGCATGATTTCCTCGAGTTTTTTTTCCCACACATTCTCTCGTAGTCTCCACGCGTTCTCGAATTTCCTTGGGGCTTTCTATATTTCCTACCCCCCTTACTATCCCTAATTTTCCTTAATACTCAAAATCCGTCAATCCTCCACACTTTCTATCTAATTTCCACGCAGTTTCTCTAATTTCTAAAATAATTTTCTAGATTTCTCTAGTGCATTTTGCATAATTGCTCCTCAAAATTTCCCCAATTTTCTTCGCTGTTTTCCTAACTTCTCAAGCACTTTATTCATTACAAGTTTCCCTGGTCTATTCTGGCACTCTCTATTTTTTAAATTTCCATGACTTTCCTGGCATTTTCCTAACGCTTTTATTAAATTTCTTAATGTTTCTATTTTCCAATTTTCCTTCCCTCACGCCCTTAATCACGTTCGGTTTCCTTTAACCTCTGCAGTTTCCTCCCATGCTTTCTGTGTATGTGTTTACTGCAGAAATTTTATGTGTACAATAGTCTTGATTTTGTGTGTGTGTGTGCGCGTGCGTGCGTGCGTGAGAGAGAGAAAGAAAGAGGGAGAGATACAGTGTCCTTCACTAATAATAGCTTTCAAGGATGTAAAGGAGCGAGTATTGGTGCAACACTTAGGGGTGAGTGTTGAAGCAACACTGTGGGTGTGAGTGTTGAAGCAACACTTTGGGTGTGATAGGTGTTGATGTCTAAGCAACACTGTGGTGTTAGGGGTGAGTGTTGAATGCAATTCACTCTGGGTGTGAGGGGTTGAGTGTTGAAGCATCCGGTGGGTGTGAGGGTTTTAGTGTTGAAGCAACACTATGGGTTGTAGGGAGTGAGTGTTGAAGCAACACACTGTGGGTGTGAGGTGAGTTGGTGAAGCAACAAACTGTGGGTATCGTGAGGGTGTGAGTGTTGAAGCAACACTGTGGGTGTGAGGGGTGAGTGTTGAAGCAACACTGTGGGTGTGAGGGGTGAGTGTTGAAGCAACACTGTGGGTGTGAGGGGTGTGTGAAGCAACACTGTGGGTGTGAGGGTGAGTGTTGAAGCAACACTGTGGGTGTGAGGGTGAGTGTTGAAGCAACACTGTGGGTGTGAGGGGTGAGTGTTGAAGCAACACTGTGGGTGTGAGGGTGAGTGTTGAAGCAACACTGTGGGTGTGAGGGGTGAGTGTTGAAGCAACACTGTGGGTGTGAGGGGTGAGTGTTGAAGCAACACTGTGGGTGTGAGGGGTGAGTGTTGAAGCAACACTGTGGGTGTGAGGGTGAATGGTGAAGCAACACTGTGGGTGTGAGGGGTGAGTGTTGAAGCAACACTGTGGGTGTGAGGGCGAGTAGTTGAAGCAACACTGTGGGTGTGAGGGGTGAGTGTTGAAGCAACACTGTGGGTGTGAGGGTGGTGTTGAAGCAACACTGTGGGTGTGAGGGGTGAGTGTTGAAGCAACACTGTGGGTGTGAGGGGTGAGTGTTGAAGCAACACTGTGGGTGTGAGGGGTGAGTGTTGAAGCAACACTGTGGGTGTGAGGGGTGAGTGTGAAGCAACACTGTGGGTGTGAGGGGTGAGTGTTGAAGCAACACTGTGGGTGTGAGGGGTGAGTGTTGAAGCAACACTGTGGGTGTGAGGGGTGAGTGTTGAAGCAACACTGTGGGTGTGAGGGGTGAGTGTTGAAGCAACACTGTGGGTGTGAGGGTGAGTGTTGAAGCAACACTGTGGGTGTGAGGGGTGAGTGTTGAAGCAACACTGTGGGTGTGAGGGGTGAGTGTTGAAGCAACACTGTGGGTGTGAGGGTGAGTGTTGAAGCAACACTGTGGGTGTGAGGGGTGAGTGTTGAAGCAACACTGTGGGTGTGAGGGGTGAGTGTTGAAGCAACACTGTGGGTGTGAGGGGTGAGTGTTGAAGCAACACTGTGGGTGTGAGGGTGTGAGTGTTGAAGCAACACTGTGGGTGTGAGTGAGAGGTGAGTGTTGAAGCAACACTGTGGGTGTGAGGGGTGAGTGTTGAAGCAACACTGTGGGTGTGAGGGGTGAGTGTTGAAGCAACACTGTGGGTGTGAGGGGTGAGTGTTGAAGCAACACTGTGGGTGTGAGGGGTGAGTGTTGAAGCAACACTGTGGGTGTGAGGGGGTGAGTGCTGAAGCAACACTGTGGGTGTGAGGGGTGAGTGCTGAAGCAAAACTGTGGGTGTGAGGGGGCAACCATGGTGTTGAAGTTTTCTCACTCTTTGCTGCATTCCTTCTCCCTTCGTTATCTCTTCCTTTCTCTCAGATTTCTTCATTCCCTCTTCGTTCACTCTCACTTTCTAAATATCCCTTGTTTACATCTTCCTTCTTTTCATTATCTTCGTCTTTGTTCATCATTGTGTGTTGCCTTGTACTGGTTTATCCTTGTTGTATGTCCCGTTTATCACGTGTTGTGTCATTGCTTCCGTCCGTCATGCGCCTTGACGCTGCTTCCGTCCATCATGCGTCGTGACGCTTCCGTCCACCATGCGTCGTGACGCTTCCGTCCACCATGCGTCGTGACGCTTCCGTCTCCCATATGTCGTGACGTTGCTTCCGTCTCCGTGCGTCGTGACTTTGCTCCACTATGCGTAGTGCAGTAGATGCTCCTGTTTTCTTGTTCGCTGCTCTCTCTTTCCCCCTCCCTCCCTCTCTTTTCCCCTCCCTCTCTTTTCCCTTCTCTCTCTCTTCGTCTCTCTCTCTCTCTCTCTCTCTCTCTCTCTCTCTCTCTCTCTCTCTCTCTCTCTCTCTCTCTCTCTCTCTCTCTCTCCCTCACACACATTTATTCCACAAGTGTGAGAACCTGACAGTAAGAGCTTAACTGCGGTTGATTTACCTTCTAGATTAGAAGGCCACTATCATGATCTGTCTGCAGTTTGGTGTGTAGCGGCGATGTAAGGGGTAGGGGGTGGGCAGGGAGGAGCTGCAATAGCAGCAGCGGTAGCAGCAGCAGCAATAGCAGCAGCAGCAGCAGTAGCAGCAACCGCGGTAGCAGCAGCACACATGAAAGAGGAGGAAGTGGAGGAAGAGCAGAAAGGAAGAGATGAAGGGGGGGAGGGATGGGGGGTGTAGAGCTCAAAGAGAGAATGAGGTTTAAAGAGTGACGGTGTGACCCAGGCCGCTAGAGAGCGTCAGGTTACCAACGTTCTAAAGAGCGTCCACATGTCCGCCTCTGCCAGATGACATTTGTTTATGTCAGTCTATTATACTTTTGGTTAAATATACATAAACTAAGCTGAGAGACTTCTGTAGAGCATTGAAGATGTCATCAAATATTCCACTGTGGATTCAGTACCGACGGAAATAAAATGTATAAAATACCGACATAATGGAAAAATAAACACAAATGCAGTATAATGTAATCCTTTATTGACTCCGTTTCGCCTACATGGTGGACTTCTTCAAGTCACAAACAGATCTATCTACCTACAGCACGGGATGGACCGTCCCGTGCAGGTCCGTCTCACATACCCAACATTCTCCACCTGACTCTCCACAGTATATATACTTATATACTCTTTACCCAGGTAGAACTGTTATGGATCGCGTTACTCTGTCTTACATAAAGGATACCTGAAGAATGCTTTTGTGGGTCAACGCCCCCACTAAACGGTCCCAGACCAGGCCTCCTGGTGGATCAAGACTTGATCAACCTAACTTTTACTTCTGGCCGCCTCACGCAGTTCATAGTACCAACCAATCAGGCAGCGATTTGATACATTGTATCAAGTTCTTTCCTGTAATAATGTTGGTAGAATTGCCGACTGTATGTTAAGTAAAATTGGACACAAGTGCAACTAATGCGACATTTTATTGTGGCAACGTTTCGCTCTTCAGGAGCTTTGTCAAGGCGCTACAAACAGTACAGGTTAGGTAAGGTTTGTCAGGAAACAGGACAAGTGTTTCCTGACGCGGGTCTTAGTCATATGATGACCCGCTGCTGGAGCTTTTGTTCATCTGACCGAGGCCTTAGCTGGCTTATCGGTCCATCCCCTTTAAAAATTATGGTTATGATTATACCATTTTTTATACAGGGACACAGAGGGCAACAAGTGAGACGTAGAAGCATAAACACTGCAGTAGGCTAACTGGCCTATGTTGTAGTAGTAGTAGTAATAGTACTAGTAGTAGTAGTAACCTCTTTTGATCTTCAAGTTTAAAACACCATTGTGTCCTCAAAGAAGGATAGGGTTGTTATTGGAGTGTCTTAGTGCCAGTTTATAAGTAGTATTTTTCAAATATAAAAAAAATCCATGTGTATGTACAGATTTTACCCAATTTTCTGACAGTTAATTAATAAACTTTGTGTTTTTCGATTCGGTACAGTAACTATGGAAAGCCTCTTGTGGTACGCTTCAGACATCTGGTGCTGCTGTGTCTGTTTCTCCAAAGAAAAGTTGAATCGATTTTGGGACAGTGTAAGTGACAGTATGCCATTGTTAATTGAAGAAATTGATATATTAATTTTAATACGATAACTTTTGAACGATTCTTCTGATCGGCTTCAAACCTTCAACACAGCTATATACTCGTTATACCTTTAACGTCCGTTAAGGTTCTTTTAATATTTCTTCTTACAAACCGGCCGTATCCCACCAAGGCAGGGTGGCCCAAAAAGAAAAACGAAAGTTTCTCTTTTTAAATTTAGTATTTATACAGGAGAAGGGGTTACTAGCCCCTTGCTCTTTTAATATTTGGCTGCATTAAAAACCTGTACCTGGTCACAGACCGGGCCGCGGGGCGTTGACCCCCTGAACTCTCTCCAGGTAAACACTATGTACTGTGCTTTTTGTGTATTTCGAGGACACTAGAGTATTGCACGGTTGACACGGGCATCGGGGTACAGAGGTTACTACCTCTGTAGGATCGCGCAGCGACCCTAGTCTAGTTCATGCAGAAATATGCGCACGGTAATTAGTGTGAAACTGGTTGCTCTAATTGGAGGACCGGTTGCCCAGAGAGGTCTGATGAAGAGAGGGAGTGGGAGAGAGGTCTGATGAAGAGAAGGAGTGGGAGAGAGGTCTGATGAAGAGAAGGAGTGGAGAGAGGTCTGATGAAGAGAAGGAGTGGGAGAGAGGTCTGATGAAGAGAAGGAGTGGGAGAGAGGTCTGATGAAGAGAAGGAGTGGGAGAGAGGTCTGATGAAGAGAAGGAGTGGGAGAGAGGTCTGATGAAGAGAAGGAGTGGGAGAGAGGTCTGATGAAGAGAAGGAGTGGGAGAGAGGTCTGATGAAGAGAGGGAGTAGGAGAGAGGTCTGATGAAGAGAGGGAGTAGGAGAGAGGTCTGATGAAGAGAGTGAGTGGGAGAGAGGTCTGATGAAGAGAGGGAGTGGGAGAGAGGTCTGATGAAGAGAGGGAGTGGGAGAGAGGTCTGATGAAGAGAGGGAGTGGGAGAGAGGTCTGATGGAGAGAGGGAGTGGGAGAGAGGTCTGATGAAGAGAGGATGGAAGAGGTCTGATGAAGAGAGGGAGTGGGAGAGAGGTCTGATGAAGGGCAATGAGGGAGAGGGAAGACGCCCGATGAAGGGCAGTAAGGTGAAAATTTTGATGAGAGGGAGTGAGGGAGAGAGGTCTGAGGAAGGGGAGAAAGGTTTGTAGTTATAGAAGTGAGAGAGAGGACGAGAATCGGAGAAGGGATAAAGAGGGGGAAATGAAAGAGAGAAAGAGGGCATGGAGTGAGAGCGAGTGGGCTCTACACGAAATTTAAGGTGACAGGACTAGGGAGAGAAGTGTTGGGAGGACGGGAATAGGGATGATCTCTCTCTCTCTCTCTCTTCTCTCTCTCTCTCTCTCGAGAGAGAGAGAGAGAGGAGAGAGAGAAATAACAGGAAGTTTGAGAGGGGAGAGTGAAGGGAAGACGGAAGTTAGGGGAGAGAGGAAGGGGAGGTGGGGAGGTTGTGTCACAGTACTGTCTCTAGTACAGCGTAACATGTGATTTTTTTCAGTCACTTGTGTGTGCAATGTGAAATTGGTTAATGATGTGAGAAGCTCCATGGTGCGAGTGGTAGGGTAGTAAACTAGAGGAGTTGTGATAAAAGTGGAGGTGGTGGTGGTGATAATAATAGTGGTGGTAGTAATGGTGATGATAGTAATGATAGTGATGGTAATAAGAGTGGTGGTAGTGATGGTAATAATAATGGTGGTAGTGATAGTGGTGAGAGTAGTGGTGGTAGTGGGTAGTTAAGTGGCTCTCACTCCCACACACGAAGATAGAAGGATAGATAGATAGAGAGAGAGAGGCTGGTGAAACGCTAACATCCTAACATTAACATTAATGTTAGGATGTTGATGTTTCGGTTTCTTTACATACATTACTCAGATTAACGTCAGTTAATCAAATTTAGTCAGTTACAGAATACTTTAATAAAGGCGACAGTGCCTTATACTCGGCACCAGACTCTTGATGACCCTGTTAACGACGGTCTTTGTGGCTAAAACACCTTGAGAAAGACCTTGAGTGTTTCCTAGGTATCCAAGACCCTGAGAGACACTGCAGACAGTCACCCTGGGGGACACTCAGGCAGTGTGTCACCCTGAGAGACACTCAGGCAGTCACCCTGGGGGACGCCGCAGGCATTGTGTCACCCTTGGGGACACTGCAGGCAGTGTGCCACCCTTGGGGACACTGCAGGCAGTGTGTCCCCCTTGGGGACACTGCAGGCAGTGTGTCCCCCTTGGGGACACTGCAGGCAGTGTGTTTCCCGTCCCTTGGGGACACTGCAGGCAGTGTTGGGTCCACCCTTGGGGACACTGCAGGCAGTGTGTCCCCTTGGGGACACTGCAGGCAGTGTGACATTCCAACACTTACCTGACTCACAGTACAGAGGTTGTTACAGGGGGCGCCATCTGGCGGCTACGGAAGTCCAAGAACTCTAAGAACGTCAAGAAACGCACTCTGTGTGCTCATTCTGATAAAGCTGGTTTTCCCACATTCTGTCAATTGTTGAAAGTCTGTGTTTCTTTATCACAGGTGTGTTGTGTGTGTTTATGGATGATAATTTGGGGTGGTAAGGGGTTGTGTGGGGGGTGGGTGTGGAGATGGAGAAGGCTGGAGGGGGACATGCGTGGGATATGACCAGCGATCACGTCTCCAGGTTGGCCAGGGTTCCCAGGCTGACTCAAGGACAAAAGGTATTGTGGGAGAAGTATACTTAACGTAGTGGGGGTGAGGGCAAGGAAGGGGGAAGAGGTGGGGAAAAATGAAAGGGAGGAGAGGAGGAAAGGAAGTGTAGGCGCAGGAAAAGGAGGGGAGGAGAGGGGAAAGACCTTCAGTATAGTGTTGCATTGGTTACCACCGCCAACGTTATTATCGTAACGGCAGGAATGTGATTGACTGAATAAGTAGAACATTCAAAAGAAGATGCCGAGCCAATGATGATTATCTTGAAGATGCTCGTTCTCTCTAGGCTGGAATATTGCTGTATAACAACAGGCCCATTCAGTTCAGGATATGTTGCAGAAGTGGAAACGGCTCTCGTAGATTCAGTCAAGCGTCTTAACTACTGGGGACGTTTAAAGTCCCTTGAACTGTACACCTTGGAACGTAAGCGAGAGACACATCATTATCTACACCTGTAAAATTCTGAAGGAATTAGTCCCAAATCTGCTCACTGAAATTGCTCCATACGAGAGGAAGAAACTTGGCAAAAATGCAAAATATTTTTAATGAAAAGCGAAGGGAAGAAGGGGTGGCGTCGAGAACATTGAAAGAAAACTCGGTGTAAGGAGACCAAGACTCTTCACTACACTTCATGCATAAGGTGAGGCAAGCGACCGGAAGGCCTACTCTGTGACCGGGTTGCAGGGGCAGTGACCCACCCGATATCGTTTCCAGGCTGTCATCGGCACCACTGGCATTGCCACCATCACCCCACCATCAAAACAACCACCACGACCACCGTCACTACCGCTACCACCACAACCTCCACCACCACAATCGCCGCCACCACCACCGCCACCACCGCCACCAAACCACCACCACCACCGCCACCACAACAACCACCACCACAACCACCACTGCCACCGCAACCACCGCCACTACCACCACCACCTGTGTTACATCAGGCTTTGTCTCCCTTTCCACAGGAAGATTATAATCTACTGTGTGTAAGCCTTTCAGCTATTTTTATTGTCTAGTGCTGTTCTTTCTTTATGCCTGAGACATGCTCTTGAGGTCAGAGAGAGAGAGAGAGAGAGAGAGAGAGACGCCGGGGGGCTCTGTTCTCAAAAAAAAAAAAAAGAAAGATCAATGGGAATAGGAATTAAGTTAAAGACCTGTAAATCCACCCAGATAATTCCCAGAATCTCAGCAGTGACACTACAGCGCCGTGAGGGATGATGGGAGGGAGGGCAGGGAAGGTAAGATATGTTGAGAATATCAAGAAAATGATGGAGGGATAGAAGAGATGAAGAAAAACAGGAGACAGGGGGCAGACACAGACACTGTGCGGTTACACATTAGAGTAAGGGGTGAGGTTTTTACCCTTTGTTCCCCCCCCCTCAGTACCTTTTTGTTCCTGTGTACCTATGTAGACTAGGGTAGTAGCAGCACACTACGAGTGCTCCCACTATCATAGAGTAAGTCAGGAGCAGAATGTTTGATGTACCCAATTTTGATCAGTACGAGATTGCAACATCCACACCTGAATTTCTCATATTGACGCAGAATAACTCTTGATGTGATCTGGAGCTAGACAGTCAACTTGTCTGCCTTCCACCGTTACTAGGACTCGCAAAAAAAGAACTCTATGTATCCGGCGTGTATGAAATTCCTGCCAAAGACTGTAATCAGTTGTACGCACACACACACACACACACACACACATATATATTGTATATATATATATATAATGTATATAGTTATTAAATATAAAAAGGCATGTTAGATACGCCCCAAACATTTCGGCAGTTTTCTAGCATGAGACCCATAATATGCTATGAAGCGGTTCACATTATGTATACTTGAATTCTTGTATTCCAAAAAGACTTCTTGGTCCCAGCCACATCATTGACGCTGATCCTGTGACGCTAAATCTGTGCCCGTCATTCATTAGATTCTCGATGAGAATGGTGATTACGGAATGAGATCTACCTGGAGGGAATTCCGGGGATCAACGTCCCCGCGGCCCGGTCCACGACCAGGCCGAAATTCTCCTACAGTGGTTGTGTGGAAGTGAGAGAGACAGAAAGGGACTTGCAGGATGATGTTTCTCGCTCCAGCAGCATCATCAAGTGTTTCTTTTAAAAAACAATACAATGTGTTTCCTTGCGAGTATTTAAATGAAAGCTCAGAAGTGTTGACGCTGACAACAAACAGCTATTTTTTACTTGAGGGTAAAAAACTTATGTATTTACAAGACACATGTGCAACACGTGGGTATCTTTATTATGAAGACGTTTTGCTAACCAGTGGCTTTTTTTCAGTTCACTACAAAGATTATATACTGGAGTCGGTGGAAGGTAACCAGGTGTTGCACACATGTCTTAGTAATCAGCTTGTTGGTATTGTATATCATTACTGTAGAGACGTATGTATGATGATAGTCATGTGTGCATTGGTCTTCACACATCAGGAAAATTCCCACTAGGCACCTGACTAACAGTATTTTATTACATATACACCACATGCCCGGCAGAAAAGAAATAAAATTATTATATATGTAGCGAGCCCACAACGATGTTTAGCTCAAAGGAAAGTTTTATCTATAGAAGTTCCCTTCATCGAAATATTATTGCAATAAAGATTTGTGCAATGTTGTGCCTTTTCATCTGCAAAATAAATTGCAAAGTTCCTTCTCCCCAAAAAAACTTTAATAAAACATGCTTGTGATACCTTGTGAAGGCTTACTCAGCCCTGTAACAACTTCAGACAGTATTACCAAGGCTGGCTCCTCCTCAGGAAAATTATTGAGTAGAAAAAGAAAATAATTCACAAAGATAAACACTATTATTTAGTAATGCAAAGATAAAACATTGAAATATGAAAGTGTATCCTACTTGAAAGAAAAATGAAATGGAAAAATGGCATTTGAATTCAACGCTAATATGTACAGTTATACTGGGGTGTCTGGTTGAGGTTGACACCGTCTTTTAGAAATTGTAGCCGTTGCTAATGATGTGGGAGGGGGTGGGTCACAGGTGTTGAGTGACAACCAAACGACTAGTTCTTCACAGAGTCTTTAGCCTTGAATAGTCAGTCCAGATGACAGGAACACAGGTTCTTTACCACTACAAAGATGAGGGGTAGTGTCCTGTACAATTAGTCAGGTAGGTAGATTATAAGGTGACGTCCCAAGACCGTTTTCAGTCCATCTCCAACACTTCTCGTTGATTGGCAGGTGACCCGATCTGTCATTCCAAGCTGGAAAGAGAGACAGGTTACCCACTGCTTAAGTGCATGATAAGTGCAAGATACTTAAAAAAGGTAGTGATTATCTAAAAGTCTCATGTGGAGCTTAAAACTGAAAGGACTAAGTTTATTATTGGTCAAAAGTGAAGCTTTCAACCTGTTGAGAAATGGGATTACCAGTTAAGTTTAAAGAGTTTGCATTTAACTTAGAAAGACAACTCATCGCCTGCACAGCCGCCCCTGCAGACGAGGTCTTGAGAAGCTGTCGAAGTCATCTCTCAACGGGCTGTAAAGATTTATAATTTGTAAGATTATAAATTACCCCTAGGGGGTGTTATGTCAGCATATTTCATTCACTGATGGCTGACACATTACATACTTGTTTGGACTCAAAAGTCCACACCTTACTGCCGACTATAGGTTAATTACAAACTCCTTGCAACTCAAGAACTGCGCAGTCCCCCGTACTACAGGAAATTCGTAACCTACCTTGCTCTTGTAGCGTGAGCTATGGTGTTTTCTTCACACCTTCGACAGATATGGGTGACTTGATAGAAGCTGAAGTGTCCTTGGATGTCCACTCTTCCATAGTCTAGGAAAACGCACACTGGTACACTATGTTCCACAGATTTGTCTTTATTGTTCACAATCTTATCACTAAAGAAGCTGATCACACTTTTCTTAAGTGTTTATTGTGTTTTGTGAGACACTTTGTTCACACTAACGCACAGATCGTTCTTTGTTGGTTTTCCTGGCGTAAGTGTCACCTCAGTAAAGTCAAAATAATCTGAAGACGCCACAGCCCCCATGCCATCACTCCCCAGCACAAAGGAAAAAAACTGACCTAGTACTTTTGCTTCCTTGCCACTTCCTCGATGAAGTAAAGCAGAATGTTTGATTCTTGCTGTCTTAAGCATAGACAACAATGTCCACTATCTTTACTATGGTAATAAAGAGGGAGCAGGATTTTCCTTAATTGTCCTGCTAAAGTAAGAGATGTACTGTCTCTTATTAAACTACACTTTGCAACACTGCACTGCAAGGAGCAGCGGTCACTTGACCACGTCGCATACTCGTACGGCATCTGCGATCAATTACTCACTGTAGCAGTAAAGACGCTTGCCCCTTCTGAGAGGGCTGGGCCCCTCAGGGCTGAAAGGGGCTGATAGCCCCCTCCTGGAGAAAATTTCTCCACACAACCAATATCCACTAGAATAGGAGCAGAGGCTTTTACTTATAGTTGTACTGGGAGCTGTGAGTCAAGTGATTACTGTTTGGCCGGAGCCCCACACGTCACCTTTCTGGGTGGGGAAAAAGGGGGGGGAGGGGATAGCAGGAGCTAGACTGACCCTACCTTAACAAGCAGCCGGCAATCAAACTATCGTTACCATATACTCGCTCGCTACTCCTATCTGTTGAACTTCTCCCTCACACTCCCCCATACCAAGACTTATAGTCAAGGAGTATAAGAAGAATAGGCGAGGAGAAAGTTCTAACACGTGGAAGTCGCTTTAAGGCACCAAATCTTCTACTGTCACGACTTAACCAGTCAAGAAAAATAATTGGATGAACCATGATATATACATATGAAACTTAAAAGTTTGGGAGTGCCAATGTCCACCTCAAGAGGCGACTGTTGGTTCCCTTAAAAGTTTCTAGATATATCAAAGGTTTGTGATCCGTTTCTAAAATAAATTCTTTTCCCAGTAAATAAAATTTAAGTTTGGAGATACCCCACACAAGGGCCAAACATTCCTTTTCTATGGTGGAGTATCTCGTTTCTGCAGGAGGGAAGTTTTAGATTTAAATATACAGGAACTAGGAGTGTGTGTATTTTGTGCATCAAGCACCTGACACCTATTGCAAGAACTATACTTCTTTGTAACCTGAGAGTACATGCTTGGCCAAAAATAAGTGTGCTTGAGTTTATGTCACGTCTTACGATGGGCCAAGTGTTTGGTCACTGGCAAATCATGAGCCATTTGAAGAACAGTCGACATGGTTTAGGAACAACAAGTAGGATGTTGAACTGACTCTTCGAGAAGTCCCTTGAGAGTTAGGTCAGTGTCAGAGGTCACTTCAAAGCACTTTTGAGACAGGACTTTCGTATAAAGTTTTTTTACAACTGAATTTTGAACACGTCAGCACGTTCGGACTCCAGATAAACGTTGAAAGCCCGTTTCAGTTTTTTTCTGAACGAAGTTTTTCGAACTCCGGTTTGTTTGGTCCGGTACGTTCGAACACCAGGTTTCCACTGTAATTGGAACAATATAAACTGAAGCTTTATATCATTCCAGACCATAAATTGAACTCTTCTCCCGGCTGAGGGACTGACCACCTCAAATTCTTTTTCTCCAAGGTTGATAGATTAATTATATCATCTTCATTTCACTATTACCCGTGCTGCCTTTGTATTTGACTGAAGAAGCCTACTGTCTAGGCGAAACATTTCAACAATAAAGATACCCAACTGTTGCACATGTGTCTTAATCGTCAACTTGTTGGTATTTTACACCATTTTCAACGTAACACTGGAGGCTTGTGTCGTGGGTCTACTCTACTCTCCTCCAGGACTGAGGATGAGTGGAGCCTGGAATCGTGGGTCTCCCTCCAGCGCTGGGGACCACTGGAGGCTGGAGTCGTGGCCGCTCTCTCCTTCCCCTCACTCCAAGGCCGTGTCCTCCGTCCTGGCTGCCCTCCAGTTGTCGTAGGGAGAGAAAAATCATCGAGCAAAAAGCCAAAAATTCGCGTCCGACGTGATGAGAGTTCATTACCGGGCGACGCCGTAAATATAGGAGGAACCTGGCAGTCAAGTGTGCAGGTGTGGCTTATGGACACACACACACACACACACACACACACACACACACACACACACACACACACACACACACACACGAGGTACGATAAAGCTCACGGAGCAGGGAGAAAGTGGTCAGGAGCTGTGACTCAACCCCTGCACCCAAAAATATGTGAGTTCACACACACACATACTAGGGAAGACATAATTATGACGTACAAGTAGGACTCGATAGGGCAGATAAAGATAGTTTTTTTTTTAATAGGTGGAAGCAAGGAGTCTTCAACGGAAGTTAAAGATACAAGCAAGTCACAGGTAAAAAGTACTTAAAATTGAGATTTTACAAAAAAATAGAACAGATTGAGAGAGGCCATAATTTTTTTCCTGCTGCGTGCCACCATCTTGGCCAACACGCTGGCCGGAAGCAGCAGCGTCGCAGCCATTACACTCAAGGACCTTACTACAGACATACATTGCAAGAATAATGGAGAAGTAGCAGGTATCTACATCATTCTTAAAGAATGTGACAATCGTTATATAGGGAAAACTTCACGGACACTGACTCGGGTCACGAACACCAGTACATGCGCAGAACTCATACAAAAAATGTATCTGTAAGACATCAAGACACCAACAATCACATCATGAGAAAGACATGTTTTTTTTAGTTGTCCAAGATAGACAAATATAGGGTAGCTTCATATTAATAAAACCTTAACCAGTACTAAATATGTTATCCTGACGTCTGTGTAAGTGCAGACCCTGTAGTGCTTCCTCGCCCCCCATCTCACCTCTCTTTGCTACTTGTAAATATACTTTTATTTCTGATGTATTCTTTATTAAAGTCTTCGTTAATGAAAATATCCACCTCATTAATGTGTCATTAACATATTGCTGGATGTTAGACATGCTTCTGCTTCCCAAGCCGGGCCTGTTGTAGGCTCGGTTATAAACAGAAAATCTTACTTCTAGTCACCAGTCTAGGAATTTGGTAAAACAAAATGTATACAATGCATTTACCCTTACCGACTAAAGACATCCTATATAAATATATTCACAGCCGTCTTGAGGAATAGTGGTACCGGATATAATTTAAAATAAGACCTGATGACATTCTAAGTCCGTATAATAATACGTACACAAATGCTTAAGACCCGCATTAAGTATCAAAGTGCACAAGTCACTTGCACAAGATCCCAAGTAAACACAGTGCATGTGTGTGTGCAGATACTATCTGGTAAAGACTGTCTACAAAATACAGGGTGTTTCAAAAAGATGGACCCAGTTTCAAAGTGTATCTGAAATTGGATCTTTTTGAAATTAATCAATCCCAGAATAGATTTTAATCCACACAGCTGTGCAGATACCAAGCCCAATCACTAGGTATACAGAAGCAGATCTTTTCCTGAGATTGATTTGACACCGGCCAATGCAGAAATATTCCGAAACGCCAAACCGAGTGAAAGTCAAGTCACAAATCGCTCCACAGTGACTGTCCCAAAAATCGGATCGCAATAAATTAACACATGACTTAGTGCTGATAAGTTCATAATGACGTAATGTTAAGAAATGTGTTAGTGAAAGTGTAAGAATGTTTTATGGTTCGTTGAACGAAGTCCAATTCTCAAAGCGGATGTGTCAACAATATCATTAAAATAAATGAGTCAACAACATAGTAATAGACTGCAAAGACAAAACAATGCAGAAATTCTAGGTCACAAAATTGACGTTGTGTAAAAAGGCCATATTAATAGAGACTGAGCAACACTGGTGTCCTCCCCAGTTAACGACTGAACGTCATTCCAGTGAGTGACCTTTGAGCAAGTGTTGGGGTTGGAAGCTACCCCCTTGCAGTTTATCAAAACCTAGGCACACCCACTGCTTGGTATGCAAGTAGTGTACCAGGTGGCGACTGTACCTCCATCCCAGTTTAATAAACATTACACACATTGTACGTATATATATGCCGTGCCGAATAGGTAAGACTTGAGATTTTGGCTTAAATAGCAATGCTCTTCTTGCCAAATACGGCAAGCGAAAATTTGTTTATGCAGTAATTTCGCAAAAATCATTCTGAACCTAATGAAAAAAAAATATTTCATTGTGTTTGTTTATTATTAAATTATTGTAAACTTATCTAAAATATATTTAGTTGGATTAGGCTAAATTAAATTGCGCTTGTTATAATAAAGTTAGGTAAGTTTTCTAAGGTTCTTTTGGTACAAAATTATTAATTTTTACATTAACATAAATGAAAAATATACCTTTAAACGTATAAGAGAAAATTTTAGAAAGAATTTTAAACGAGTTCTTACTAATTGACCAGTTTTACCTATTGGGCATATTATATATATAATATATATAAATATATATATATATTATATAAAATATATATATATATATATATATAATATATAATATGTCGTGCCGAATATGTAAAACTGGTCAATTAGCAAGAACCATTTAAAATTAAGTCCTTTCTGAAATTTTCTCTTATACGTTTAAAGATATATTTTTTTCATTAATGTTAATGAAAAAAATTTTTAAATTTTTGCATCAAAAGAATCTTAGAAAACTTACCAAACCCTATTATAACAAGAACAATTTTTTTTAGCCAACCCAACTAAAAAATTATTTTAGATTTGTTTACAACAATTTAAATACAAAACAAACACGTGAAATAATATTTTTTTTCGTTAGGTTCAGAATAAATTTTGGCGAAATTATTGCATAACAAATTTTTCACTTGTCCTATAGGCAAGATGAGCGTTGCTAATTTAACCAAGATCGCAAGTTCTGCCTATTCGGCACGACACATATATAATATTTTATAATAAATATATATATATATATATATATATATAAATATATATATATAAAAATAAAATATATGTAGTATATATATATATATATATATATATATATGTATATATATATATATATATAAAATATATATGTATAATATATATATATATATATATATATGTATATATATATATAATATATATATATATGTATATATATATATATATATATAATTTTATATGTATATATATATATAAAAATATATATATATGTAATAATATATATATATATATGTATATATATATATATAAATGTATTATAATATATATATATATATATATGTATATATATATATAATATATGTTATATTATATATATTATATATATATTATATATATATAATATTAATAAATATATATATATAGAATATAATATATATATAAATATTATATATATATATATATATAAGTTATATATATAATATATATTAAAAATTATTTTATAATATATATATAATATATATATAATATAATGTGTGTGTGTAAAACAAAACATCATTATTAAAAATGGTGACTATATATGAAAATGGTAAGTATAGGGAAAAATAATATGGGTTATTAACACAAAGACCTAAATATTATCCCCCCTGGTGTTTATGACTTTGAAGAAAGGGATAAGTATGGATTATTATTAGTATATTCACAAACTTACCCTAGACCCGTATACGTCATACAACAGGGTGAGTATGGTGGGAAACCTCTTTTCCTCCTCCTCCTCTTTCCCTTGCTTCTTGTATCCCACTTCCCCATTTCTCCTTTCGCGGGCTGGTGGAAGAAGAGAGAGTCCAGGAGAAAATTAATAGGGCGGCGGCAGCAGACAGCAAATGTAGCTCCATTAGCGAGGACAGTAGAAAAAGAATGTAGGTGACGCCTTATCAAAACACGAGCGTCAGTCAGCGTGGCTGTAAAACAGGTGGAAACACCAGGCTAATCACCCTCTCACTGTTTATACCTCGCAATAAACACAGCTTTCATTACCGACCCTTCCCTTTCCCCAGTCCCTCATCTCACATACCGAAAAAAATGGAAATGACGGTGTTTATTAGAGAGGCTGGGATGCGCTGCTAGGTCGAGGAGGATCGGTGTTCAAGGATGCTACAGTGTGGGTAATGCTTTGTTTATTGTGTGGGGGGAAAGGGACGTACCTTCATTTAGTAGTTAATGAATGGCGTAGCTGGAATGTTACACACACACTCGGGGCCAGGAGCTATGAATGGAACCCTGCAAGCAGTACACACACACACACACACGCACACACACACACACACTCGCCAATAGATTTTTATGTGTAAGACGCTTCACTGGTTTTGTTAGACATACAATGCGGTTTATGGTATTTTAGTCAGGAAACGTTTCGTTCACCAGAGACAAAATGATAGAGAATTATCAGTTATCTTTATCATTTCGTGTCTGTTGAACGAAACGTCTTCTCAATAAATTACAACAATCAGCACAGTATGTCTTAAACATACTTGTCGGTGTATACTACAGTGATGTACAAGACGTTTCACCTGCCTTTGATGAGTTTCCACAGTTTTTCTACCACCGGAGCCGGCCCTGGGTCAGGCTCGTCTGGTGCTTGCCTGGTTAACCAGGCTCTTGCTGCTGGTGGCCCGCTGGCTCACATATCTATCAGAGCCTGGTTGATCTGGCACCTGGTGAAGATACTTGTCCAGTTTCCTCTTGAAGACATCAACACTTATCCTAGCAGTGTTTCTGATATCGTCTGGTAAGATGTTGAATAGTCGTGGACTACGGATGTTGTCCACGGCGTCCCTGCTTTTCACTTGATTTATTTTGCACTTCCTGCCATATCTCTCACACCGGTATGATCTTATGGTAGTGTGCAGATTTGGAACCAGGCCCTTAAGTATTTTGTACGTGTATAGTATCATGTATTTCTCTCATAAAGCTTTATTGGTTCATTGCGGGTCGTAAGTAATTTCTGTACTTGTTGCAGCTCTGACATCTCCCCTGCCCTGAATGGAACCGTTTACACCGAACAATAAACGAGAGGGCACAAGCGGTTTGAATATTGTTACTGCCACTATTTCCCTTGTTTTGAAAGTTATCATAATTCACCCAGTCATTTTCCTGGTTGTCGTGACATTTGCCTTATGTTCTTTGAAAGAAAGGTCAGCCGACATAACTGCTCCCAAATGTTTCACGTGTTCCTGTCGTGCTGTTTGATGATCCTCTTGGGCTTTGTATACAATGTTCCTTTTGAGTTCTTCATTCTTTCCATATCTGGAACTTATCACCGTTGAACTGGAAAACCCTGCTTATATCTTTCTGCAAGGTTTTTTTTTCCGCTCTTCTCCGAGGTGATTTTCATGCATATTTTTGTATCCGAAAATGATACAAAACTGTGGCAAGTTTTTTTTTTTTTAATCTGTGTCTGCTATGAAGATAAACAGTAGAGGCATCAGGACCGTGCCTTGGGGTGATGAGCTTGTTACCTCGCTAATGCTGGATTTTGCTGTTTACTACCACTCTTTGTGTTCTGTCGAGAAGTTGAAAATTAATTTGCGTACCTTCCACGTTGTGCACCTATAGCCCTTATTTTGTGTGCGATCACCCATGATTGCATTGATCACTCCTTTGCAAAACCGCGTTTGACAAATGCAACCATAAGTCGATTGCACACAGAATGAGAGCTGTAGGCATAACCTACACGAGGCTTTATCAAGAGTTTGATATAACCTCGTCTGGGTGAAACGTCGGGGTAATAAGGGTTTTCAATTGGTGCATGTGTCTTTATTATCCTCAAGTGACGTAGAAGCTCCAGTGAGTGCGTCATCACATGACCAATATTTGCGTCATCACATGAACAATATCTGCGTCATCACATGGCTAACACCTGCGTCAGGAGAAATTTACATATTTCTCCTGACAGAATACCATTACCACCAGGTCTTGATGGATGCTCATTACCACTAGGGATAAGTGGGATGCTTATTACCACCACGGATAGGTGGGATGCTCATTACCACCAGGGATAAGTGGGATGCTCATTACCACCAGGGATAAGTGGGATGCTCATTACCACCAGGGATAGGTGGGATCCTCATCCAAACTTTTCAACGACACTGACCCACTAACGCCTGCTTGGTGTGGAGCAAAGAGAGAGCTGACCAGGAGCTGGAGCCCAACATATTTAGGAAAGTCCAGGAGCTGGAGCCTAGCACACTCAGCTAGATCAACACACAGAGTCAAACACACACAGTCTGGTAAGGTCGTGTGATCATCCTCTTTCATGTTGTGTGTTACCTTCCTACGTCGTATGTATTAAACCTTTATGTTTGAAGCAGGTTTTTGATGTTGGATTTACCGAAGTTTGAATGGGGGAGGGGGACGGAGTAAAGCGAGAGGAAGGAAGGGAGAGGGAGTAGTAAAGCGAGAGGGAAGGAAGGGAGAGGGAGTAGTAAAGCGAGAGGGAAGGGAGGGAGGGGGAGTAGTATAGCGAGAGGGAAGGATGGGAGGGGGAGTAGTAAAGTGAGGGAAGGATGGGAGGGGGAGTAGTAAAGTGAGAGGGAAGGATGAGAGGGGGAGTAGTAAAGTGAGAGGGAAGGATGGGAGGAGGAGTAGCCTGATAAGAAGGGCAAAAAAATTGTATTATGAGAACAGATTATCCAACTTACGAGGTGATATAAAAAAGACCTGGAAAACCCTATCAGAAATTCTGGGAACAAAAAAGATATCACGAAATAGCGAAATAAAATTAGCAAAATCAGATGAACCCCAACTCCCACCAACAGAAACAGCAAACAGACTCAATGATTTCTTCTCCACTATAGGACAAAACCTTGCCAATAAAATCCCAAGCTCAGATACCCCACCAAATGACTACCTCACCGGCAACTACCCGAACACACTGTTCCTAGCTCCGACTAACCCATACGAAGTCTCCCTTATTATCAACGCACTAAAAAACAAGGCAGGAGATTTAAATACCTTACCACCCTTTATATACAAAAAACTGTCACAAGTGCTATCACCAATCATTGCAACACTCTTTAACAAATCCATAGAATCCTCCACCTTCCCTACAGTACTCAAAATAGCAAGGGTCACCCCGGTCCACAAAGGAGGAGACCAAACAGAGTTGAATAACTATAGGCCAATATCCAACTTACACCCTCTCTCAAAAATCTTCGAAAAATTAATTCATAAACGAATCTACTCCTACCTTATCTCCCAAAACATACTCAACCTCTGCCAATTTGGATTCAGGCCTAATAAAAATACTAATGATGCTATTATACAGATGCTAGAACATATATACACTGCAATAGAGAAGAAAGAAGTCCCATTGGGGATCTTCATTGACTTACGTAAAACTTTTGATACAGTTGATCATGACTTGCTCCACGTAAAATTGTCACACTATGGTATAAGAGGGCACTCCCTCAACTACCTCAAGTCATACCTCGGCAACAGAAGCCAATATGTGTACGCAAATGGGGCAAACTCTTCTGCGCAACCAATTACAGTTGGTGTCCCACAGGGAAGTGTCCTTGGCCCTCTTCTCTTTCTCCTATACATAAATGACCTTCCAAATGCTTCGCAATTATTTGCAGATGACACTACATACGTCTTCTCTCACCCGAGCCCAGTCACGCTAGCCAATACTGTAAATACCGAATTACAGAAAATATCTACCTGGATGAGGACTAACAAACTTACACTAAACATTGACAAAACCTACTTCATTCAGTTTGGTAACAGAGCTACAGATGTCCCTCTTAACATAATGATAAACGGATCACCTATCACAAAGCTAACAGAGGGAAAATTCTTAGGAATCCACCTTGATAATAGACTCAAATTTCATACACATATACAACAAATTTCTAAGAAAATTTCCAAGACTGTAGGCATACTATCGAAGATACGGTACTATGTTCCACAGTCAGCCCTCCTGGCCCTATATCACTCTCTTATTTATCCCTATCTCACCTATGGAATTTGTGCATGGGGCTCAACAACAATTAACCATCTCAGACCACTAATTACCCAACAAAAGGCTGCAGTTAGAATGATAACAAATTCTCACTACAGGCAGCACACTCCACCAATATTCAATACACTAAACCTACTCAACATACAAAACATCCATACTTATTACTGCACCTATTACATACATAGAACACTTAACTCTGATATTAACCCTCCCCTCAAACATCTCCTTGCCAACCTCAACAGAACACATGACCATAACACAAGGCACAGATCACTCTTTGATGTTCCTCGTGTCCATCTCACGCTATGCAAAAACTCAATGCACATAAAAGGCCCTAAAATCTGGAATTCATTACCTGTAAATATAAAAGAAACACTACCTGTTTATAAATTCAAGTCTCTTCTCAAAGATCACTTACTCACCCAAAACCAAATAAATACTGAATAACTGAACCTATAAATTGTATATCTTAAATGTTTCTCACAATTATATCACATAAATGTTAAACCTAAAACCCAATCTAACTTTATTTTTTAAATACACTACCTAACAGAATACTCCATACGACTGAATGTACAACAATGCATGCAACCATATGACCTGTCTTTGTAATACTCATTTGTGCTTTATAGTTATCTGTTTAAAATAATGTATTATCACTGATTTCATCATTGCTTAGTTAATTTTAAGCCAGCCCGAAATGCTATGCATAATATAAGTGGCTTTGGCATGCTGCTCTTATCTGTATTTTTTTGTACCTCTGTATGTATGCTCAAATTGTTAATAAATAAATAAATAAATAAAGTGAGAGGGAAGGATGGGAAGGGGAGCGGGCCTTGAAGGATACATTTTTGTAATGACAGAATTGGATACATCAGCAGTCCTGTGATAGTTACATGGTGCGAGCAAGAGCTAGAATAGCGGGAGGGGATAGGAGGGAAGTGGGTGGGGAGGAAGGGGAGCTGAAGGGGGAGGGGAACGATGGAAGCTGGAGGATGACTAAGGGGGTAGGGTCTGGAGAGGGAAGGAGGTAAAGACTGGATTGATGTTAGGGGGAGGCATGAGGTGTAATGGGGTGTGAGGGATGAAGGGGTGTATGGAGAGGGGTGGAGGGGTGAAACGTGCTGGTTGATGCATTGTATCATAACCAACCACCACCTCTCGCCTGTAACAACCCTGTAACTGGTTGCCAGTGTTCTTCTCTGGGTACCCTACTTAATGCCATATTGTTGATTACCTCACTGATCATCCAGGCTGTTGCGGCCCGCCGGCCTCCATAGTCATTACAACACACAGATGGTTCGTAGCTCTGTGCTAGTGCATACGGCTAACAACAGGAGGACCTGCATTCTATCCTGGGGTGGGTTGATGCCTGGGCATATTGCCTTACACATGTTACACATGGTCACGAAGCTTGAGGAGGTACCTGGTTGTTAGGCGACTAATGTTGATGTCATCCTTATATAGCTACCTGGATGTTAATTGACTGGCGGGGATCTCATAATTAGACAGGGTTGATCTTTGGAATGAACTAAGGTAAGATAACTCTTAAGCCTAAAAATTCAGCAGCTCAAAGAAAATAAACCCGGTTGATTTGACACATTCTACAGATATTGGTCTGGTTTCTAGCAATATTTCTGATATCTGCTGGTCGAAGGTTGAAGTCTCTCTGATTCTGACACAGTGATCTCTCACTGTGTCCATGGCACCCTTGCTTTTTACTAGATTTATTGTACACTTTTCCCCATATCTCTCATTCCATTAAGTTATGATAGTATGTAGATTGTGGACCTGACTCTAAAGTGTTTCGCATGTATAAAGTATCAGGTATCTCTCTCCGTTCCAGAGAGTCCTTTCCAAGAATCAACGTTTTCGTAGCATTAACGTTTTCGTAGTAACGACGTTTTCGTAGTATCATCGTCCTCATAGCATCTGCGTTTTCACAATAACAAAATTTTTTTTATAGTAATAACGTTTCCAAACACATCAAACGTTTTCATGGCTTCAGACATTTTTATTGAAGGGGACAAGATGTCTGATGTCTTTTTTGGGAGGCTTTTTTTTGTGGTTAACGTAGTTTCATGAGGTCAGACGTTTTTATGACATATAACAATTTCACAGATGAAATGTAAAAGGATGTTGTTTTATTTAAATGAAAATACATTTGATCATCGTACAAGATTTGTGGTAAGTAAGAGTGTGTCTCTGAGGTGGGCAGTGCCACCAGGAACAGTGAAATGCGCAGTACCTGCAACAACAGCGAGATGCAGTGCCAGCAGCAATAAAACGGTGAATTACACATCTGCAACATCTGGGTTTCTTTACAGGATGAAAACCCATATGTTGCACGGTACTGTATATCATTGCTGTATTAGCAGTGAGATGCACAGTGCCAATAGCAACAGTGAGATGTGCAGTACCGGCAAAAACAGTGAGACGCACAGTGCCAGCAGCAACGCTGGGGACGGTGGGACAGGAGGCAGCGCGGAGGGAAACTGCCAAAATTACGGCCCAAATACCATGGAATAAATCGGCCGAATGGTGGAGAAGGGAGAGAGGTTGGGGAGGATGCAGGGAGGGGGGGGAGGCAGGGAGAGAGAGGGGGAAGGCAGGGAGAGAGAGGGGGGGAGGCACCAAAGAGAGGTTGGGAGAGACAAGGATGGGATGTTGGGACAGGCAAGGAAGAGAGATTGGGGAGGAGGGAGGGAAAGAGAGGTTGGGAGTGTGGCAAAGAAAGGAGGCTCAGGAGAAGCAAAGAAGGGAGAGTCAAGACAGAAAGAGGGCAGAGAGAGAGAGAGAAGAGAGAGGAGAGAAAGAGAGAGAAAGGATAGCACGGGAGAGGGTTAGGTAGAAAAGAAGTAGAAAGAGGCGGGATAGAGCGGGAGAGATAGGAGAATGGTGAGAGTGGAGGGTAGATAAAATAGGTAGGAGAGGAGGGGCAAGAGTAGCGTAGAAAAGAGGACAGTGGAGTGAATACTTAGGGAAAGCTATAAGAATGATGGCAGGAAAGAGGACAGGGGGTGGAGGAAGGAAAACTGCACGAGAGATCAAGGAAAAGAGCATGGAAGAGGAAGGAAATGGACAAGGAAAATGGAATAGGCGGGAAAGGATGGGAAGGGAGCAGGATAGAAGGCATATTAGAGCCATTTTGCTGTCTTTTCTTATGGTCGATGTTTTGGAAGAGAGCACTTGAGAGCGACTGATCCTTGTGAGTAAATGTCTTCTGTGAGTGAGAGATTGTCTTTACTGTTTCTTTTCCTGCTCCTTCCTTCATCTTGGGGAGTGTGAGGGTGAAGCCACCAAGTGTAACTCAAACTGGAGTGAGTGTCATTCCCTTGGGACCACATCCTAGATTCGTTCCAGAGCTGAGTCACATTATGGCGGTGGTGAGGTTTTAGCAGCCTGTGCTTGGAGGGATGGAGAAACTTTTATTTTCTTGGAGGTAGGTTGTAATAGGGATCCTCTCATCCGTTGAACATGGCTAATAACACAGTAAACACCTTTTGTTTTTGGATTAAATGGCATAGATAATTTCTATTTCCTCAAAATTATCCAGATAACTGATAATGAGGTCATTGTCCCGAACTCCCTCAAATGCAGTGTTGTGGAAGCTGCAGCGTGATCAAATGGGGTTCGGATAATTAATGGTAGCAGTACTACCGAAGGTTGCCTGCCGACTCAGGAATGGCAGACGAAGATATTCGACTGATGACATTGTTTCCGATTTATCTTTCCTCTTTATTAGACAAATTATGCTAGCTTCTTGGGCGCAGTCTCGTTAAGGAGACGGTTTTACTAATCTTTGCTGGATTAATTCAAGAGTGTCCAGTTGATTCGTGTGTCGGGTATTGTATAGGGTTGCCCCTAGACTTTGCCAGCACTGTTATCCGCATCTATGGGGTCGGGTTTGGGTGAGCTTCCTAAGCTCCCACCTTTTTCTCTCTTTTTTCACTGAGACGAGCTGTATAGCCCTTGTGGCTTAGCGCTTCTTTTTGATTATAATAATTCACTCAGACGAGGTCACAGAAATTCTGATACTCCTATAAGGTGTTGGCTAAGTCGTGGCCTCCAATTATTTCTGCTGTGTAAGAAAAGATGTGGACATCCTTAAAGTTCTGGGTGATGCTGGACTGTTATTATATTATGTCGTGCTGAATAGGTAAAACTTGTGATTTTGGCTTAAATATCAACGCTCTTCTTGCCGAATAAAGCAAGCGAAAATTTGTTTATGCAATAATTTCGCAAAAATCATTCTGAACCTAACGAAAAAAATGTACTTCATTGTGTTTGTTTATTATTAAATTATTGTAAAATTATCTAAAATATATTTAGTTGGATTAGGCTAAATTAAATTGCGCTTGTTATAATAAGGTTAGGTAAGTTTTCTAAGGTTCTTTTGGTACAAAATTATTAGTTTTTAAGAATCCTGCCTCATAATGTATATATAAGAACCCTACCTCATAATAATGTATATATAAGAACCCTACCTCATAATAATGTATATATAAGAACCCTACCTCATAATAATGTATATATAAGAACCAAGTCACATAATAATGTATATATAAGAACCAAGTCACATAATAATGTATATATAAGAACCAAGTCACATAACAAGAGAGGCCGCTTTGTACTTTCTTGGAAAAATGATCTTAGGAATACTCTTTAATGTCAGGTTGATTGGGAGAAGGACGGCAGGTTAATCATCCGGGATTTACTTTCAATCAAAGGGAATCCATCATTAGATTTCATTGTTTACCATAAACTTGCATATCGTGCCAGTTATTTACACTTTTTTTTTTAATCCAGATTAGTGGAGGCGTAATCTTGGGATTGTTTGTTAGGCCACTCAGTGTGTGCAGCCCACAACACAGCAAGAAAACACCATTACTTCACTCAAAATATGTGTGTGTGTGTGTGTGTGTGTGTGTGTGTGTGTGCATGTGTGTGTGTGTAAAAGGTCTGTGAGTGTTTCAATAATTGTTTTTATTTATTGAAAGGTACTTCTTGGATACACTTATATCCATTTCTCTCTTCCCTACAGGTGAGTGTTTTCTTCTGGTCATTGGAAGCTCAGGTGATGCAGGCGAATTGTGAGCTCCTTGTAAGGTTTGTTGTGTCATTATTCTCCCTCCCTCCCTCCCTCCCTCCTTCCCTCCCTCCTTCCCTCCCTCCCTCCTTCCTTCCCTCCCTCCTTCCTTCCTTCCCTCCCTCCCTCCTTCCTTCCCTCGAGCATTCCTCCACAATTAGATTAGCTCTCCCTCCCTCACGAACTTGTCTCCTTCACCCGTAATAAAGTTCCTCTTCTGACGTGTTGATGGGGATGGCCTCTCAAACTTTTAAGTTCGGCCAGAAGGAAGTGTTTTATTGACCAGCGTCCTGAGACTGCTTCTGCTGTACCTGCTGGTGTTGCTGCTGATTCTAGAGCTTGGGTCGCTACTGCTGCTACTACTGCTTTTATTGCTGTTGTTCGTACTTTTGGCGTCACTTATGCTGCTCTAACTCGTGGTGTTATTGCTGCCCCTGTTCCTAATGCTGGTATCGGTGTCACTGTGGTTCCTACTGCTGGTATCAGTGTTACTGTGGGTTTTCTCTCTCTTGCTGATTCTGTTTCTATCTGCTGATTTTGCTATAGCTACTACATATTTTGTTTGTCCGATACTAAATTTTCTGCTATCTGCCTTTTATTAACCTCGTGAACTTCTGTTAATTTTTCTGCTGCTCCTGCGTCTGTAGGTATTCCTCCTGGCACCGCTATCTCAGTTTTTATTTGGCACGTCCGCCTCCATCGCTGCTGCTACTAACGGCACCGCTCCCACGAGACTTTAGGTCATGTCCCAAGATTGGCACTGGTTGGGTTCCGGTGTCGCCGAGGGACAGTCTTTGAAATTAAGATTGGCAGGAGTCCTTCTATGAATGACTTCAGAATTCCACGGGACACTTTTTGAAGACTGGCTGAGAGTTGGTTAAAAAATGAACATTTTGCCATTGAAGCCAAGGTAAGTCGTAATGGATGACTGTTGACGATTAAACAGGATGGATGGAGACTGGAAGCGTGGTGCAAGCGAGTAGCTGGCCCAGCGCTGCACTGCTGTTTCCACGACAAAGCTTCAAGGATTGCTTGGGACACACACACCGTCCATGGGTGTGTGACTTGATGGGGAGGAGCTCTGTTCCAAGAAATTGGAGCTTCCATACAATTCCTCGGGTCAAACCTGATTACCTGTCATTACTCCCTCCCAGTCCGCAGGGTTCAACTTTTCTGATTGAATATATTTACAATAAGAAGACATACAGAGACTGACATGAAACACTTTAAGAACAAGCAGGAATTTCTTTAGGTTTACAGAAAAGTGTAATGTCGACTCGCCAATTAAGTTTCAGGGGTCGATTAACAGATCCTTTTCTTGCTTCGTCAGTTGGCCATGGTGAGGTTTGCTTCCTACCATCGAGAATCCTCTCATAACTATTCTTACAGCTGTGTATGGAATCTACCACCACCACTTCTTACAAGCCATTCCACTGCCTGGCCACCCTGTGTGTGTTTCTGTCCCAGCAACTTCCCACCCCCCTCCCGTCTTTTTATTGACTAGGCAGAAATTTTTACCCCATTCGTAAAATTTTGAAGTCATTGTTACTCTTGTTCTCTTACCAGTTGCAGTACTGAGGTGACCTGCAATACCTGAAGGACTGGACCGCCAATTGAACCTGGTGGACGTCTGACCATCTGGCGGTACTTTGATAGTTGTCTAACAACGGAAATATTAACGGAGACCACCTGCAGATCCTGCAGTGGTAACCGGCATTCTTTCCGATTCGCCCTCGCCATTACTAGCTGAACGCTGCTAGGACTTTTGGTGCTCCAACTCTGAATAGGCAGTTTTGCTAAGCCTTGCGCTGGGAAAAGTTGGCACTACCTGTCGTGTTGGCCGGGGACTCGAAATCTAGTGACAGTGCCGTGATATCTTTTTAATAGTCAACAGGAGTTCCACCCTTTCCTTTCTTTCCACCCTTCTGTATGACCTCAAGGGAGTTTAGTGCTTTTACCGGCTTAAAATATAAATTTGACTCTTCCATACATCCAGTATTATGTCTGTCGTGGCACCAGCCTACTTTCCTGGATCCTCCGGAAAAACTTTTCCTCGTGATAACCCCTGCAAAGACGTGGTTCATGGCAGCAGCCGCAGCTTAGTGTAATATGATACCAAAACAGATCTAAACGTCAACTTTGTAGATAAAAAAATTGCATGCAAATATCAGCAAAGTCTTTCAGTGGGCAAACGAAAGTAGCATGGTATTCTTTAGCGACAAATTTCAACTGGTTAGATATAATAATAAAGAAATGAGATAGTGAAGTATATAGAATGCAAGCATATCGTATTAGAATGTAAGGAACAGTTTAAAATATGTAGGAATAATTATGTCCGAATATCTGATATCTGGAAACCACATTAAGGTAAATGCAGAAAATACCAGGAAGACGACAGGGTGGATTATGTGGGCTTTTAAAATAAGCGGAGTAATTCTAATTTTGATAAGACACTTGCAACAGTTCGGTATCTTTATTTCGAACGTTTCGCCTACACAGTAGGCTTCTTCGACTGAAGAAGCCTACTGTGTAGGCGAAACATTTCGGAATAAAGATACTTAAGTGTTGCCCATGTCCCTTACTTATCAACATGTCGGTATTGTATACCATTGTCATATTCATAATGCAAATCACTAGAGCTCTCACGCCTTGGGTATTATTTTATGTTCTATTCTCAAAGCTCCTTTCAGGGCGGGAGACACATGAGAACTGCAGAGATGGAAAATATACATATGGCCTGTACTGCCCACACAGAATCAATGAAACATCAGAAATATTGGAAATGCTTCAAAGCACTTGGATTGTTCTTTCTTGAATGGAAAGGTGAGGGTAGATTGGACAATGGACATAGAACACAGCATGGACAGAGAGACCTTGCGAATATCAAAAGTCTGCAGCAGGATGCCATGTGTATACAGAAAAATGCAGGGGAGTGCACACATTGATACCAGGAGTATAGAGAATGATGCCAGAAGTGTACAAAATGATGCCAGGATTGTACAGAAGGATGCCAGGAGTGTAGAGAACCATGCCAGCGGAAGGTCACGGGTGGTCGGGCAGCACCAGCAGTAAACCCTCAATCTTTGGCAGCGGAAAATCAAGAAAATGGAACAAGAACCAACTTCACATTAATGTTATGACTAAGCTTCAGCGAGTGTAGTTCGGGAACGCAGCGAGTGTAGCTGGTGAAGCCAAGTGATGTAGTTGGGGAAGCCAGTGGATGTACTGGGAAGCCGGTGATGTGTAGCTGGGAAGACACAGTGAGAGAGTTGGATGCAAGCCAGTGAGTGTATCGATGGGGAGCCAGTGATAGGTAGTATGGAATGATGCCAGAGTGTACAATGAAGCCAGTGAGTTGTAGTTGAGTGAGCCAGGAGTGTAAGCTGGGGAAGTCATGGTGTAGTGGTGACAGTCCATTGAGTCGTAACTGGAAGACCGACTCATAGTGTGAGTGGCGGGAAGCCAGTGAGTGTAGTTCGGGAAGCCAGTGAGTGTAGCTGGTGAAGCCAGTGAGTGTAGTTGGGGAAGCCAGTGAGTGTAGCTGGGGAAGCCAGTGAGTGTAGTTGGGAAGCCAGTGAGTGTAGTGGGAAGCCGTGAGTGTAGTTGGGAAGCCAGTGAGTGTAGTTGGGGAAGCCAGTGAGTGTAGTTGGGGAAGCCAGTGAGTGTAGCTGGGGAAGCCAGTGGCCAGTGAGTGTAGTTGGTGAAGCCAGTGAGTGTAGCTGGGGAAGCCAGTGAGTGTAGTTGGTGAAGCCAGTGAGTGTAGCTGGGGAAGCCAGTGAGTGTAGCTGGGGAAGCCAGTGAGTGTAGCTGGGGAAGCCAGTGAGTGTAGCTGGGAGCAGGTATAGACTCGTCATCCACACTCTTATGTACCCACCATAACGTTCTGTCTGGTATTTCTTAGTCACTAAAATTATTTACTTGACGATATACGTCTCCCAGATGTAATTAACAATTCTTACATTCTCAGTTGTGTGTGTGTGTGTGTATTAGTTACTAGTTGCCAAAGGCACTAGACGATAGACACTGCCTGTTTTGTGTGTTAATTACCAGCTGTCAAAGAGAGAGAGAGAGAGAGATAAAGTTTGTGTGTACTCACTTGTGGTTACAGCGGTCGAGTCACAGCTCCTGGATCTGTCTCTTCGCTGATCACTACTAGGTCCACTCTATCCCTGTTGTGTGTATGTGTGTGATACAAATCTATAATTTAGGAAAAAGAATAATTTAATATTTATGCTTCCACTTCAGGCCCTTTACGTATGCTACCCCGCGCTAGTCTTCTACTACCCCGTAATAGTCTTCTACTACCCCTTGTTGTGTATGTGTTAGTATAAAAGAACTATCCTGTCAGGTCTTTATGAGCCCTTCAGTAATAAGTTAATTTAATGTGAGATGTTGGTAAGAATAGAAAATGAGAGGAGAGAGAGAGAGAGAGAGAGACGTACCTGATTAAAGGGAGAAAAGAGGTGCATGGTGGAAGTAGGGAAGAGGAGAGGAGAGGTACCTAATGGAAAGGTGGGAAAGAAGAGACGTGCTGTATGTGATGAAAGGGAGAAGAAGAAAGAGGTAAAGCTTGGAAGGAGGAGAGGTATTTGATAGAAGGGAAGAGAGAATAGGTAAAGAATGGAATGGACGAAGAAAGGAGATGTGTCTGGTGGAAGAGGGGGGGAAGGGAAGGAGAGGAGAGATACTTGATGAAAGGGAGAGGGCGCAGAGTGTGTTGGGCTGGGTGAGGGAATAAATGGAGAGTGGGTGAGGAAAGGAGGCAGGATTGGGGGAGGAAATAGAGAGAATCCTTGTAAGTAAATTTTTCACTTGGGGATTCACAATGGGATTATGGTGAGGGGCGAGGGTGGCACACAGGAGCCAGGTGGAAAAAATAGGTGGTGGTGGTGATGAATGGGTAAGAGAGAGAGAGAGAGAGAATTGCTGGCCCACAGATGGCTTCAGCTTCATCCTGTCCTACATCTGTATGTTTCATAGTAATAAAAAGGCTTCCAAATGAGCTGATGTAGGTAACAACTCTTAGCTTGTAAATAAAGTTAGGAACCTTAACCTAACCTTGTAACACCCTGTGTAAAAGAGAGAGAGAGAGAGAGAGAGAGAGGGAGGGAGAGAGAGGAGGGAGAGAGAGAGAGAGAGAGAGAGAGAGAGAGAGAGAGAGAGAGAGAGAGAGAGAGAGAGAGAGAATCACTAATACAGTTGTTGGCGTGCACGTTCACCAAGTTGTCTGCGGGGGTTGAGCTCCACTTCGTGGGTCTCACCGCATGGTGTGTGTGTGTGTGTGTGTGTGTGTGTGTGTGTGTGTGTGTGTGTGTGTGTGTGTGTGTTTACGTAGTCACCTATATGTAGTTGCCGGGGTCAAGTTTTTGCTTTGGCCCCGCCGCTTCTTTGCTGGTATCTATATAGATTTACTCCCTCCTGGCTATGAGAGCCTTATCGTACTGGCTATGAGAGCCTTATCGTACCTCTTCTTAAAGCTATATATGAATCCTGCCTCAACCACTCCAGGTCGTCCAACTTCCTGACTACTCTACAACTGAAGAAATACTTCCTAACATATCTGTGGCTCATCTGTATTTTTAATTTCCAGTCTCTGTATTTTTAATTTCCGGTCTCTCAAACAATTTGTATCTGTCAACCCTATCAATTCCTCTCAGTATTTTCTACGTTGTTAACATATCACCCCAAGTCCTTTTCTCTAGTGTCACAAGGTTTAGTCCCCTTAACCTCTGCTTGTTGGACATACCCATTGCTCTGGGACTAGTCTCGCTGAAAACCTGTGCATGCTTTCCAATTTCTTGATATGCTTGACCAGGTGTGGGTTCCATACTGGTGCTGCATAGGCCTGACATACGCCGTAAAGTGTTGAAAATGCCTCCTTGCCTAAACGTCAAAAAACTAGTCTTAGATTTGCTCTGCGCTCATTTTCTGCAGCAGTTATTCGGTTGATATGCGCTTCAGGCCATATGCTCGTTTGAGGGAGGTTTGCAGCCTTTGCCTCCCGAGCCTCTACTCCGTTTGCGGTCTTACTTGCCTTTCCCCAATCTTCATAACTATATTGAAGTCCAGTAGCCACGTTGTGGTGGTGGTGGTGGTGGTGGTTGAGGTAGTTGTGGTGGTTGAGGTAGTTGTGGTGGTTGAGGTGGTGGTGGTGGTAGTAATACTAGTGACAGGTGTGTGGTCGTCCCCACCTCAGTACTGAACGACACCAACATGGCTGACCTGGCAAGGGGAATTAATCTCGACATTCCTGTATTACGGTTTTATTACGAGGTCAGAGGTCAGGGTTGCCGGGTCAATTATACATCGGACATGGCAAGCGAGATAAGTCTTGTGGAGTTACCCGGCAGGTACCTTGCATGACCTTCCTGGATTTTTCCACGGTGAGGTCACACTCGTCTATTTTGTAGATGGCGCTGGATGCTGCGTCATCCACGCCAACTTGATGACCTGTACTCTTCAATCTCTTTCAGTAAAACAATATTTATAATCATAACCATAATTCTTAAAGGGGTGGACCGGTAAACCAGCGGAAGGCCTCTGTCACATGGCCAAAAGCTCCAGCGGCGGGTCATCATATGAATAAGACCCGCTTCAATAAACACTTGTCCTGTTTCCTGACAAATCTTACCTAACCTAAGCTTCATTCTCTTGAAATTCTCTTCATAAGAAACAAGGAGCACTGCAGTAGGTCTACTTGCCCTTGCTAGGCATGTCTAACTCGCGTGTGGAAAAAGATAATTATGTACTATACAATATTGTGCCTTTTTGTTCTTATGCTTATGTACAGTTTAGGATATTTATTAAATGATGCGTTTCACCACAAGTGGCCTCTTGTCATGTAGGGGGTAATGGAACGTAAACATAACTGGGGAATATGTGAGTAATCGGAGGGAGTAGGCAGGCGAGGTGGTAGGAGTGAGATGATTAGCGGAGGTAGGTATGACAGGTCAGTGGTGACCACCATGACACCTCTCACTAACTCTACACTCCACACTACTCACCCTCTCACTACTTTAACTAAACATAAATAAATGGAGAAATGAGTAAATAACGGGGACAGTGAATATTACTATTCTACTCAAACACAGTTTATTATTAAGTCCTTGTACAATAATATATTTGGGAACAGGAGAACATTATTGTGGTTTAGATAAATGGGATAGTACATATAAGCAGTGAGACAGGGAACACAATCAACTAGACGAAACAGAATATAACTTACAATGTGGTTCAGAGGACAGTTCACCACAGGAACTAAGTCACAGGTCACAAGACCTACACACCACGAGTACTTCTCCAAGCCAGTACTCTGCCCAATGTTTCCAACAGTCTCCTCCAGAGACTTCAGCAGCCTTCTCCTGAGCCCTGCACCCCAGCAGCAGCTCCTCTCGAAATGTCTCTGCTCAGAGCTCTGCACCCAGGCCAGAGCTCTGCCCGAATCTCCCCTGCTCAGCTGTTCCTTGGGCTTATATTGTCCTGAGAGCACCCCCCACAATGAGGTGTGCACACGTGGTGTTGATCTGACGCCGAGGTCTGACGCCGTCCAGAACAAAAGACCTCAGTCTTAAGCCAAAAAGGCGTGGCTGACAGACGTTTGCCAAGGCAAGGTGTGACCATATAATTGGTAAAATTAGATCTCCCCAGAGACCTCACAAGCCCAGCTGAACTACATCACATCCCCCTTTCTCCCCCAATTTAAAATATCTGAGAACTAGGACAATTTGTCCTAAGTTATTAGACTATTTTAATCCTAACCCCTTAAATCTATTACAGTACAAAGACAAAATTATACATAATACAAAATTATTCAATTACATATATTTCCCTCAACCTTCTCATCTACCACAAGGCAGCGTAATCAGTACACCTGGCAGTTGACCAGCATAACAGTTGCTCTTTGGTGCAAAGCCTCCTTACCCGTCATTTCTCCTTAAACCTAAATATCGGGCTCCAGTGCCTTCCCTACTTCTACTAGAAATGCACTAGCCGATACTAGTCACCCTCGCATGTTAACCATTGGGCCAAACCTCTCTAGGCTTCTTTGACGTGGAAAACTGCTCCAACGGGTTGCATTCTTTCAAGTAACTGCAACTGGACCACTTCACGACCACCAAGGTCGCATTTTCAGCACACTTCACATGCACACTACAACATCTGAAAATCGAGACAGGGTAGGCATCGCAGCTAAGACCCTCCATTATCCTATGCCATTACTAGGATTCACTGGCCTCATAAAACAAGGCGGCCATAATCACTGGACCGTATTCAAGGTCACCTTATTTCACACAGGTAACACTAACACTTCTGGCAAGTCAAAGTAGGCTGGGGACATCTCACACTCTCAATTGTCTCTCATGGAAGGCAGGACATCTCCGCATACCGGTCGTACAGGTTGACCAGCATGGCAGGATACACCTCCATACCGTCCTTGATAGCAGGCTGGTCCCAGCAGCCGGAGTCCATCTCCGCGGCTCACGTCCTTCCACATCTCCAAGGATGGCGGCTCTTTCATAGTAGATTCTCCTTTCCTGGCACACCAGCCAGAATCCCTCACACACCATTGCAGCATCACAGCACGGCCACAGCATATCCATCATCACAGCATGGCCGTATCACAGCAGCACACAGCACGTCCACAGCATCGCAGCACGGCTACAGCATCGCAGCACGGCTACAGCATCGCAGCACGGCCACAGCATCGCAGCACGGCTACAGCATCGCAGCACGGCTACAGCATCTCAGCATGACCACAGCATCGCAGCACGGCTACAGCATCTCAGCACGGCCACAGCATCGCAGCATGGCTACAGCATCTCAGCACGGCCACAGCATCGCAGCATGGCTACAGCATCTCAGCACGACCTCAGCATCGCCTCACAGCATCGCAGACAGCATCACAGCAGCCAACATCAGCAGTAGCAGGCTATGGTCAGTTGCTCGAGGTGAGGTGAGGTCACTTCAGGTCATCAACAGCAGGTGCGGTCACCCATCCCTGGAAACTGCGGGTAACTGGCGGTCTGCGGGTGATGGTCACAGAGGCTGGGTGACGCAGACACCCACTACACTGGATGACAGACCAGGGCAGCAATACATCTACTGGGGCACATCAACTGGGTGACTGGGCACATCAGGTGGATAATAATCTTAGGCAGCTCTTCAGTGGGTGACAGTTGTGGGTTAGTCTTCCAAGGCGGGCTGGGTGACTTCTCATTCCTAATATAGTTCAGAGGACAGTTCACCACAGGAACTAAGCCACAAGGTCACAAGACCTACACACCACGAGTACTTCTCCAAGCCAGTACTCTGCCCAATGTTTCCAACAGTTTCCTCCAGAGACTTCAGCAGCCTTCTCCCAAGCCCTGCACCCCAGCAGCAGCTCCTCTTGAAGTGTCTCTGCTCAGAGCTCTGCACCCAGGCCAGAGCTCTGCCCGAATCTCCCCTGCTCAGCTGTTCCTTGGGCTTATATTGTCCCGAGAGCACCCCCGACAATGTGTGCACACGTGGTGTTGATCTGACGCCGAGGTCTGACGCTGTCCAGAACAAAAGACCTGTCTTAAGCCGAAAAGGCGTGGCTGACAGACGTTTGCCAAGGCAAGGTGTGACCATATAATTGGTAAAATTAGGTCTCCCCAGAGACCTCACAAGCCCAGCTGAACTACATCACACTCTTCAGTCCTCAAGAAGCCACTCGGAAGTTTGTTCCAGTTCGTCCAAGACTGATCAGACCTGAAAAAATCAAATTTTCTAGGCGCTGTATGAACCCTACAGGTGAGGAATGTTTCCCCAATAATATATATATATATATATATATATATATATATATATATATATATATTTTTATTTTTAAATATAAAAATAATATAATATGCAGAAAAAGCACTGTAAAAAGAATAGTGAAACTCCAAGCGTTTTGCTACCTATTCTGTTACATTGATACATATTGGAATGACATGCGGAAGGAATAGTTCAGATGTTCCCTTTTTCTAGATAATGGAAGCAACGAGGATAGTAAAAGTGGACGAGGACCAGGTAGGCATCAAGGGGTTCTGGACAGGCGCGGGCATAGTCTGACAAATGGCCCCCCGGGATTTTAACCCCGCAATGCAAACTTAGAAGTTTTGGGGAAGGACAAAGAAGCCCGCAGGGGAGACAGTGAAAGGTCAAAGGCGCAAAACTCATAAAGGGAAAAAGTCTTGGGGGGGAAATCTCCCAGCCCCATCCCTGAACGCACATCAACGAATAACTGTTGCAGCAACGGGGCGCCTGGCAACCTGGAACAGCGTTTCGACATCTAAGTAAGGAGTCATTCAGGGCGCGTAAAACCGTGTACGTCAGGGCCCTTAGGGGCATGCAGCACCAGTATGGAACCCACACCCGTCATAGACGCAAGAAAATTAGAGAAATGCAAAATTTGCAAGAGACTAGACCCGGGGCAAGGGTATTTTCTACGAGGGGAAATTAAGGGAACTTATTCTGACAACACTGGAGGACAGGAAGATGAGCGGGCATGATAACGACATATAAAATACTGAAAGGTATTTATAAGGTAGATAGAGACAGAATGTTTCAGAGAGGGGACACAGCAACAAGGGGTCACAGCTAAAGTTGAAAAAATACTCAGGAGTTTGAAGTCCCGGGAAATTTTCGAATGGAAGTTAAATTTATCAGTCATAAGTTTAAGGAATGAAAGTTATGACGGAAAGATGTATGAGCGCAGGATCCCAAGCTTTAAAGAGGAAACGATAAAGCCAAAACCAAAAACAAAAAAACCAATACACCACAAACCCAAACTTAACACCCCTTAACCACAAATAAACCCCACACCCCACACACACACACACACACACACACACACACACACACACACACACACACACACCCTCGCCGCATTGTGTGTGTTGCTCATGATTGTAGTTTTTATTGTTAATATTATTTTTGAGGTTCCTGTGTGAGTCCTACATTTTATTTTTTCTCGCCAGAGCGCCAGACGATGAATCAGGTCAAAGCGTTTTTTCAAATCACAAAATTTCCTTTCGTACTCCACTACACCTACACCTCTCTGTGGTCCCCAGACCCGTGTTCTCTTGTTATTGATAATTACAGCAGACACTGCAACACCTGGCCCTTCACACCGGACATGTTAGGTCAGCTGGGACAAGACAGGTACACCTATTGTGCTGATGAAGCTGTGAGGATGTTACTTTTTAAAAGACTGAAAGGAATACCAGCGTATTTGATGGGACTACCTAGAACATGCTTTTCTTATAGTAAAGAAGATATATACGACCTTGGCGGAGAGGAATACAAAGGGAGGCATGATTATGGCATAAGAGGAATTGATATGGTAGATAAGTAGAGACTGAATTAAGAAATGCAAGATCAAGGGGACACAAGTGGAAGCTGGACATAGATGAACCATAGGGAAGTAAGGAAGCATTTAGCCTCAGGGTTGTTGAAAAGTTGAATCACTTGAAGAGGCAGAAGTGGAGGAAAATTGATAACTATTAGAATTCAAGAATAAATATGACATGGTCCAAGAGGCCAGAAATTAGTGACACCAGTCAAAATGGTCTTCAGGCGAAGCCAGGAGCTGAGTCTCGACCCCCGCAAACAGTACTCTGTGATCGCTGTAATAATAGTATATAATGCCTACATGATAAGGAAAACGGCACATGTGCAGCACCTGGGTATTTTTATTTGAAGACGTTACACACAGTATTTACAATACAAGGAGTGATTGGTCCAGTGCACTGACTTGGTAGCTACAGTATTATGGTTTGCTGAAGCTACTGAAACCCTGGTGTTAGTTCAGGAACAATTTCAGGACGACTGGTCGACTACGAACCACCCATCAGCAGCTTTGTTGAAAATGGTATAAAATACCGACAAGTTGAAGTAGTAATGAAATAAAGATGATGTAATCAGTCCATCAACCTTGGAGAAGAAGTATTTGAGGTTGTCAGTCCCTCAGCCTGGAGAAGAGTTCAGCTGATGTGAAGCTGAAGACTCCGTTCTCATGCTTCAGCTTCATATCATTCCATACCATGGAGCTGAACTCTTCTCCAGACTGAGAGACTGACCACCTCAAATACTTCTTCTCCAAGGTTAATGGACTGATTATATTATCTTTATTTCATTACTACTGCTGCCTTTGTATTTGACTGAAGAAGCCTACTGTGTAGGCGAAACGTATCATTAATAAAGATACCCAACTGTAGTGGTAATAGTGGTAGTTCTAGTTTATATCACAAATCCACTTGCATCTTTCGCATTAAATGTGAATGTACAGTTTCCAGTATGGTTTGGTTATATCTCAGACCACCTTTCTAGCTGTCAGTGTGGCCTGAGGGCCTGAAGGATGGGGAGAGAGCCTTCTGTTGTACTATACTTACCTCAGTTATCTGCGCTGAAGTAGAGGTAGCCTCAGTATAGTCCTTAATTAAGGTCTTCTGCTATCTCTTTTTCCCATTTAACACACCTCACACCCCATACACACACTACACCCCCACCACAACATCTCCCACACCCTCCACCATATGCCTCACACCCCACCTTTACAGAGCCCCCTCTCCCCCACCTGGCGTCACAGGCTCTGGGCAAGTTTTCCTAAATGTTCATTTTCTGGCCATTAGCCTCACGGGCCGTCCACTCTTCAGACAGATTATCCAGCCACTCTGGCAATTTTCAACCTGGCGGTCGCGGAATCTATACACACCGGCTCCTCTGAAAGAGTTGAATTGCCCTAATTTTCCCAGGCGAACTCGGGCGATGGGCTTATGCAAATTTTGGGATTTGTGGGGTTTTACAGTCGAGTTGCGGTGTGTGTGTGTGTGTGTGTGTGTGTGTGTGTGTGGTGTGTGTGGTGTGTGTGTGTGTGTGGGTGTGGGTGGGTGTGTGTTAACCGATTTGTATTTGCGGTGGTCGAGTACTGGCTTATGGTCCTACTTCTAGTTTTATCAGTTGATTTTACTGAGTTCTGACCTATATAGCCCGATCATGTTTGTTCTTGAAGCCGTGTTTAGTGATTTGTCTTCATCTGGTCAGATCCACTTACTACCCTAAGATTGAAAAAGGTACTTTATAATATCCCTACGAGTTATCTGAGTATTTTGTACTTCATGACCTTTGTCGTCATTTCTTCTAGTGTTGCTAGCCTTTAAATGTTTCCTCGTAGACCATTTTCCTCGGTTTCAGTACCAAGCTTGTTTGAAACTTTTGGATTTTCTCTGGTTAGGTATTCCCGAAGGGAAACCTTATAGTGGTTACCGATTTTTTTCTTTCTCTAAGGTTTTCGTTTATAACTTGAACGCCTCGTCTCATCGGCTTCAAATTTTCAACGCTGGATTAAAAATAACTATAGAGAGAGGCTCATGCAGCTGTTGGCTGGTGCAGGATTTCTCTGGTCATTGCCATACGGACCATTTTCCGTTGGGGTTTCTGTGCGATAATTTGAGAAAGCTTCTTATGTGAGGCTTCAGACTTTCAAACTTAAAAGATCTGGAGATCTTCCACCTCACCTTCGACAGTATTGAAGCTCCATTCTCATGCTTCAGCTTCATATCGTTCCAGACCATGGAGCTGAAATCTTCTTTAGGCTGAGGGATTGATCACCTCGTATATTTCTCCAAGATTGATGGACTGGCTACATCTTTATTTCACTTCTACACTTGCTGCCTCTATATTTGACTGAAGAAGCCTACTGTATAGGCGAAACGTTTCAACAATAAAGATACCCAACTGTTGCACATGTATCTTAATCATCAACTTGTCGGTATTTTATACTATTTTCAACATGTACTCTGTTCTGTTCCTTTTGCATGCATTAAGTAGAGGGTACTGGGCTTGCAGAATATGTGGATATCTTTGTCGGTTCTCCAAGCACATAGTTTTGTTACAGTGTTGGTCGTATATTCTGAATAGTTTTCTTCCTTCAAGGTTTTCGTTTATAACTTGAGAATGCCTTATCTGATCGGCTTCAAATTTTCCACGCTGCTGAACTGTAATAACTGTAATTACCGAACTATTATTGGATTGTTGGTGGAGGCTGTGATAGGTAAGGATAGTGGGAGTAGAGGTGTGCGTGGATGGGATAGGGAATTGAAGTGGTATATAGCGGGGTCAATGTGAGCGGTAATGTAATGGGAGAGAGAGAGAGAGAGATGGGGGGGGGAGGGCTGGGAAGGTGGTCGTTTTGAAGGCAGGCGTAAGAGGTCACCTGGAGAATTTAAAAAGAACCTTCATTACCAGTATAAATTCAATCAAGCTCCTAAATTATTGAGAACACTTGTCGTCCCGTGAACTGTACTTCCTGCAATGTAGGTGAAGAAGATAAATCTTAATTTGCATTTTGAAAATTCTTGAGGGTTTGGTCTTGAATCTGTACAACGAAATTTCTCCCAAGTAAAGCAAGAAGCTCGCAGACGGGAACAAATACTCCCAGTGAAAAGCAAGGGTGTAATGAGTACACTAAGTGTAAAGGAACCAAGACTTTTCAATAATCTTCCTTGAAGGAACGTGATAACTTAATCAAATCAGTTCCTGATCAGCCGGGCTGTGGTTCCTACGCTGAACTGCTTGCGGCCTGCACCAGAGGCTGATCAGGCCACTGTCACGGGGACAGTGACACCCGCAAGTGTCAGCAGATAATATACAGGAAAGGTTGCAAGATTCAGTGCATCTGAGGGATGTACTGAATCTTGCTTTTTCACCCATGATTCAGTGGTTATCTTTCTTTGATGAATAAGGCAAATATATAACACATAATATCTTTATTCTGAAGACGTTTCGCCATCCGGTGATTTTTGTCGATTCAATACAAAGGTTATTGAAGATTTTGAAACTAGAGACAGAAGATGTAATCAGTCCCTCAGTCTAGTTGTCGGTGCTGACCACCGTAATCTTATTCATCAACTTATCGGTATTATATACTATTACCATTACCATTCTTTGTCTTTTCAGCTCCTTCCACTTAAGCTTTCTAGCTTTCATTACTTTGTATGTCTAGCCCCTCTGTAGAAATATTTTTGTAGTACCTGAGTTTTGATTTTCAGTTTATTACTTGAACACTGTGATTGAAAGTCCCGTGTGTGTACTCGCCTAGTTGAGGTTGCGGGGGTCGAGTCCGAGCTCCTGGCCCCGTGTGTGTGTGTGTGTGTGTGTGTGTGTGAGTGATGGAAATTACTTCAGAGAAATTATCTTCGACAGCGATGGATATTATAATCAACTTTCATTAACATGTAATTAAACTTTCGCATATATTGTATTTCTCCAAACAGATCATTGCATTATATTTTTTTTTTCATCTGTAAATCTTCCTGCGAGATAAACTAATTTTTGGAAATTTGAATTCAGAAAGAAATGAGGAGCGCTTGCCCGCACATTTCCTCCAATTTTTCCCACCAGTATTTTCCGCCACTATTTCCCGCCAATATTTACTTGCAGTTTGAGGCGCGCGTTGGAGATATGCAGCGGCTGAGAGCATTTTCTCTTTCCTTCATATATTACCGACATTTGAGGGGAAAGTGCAATAAAACATCCCCAAGGCAGCCATTTCCGAAACCCAGAAAGCAAAGAAAATCAGCAACACATGGCCCCGATATGAAAATATAAAATTTGAAAGCGAGACTTGATGCTGCAAAGGTGCGGCTGCAGTCTTTACAAGACATAACATACTTAAAAATATATGTCTTAAGATTAATGTAATAAACTTAAAATAGTTTTCTGTAAGTGTGGCTTTAACTGCCATGACGCTGCAGGAGGTCGTCTTTCTCCTGCGAGTCTCTGTCGTGTTTTCACATTTTCACAAAATATTCTACGTTTTTCCCTGCCAGCTTATGAGCAGCCTCCCACAGTCTTCATTGCTCGAGTGTTAGCAACATAATACTGTGGTTGACGAGGAGCCTAAAGTCCTGGATTCTTAAAAATTTCTTCCAAAACGACATGACCAACAACCAATTCAGCCTGCAAAAGGCCATGCAATCTGCAGGGGAAGATTATCGCTGCTTGCAACTCTCTCTTATTCACGGTTATTAGGAAAATGTAATTAACATTAATATTTACGAACGGATTTTGAGAATCAGATTAGCCAGACTTTGTTTTCGAGGTGGGATGCACTGTAACTGTACTTTGAAAGAGGGGCGGGGTTGATAACGTGTCGCTTTGAGGGGCTGTTGGAATGTTATGTCCGTGCATTTCTGGAACAGCACATGGCAACCAGTGATGGTGAATGTATTTTATTCTGTTGTGAGAAAGACGAATGCAAACATAATCTTCTGATATTCACAGAGTGGAGTAATTTCACTACTACACTCTGGAAAACTAAGAAGTGTTATCTGGAAAATAGTACAAATGTAAGGGAGGTGAGTGACTGACTACTTCCTAACATCTCTGAGAGATTGTGCACCTCAGAATTACACATTCCACTGTCTCCAGTATTATATTAATTGCCTATATTTGAGTGAAGAAGCCCGCTGCATAGGCGAAACGTAAAGATAGCCAAATGTTGTGCGTATGTTTCGCTCATCACAGCAGTTAAATTATCTCGACGGCAGGGGAAATAAGACACGCTTTGCAATTTTCTTCTCTATTCTAAAACATTATATACTAACAGTATCTGTTAAAGCAAACAGATCGTGCGGATGGAGAACGTACTGAGAATGCCCACTGGTTAGATCATTGCAAACAACCAAGTTAGTGAGTTAGTGAAAATGCCTAAAAATCCCTCACTTGTAGTAACAGGATTGCAGGCAAGAAATTTACGTTCTAATTAATTTATTATCGGAAAATACTGGAGAAACTCCTTCCAGATCTGCACAGAGCAGTCTGTTGTGTCGACTAAAGCAATAGAAGACATTGTAGACTCTGCAAAGCATCTCGAAAAACATGGTTGCTATAAGTGCACTAAGAGATAAGCTTGAGCACCCCTCATCAAATATGATGACTTACTAATAACTGCCTAAATATCTTAAAAAAGAAGCCTTTCCTGATGTAGGCACTTAAGCCAGTCTGGCTTAAGTGCCTACATCAGGACTGCTTGCCGCTGGAAACATTAGGTTAGTTGATCAGACCTACGAGTAGGAGATCTGGTTCCAGTTCAGAGATGATCAACTGCACCCGAGACCATGAAGAGATAATCAACAGGTGTGTAGGTAATCTCTTCCTTCTTTTCTTTTTTCATTAACTTCCTCGCGTCTTAACTTTCTCCATTCATTCGTCTTCTTATTCCTTGTATATCACTTTTATTTTTATGCTTTTTACCTTACATCTTCCGTCTTTGCGTTTATTCCCTAATCCATACCTCCCTTTCTTCTCTTTTCTTCCTTCCCCCTCTTTATCTTCCTTTCCCCTGATTATACTTTCATTTTTCATCTCCCTGTCTCTCTCTCCCTCTTTCCGTTCACCCTTAATCCCTCCCTCCCTCCCCACTTTTGTCCTATTCATGCTTTATTGGTTGCTATTTACACATTCCTTCCTGTTTTCTTTCATCCAACGTCCTCTTGTGTTCTTCAGCCTCTTGCTTGTGTAGCCTCGTACCCTTGATTCTTTCCCAGCTCCTACTCTCTTTGCTCCCCTCACCCCTGCTCCCCTCACCCCTCTCCCCTCACCCCTGCTCCCCTCAACCCCTGTCCCTCCCTCTCAACCCCTGCTCCCCTCACCCCTGCTCCCCTCACCCCTGCTCCCCTCACCCCTGCTCCCCTCACCCCTGCTCCCCTCACCCCTGCCCCCTCAACCCTGATCCCCTCACCCTGCTCCCTCACCCCCTGCTCCCTCACACCGCTCCCCTCTACCTTCCCCCTGGGGAGTGTTTTCGGTACACTATCCTTCGCCTTCACCAGAAGTATCAGACACACCCCACCAAAATTTTAGCAGCAAATCTTATTCGTGATCGAGAGGCTTGATATGTGGCCTCTTGGGCTATATCATATCTACTCTTGAAGTTGTGTACTGAATTTGCCTCGACCACTGCCTCATCCAAGTCATTACACTTTTCAACTACTTTGAAACTAAATAATTCCTTACATTCCTATGGTTCTTCAATGTCGTCAGCTTCGTTCTGTGTCCACTTGGTAGTGATCCTGTAATTCAGTTTGTTGCAGTCTGCTCTGTCAAGTCCTCTTAAGATTTTTGTATACCGTAATCATGTCTTTCCTTGTCCTTCTCTCCGCTAAGATTGTCAGGTTCAGTTTCTTCAACCTCTTCACATAGCGACTTTTTCTTGGTTCTGGTACTTGTCTGTTTGCAAATCCTTAGACCTTTATGCTGTTCTTCACGTCCTTGACTAGGTGTGGGCTCCATGCGGAGCGCGTACTGGGTGATTTGGCTTATCTCTGTGATTATATAATATATATATATATATTAAATATATTATTATGTATTATATATATATATATATATATATATATATATATATATATATATGGCACTGGAGAATTATTTATTCAAGATCTTGAGTACTAGTTTGAGGTTTGCTAATCTTGCATCTGCCGCTGATCTTACACGGCTTGTGTGTATTTCTGGCGATATACTTGATGCCATATTCACCCCCAGACCCATTTCATTCTCAGATAATTGCAGCTTCTCTCCGCCGATGCTGTACTCTGTGTCTGGTCACCTTCTCCAAATCGAATGAACATGCATGTGTTTGGGCTGAACTCTAGAAGTCACTTGCTTGACAACATTTGTACTGTTGGTCTCAATGGGCTCATCACTGTCCTCTCCTGTTCACATTCTTGTTAGTTTTACGTGATCTGCGAACAGTGACACATAGGACTCTGTTCCCTTTGATAAATCTTTCACTTTTATTAGGAGCAGTAGAGGTTCTAGCATTGATACTTGCGGAACCCCTCTCGTTACTCCTTCAAATCTCATGTCTCATCCCTGTTATTCAGTCTTCTGTCCTTCGAGTACTGCTGACCCACTAGAGCACTCTGCCTTTTATAAACCCTGCCTTTTTTTTTTTAGCAAAATTGGACACAGCAGTGTGCTGTTGCAATATTTTATATGATTGCTACACAGTAGGAAGAAAAGCTATGCTTTCCTGTCGTATTCCATCTCACAGGATGGGTCACATACATAGTGCTGAAATCTGTCAGTCTGAGCTGGGAGACTTCGGTAGGGCAATGAGGATATCGTCAATTATGTCAATAAGGGTTCATCTGCTACGGGAGGTTCAAAGGTTTCGTTCTAGCATAGTTGGAGTTGTGATAAATGGTTTAAAAAACCGACAAGTTGAAGATTGAGACACTTATGCAACATATGGGAATCTTTCTGCTTTGTATTGGACTGATGAAGCCACTGTGTGGCGAAACGTTTCCTCAATAAAGATTCCCATATATTGCATAAGTGTCTCAATCTTCAACCATAGTTGGAGTTGCTGATGGGGTGTGTGGAGGGGGGTGAAGCGAAGAGGTTGGTTGGAGGGGGGAAGGTTGGACCTCCTACGACCCATTTTTCTTCCCCATGACCAGATCCATTTGCGGTGGGACACTTGCTGCTGCTGGAATAGTGTATACTCGTCTATTTGTGGTTTCAGGGGTCGATTCATAGTTCCTGGCCCTGTCTCTTCACTGGTCGCTACTAGGTCCACACTGTCCCTGCTCCACGAGCCTTATCATACCTCTTCTTACCCTCTGTGTGTGTGTGTGTGTGTGTGTGTGGTGTGTGTGTGTGTGTGTGTGTGTGTGTGTGTGTGTGTGTGTGTACACCTGGCTGGCGCCTGGCCAGGTGTGAGAGCTTGCACGTCCTCCACGTAATTAGGAAGCTATTTCATTCCTCCCTCCCCAGCCTTTATTTTACCCCCAACACCCCACTGTCCACCACCCACGAAATCTTATCACCTGTGGATGGTGCCCCTATCTCACAACCCAGGGGATGGTGCCCCCACATCACTGCCCAGGGGATGGTGCCCCTGTCTCACCACCCAGGGGATGGTGCCCCTGTCTCACCACCCAGGGGATGGTGCCCCCACATCACTACGCAGGGGATGGTGCCCCTATCTCACTACCCAGGGGATGGTGCCCCTATCTCACTACCCAGGGGATGGTGCCCCCACCTCACCACCCAGGGGATGGTGCCCCTATCTCACTACCCTGGGGATGGTGCCCCTATCTCACTACCCTGGGGATGGTGCCCCACCTCACCACCCAGGGGATGGTGCCCCTATCTCACCACCCAGGGGATGGTGCCCCCACCTCACCACCCAGGGGATGGTGCCCCCACCTCACCACCCAGGGGATGGTGCCCCACCTCACCACCAGGGGATGGTGCCCCCACCTCACCACCCAGGGGATGGTGCCCCCACCTCACCACCCAGGGGATGGTGCCCCCACCTCACCACCCAGGGGATGGTGCCCCACCTCACCACTCAGGGGATGGTGCCCCTATCTCACCACCCTGGAGATGGTGCTCCTATCTCACCACGCAGGGGATAGTGCCCTCACCTCACCACGCAGGGGATAGTGCCCCCACCTCACCACCCAGGGGATGGTGCCCCCATCTCACCACCCAGGGGATGGTGCCCCCATCTCACCACCCAGGGGATGGTGCCCCCACCTCACCACCCAGGGGATGGTGCCCCCACCTCACCACCCAGAGGATGGGACTCCCACATCACCACCCAGTGGATGGTGCCCCCACATCACCACCCAGTGGATGGTGCCCCCACATCACCACCCAGTGGATGGTGCCCCCACGTCACCACCCAGGGGATGGTGCCCCCACGTCACCACCCAGGGGATGGTGCCCCCACATCACCACCCAGGGGATGGTGCCCCCACATCAACACCCAGGGGATGGTGCCCCCACATCACCACCCAGGGGATGCATCCTCCCTCTGGATCCTGCCGCTCTCCCTCCCACTGTCTCGATTCGAATCTTTCCCATTTTGGGTGCTGCCCCTTCCTCCCTCCCTCCTGTGGGAGAGTCTACCTGGAGGGTGTTCCGGGGGTCAGCGCCCCCGAGGCCCAGCCCTTGACCAGGCCTCCCGGTGGATCAGGGCCTGATCAACTAGGGTGTTCGGGCACTGACTTTACGTATCTGTTCATCTCCCTCTTGAAGGCAGCCAGGGGTCTATTGGTAATTTTCCTTATGCTTGGTGGGAGGCTGTTGAACAGTCTTGGGTCCCGGACACTTATTGTTTTTCTCTCTTAGTGTACTAGTGGCGCAACTTCTTTTCATTGTGGGTATATTGCACCGTCAACCCAGTCTTTTGCTTTCGTTGGGAGTGATTTCTGTGTGCAGATTTGGGACCAGTCCCTCTAGGATTTTACAGGTGTAGATTATGATATATCTCTCTCGCCTGCGCTCCAGTGAGTACAGATCAAGTGATTCCAAGCGTTCCCAGTAATTAAGGTGTTTGACGGGACTTACTGCAGTAAAGGTTCTCAATACACTCTAGATCTGCGATTTCACCTTGAATGGAATTGTAAGTGTACAGCAATATTCCAGCCTAGAGGGAGGTAGACTTCTTCCCTGATTTTACTCCTCTAGATTATTTTCTTCTCTCCATGCTACTTATATATTATACAAAGAGGTATTCCTCACTTACCCGAGAGAGAGAGAGAGAGAGAGAGAGAGAGAGAGAGAGAGAGAGAGAGAAAGAAAGAAGCAAAGTACCTGTAGGTTTTCTGTTTACCTGTGGTCTCTTCCACGGAAACCGCCCCAGCGGCCCAGTCCCAGACCAGGTTTCCTGGTTGCTGGCCTGATCGATCAAGCTGTTGGTGCCGAAGTACTTCTAAACCTTGATATTACAGACAAGCAAATAAGCTTAAGACTGTGAGCATTAGTCACAGGTATTGAGGGTGAGGGAGGTGTTTTGTTCGTCAGGAAAGTGCTTCTGAACGCGAGTGTTTGTCAGGTAATGACCTGCTCGTTGTTTAAGCCACCGCTAGCTTACCATTGCTATATGCCCGTGGTTAAGTCACCGCTGGCTTACCAGTGCTGTATACCCGTGATTAAGTTACCACTGGCTTACCAGTGTTACCCGTGGCTAAGCTACCACTGGCTTACTAGTGTTACTCGTGGTTAAGCCACCACTGGCTTACCAGTGTTACCCGTGGTTAAGCTACCACTGGGTTACTAGTGTTACTCGTGGTTAAGCCACCACTGGCTTACCAGTGTTACCCGTGGTTAAGCCACCACTGGCTTACCAGTGCTATATACCTGTGGTTAAGCCACCTCTAGCTTACCAGTGCTATATACCCGTGATTAAGCCACCTCTGGCTTGTCGGTGCTGGATTTTCACTCTGTTTAAAACAAGAGAAGTTCACTTTCTGGTGTCGCCATTCTTGTCGAGCAGCTGTAGTTGTTGTATTAGTAGGAACAGTAGTAGTAGTGGTAGTAGCAGCAGTAGTAGTGGTAGTAGCAGCAGTAGTAGTGGTAGTAGCAGCAGTAGTAGTGGTAGTAACGGTAGTAGTAGTGGTAGTAACGGTAGTAGCAGCAGTAGTAGTGGTAGTAACAGCAGTAGCAGCAGCAGCAGCAGCAGCAGCTGCAGCAGCTGCTGTCACCATAATAATCATAACAGTCATTTGGATGTAACAGTCACGAGGTTGTAAATGTCACGGGGATGTAAATCAGTAATGGCGTGGTAAAAGACTTATGGGGCTGTAAATCAGTCACGGGGATATAGAGCAAGTAAGTCACTTGGGTGTAAATCAGTCGCAGGCCTATAAATCACGAGGCTTAAGTCACGTAACTGTAAATCGTTTACGAGGTTGTGAAATCGGTCACCGATGCTATAAATCAGTCACGGCGCAGTTGGAGTTTCGAAGAACGCGCAAACATAACAAGGGCTGTAAATTACCACCATTTTCTGTAAATTCAAAGCTCTGGATCGCAGATAAAGTTGTATCTCAAAAATCAAGTGCTCTTATAGCGCTCTACGGGCTCATACGGGTTTAGCAACAGGTAGACTCTAGTTGTTATTGGTGTTCTTGTTCTAGTTACTAGCACAAGAAAACCAATAATAATATAATATCTTTATTAATGTATTGTAATAATGTAATGTATACATTAATAATGACCTTGAATACAAGCTTCAAGGTTCTGTATTATGTATCGCGTATGACTTGTGTATTATGTGGTCTTTGAAGTGAAATATTTTGAAATTACTATAAAATAAGGCACTTTGGAAAGGCCTTTCCAATAAGGTACTTTGGCAATGACCTTTCAAATTAGGTACTTTGAAAATGGCCTTCTTATAAGGTATTTTGTAAATGCCTTTCATAATAAGGTACTTTGAAAGGTCTTTGAAATAACTTTGGTGAACAGTAGTTACAGTAGTAAATGGTGTGGGGCATTTAATTACAAGATATGGTGTGGGTGTAAATGATGTGGGTGTAAATGATGTGGGTGTAAATGAAGGGTGTTGGGAGTGTCAATGAAGGGTTTTTGGGAGTGTCAATGAAGGGTGTTGGGAGTGCCAATGAAGGGTGTTTGGGAGTGTCAATGAAGGGTGTTGAGAGTGTCAATGAAGGGTGTTTGGGAGTGTCAATGAAGGGTGTTGGGAGTGTCAATGAAGGGTGTTGGGAGTGTCAATGAAGGGTGTTGGGAGTGTCAATGAAGGGTGTTGGGAGTGCCAATAAGCCTGACATCTATAGTGGGCAAGTTATTAGAATCGATTATAGCTGACATTATCAGAAGTCACCTTGAAAAGCATAACTTGATAAATGAATCTCAGCATGGATTCACGAGAGGTCGTTCCTGCCTGACAAACTTGCTGACGTTCTTTATTGTTTATTTGGATTTTAGTAAAGCCTTCGATAGAGTACCTCACAAGAGACTCTTAAGAAAAGTGGCAGCTCATGGTATAGGAGGTAAAGTTCTAGCATGGATTGAGGCATGGCTTACCAATAGAAAGCAGAGAGTTACCATTAATGGAGTGAAATCTGAATGGGGATTAGTCACTAGTGGCGTTCCAAAAGGATCAGTTTTAGGCCCTCTCTTGTTCATAATTTACATTAATAACCTTGATGAAGTGATTACGAGTGACATGAGTAAATTTGCTGATGATACAAAGATAGGCCGTATAATTCACTCTGAGGAGGATATCAATGAACTCCAGGACGATTTGGACAAATTAATGTCTTGGTCTGAAAAATGGCAGATGAAGTTCAATGTGGATAAGTGTAAGGTACTTGCCCTTGGTAATGAAAATAACCCTAGAAGCTATAATCTAGGTGAAGTAGAGCTTGATCATACAGAATGTGAAAAAGACTTGGGAGTCATGGTAAGCAGAAATCTAAAGCCAAGACAGCAGTGCCTTAGTGTGCGCAACAAGGCCAACAGATTACTTGGATTTATCTCAAGAAGTGTGGGGTAAGACACATATGCAACAGTTAGGTATCTTTATTATGAAACGTTTCGCCTACACAGTAGGCTTCTTCAGTCGAGTACAGAAAAGTTGATAGAAGCAGAAGATACTTGAAGACGATGTAATCAGTCCATCACCCTTAAAGTTTTGAGGTGGTCAGTCCCTCAGTCTGGAGAAGAGCATTGTTCCATAGTATGAAACAATATGGAGAAGTATAAGTAACAGAAGTCCAAAAGTTATTTTACAGCTCTATACATCACTAGTGAGGCCTCATTTAGATTATGCTGTTCAGTTTTGGTCCCCTTACTACAGGATGGATATAGACTCATTAGAGAACATACAGAAAAGAATGACTAAAATGATTTACTGTGTAAGAAACCTCCCGTATGAAGATAGACTCAAAGCTTTAAATCTCCACTCTCTGGAGAGGCGTAGAATAAGGGGAGATATCATTGAAGTGTATAAGTGGATGACGGGCATAAACAAGGGAGACATTATTTTTAGATGAATGGTTCAGAGAACCGACATGTTGATAAATTAGACACATGTGCAACTCTTGGGTATGTAAAGTAAAAGGACACAAGTGCAACTAATGTGACATTTATTGTGGCTGCTTCTCTGCTCATATGCCGTATTCTATTCAAGACTAATGGACTGACCACAGTGTCTGTCAGACACTGCAACATCATGGAATCTTGGTACAAAGACTTCAACGCTTGCCCAAACCTTTGGACGATGACCTACTTACATTAGTGGCAGATCCCACTAAGATCCCGCCTCCTCCTGCTTCAACTCATCTCACCGCAGTATATAAGCCACCTCTCTGGCCCTATGCTGCACTTACTACAAGAGTGATGGACTGAACACATCGATTCCAGGTTGAGGGACTGATTACCTCATACTTCTACTCTCCTTACCCATTTCTACTTTGTATTGGACTGATGAAGCCACTGTGTTCAGAATACGGCATACGTGCTGAGAAGGAGCTTATAAACCATTGGCAGGAGAGGTGCAGCAGTCATAGGTAGTGTAACATTTGTTCAATGTTGAAGTAGGTCGTGCCCAAGAATTAGGCAAGCTTGCCTAATTCCCAAGTATTAAGATCCCAAGAAGTTGCAGTGTCTGACAGGTTTTAGATGAATGGTTCAGAGAACCGACATGTTGATAAATTAGACACATGTGCAACTCTTGGGTATCTTTATTGAGGAAACGTTTCGCCACACATTGGCTTCATCAGTCCATACATAGGAGAAACTTGAAGAACAGGAGGTGAATGAGGTAATCAGTCCCTCAACCTTGAGTCGATGTGGTCAGTCCATTAGTCTTGAATAGAATACGGCATATGAGCAGAGAAGCAGCTTATAAACTGATGAAGCCACTGTGTGGCGGAACGTTTCCTCAATAAAGATACCCAAGAGTTGCACATGTGTCTAATTTATCAAGGGAGATATTAATAAAGTACTGAGGGTGTCGAACCAGGTAAGAACCAGGAATAATGGATTTAAGTTGGATAAATTTAGATTTAGAAAGGACATAGGTAAGTACTGGTTTTCTAACAGAGTTGTCGATGCGTGGAACAGTCTTCCCAGTGGGGTGATAGAGGCTAGGACCTTGGGTAGCTTTAAGAAGAGACTGGACAAATATATGAGTGGGAGGGGCTGGGTTTGATTGGTGTCAAGGGGTACGGGAGTTATTTCTTGGGAAGCTTTAGGTAGTAGTCGTTTTGATAAGGACCTGCCTGGCATGGGCCAGTAGGCCTTCTGCAGTGTTCCTCCATTCTTATGTTCTTATGTGTTTGGGAGTGTCAATGAAGGGTGTTGGGAGTGTCAATGAAGGGTGTTTGGGAGTGTCAATGAAGGGTGTTTGGGAGTGTCAATGAAGGGTATTGGGAGTGCCAATGAAGGGTGTTTGGGAGTGTCAATGAAGGGTGTTGAGAGTGTCAATGAAGGGTGTTGAGAGTGTCAATGAAGGGTGTTTGGGAGTGTCAATGAAGGGTGTTTGGGAGTGTCAATGAAGGGTGTTGAGAGTGTCAATGAAGGGTGTTTGGGAGTGTCAATGAAGGGTGTTGAGAGTGTCAATGAAGGGTGTTGAGAGTGTCAATGAAGGGTGTTTGGGAGTGTCAATGAAGGGTGTTTGGGAGTGTCAATGAAGGGTGTTTGGGAGTGTCAATGAAGGGTGTTTGGGAGTGTCAGTGAAGGGTGTTTGGGAGTGTCAATGAAGGGGTTTGTTTGGGAGTGTCAATGAAAGGTGTTGGGAGTGCCAATGAAGGGTGTTTGGGAGTGTCAATGAAGGGTGTTTGGGAGTGTCACTGAAGGGTGTTTGGGAGTGTCAATGAAGGGTGTTTGGGAGTGTCAATGAAGGGTGTTTGGGAGTGTCACTGAAGGGTGTTTGGGAGTGTCAATGAAGGGTGTTTGGGTAGTGTCAATGAAGGGTGTTTGGGAGTGTCACTGAAGGGTGTTTGGGAGTGTCAATGAAGGGTGTTTGGGAGTGTCAATGAAGGGTGTTTGGGAGTGGATCAAGGTGGAATGTGTTGAACAAGGGTAGACCTGCTCACCTTCATGAGCTGAGGAGGAGGAGGGGGAGGAAGAGGTTGGGAAGGAAGTAGCAAGGAGGAGGGAGAAACGAGGAAGGAAGTATTAAGCATGGAGGGTGTGGCCTGCCTAGCACCGCCATCATAATTACCACACCTCGTTTCCTCACTAATTATCTTCCACCGCTGTCTTCAGCTCTATTTTAATTACTGTATCTTTTTCACTCCCCGTCCATTGAGGCTGCGACACAAGGACGTGCAACACAGTGCAACATATAAGCGTGCACATTTCAGCGTTTCCTGGAATTACTCAGCCACCACGTCGGGCGTTCTTTTTTAATTTACTTTGTTTTTAAATGCAAGTTTTTATATGGTTATGCAACTTAGCCAACCTAACATAAAGATAATAACAGCTCTATTCTGCTTTAAGGATGTCATTGATCGCCTGGGTACTCTGCCCGGCACAGACTCTTCGAGCAACATAACTGGTCAAGGGTTTACTTGGAGTGTGTTTAGAGGGTCAGCGCTCTTACTCCCAGACCAGACCTTCCAGTAGATGAGGCCTGATAAACCAGGCTGTTACTGCTGGCCGTACGCAGCCCGGCGTACGAACCACAATCCGACTAATCAGTTCTCTCCTGAAAATAGGGATCTATTGGCAATCCCTCTAATGTATGGTGGGAAAGTGTTGAGTAACCTTGGGCCCCTTACACTTAGGTTATTACTCACTATACTCATGGCACCTCTCCTTTTCTCTAGGGATATTTGCTACCGTGTGCCTTGCCCCCTGCTTGCGCTTTGAATGATTTAAAAAACTGAAAGTAAAATTGACGTACCTTAAATATACTCTGGAAGCGAAGTTAAAGCACAAGCATTTATATATGTATATATATATATATATATATATATATATTATATATATATATATATATATATATATATATACTACTCTACAAAGATGGCAGCGAAATTACTAAACACGTGGAATAGCAACAGTTGCATAATCCAGGGCAACATGGGTTTAGAGTGCACAACTTCTCGTTGAATCATGGGTTTAGATGCACTGGAAGACGAACAGAATGCAGATGTAGTAAATATCTGCACTTCTGTTTGCAAAAACATTCGACAAGGGATATCGTAGTATAATAACGCATAAAATGTATGCGAAAAGAATAACTGGAAAAACGGGCAGGTGATTTTTTATTAGTTTTCTAAACAAATCTGACACAAAGAGTAACAGGTTGCAGCAGTGAAGAGCTCTATTCTCTCTCTCTCTCTCTCTCTCTCTCTCTCTCTCTCTCTCTCTCTCTCTCTCTCTCTCTCTCTCTCTCTCTCTCTCTCTCTCTTCATTATTATTATTATTATATCCGTCATAGATATAAAAGTCTTAGCCCAGTATCATCCTTTGCAGAATATACTAGAACGTGGGTCACAGAAAATAATTACTCCACCATGGAAAAAATTAGACTAGAACAGAGTCTAAAGCAAATTTCAATCATCTCAGTTGAGCGGAAGGGAAATGTGAAAGACCCAGAAGTGATAATGTCAGAAGTTCTCACGTTCGATGATCACATTAGTGTTGCTGTCATAAAAGGAAGGGAATTGATAGGCTAGATAACTAGAATCTTTAAGATGAATGAGGTACCTTTATCGCCTGTGTTCCAAGGAGTACAGTTTAAGGGACTTCTGGCATTCCCATTAATTTAGGTGATAAACTGAATTTATACTAATGTTAGTCTACAGCAGTATTCCAGTCTAGAGAGAACAGATGACTTAAAAAGCATCATTACTGGTTTGGCATTGTTTGTGTTGAAGGGAGAGAAATTGTTACATTTGCAATAGCGCGAAACTCCATTATTTGGTTGCTCAATCTGGCCCTGGGAGTGAAGTGAGGAAGTTGAAGCGTAGTTATTACCCTCACATATGGTAGAAACTGACTTGGTGCACAAAAAACCTTTATAGACAACGTTTTGCTCTGGATAGAGTTTTGTCAAGCTCAGGTCATCTGCACTAGCAGGTTTTTCCCATAGTCCCAGTGTGGCCTGTTCATACTGCAGTATGTTGAGTAAGAGTTCCCGTCTTCAACATCTTCAGTACCGGCGGTGCAGCATGGTAAGTGTGTCTCATGCTCACTGGGTCGGTAGTTCCATCTCGCAGTACTTTATATTGTTAGTCACATATGCGTGGCATTTGTTAAATTTAGAGATGGAGAGGGGGGGAATAAAGAGAAAAAAAGAAAGGGTGTGAAAGACAGGGAGTGGAGGAAAGGGGGGAGGGAGAAATTGAGTGGGGGAGACGATAGGGAGAAAGAGGGAGAGGAAGGGAAGCTATATGTAGTCCAGCCACTGCTATGCTCATATAGTTTTATGGTCGCGCTGGCCGCCGCCTAGGGAATAAATTTCAAGATTACTAAGGATTTTCCCTGGCTTGTATAATGTTAATCTGCCAAGCATAGACTGGTCTCCCTGCCTTGTCTTAGTCCGGGTAATATTAAGAAAACCTCTATCGCCAGATTTTACAATTTGGGGAAGGAGGAATTGGGTCTTTCCCACGAGAAATAGGGTTAAAACATACCCACGAAAAATACTCAGAGTTAAAAACGTGTCCAAGATAATTATTCAAAGTTAAATCGTACCCAAGAGAAATGTTTATAATGTACCCAAAAGAAATACTCGGCTTTTAAACGTACCCAAGATAAATATTCATACTTAAAAGGTACCCAAGATAAATATTCAGAATTGAAACGTACCCAAGAGAAATATCTAGTTAAATCGTACCCTCGAGAAATATTCGGAGTTAAAAACGTACCCAGAATCTTCCAAGTGGTAAATGAGTGAGGATCCCTGGATGGGAATTAATCTTTTGTTTACTCTGGTATCGCTCGTGTTATTGAAGCTTAGTCTAGAGGACCTGCGTTGATGACTGACTCCTGGAGTTGTCTGAAGAATATGTGTTGATGACTAACTCCTGGAGTTGTCTGAAGGATCTGCTCTAATGACTGGTTCCTGGAGTTGTCTGAAGGACTTGTGCTCATAACTGACTCCTGGAATAAATTGGAAATCTTGCTCTGAAACTCCAACAGTAGACTAGTATACCTACTTATATGATTAACAATTCGCAAACAGGCGAAATTATTTGCAAACATTGTCTCTACGTGACTCAAGAAATCGTAATGACACGATTGCAAACAAACCATACCGCGGGTTCAATCCCGGCCGGGGATATGGTTTGGGATGGATTGTCTCTACGTCCACAGCAGGACTCGAGCCTACGAACTCTGTATCAGAGTCCACAATACTTTACCACAGAGCCAGACCCCAGAAAATATATGCAGTAATCACGGACACACGACAAGAGATACAAAATAACCACAGCGAAAAGTTGAATGATAGGTCTAGGCCATTCGTGTTTCAGCCACACTTTTTCAAGAATTTGCAGTGTTACAAAGGGAAGAGTGAGTCCAGGTAGATGTGTCCGGAAGAATACCTGAGAGTCAGATAAGTCTGGTGCCTAACAGTCTGGTGCCAGGTGACGGAAGTTAGAAGAAGTATATGAAGAACCAGTAGGAACAGACAGCCCAGTTCATAAGCAATGATTATGTAGTAATAACCAAGAAAATATATCGCAAGTGACATGTCATTTATCAAGAAAATGCCGTCAAATTTCCATATGGTTTCACTATAATGGAACCTAAATTCTGATTACTTGTGTTTGAGGGAATGTGCTTTGGGAATTTCCCTAACGAATTAGTCACCTAAATTCAATGTGCTTAACAGGAAATTAGCAGTTATTGTTTTCAAATGGAAATATATCATTTTAGTCAGTGACAATGTATTTTTTTGTAATTTATTGTGGAAGACCTTATTCATTGTCATGGAAACTTCCATGGCCATTGAACATTCTCTTTATTAAATGCATGTTATCTAATTAACAGCGAAATATTCATCTCTATAGATCTCCAGGTCATTAATCCACTAGATCTAAGAAACTGGCTTAAAACAGTATGTATTGTTTCGCAACTGTTATTTATCCAAAATGGGAATTAAAATAAATAGATGGTGGATATGTCGTGGGGGTTCGGAAGGAGATATGATGGTTGAAGATAAACACACTTGTTGGATGGTAACACTATATATATTGTCAGACTGTGGTAAGGGAAGGGGCCCAGCCTGCCTGTTACTGCCTGGTGTAGGTCTCCGCGTGGACTGAGGAATTTACAGAGGTACTCACGTACATATGCGCATCCCGTGACGTCACACAGTTACTATGCCTAGTAGGGATCTTCTATATAAAACACATGGATGGTACTATGATACTCAGCTAAGCTATACAACACATGTAAGGGGGATCAGCAACTATGCTGACAGCTCGGTCATGTTACGTATGTCGTTTTCGATAACACTACTATGCTATAGGCTGAACAGGCAGGTGGTTCTGGGCTGATTCTATACAATAACAAAGACATATATAACTTAGAACTAATGGATGGTATCATAATGGGTGTTAACGTAATGAGTTTTAACGTAATGCATTACAAATTATAAGAACAAATCATGGTATAATATAGGATGGAATTGATCGATCGATCTGTATTCATGCACTCTACGGATTCTGAGGAAGAATAAATATATATTTACAAAGTGGAAGTAATTAACAGCAAAATCTGGTGCACACAGATCAGTATTGCTAAATTCTCAGAATTCAGAGGGAACGTGAACACAAAAATTTCTGACAAACTGATCAGCTAATAACAAAACACACAGTTGACAGTTTCATTCATCTCTGACATCTAATTATACAGGCTGTTTACATTTAAACCCAATTCTGCGAGGGGTAAGGTTTACGTATGCAGAATGGTTATCATCTCTGGGAGGATCGAATTCCTCTGCAATGGCTAACACATGCCTTGACTGAGGGAGATCTGAACGAGTATCTACAAAAGATACAACTACATTCACTAGTGACTCTGGAATTACTAACTATTCTGCTAGGAGTACTCAACTCGACTGTTCGATACAGTAATTCTTGGCTCATTACAAAGTCACTAATGGGTGCTGGTGGCTTCACAGTCAGAATAAGATCTTCCTGGAGCAGGAATCGAATCACACCAGAACACAAGGGATCGGTTCTTTCTTGCTGGAGGAATGAATAAACTCGGTGGAGTGGATGACTCCCCCCAGTTGAAAAAATAACGCTATAACACTCAATATGAGCAAGGGAGAACGAATCTACTATCTCTCACTGCAAGCACTGGGGAAAAGAAATGAACACGATCAACAATACTGATATTCAATCTGAGTCACACACAGTTATGTACAATAGCTTCAGTTATAAATGAATGAAGTTTGAACAATCCTAAGCTGTTAATATATACTGAAAGGTTATCATGTTTTATAATATCCGATTCCAAGATATTTCTTTCCAGCTAAGATAAACTGGAAACTAAAATTTTGGCTTCTGACCCTTCTGTAGGATTATTGCAAGCACTTGTGTGGTTTAATATAACGTTAGATTCATGTTCTGTTAGGTTCGATTATCAATGTTGTGCTAACCTAACATCAAGAGGTTTACAAGTCTGTCCAAAATAGGATAAGTTACAGTCATTGCACCCACACTCTGTAAACACCTCTACCACTGTTTTAGGAGAAATTCTTGGTCAACATTCTTTTAACTGTCCTTGAATTCTTGAGTATGTTAAATCTTTTAAGTGCATTTCACAGAACAGACAAATTCTCATTGTATGGGAGAACTAACACATTATTAACCTTAGGGGGTTATCTTAAGCTCAGATCTATAATAAGACTTCCTAGCTGTTAACAACGCATTTTCTACAGACTCCGTATGGTACCGTAGTTTCGTTGCAATATCAAAGATTTTCATAATTTCCTCATCTAGAAACTCAGGGCTGCAAACTTGGCAAGATCTCAGAAATATAAAAGACACTCCTTTTTAGTCTTGTGTCATGGCTAGACTAGTAATGGATGTAGGAATAGGCAGTGGTCTTCCTGTATACTGTAACTTGAAATTTCTGTCTGGTGGATCAAAACATCTAAGGCGGCGAGTTTATAGTACACTTCTTTTTTCACTGTGAGTTTATTATACGAGACAAGTGAGTTATCTCTCGGTTAAAACGTATCCAAATCCATAGATGTCTTCTACAACTGAACCACCTGCCTTCGTGAGCCAGGATATCTTTCAACAGTTTAGTCTCAAAAAACTCTGTATACAGATAACTTAATAGGGGGAGACACTGGATTTCCCATAACCATTCCCTCCCTTTGTGGTATAATACTTTTCCTCAAATACTAACTTGCAATCAACTACACACAATAATAACGTTCTTGTGGGTCGGCATAGTGAACTCATCAAGTTCATCTTGAAGATAGATAAGAGATCAGGTACTGGGACACGGGTAAACAACGCAGTAACATCAAAACTTATCAGTGTAAAGTCATTAGAAATGTTTAGGTTTTTGCAGTTTATTAATGAGGTCAGTGTGAGCTTCCGAGATATCGCCTAGCATTGGTGTTAACACTTTGACTAAACATTTGGACAAGTTATATGCCGCAGACCCCGCGGAACTAATAATAGGTCTCGCTGGAAAGTCCGGTTTATGAGTCTTAATCAAACCGTACATATAAAGGGTGTCATGGACAGGGATATATCTCAGATTGAAAATGTAATTGGGGTTTCTCGACATATGCAAAGCCAACGGATCCCTAGTTCCTGAAAGTGGTGTAGCTGGATCAGCACTTACTGTAGTTAGAAATTGAAAGTCTGTCAGACATCTTGTTAAGTTTGTAAGAGTCTAGGATTGGAAATCTCCAACTCAGACTGAATTATTACACTTAAATATCCACTGATGTTGTTAGGTAAACAACAGTCGGATTTACTTTCAGCTTTATTCACCTTAAACTCCAGAATTAATTGATAATGTGAATAGTATCACAATGGATGCAAACAAATGTAAGATTTTTAGAAAACGAAATACCAGTAAAGTCTGTATGGATACCATATCTTATTAAGATCACAGGGAATGAGAGAGCTGATAGAATGGCAGAAGCAAAAACACAAACAAATATAAACTACAGTTTTGGAGAAACGTAGCAAATTACAAAGAAAATACAAATTAAAAACGTGGAGGATGAATTCAGTGAGAGGAGTTAGAAGACAGTGAATCTTGTAAAACTCCACGATGTGACTGTATCAGACGAAGCATTTGTTTATTAAGAACGGTGGAAATAGATCAGGGACGGTGGTGGTCAGGAACTTCTCTAAGAATAACATAGTAACGTGTGTGTGTGTGTGTGTGTGTGTGTGTGTGTGTGTGTGTGGAGAGAAAAATTCAGTATCTCTTTCCGGCACGACATCTTAGAATGTAGCAGGATACAGTACTATGCAGTATAATTCATACCACAAAATTTGTATGCACAATTTAGGCACATTTTGAGTAAGGTCGATATTTTTGCAAAAAACAAGCAAGATTTGCTGCACCTGTTATTGATTTAAAGCAGTAATACCTGCAGATAAGGATAATATAACTGTGAATGTAGTGGTACCTGGATTTTGAAACCGCATATGATGAAGTTCATACTACCAAAAATTGTGTCAACATCCGGGCTGACGTGTATTTTGTACATGGGACCGGGTAAGTTCACTCACAGGATGGGTGGCGCTGCCCAATAACCTCGGGGCAGAAAGTTTTCTCCTTGTTTTTAGCTCCAAAGTCAATCAAGCTACAATGTTCCGGATTTTATTTCTCCCCAGTAAGAGCTGGCCAACAGAAAATGGGGGTTTGATTGCTTCCTGGTGAATACATTAGCGCAAAATGCATTTTAAAAGTTCGTCTGTCACCGTCTGAAATCCAGTCTTGTGCGAGTTGAAAAATGGTTTACGTATCGAAATTTCTTGCAGGAGAAGCGCCAAAATTTGGAAAGGGTGAAACAGAAATCAGGCACTGAGTAAGATGGATCCCCTACCAGTGCCCCAACTTCATTTCAGAGTTTCCGTGCCAGGAGAACTAGAAAGAGGGGGAGACAGAAAGTCAGTAAGATAGGTAGAAAGCTTGGCAAGAAATCAAACGGTTGGCAAGACAGACAAAAAAAACTGGTAGGTTAGAAAAAAATCTAGCAAGATAGGCAGAAAGCTAGAAAATAGGAAAAGCGAAGGCTAGAGCGCAATGAGAGGAAAGAAAGCTAGTAAGATAAGAAAGCAGAAAGCTAATATGACGAGAGACATAGAGAGAGGAAGATAGGTCGCTACTTGGTGCCGCTGGTCACCACCCTCACCATGACAACTAATTCATGTCTTTAATTCATGAAAGCGATGGAGATGGTGTTGGTGGCGGTGCTGGTGTTGGTAGTGGTGCTGGTGCTGCTACTGATGGGCTGGTGGGGCCCGGCTGTGCTAGCAACATGGGGTTTTCCCGACATAGAAAACGTTCTTGGTTTGGCTTCAAAATTTTTGGTGTTTGGGGTTCAGCAGCGGGGGGAGGGGTGCTTTAATATAAATAAATTACGTTTGAGGGGGGGGTAAAATTTCAGAACCCTGGACGAACTTTGCAACAGTAAGAATTTGATCATGTATGAGCCATGTAGCTGATTTAGTCTAAAATCTGGGCATGGATTAATGCGCGGGACTTAGTATTAAATACCCAGAAATTAGAGCAGAGCTCAAGGTGTCCCTTAGCTCGGTTGGTAGCGCACTCAGTTCACACATTGAGGTCCATGGTTCAACCCTCGGTACGGGTGGAAACATTGGGGCGTTTCCTTAAGACATCTGGCAGTAAGTAGGTACCTGGGTGTCAGTCGACTGGTGTGGGTCACATCCTGGGGACAAAATTAACCTAAGTTGCCCGAAATGCTGTGCATAACGAATGACTTTCTATACGGTATGTCATTGATGTCAACTGTGGTTGTATAAGTTGCATCATACACAACTTATACAACCACAGATATAAAGATTATTAAATAACAATATTATTATTATTAAATCTTAATCTTGGGGAATGGTTTAAAGTACTGTCCTTTGAACAGGGTTTAATGTCCTGGTTTATGGGTAAGGTTTAAAACACCGGAGTTTGTGCAGGGTTTACGACGTTGACCTTTTCATAGGATTTAAAGTACTGGACTTTTCTTAGGGTTTACAAAACTGAACTTCGGGTAGGGTTTGAAATCTAGATTCTATGTAGATTTTCCAACCCAAATCTTTAGTGAAGGGCTCTTGATCCAAGAACTTGGACCAAACCTTACGGCTTTTCCCAGGAATCTAAGAGATGAAATGTTTCTCAATGAGTCTTGGAGGAAGAAACGTTTTTCCTTGCGTCTTAAAAAAGAAACGTTTCTCCCTGCCTTTTGGGGAGGAAACGTTTCTCCCAGCCTTTTGGGGAGGAAACGTTTCTCCCAGCCTTTTGGGAGGAAACTTTTCTCCCAGCCTTTGGGGAGTAAAGAGTGAGGTTCAAGACATGGATGGCCCGCACATTTTTTTGGCCCCAGAGTGAAGGGGCAGCGCGGCCTCGTTTTATACCTTCTTTAGTAAAAACCCTAGTGATTAATGAACTCACTCAGGTGGGGGGTTTTTAATGCGTTTTGAACGCCCGAAGCAGCAGCAGAGATATCAGAAAGCAGGCAGCACTAGCAGAGCAATAGCTGCGTAGTAGAAAGGGGAGCAGCAGTAGCGGAGAAGCGCAACAGCGCGTTTAGTAGAAAGTGCAGTAGTAACAGTAGGCAGCAGCAGTTTCTCAGCACTTGCTCTCCCACTCGCTATGACTAGTGTGTGCTTTATCGAATTTCTCATTGTATCCCCCATTTGTGTTTACAGTGGTCGATTTTGTTCTGGCCCCTCCCATTCAACTTGCGATCAGTTGAATAATTTATTTGCTTTCTTTGGGGCACTGTTTTTTCCCATTCTAAAGCCTTTTATAAGCCGGTGCAATAATTTTTCCCCTGTTGTGAGAGGAGCCATCGGGGGTGACGGGGGTTAGACTCAAAGAGGAAATGTATCTTTTTTTCACATCCTTTTGATTGACATTTTGACTTTGGCTGTTGGGCACTCTTTTATTCATCAACTTGTGGGTTTGTTACCTTTGGGTCTGATTATTTAGGGGGTTGGGACAAGGCAGAGCCGACAAGGAGGGGAAACGTGCAAGGTGCAACGTTTTGCACTTTACACGTGCCTCTTGACCCATGCGTAAAAAATTTTGAAAAACAGTTTTTACTGCGTTGGTGGGGGGGGAACGCAAAAGCGTAGGGGTCATACCAGCGTGGGAAGTGAGAGGAATCAGGTTCGATCCAAGGAAAACGGCAGATCCGGTATCTTGGATCGAGGGATCGAAAACCAATATGTTAACCTGGAGCAGATAAAAAGATAACCCGCATATGGGAGAAAGACGACTTTTCGGTTAAATTTGGGGGCCTTAATAGTCACACAGGAGCAAAAGGGAAAGGACCCCAGGTTTACGAGGGGGAGGACGGGGAGGGGGGCAAAGAGGGGGTACGGTAGGGAAGTGGTGGGGTAACACAGGGGCGGGGGCGGTGGTGGGTGATGGCGGCGCAGAGATTTTGTGACAAAGGAGCAGGAGCTATAACCCCCCCGACCCCATCACATGTTATTTTTCCTTAGTTAGTTTGGTAAACGTTAAGAAAATTTTAAATGTAGAACAAGATAATTTGGGCGCGGGTCAATAATCAACGCTGGCTTTACAAAAGCCTTTTTTGTTTTTCGACTTTATCTCAGTCGTTAAAAAAGAGCATTTTCGTTTGGTCCCCGGGGGGTCTTACCGGGGGGGGTCTTTCGGGGGCCTCCCTGGGGTGTCCCCCTGTGTTGGTCGGGAATGAGATGACGTATCTGTTGTGTGCGGGCTCCTGCCCCCCTTATCCTGCCACCATATCCTGCCTTTCTCCCTTCCAATTCCCCCTCCTTTCCCCCCTTCCCCTCCAACTCTCTCTTCTCCTCCTCTCTCGAAACACAGTGATGTTTCACTGTTTTGTTACCCCAGTTCTGTCCCCTTTGCTTTATTTATTCCACTATATTTAACCTGTCCTTTTCTGGCATTCCTATGCAAAAGTAATTTTATTGTCAACACAAATTTCGGTCTAACCGTTTTCCTTTTTCCTTTCTTTTTTTCTTCCAAATTAGGGCTTTAGATATGCAGGTCAAGGTGTACAACTGTGCCCTCTTTATCATGATAATTGCGATCACATTTACGACTCTTCTGATGTCCAATCTGAGATCGCAGCTAAAGACTCTTAAGGAAGAACGTTTTTCGAGGATGTGTTGAGGTCTTTTCACCGTGAGGGCCAGAGGTTTTAAGAAAGAAAAACCAGGAAACGTGCTCTTTAAAACACTTTTGACATCCGGGGCGTTTGACGACATACCCTTGTGTTTGGGTACGTACATGGTGTCCTGGGTATTATGGTATCATGGGTATACGCATGGTGTTTTGTGTGCCTCCTTGGTCCCCATATAATTTTTGATGCCGATGTCGTTTCTGTAAGGGTCCCGTGGTTTTTTTTGCCTCTGTTTTTGGGGTTTTGGGTCCTGGTCGTTTCTTCTCCCCTGGTGGTTTCTAGGTCCTCTGGTCTTTTTTATTCGGGGTTTAGTGGTTTATTGGCGCCCTGCGGTTCGTTTGCTTCTGATGATCTTGGGGCCCCCTGTTTTTTTCCCCTTTCCGGGTTTTCTCCTGGTGTTTTGATCTTTTCATCTGTTGCTGATGGGTTTTTTGTCTTTTTTTTCTGAAACCCTGGTTTTCTTTTTGGTGCTTTAATGGTTTCATCTGGTACTTCTGTGTTTTGGGTCTTTTTATTTGTATCCAGGGGTCTTTTGTGCCCGGGCCCGTCTGCTTGTGTCTTGGACTTGGGGGCTCCATGGAAGTCCATTTCTTCTGCGGAGACATGCTGCACCCGTCTAGGGTAATAACTCCCCCATGTGTGTTGCCGTCCCCAGAGTTGAATTTGCATTTCAATTCCCGCTGTCATTCTCGCAGCTGCTGGGTGTTGCTGCACCTTCTGCCCCTGCTGCCATGTTGGTTTTTGCTGCTGCTGCTCCAGGGACAGTAGACCAAAACGCTGACAGGAGAAACTTCAATAAAAAGAGCATCACCAACAGCAAACTTTTAATGCAGCAACATTTTCTACACCATAAAATTTCCCTTTTGAGGCATAGCAAAATGACAAACTGCCCGAAAAGATACTTTCGATCACGTTTACTTTTTGCCCACTAAAGAAACCCCTAAAAAATACCCATTGTTGCCGTTTGACCCTTTCACAAAAGCCCCAAAAGAATTAGCTAAAGAACTTATAAATTTTTAGACCGACCTGGCTGAAAAAAATCATGTTAAAATTAAGATAAGAATTAGCCGACCCTGGCAACAAGACTGCATCCCCCCTGATCACGACCCCTAGTAACAAGACTGCATCCCCCTGATAGACCCCGGCAACAAGACTGCATCCCCCCTGACCGACCCCGGCAACAAGACGCATCCCCTGATCACGACCCTGGCAACAAGACGATCCCCCCGATCACGACCCTGAACAAGACTGCTCCCCCCGATCAACCCTGGAACAAAACTGCTCCCCCTGATCACGACCCCAGTAACAAGACTGCTCCCCCGATCACGACCCTGGCAACAAACTGCTCCCCCCGATCCGACCCCCAGTAAAAGACTGCATCCCCCTGACACGGGCCCTGCCAACAGGCTGCTCCCCTATCACGCCCTGGCAACAAGACTGCATCCCCCCTGACACGACCCTTTGCAACAAGACTGATCCCCCTGATACCCTGGGGAACAGACCATCCCCCGATCCGACCCCGGCAACAAGACTGCTCCCCTGACCGACCTGGCAACAAAACTGATCCCCCTGATCACGACCCTGGGAAAAAGCTGTCCCCCTGATCACCACCTGGCAACCCAAAACTCATCCCCCTGATCACGACCCTAAAAATAAATGCATCCCCTGACCGTCCCAGCAAAAAAGCGCATCCCCCTGATCACGATCCTAGCAAAAAAGACTGATTTCCCCCCGACACAACCTAGCAACAAGACTGCATCCCCCCGATCACGATCCTAACAACAAGACTCTCCCCCTTTCACCACCTAGCAACAAGCTGCATCCCCCCATCACACCCTGAACAAGACTGCATCCCCTGATCACGACCCTGAACAAATGCATCCCCCCGACACAACCTAGCAACAAGACGCATCCCCTATCCGACCCCGGCAGCAAGACTGCATCCCTCTGATCACGACCTAGCAAAAGACTGCATCCCCCGATCCGACCCCAGTAACAAGACGCATCCCCCTGATCCGACCCCTAGCAACAAGACTGCTCCCCCTGATCACGACCCCCAGCAACAAACTGCATCCCCTGTCACGCGCGGCGCAAGACGCATCCTTGATCCGACCCAGCAACAAACGCATCCCCCGATCCGACCCTAACAAAAGACTGCATCCTCCTAATCACAACCTAGCCAAGACTGCATCCCCTGTCCGACCCTAAAACAAGACTGCATCCCCGTCCCGACCCTAGCAACAAGATTGCTCCCCCCCTGATCATGGCCCGTAACAAAACTGAACCCTTGTCATGACCCTGCAACAAAACTGCATCTCCCTGATACGCCCTAGAACAAGACGCATCCCCCTTTATCATGACCCCCGGCGAAGGTAATCTCCCTGTCACCACCCTGGCAACAAGACTACACCCCCCCGATTTACCCTGGCAACAAACTACACCTCCCTGATTACCCTGGCAGCAAGGCACACCTCCTGTCATCACCCTGGCAACAAGCTCACCTCCCTGATCACCCTGGGACAAGACTCACCTCCCTGATTACCCTGGCAGCAAGGCTACACCCCCCGATCACCACCCCGGGAACAAGACTCCACCCCCTGATCACCTTTGGGAACAAGACTACACCTCCCTGATCACCCGGAACAAGACAAAAACCTCCTGATCCCCTGGCAGCAAGGCTACACCTCCCTGTACCACCCGGCAACAAACTCCCCCTCCCGATCACCTTGGCAACAAGATAACCTCCCGATCACCCTGCAAAAGACTACACCCCCCAATACCCCGGCGCAAGGCTACACCTCCCGAACCCTGGCAACAAGCTACACCTCCCGAATACCCGGCAGCAAGGGTACACCCCGGAAAAATGGTATCAAAACCGAACAGTGGAAATTAAAAACAATGCAGTATAATGTGACCTTTATTTACAAAGTTTCACCCACACGTGGGCTTTTTCAAGTCACACACAGTCTACCGGGGGGGGAAGGTACGGGAGTATTTTTAGTCATGTTCAGAATGTTGAGGTCAGGTGGAGAATGCTGCATCTGATGATCTACCGGGTGGAGTTATAGAGTCTTGGGTAGCTTGGCAGGGGTATTGGACAAGTTGTGAGTAGACCTTCTGCAGTGTTCTATGTTCCGCACATCTCAAAACACTCGGGTGATCTCTCAATCGCATTCGCAACATCAACATCAGGAACAAGAAACTTTCCAGCCTTGACGTGACTTCCCTATTCACCAAAGTACCTACTACACAAGCCATCGATCTCTTGCGCAGGAAAATTCACGATTCACTTGATCTTCCCATTCCAGCCAGCGATTTCATCGACCTTGTTGAACTATGTTTTGGCTTTACGTTTTTCTTTTTCGAAAAACACCTCTTCCAGCAGACTTTTGGATTACCCATGGGTTCGCCACTCAGTGCGGTCCGGGCGACCTATCATGGAACATCTAAAAAAGCCGAACGTTTCCCCCCAAATTTTTCCTTCGTCTGTCACCTGGCTCCGTATGTTGACGACATTCTCCTATAACTCCTAAACGCTTTTAACGTTCAAGCTCTCCAAGACAGCTCAACCAGTCGAGCCTTCAATTCAGTTCACACTTGAAGAAGAAGTCGACAACACACTCCATTCCTTGATGTTCTGCTCTGCAAAGCTGACCACGAACTTCGTTTAAAGTCTATCGAAAACCCACCAACCAAAACGATCTTCTCCCTTCTACTCTCACCACGACACCAAAACCAAACGTGGTGTAATTATAGCTTTTCCTGCGTGCACTCAGAATCTGCAGCAATGAGTTCCTTGAGGAAAAATGCACATAATTGAACAAGTATTTTCTAACTCCACTATCCTCGTCACTTCATCAGAGACTGCAGACGGCGGGCATTAAACATCTTCAACACCCCAGAGAAGACACTGCCGAGAAGGAGATACATAGTCCTCCCCAACCAACTCCTTGCCAAACATGTTTCCAACATCTTTTCCAATACATCATTCCAAGATCTACCTCCACAACCACGCCACAAGGACATCACCAGTAGTAGGGCAGGACAAGCCTCCTCCTCTGCAGGGGGTTTTACATAATCCCTTGTAATGACTGCAACAAATTATATGGGGGGGCGAAACATAAAGAGACCTCCAAACACGTATTTCAAAAACACCAAATATGCAAGCAGGACTGACGATACAAGGAATGCTTGTACAACATCGCAATTCACACAACCTTTTAAATTTAACTACAGAAACTCAAAGACTTATCGCCACAGAAGACAACACTCAATACCGAAGAATCCTGGAATCATCGCTTATCTCTAAAACCCAAAAATTTCAACCAGAACAACGGCTTCTATAACATAGCTGAACCACTTGCCAAGAAAATTCTTCATCGCTATCCCACATAAGAACATAGAACACTGCAGAAGGTCTACTCCACAACTTGTCCAATACCCCTGCCAAGAAAACCCAAAAGACTCTATAACCCCACCCGGTAGATCATCAGATGCAGCATTCTCCAACCTGCCCTCAAACATTCTGAACATGACTATAAATACTCCCGTACCTTCCACCCCAGGTAGATCTGTGTGTGACTTGAAAAAGCCCACTGTGTGGGTAAAACGTTGTCAATAAAGGATCACATTATACTGCATATGTTTATTTTCCAAGGATACACCCCCCTTTGATCACCCTGGCAGCAAGGCTAACACCTCCTGATACCCTAGCAGTAAGGCTACACCCCCCTGATCACCCGGGCAACAAGACTAACACCTCCCTGATCACCTGGCAACAAGACTACACCTCCCTGATCACCCTGGCAACAAGACTACACCTCCCTGATCACCCTGGCAGCAAGACTACACCTCCCTGATCACCCTGGCAGCAAGGCTACACCTCCCTGATCACCCTGGCAACAAGACTACACCTTCCTGAATGCCCTGGCAGCAAGGCTACACCTCCCTGATCACCCTGGCAGCAAGGCTACACCTCCCTGATCACCCTAGCAGTAAGGCTAAACTCCCCTAAATCACCCTGGCAACAAGACTAAAACCTTCCTGATCACCCTGGCAGAAAGACTACACCTTCCTGATCACCCTGGCAGCAAGGCTACACCTCCCTGTTCACCCTGGCACAAGACTACACCTCCCTGATCACCCTGGCAGCAAGACTACACCTCCCTGATCACCCTGGCAACAAGACTACACCTCCCGGAATACCCTGGCAGCAAGGCTACACCTCCCTGAATACCCTGGCAACAAGACTACACCTCCCTGAATACCCTGGCAGCAAGGCTACACCTCGGAAATAAATGGTATCAAATACCGACACAGTGGAAATATAAACACATATGCAGTATAATGTGATCCTTTATTGACAACGTTTCACCCACACAGTGGGCTTTTTCAAGTCACACACAGATCTACCTGGGGTGGAAGGTACGGGAGTATTTATAGTCATGTTCAGAATGTTGAGGTCAGGTGGAGAATGCTGCATCTGATGATCTACCGGGTGGAGTTATAGAGTCTTGGGTAGCTTGGCAGGGGTATTGGACAAGTTGTGAGTAGACCTTCTGCAGTGTTCTATGTTCCAGCACATCTCAAACACTCGGGTGATTTTCTCAATCGCATTTGCAACATCAACATCAGGAACAAGAAACTTTCCAGCCCCTTTACGTGACTTCCCTATTCACCAAAGTACCTACTACACAAGCCATCGATCTCTTGCGCAGGAAAATTCACGATTCACTTGATCTTCCCATTCCCGCCAGCGATTTCATCGACCTTGTTTGAACTATGTGTTTGGCTTTACGTGTTTCTCTTTCGAAAATCAACCTCTTCCAGCAGACTTTTGGGTTACCCATGGGTTCGCCACTCAGTGCGGTCCCCGGCGAACCTATACATGGAACATCTAGAAGCCGAACGTTTCTCCACCATTATTCCTTCGTCTGTCACCTGGCTCCGTTATGTTGACGACATTCTCCCCATAACTCCTAAACGCTTCAACGTTTAAGCTCTCCAAGACAAGCTCAACCAGGTCGACCTTCAATTCAGTTTCACACTTGAAGAAGAAGTCGACAACACACTTCCATTCCTTGATGTTCTGCTCTGCAAAGCTGACCACGAACTTCGTTTTAAAGTCTATCGAAAAACCCCCCAACCAAAACGATCTTCTCCACTTCTACTCTCACCACGACACCAAAACCAAACGTGGTGTATTATAGGCTTCTTCTGCGTGCACTCAGAATCGCAGCAATGAGTTCCTTGAGGAAGAATGCACTATAATTGAACAAGTATTTTCTAAACTCCACTATCCTCGTCACTTCATCAGAGACTGCGACGGCGGGCATTAAACATCTTCAACACACCCAGAGAAGACACTGGCCGAGAAGAGATACATAGTCCTCCCCACCAACTCCATTGCCAAACATGTTTCCAAAATCTTTTCCAATACATCATTCCAAGATCTACCTCCACAACCACGACCATCAAAGGGCATCACCAGTAGTAGAAGGACAAGCCTCCATCCTCTGGGAGGGGATACATAATCCCTTGTAAGACTGCCAACAAATTAATGTGGGCGAAACATCAAGAGACCTCCAAACACGTATTTCAGAACACCAATATGCAAGCAGGACTGACGATACAAGGAATGCCTGTGTACAACATCGCAATTCACACAACCATTTAATTAACTACAGAAACTCAAGACTTATCGCACAGAAGACAACACTCAATACCCAAGAATCCTGGATCATCGCTTATCTCTATAACCAAAAGATTTCAACCAGAACAACGGCTTCTATAACATAGCTGAAAACCACTTGCCAAGAAACTTCTTCATCGCTATCCACATAAAAAAATAGAAAACTGCAGAAGGTCTACTCACAACTTGTCCAATACCCCTGCCAAGCAACCCAAAGACTCTATAACCCCACCGGTAGATTTATCAGATGCAGCATTCTCCACCTGACCTCAACATTCTGAACATGACTATAAATACTCCCGTTTCCTTCCACCCCAGGTAGATTGTGTGTGACTTGAAAAAGCCCACTGTGTGGGGGTTTAAAAAGTTGTCAATAAAGGAAACACATTATACTGCATATGTTTAATTTCCAAGGATACACCTCCCTGATCACCTGGCAGCAAGGCTTTCACCCCCCTGATCACCCTAGCAGTAGGCTACACCTCCCCATCACCCTGGCAACAAGACTACACCTCCCTGGGTCACACCTGGCAAACAAGCTACACCTCCCTGATCACCTGGCAAACAAGACTACAACCCCCCTGATCACCCTGGCAGCAAGACTACCCTCCCTGATCACCCTGGAAGAAAGGCTACCCTCCTGATCCCCCTGGCAACAAGACTACCCCTTCCTGAATGCCCGGGCAGCAAGGCTACACCCCCCTGTTTCACCCTGGCAGCAAGGCTACACCTCCCTGATCACCTAGCGTAAGGCTACACCCCCCTGATCACCCTGGCAACAAGACTACACCTTCCTGATCACCCTGGCAGAAAGACTACCCCTTTCCCTGATCACCTGGCAGCAAGGCTACACTCCCTGTTCACCCTGGCACAAGATTTACACCTCCCTGATCACCCTGGCAGAAAGACTACCCCTCCCTGATCACCCTGGCAGCAAGGCTACACCTCCCTGATCACCCTGGCAGCAAAGCTACACCTCCCTGATCATCCTGGAAAACAAGATGCCCCCTCCTGATCACGACCCTGGCAGAAAGGCTACACCTCCCTGATCACCCTGGCAGCAATATACACATCCTGATCACCCTGGCAGTAAGGCTACACCTCCCTGATCCCCCTTTGGCAGCAAGACTACACGTCCCTGATCACCCTGGCAACAAGACTACCTCCCTGATCACCCTGGCAAAAAGGGACTACCCCTCCCTGATCACCCTGGCAGCAAGGCTACACCCCCTGATCACCCTGGCAACAAGACTACACCTCCCTGATCACCCTGGCGTAAGGCTACACCTCCATGATCACCCTGGCAACAAGACTACACGTCCCTGATCACCTGGAAAACAAGACTACACCCCCCTGATACCCTGGCAGCAAGACTACACCTCCCTGATCACCCAAAGCAGTAAGGCTACACCCCCCTGATCACCCTGGCAACAAGACTAAAACGTCCCTGATCACCCTGGCAGTAAGGTTACACCCCTATCACCCTGGCAACAAGACTACACCTCCCTGATCCCCCTGGCAATAAGGCTACCTCCCTGATCACCGGCAGCAAGGCTACACCTCCTTGATCACCCTGGCAACAGGCTACACCTCCCTGATCACCTGGCAGCAATGCTACACCTCCCTGATGACCCTGGCAGTAAGGCTACACTCCCTGATCACCTTGGCAACAAGAATACACCTCCCTGATCACACTGGCAACAAGACTACACCTCCCTGATCACCGGGGAAACAAGACACACCTCCCTGATCACCCTGACAGCAAGGCTACACTCCCTGATCACCCTGGCAACTAGACTACACCTCCTGATCACCCTGGCAACAAGACTACACCTCCGAATCACCCTGGCAACAGACTACACCTCCCTGATCACCCTGGCAGCAAGACTACACCTCCCTGATCACCCTGGCAGCAAGGCTATCCCTCCCTGATCACCCTGGCAGAAAAAGCTACACCTCCCTGATCGCCCTGGCAACAAGATGCACCTCCCTGATCACCCTGGCAGCAAGATTACACCCCCATGATCACCCGGCAAACAAGACTACACCTTCCTGATCACCCTGGCAACAAGACTACACCCCCCTGATCACCCTGGCAACAAGACTAAAACCTCCCTGATCACCCTGGCAGCAAGACTACACCTCCGATCCCCCTGGCAGCAAGGCTATACCTCCCTGATCACCCTGGCAGCAATGCTACACCTCCCTGATCGCCCTGGCAGAAAAAGGCTTCACCTCCCTGATCACCCTGGAAAACAAGACTACACCTCCCTGATCCCCCTGGCACAAGACTACACCTCCCTGATCACCCTGGCAGCAAGGCTACACCTCCCTGATCACCCTGGCAGCAAGGCTACACCTCCCTGATCCCCCTGGCGCAAGGCAAACACCTCCCTGATCACCCTGGCAACAAGACTACACCTCCCTGATCACCCTGGCAGCAAGATTACACCTCCATGATCACCCGGGCAACAAGACTACAACTTCCTGATCACCATTGGCAGAAAGGCTACACCCCTGATCACCCGGGCAGCAAGGCTACACCTCCCTGATCTCCCTGGCAGCAAGGTTTACACCCCCCTGATTCCTGGCAGCAAGGCTACACCTCCCTGATCACCCTGGCAACAAGACTACACGTCCCTGATCACCCTGCCCAGCAAGGCTACACCTCCCTGATCACCCTGGCAACTAGACTAAAACCCCCCTGATCACCCTGGCAACAAGACTACACCTCCCTGATCACCCTGGCAACAAGACTACACCTCCCTGATCACCCTGGCAGCAGACTACACCTCCCTGATACCCTGGCGCAAGGCTATAACCTCCCTGATCACCCTGGCAGCAAAGCTACACCTCCCTGATCGCCCTGGCAAAAAGGGACGGCACCTCCCTGATCACCCTGGCAGCAAGATTACACCTCCATGATCACCCTGGCAACAAGACTACACCTTCCTGATCACCCTGGCAACAAGACTACACCTCCCTGATCACCCTGGCAACAAGACTACACCTCCCTGATCACCCTGGCAGCAAAGACTACACCTCCCTGATCCCCTGGCAGCAAGGCTTATACCCCCCTGATCACCCTGGCAGCAAGGCTACACCTCCTGATCGCCCTGGCAGTAAGGCTTCACCTCCTGTCACCCTGGCAACAAGACTACACCTCCTGATCACCCTGGCAACAAGACTACACCCCCCTGATCACCCTGGCAGCAAGGCTACACCCCCCTGATCCCCCGGCAGAAAGGCTACACCTCCTGATCACCTGGCAGAAAGGCTACACCTCCCTGATCACCCGGGCAACAAGACTCACCTCCCTGTTCACCCTGGCAGCAAGATTACACCCCATGATCACCCTGGCAACAAGACTACACCTTCCTGATCACCATGGCGCAAGGCTACACCCCCCTGATCCCCCTGGCAGCAAGGCTACCCTCCCTGATCTCCCTGGCAGCAAGGCTACACCTCCCTGATCACCCTGGCAGCAAGGCTACACCTCCCTGATCACCCTGGCAGCAAGGCTACACCTCCCTGATCACCCTGACAGCAAGGCTACCTCCAGGGATTCCCTGGCAGCAAGGCTACACCTCCCTGATCACCCTGGCGCAAGGCTACACCCTTGATCATCCTGGCAAAAAGGCTACCCCTCCCTGATCACCCTGGCAGCAAGGCTACACCTCCCTGATCACCCTGGCAGCAAGGCTACACCTCCTGATCACCCTGGCAGCAACGCTACCCCCCCTGATCACCCTGGCAGCAAGGCTACACCTCCCTGATCACCCTGACAGCAAGGTTACACCTCCCTGATCACCCTGGCAGCAGGACTACACGTCCCTGATCACCCTGGCAGCAAGGCTACACCTCCCTGATCACCCTGGCAACAAGACAAACACCTCCCTGATAAACCTGGCAACAAGACTACACCTCCCTGATCACCCTGGCAACAAGACTACACCTCCTGTCACCCTGGCAAAAAGGGACTACACCTCCCTGATCACCCTGGCAACAAGACTACACCTCCCTGATCACCCTGGCAACAAGACTACACCTCCCTGATCACCCTGGCAACAAGACTACACCTCCCTGATCACCCTGGCAGCAAATGCTACACCTCCCTGATGACCCTGGCAATAAGGTTTACACCTCCCTGATCCCCCTGGCAGCAAGGCTACACCTCCCTGATGACCCTGGCAGTAAGGCTACACCTCCCTGATCACCTTGGCAAAAGAATACACCTCCCTGATCAACTGGCAACAAGACTACACCCCCCTGATCACCCTGGCAACAAGACTACACCTCCCTGATCACCCTGACAGCAAGGCTACACCTCCCTGATCTCCCTGGCAACTAACTAAAACCTCCTGATCCCCCTGGCAACTAGACTACACCCCCCTGATCACCCTGGCAACAAGACTACACCTCCCTGATCACCCTGACAGCAAGGTTTACACCTCCCTGATCACCCTGGCAACTAGACTACACCTCCCTGATCACCCTGGCAACAAGACTACACCTCCCTGATCACCCTGGCAGCAAGGTATACCTCCCTAAATCACCCTGGCAGCAAGGCATACCCCCCTGATCACCTGGCAGCAAAGCTACAACCCCCCTGATCGCCCTGGCAACAAGACTGCACCTCCCTGATCTCCCTGTCAGCAATGCTACACCCCCCTGATCGCCTGGCAGTAAGGCTTAAACTCCTAAATCACCTGGGCAAAAGCCCTACACCTCCCTGATCACCCTGGCAACAAGACTACACCTCCCTGATCACCCTGGCAAAAAGGGATACACCTCCCTGATCACCCTGGCAGCAAGGCTACACCTCACTGATCACCTGGCAGCAAGGCTACACCTCCCTGATCACCCTGGCAGCAAGGTTTCACACTCCCTGATCACCCTGGCAACAAGACTACACCTCCCTGATCACCCTGGCAGAAAGATTACCCCTCCATGATCACCTGGCAACAAGACTACCCTTCCTGATCACCATGGCAGCAAGGCTACACCTCCATGATAAACCCTGGCAGCAGGTACACCTCCCTGATCTCCCTGGCAGAAAGGGCTGCCCTCCTGTTTCCCCCTGGCAGCAAGGGCTACACCTCCCTGATCACCCTGGCAGCAAGGCTCCCACCTCCCTGATTAACCTGGCAGCAAGGCTACACCTCCCTGATCACCCTGCCAGCAAGGCTACACCTCCCTGATCACCCTGGCAACAAGGCTACACCTCCCTGATCACCCTGGCAGCAAGGCTACACCTCCCTGATCACCCTGGCAGCAAGGCTACACCTCCCTGATCACCCTGGCAGCAAGGCTACACCCCCCTGATCCCCCTGACAGCAAGGTTACACCCCCTGATCACCCTGGCAGAAAAGGCTACACCTCCCTGATCACCCTGGCAGCAAGGCTACACCTCCCTGATCACCCTGGCAGCAAGACTACACGTCCCTGATCACCCTGGCAGCAAGGCTACACCTCCCTGATCACCCTGGCAACAAGACTACACCTACTGATCACCCTGGCAACAAGACTACATCTCCCTGATAACCCTGGCAACAAGATACACCTCCCTGTTTCCCCCTTGCAACAAGACAAACACCTCCCTGATCACCCTGGCAACAAGATACACCTCCCTGATCACCCTGGCAACAAGACTACACGTCCTGATCACCCTGGCAACAAGACTAAACTCCCTGATCACCCTGGAAACAAGACTACACGTCCTGATACCCTGGCAACAAGACTACACCTCCGATCACCCTGGCAAGACTACACCTCCCGGGATCACCCTGGCAACAAGACTACACCTCTCTGATCACCCTGGCACAAGACTACCCCTCCTGATCACCCTGGAAACAAGACTACACGCCCCTGATCACCCTGGCAACAGACTACACGCCCCCTGACACCCTGGCAACAAGCTACACGTCCCTGATCACCCTGGCAACAAGGACTACACGCCCCTGATCACCCTGGCAACAAGAGTACACCTCCCTGATCACCCTGGCAGCAAGGCTACACCTCCCTGATCACCCTGGCAACAAGAGTACACCTCCCTGATCCCCCTGGAAAACAAGACTACACCTCCCTGATCACCCTGGCAACCAAGAGTACCCCTCCCTGATCACCCTGGCAACAAGACTAAAACGTCCCTGATCCCCTGGCAGCAAGGCTACACCTCCCTGATCACCCTGGCAACAAAGTACACCCCCCTGATCACCCTGGCAACAAGACTACACCCCCCTGTTCACCTGGCACAGGTACACCTCTCTGATCACCCTGGCAAAAAGGGACTAAAACCCCCCTGATCACCCGGGGCAACAAGAGTACACCTCCCTGATCATTCTAAATTCCATCTGAGCAGATGTGAGTCCAGCCAGAGTTATTTAATATTCACTAATTTCAAAGTCAACAGATGAAATCTGCAAGATAAACAAGGACAGTTATGTTCTTAAGTTTTTTTTTTAAATAGCTGAAGTATTTTTTTATCCCTGCAAATTGAACTATAATTGTAAAATTTCGTCAAGATTTTCGTGTGGTGTGGGTGTGGGTGGGTGTGGTGGGTGGGTTGGTGGGTGTGGGTGGGGGGGGTTGGTGGTGTGGGTGGGTGGGGTTGGGTGGGTTTGGTGGTGGGGGTGGGTGGGTGGGGTGGGTTGGGTGGATAAAAGCTTGTGTTGATCCGTGTTTTCTTGATGCAACTCGTTGATGTTAGTTAAATCTTTGGGCATGGTTCTTGCACACGCGATCTGAGGTAATGGCTTGGTGGTTTGTGAATGCTTCTTCAGACGGTTTCCCGGGGTCTTAACACGGCCCCTTTTTATCTCCAAGATGTGTGATACTCTCTCTCTCTCTCTTTTCTCTCTTTTCTCTTCTCTCTTCCCCTCTCTTCTCTCTCTCTCTCTCTCTCTCTCTTCTCTCTCTCTCTCTCTCTCTCTCTCTCTCCAATAATACACAGTGCACACGGTCAACTTCCCCTTCAGCGTTCACCCGTACTGTTTTTAATAATTAAAATAAATGGACAAAAATTATAAACGCAACAAAATACATTCAACTCTCTGGGCTTCATCCCCGAGAGAGAAGACCCAATTTTTTGTGTTGGGCTTTTATTGATCTTTTAATATGGAGGTTATGAATAGCAAATAAAATTTGGGAATTATTTCCCGACATAAAAAACAGCCGAATGAACACACGTATTTTATTTCCCCAGATCGGATGCCGCTTTATTGATGCACTGTAACTTTATTATCTACGTATTTATATGTGGGAAATATTTATTTAGGAATGAAAAAATAGTTTAACTGAGTGTGGGGACACTTGACGTGGGCGGGGTGGTGGATAGGTGGGGGGCTGTTTGGATAGGTGGATAGGTAGTGGGGTAAGTGGGCTAGATTTTATAGGTGGGCGGGGGTGGTTAGATAGGTTGAAGGGGTGTTGGATAGGGGGACAGGGTAGTGGGTAGGTGGGCTAGATGCATTCGTGGGCGGGGTGGTGTTTAGGTAGTAAGGGTGTTGGATAGGTGGACAGGGTAGTGTATAGGTGGACTAGGTGTTGGCCAGGTGGACTTGTTTGACATATACACAGACGATGATCAAACTATATACAATGTATGTGGTCAGACTTACGGTCACTGTCTTGAACAACAGTATGCTTGATTGTCCACTTATTGAGGATTTCACAGGTAATATACTGATCTGTTTGCTACGTCAGGGTATCCTATTAGTGAAAATAATACACCATACATTTTGAGCTAGCATCCCAAATTTGCTTGTAACATGTGAGGTGTGCAAAAATCGACTCTAGCTAGAGTCGATCCCTTGACCGTATCTACTTGGACTTCCTACTCATTTCTGCAATATTGAAGCTCCTGACGTGTTGATTGCAACACGAAAGGCCTTGAGCTATCATTCATCCCCCTAAGCCCCCCTACCCCCCGTGTGTGTTTTGCGCACGAGGCGTTTAGTGTAAATATATACCCAGTTAAAGATATACCCCTGATGCCTCTTTTAGAGCCTAGTTTCTGTTCCTTTTGTGTATACTTATACTTGTGCACTACAGTCCACAAGATGGATATAAGATATACATTAAATTAGCCACTACCGTCCACAAGATAGACATGGGATACACAAACTATCCACTACCGTCCACAGGATAGACATGGGATACACAAAAAACTATCTACTTCGCCGGCAAAATCTAAACATTAGTGTCTTTCTCATTAGTTCTAAGCCCAGTAGTGCGTGTCCTTTCCAATTAAGGAAGCTTGGTCCTAGACCGAGCCGCGGGGGCGATTGTCGTGGGGGTTCGTAGGAGATATGAAGGTTGGAGATAAACACACTTTGGATGGTAACACTATATTGCAGAGTGTGTAGGGAGAGAGCCCAAACTGCCCTGTTGCCTGTTGTAGACCTATGCGTGGACTGAGAAAGATCCCAGGCGCGAAGGGCTCACAACAGCGTCACGTGACGTCACACAAACTAGTCACTAGGCCTAGCAAGGGGTCGTGTATGTAAAACATATGGATGGTGCTAACCATGATACTCAGATAAGCTATACAACACATGTAGGGGATCAGCAACTATGCTGACACGATGACCCCCCTACCCCCAGAACTACTAACATACGAGAGTGTACTGCTAAATTTACTCTTCGTTTTCTGCACAATATTTGCACGTAAAAGTTTGATCCAGTTTACGTTATTGTTTCAATATTTTTTTCAAAGTTTGTAGCTTAATTTAGTATTGTTGCAATTGTTGTTTGGGATAAGTAAAATTTATTGATTGTGTTGGTGAAAGTATCGTATTACCTTAGTGAAAGTATTGTATTACCTTGGTCAAAGTATTGTGTTACCTTGATGGAAGTATTGTATTACCTTGGTCAAAGTATTGTGTTACCTTGGTCAAAGTATTAGTTTACCTTGATGGAAGTATTGTTACCTTGGTGAAAGTATTGTATTATCTTGGTCAAAGGTATTACCTTGATGAAAGTATTGGGTCACTGTGAATATAAGGACCTGGTTCACAATATAAACATTTCATGTTGGGACCATAATAACCTGAGATAGGAAACGACTCTCAATCATGTTAATTAGCCTATTTGCGTCTTAATCTGATAGATCCTCCTAATTTATGCCAGGGTTATTAAGGTCTCCTACGATTACAGTATCGCGCTTATTTATTAGTGATTTCATTCCGTTGCGCAGATTTTGTTTGGGTGGTCTATACGCGTCTCTGTCTGTACACGTCTCTGTCTGTACACGTCTCTGTACGCGTCTGTCTGTACGCATGTCTGTACGCGTCTGTCTGTACGCGTCTGTATGCGTTTGTCTGTACGCGTCTGTCTGTACGCGTCTGTCAATACGCGTCTGTCTGTACGCGTCTATCTGTACGCATCTATCTGTACGCGTCTGTCTGTACGCGTCTGTCAATACGCGTCTGTCTGTACGCGTCTGTATGCGTTTGTCTGTACGCGTCTGTCAACACGCGTCTGTCTGTACGCGTCTATCTGTACGCATCTATCTGTACGCGTCTGTCTGTACGCGTCTGTTAACCTAATTTGTAGTGAAGTTGTGGTTTAAGATGATAGCAAGTTTCTAAATCCTGGATTTATATTTTGACCTTGTTTTAGGTCATTGGTTCATTAGACTGTTCGTTCAGTCAAGAATACTTTAATCCCTAAAATAGGGATTGAAATACAGTCTCAGCGTATGTTCACTCTGTGTGTGTGTGTGTGTGTGTGTGTGTGTGTGTGTGTGTGTGTGTGTGCGTGCATGCGTGTGTGCATGCGTGTGTGCGTGTGTGTGCGTGTGTGTGTGTGTGCGTGTGTGTGTGTACTCACCTAGTTGTACTCACCTAGTTGAGGTTGCGGGGGTCGAGTCCGAGCTCCTGGCCCCGCCTCTTCACTGATCGCTACTAGGTCACTATCCCTGAGCCGTGAGCTTTATCATACCTCTGCTTAAAGCTATGTATGGATCCTGCCTCCACTACATCGCTTCCCAAACTATTCCACTTACTGACTACTCTGTGGCTGAAGAAATACTTCCTAACATCCCTGTGATTCATCTGTGTCTTCAGCTTCCAACTGTGTCCCCTTGTTACTGTGTCCAATCTCTGGAACATCCTGTCTTTGTCCACCTTGTCAATTCCTCTCAGTATTTTGTATGTCGTTATCATGTCCCCCCTATCTCTCCTGTCCTCCAGTGTCGTCAGGTTGATTTCCCTTAACCTCTCCTCGTAGGACATACCTCTTAGCTCTGGGACTAGTCTTGTTGCAAACCTTTGCACTTTCTCTAGTTTCTTCACGTGCTTGGCTAGGTGTGGGTTCCAAACTGGTGCCGCATACTCCAATATGGGCCTAACGTACATGGTGTACAGGGTCCTGAATGATTCCTTATTAAGATGTCGGAATGCTGTTCTGAGGTTTGCTAGGCCCCCAACCAAAGCTTCCGCTTCCTTACCCAGTACCATAGCTTCCACTTCCTCATCCCCTACCAAAGCTTCCACTTCCTCTGCATCAACCTTTGCCCACTCCTCCACCACAACCAAAACTTCATCCAGGTCCAACTCCACCTCCTCCAGACAAAATCCACTCAAACTCAAACCTGCCCCAACTTCTGACAGACATACAAAAGAACATAAAAACAGATACATCTCTTCCTCCCCCCCCAGGAAACTGGTCCGTAACACCTACAAACTCGCATCCTGATGGCACCACTATCACGGGTTTTAATCCAAACTCCTCCGACATTAACTTTGCTATGACGAAACCATTAATCATGTTTAAAGTGATTCATTTTCAACGTACGTTCTTACTTTACTATTAGACACCTACTGGCCGAGCTCCTTGAAGCAGAGAGACCAGATATTGTTTTGCTAAACAGTACCTGCCTCAAAGCCCCTCAACGTATCCGCCATTATGGTTATACTGCACTACAGTCCCCCTATGATCCCCACGATGGGGTTGCCATCCTTGTCAAATCCAACATAAAACACGAATCTCTCCCAATCCCTTTTATTCACCAACACTGTCTTGCAGTCAGAATACACACCCACCTTGGCCCCTTTATCTTTTTCACCACCTATGCTCGCCCAAAAAACTATTCTCAACATACATGACCTATCCCTTTGTCTTCAACTACACCAACACACCAACATACCTACTAGCTGACATGAATGCCAAACACACCGCCTTTCATCACACCAGTAACAACCAACTTGGTCACCAATTACTCAACTTCACTAACCATAAACACCTAATTCATCTCGGCCCAGACTTCAATACCTTCTTCAATCACACGGGCCAAGGCAAACCAGACATCATTCTGGCAAACCGAGCCAGTTCTCTATTTCAACACTACATCTCACCTGGCCCTATTACAGGCTCTGATCACATCCCAGTCATCTTACACATCTCCTCCAACCCTATCCTCATTCCAACCACACCTTCCTTCTCCTACAAGAACGCTGACTGGGATGCTTTCAAACAACACATAGACAATATTAACCTCACCTATGACTATAACAATAAACCTATCTCTGACATCGATACTCAACTTGATCTCATCCAGGACACCATTACACAAGCAGCCAACATCGCAATACCAAAGAAAACTCACACCACTCGTTATTCCTTCAAACCGTCACTCAGAACAAGAAGACTAATTATCTGCTACCACAACCGCTTCCTCTACAGCACACACAGATTTAATCAAGTTCGATTAGATCTCATTTACCTTAGAAACAACATTCTACACAGTCTAGACCAAGACCACAACAATCATGGTCACATATACAACAAGCTGACAACAGCGTATTAAAACACTAAGCCTTCTGGAACTTTTAGGGGGGCGGGGGGGGGATAGGGGGGAAAGGGGGTTTTGGGTTTGGTGGCGGGGGGTAGTGGGTGGGGTGGGCCCTTTAGTTACATTCGTGGGCGGGTTGGTGTTTATTTGTAAGGGTTTTGGGATAGGTGGACAGGTGGGGTTTTATAGGTGGACTAGGTTTTTGGCCCAGGTGGACTTTTTTGACATTACAAGACGTTTGATCAAAATATATCCCAATTGTATGTTGGAAAGACTTACGGTCATGTTTTTTGGAACAAAAATTATGTTTGGGTTTTGTCATTTTATTGGGAATACACGGTTTAATATACTGACCTTTTTGCTCCCTTTTGGGGGGTACCCTTTATTAGTAAAAATTTTTACATTTTTACATTTTAAAGGCTATTCCAAATTTGTTTTTTGTAAAAATTTTTGAGGTGTGCCAAAAATCGCTCTGGGTAGAGTCAAATCCCTTGACCTTTATTATTTTGGATTTTTTTACTAAATTTTCCCAAATTTTTTAAGTCTGCCCGGTTGTTTCCCAACCCGAAGGCCTTGGTATTTTCATCCCCCTAAACCCCCCCTACCCCATGTGTGTTTTGCGCACGGGCCCGTTTAGGGGTAAATATATCCCCAGTTAAAGATATACCCCTGATGTCTTTTAGGCCTAGTTTCTTTTTCCCTTTTGTGATACTTATACTTGTGCACTACAGCCACAAGATGGATTAAGATATAATTAAATTACCCAATTCCTGTCCAAGGATAGACTGGGATACACAAAAAATATCTACTTCGCCGGCAAAATCTAAACATTAGTGTCTTTCTCATTAGTTTCTAACCCCGTAGTGGGGCCCTTTTCCCAATTTTAAGGAAGTTTTGGTCCTAGACCGACCCGGGGGGGCAAATTTTGTCGTGGGGGTTCGTGGGAAAGATATAAAAGGTTGGAAAAAAAAACCCACTTTGGAGGGTTTCACTATATTGCAGGTGGTGGGGGGAGAGAGCCCAAACCCCCTGTTCCCTGTTTTTAAAACCTAAGCGTGGACGGGGAAAGATCCAGGCGCGAAGGGCTCAAAAGCGTCAATTGCCCGTCACAAAAACTAGTACTAGGTAGCATGGGGTCGTGTATGTAAAACTTATGGAGGGGTGCAAACCCCATGATACTCAGATAAGCAATAAAAACATGTGGGGGAATCAAAAAACTATGCTGCCCCGATGACCCCCCCCCAAAATATAACATACGAGGTGTTACTAAAAAATTTTTTCCCACATTCGTCTCTCACCCCTTGAGTAGAGAGGACGTGCGCTGCGGCCCCCCCCTTCGGTTTTTGATTGGGGCCAGTTATATTTTTCCAGCATGGCGCAGGAAGCCGGAGACGCTTTTAAAACACAATCTGTTTTGAGTTTTATCCTTTTGGGGTGTGAAGGAACTTTTTTTTGGACCTGCTATCCCTGCAATCTTCCCGATTTTTCATATGGTATTGCTGACGAGGAGATATATGGAGTAGCGCTAAGGGCAGGGGAACGAGGTTCTTTTGTCAATTTTAAATTTTTGGCAAGTGTGTAGGGGGCCCGGTGGAAAGAAATTTTACCAGGGGGTTATTTGACATTTAAACTCCGCTGTGACCGTGGGGCCCCTTCACGACGTTTCTCGCCTTTACACGGGGGTTAAGATTAGAAAGTCCCTTTTTCGAGGCGGATGATTCTGACATCCGTTTTGCGATGGGCAAATTGGTACAGTACATAGGGCCCCATGTTGGGAAGGGGGCCCGCTGGGCCATTTTGCGGGGAAAACTCAAAGGGGAACGTATTTGGGGAAGATGACTTTTACGTTACCCTCCCCCGTCGTATTTTTTTTAGTGCTGCCAGAATTTCTTTCCCCAGGTGTTTGTAAACATACGTGGACAACCCCCGGACCTTTCGGTTTTATGTGGGTCATTTGATACCTGGGTCTTTTGTAAAAGGAGGCTTTGGCAACATGGAAAAAAAGGCAAAAAATTTACGGGCCAGTGGAAAAAGAGTGGGCTTTGCTTATGTGACCCCGGGCCCACACAAGGTGGGTCCTGGATTTGGAGGAGGTCGAGGAGGGAGGAGATGGGTCTGCGGGGTTTGTGTCGAGGGGGGGGGCCCACCCCCCCCATTGCCCGCAGCGCGGGTTTGTTGGAACAGGACACCTCGATTTCGAGGCTAGCGTGTGGAAGACTCATTAGCCATGGTTTTAAAAATGTGTTATTGGCTGACAAGAGTTTTGGGAAAGGGTTTGGAAGTCCGATCTAGTTTTGGGTCTGTTGTGGTTTCCGGGGGGTTTTATAGAACGGATTTTGGGGGTTTTTCGGGCCCCAGTGTGATGAAAATTTTTTTGATGAAAGTGTGGAGGTGGGGGGTCCCCCGGGACAATGTATCAGAGGGGACATGTTTAAAAAGCAGAGGGAGAAATCCCCGGAAAAGCGCTCGTCTGGCTATCTGACTCCGGGGACGTGATCAGCCTGCTCAGGGGAACGGGCCCAAAAAGTCCTGGGCGGAATTTTCGCAAGAGAGGACCCCGGGGCCCTAAGGGGAGGATTTGGGTTAAGAGCTTTTTGTCTAAAGGGGGGGAGGAGGGACGTGGGTGTCAGGGAAACGATCTTTGGTGGCAAGACGGGTACCAGGTGCCCCAAAAAGGGAAAAACCACTCGTAAGCTTAAATTTGGCATAAACATTAAACATTAATGGATTGGTCAGAGGGGAAAGTGTTTTATGGTTTAGTAAATTTGGTGCGAAAATTTAGTTTGAGTGGTTTTTCTGGGGAAACACAACTACAGCCCCGGTTATGGTTAAAGGTAAATGGGTTTTAAATGTGTATTTTGGACCCTTTGCGTTTAAAGGTTTAAAAGGGGAGTTGCCCCCCAAAAATTACCCTTTGAGGTTTAAAAAATTTTTTTTTTTACCCTTTTTTTCTATTTGGGGCATTGGAGGGTGGGGAGGGGGGGGGTGTTCTTTGTGGGATGGGTTTTTGGGGTAGGGTACAGATGAGTTTGGTGTGTTTTGTAGGGTTTCCGAGAGGGAGATGTGCGAAATTAAAGAATAAATTTTGGAAGGATGTTTTGTATATTTTTTTGCTTTGTTTTTGCCGGGGGGAGCTGTAATTGGGGGGTGATTGGAATTGTGTGTTTAAGGCTTTGGATGGGGAAAACCAGAGGGGCAGGGTTTTTTTGGGGATTTTGGGGGGGGAAATTATTAATTGGGAGGGGGGTTAAAGGGACTTTGGGAAACTGGGGTGGGGTTGTAAAAACTTTATTTTTTGTTAGACGGGGGGATATGGGGGCAAGACTGGGTTTCGATTGTATGTGCCCCGAAAAAGTAATAGTGAGCAGAGGTGCGTTTTGGGTGGACGGGGTTTTTTTGGAAACACAGAGGGTAAGGTGGCCTAAAAGGGGAAAGGGTTTCCCTTTAAGAAGGGGTCAAGGTTATTGGAAGTTTAAATTGTAAAAGCTTTTGCAGGGTGAGGAATGTCGTAAATTTCTTTTGTGAAAATTGGGGGAAACCCCGGTGGGTGGAGAGGGCCCGGGGGATGAAAACTGGAAAAATTGGTGGGATTCGGGGGCTAAAAATCGTATCAGAGAATTTTTAAAATTTGGTTTGGGGGGAAGAAAATTCGGTTAAAAGTTTTGGGTTTCAAAGATATCTTAAAGGGGGCCAGCTGCGGGACTGTTATGCAAATGGAGGGGGGCAAGTTATCCAGGGGCAGGACATGAGGGTTTAAGGAGAGTATTAGGGTATTGCCAAAACAAAAGCTTTTTTGATGGTGTGCGAATTATGGGGGGTTTGGGAAAAAGTGCTATGGGGTGACCAGCCGTGGGCCCTTGCGTTTTGTAAGGGGCCCCAAAAAGAAAGAGGAAAAGTGACGAGGGTTGGTTTGAGGGGGTTTTTAAACTTTACTGTAGGGAGGGAAGGGGTTTTTAGAGGGGTCAAGCTTTGGGTAAACGACAGGGGGGGTATGAGGGGTTTGGGGACGTTGGTTTTTAAGGTCATATACGAAAAGTGTGGGTTTCCCGTGTGGTGGAATTGAGGGAAAAAAAAGGGAGAGTATGTGCAGTTTTGGAGTTGAGGGTTCAAGATCGGGGGGAAAATTAGGTGGGCCGTTTTCGGAGGTGGGGATTTGGCAGGCGTTGTCAGGAGTGGTTTGGGAAAAGCCCCCGGGGTTTATAGAGGGGCTCCCAAATTGATTTTACGTAAAAATTTGGGGGGGTTTTTCTGGGGGTTTTTTTTTTGGGGGGCTGTTTTTAACCTACTAAAGGCGGACTGAGGTAATGGGAGACCCAAGCAAGGGGACGGTTTGTTGTGGGTGTTGGTGCCAAAAGGGGAGAGCCCAAACGGTAAGGGATTATCGGGCATTTTGTTTTATTGTGGAGTTTTATAATTTGTTTGCGGAATTTTAGGGAAAACAGAATCAAGAGGGTAATAGGAAAGGAAAATTGATAGGGGGAAATTATGGGGGCCAGGAAGGTCGATGTTTTAAAGGGCCCTTTGGCCTTGATTCGAGAATTTATAGGAAACGGGGGGGAGTTGGGTGATGGTGGTGTATTGGCGTTAGGGGGGGAAGGCTGCTTTTGATAGTGTAAAAAGGGGAAAGGGTTTTTGGAGGTTTATGCTTTTGGGAAAAGGTTTTTGGGGGAAAAGAAATAATTTTTCTTGGGAAAACTTGTTTTTGTATCAGGGGGCATCGTTGGGGGGGGGCGGGTTTTAAAGGGGAAAGGCTAGGAGTTAAAATTATGATGCGTCGGGGGGAACTGGCCGGCTGCCCACTATCACAAATATTGTTTGGGGGGTATCGGGAAATCCTTTTTTAAGGGCCATTGGGAAAGGTGTGTTGCGGGGGTGGGGAGGGTTACTGCCCGGGGGGTGGGGGGGGCTGGTATCGTGGGTTTTATGTGGATGAACGACTGTTTTGGTGAGAGGTTATGGGGTTTTCCCTTGGGGGGGGAAAGGGGTGGATTTTTGGTTTGGGGAAGGGGGTTTTAAGGATGGAAAAATTAATGTTGGAAGCAAAGTTTTCTGGGACTTAAGGGATGGGACAAATGGGGATGAGGGGGTAGGGGGTGGGTGGTAAGGGGTTTTTTCAACTAATGATATGTGGGTAATTTATGTGGAAATTCCCGAGTGGCCAAGGGGTTTTAAATTTGGGGTTTGAAAAATAGTGAAGGGAAATTTTATTGAAAAAAAACTTGGGGGTTTTTGAGGGCGGCGCATACAACGCTGCATCAAAGATTTAATAGTGACGAACGTGCTATTGTTACGCATGAAAGGCATGTCGTTTTTCATGAAACCCGTGTTGAGGTCGTGAGGTAAAACGTTTGCATAAAGGGGGTTTTTTGGGGGTTTTTTTAAATGGGGATCGGGCGGGGAATTTGGTTAGTAGGGGCGGTTTTAAAAACACTTCCGGTCAGTCGAGGAGGGTGGGCCCTTTTTCCTCGGGAAAAAAAAGGATATGAGGTGTCCCTTTAAAACAAAGTTATAAAAGGGAAAGGGGGGCGGGAGGGAGGTGGATTGTGAAAATTTCGTAAGGATATGAAAACGGTGGGGGGGGGGTTTGGGGAATTTTTGTTGGTGGGCCTTTTGAGGTTATTAATAAACAGTGAGGGACCCGCCCCGTGTTTTAAAATTTGCGGGGGTTTCCTAAAAGGGGAAGGGGAAGGGTTTGGTCAGTGGGGGCAGCTTTTGGGAAGGGGCATACCCTTGTTATGCTTTGGAACGATATATGGACGCGTCTAAAAGGGGTTACGTTTTTAAAAACCCCGGGGTTCGGGAGGTAATTTTTTAGTTTTTTAAACATGGGTTTTTGCCGTTGGGGTTGTCCTATTCAATAGGAGGTTAAAAGGGTGGGGAGGGGGAATGTAGGCTTTGGGGAAAAAAGAAAGGGGAGACAATTTTGCATTCGGGTATATTTTTGGCTGTATAGAAGTGGTGGGGTTTTGGTTGGGAAAAGGGGTGTTGGGTTTTGGGGGTGGGGGGGATTGCGGGGTTTTGCGGGTTTTAAATTTTTGGATATGGGGGGGAAGGGTGTGTAAGATGGTGGAAAATTTGCAGTGGCGTTTTTGGTCACGGTTTTTTTAAAATTTTTCTTTCATGGGAAAATAAAGGGGGGTTTGGGCGGGGGAATGGAGGTAAAGGGGGTTAGTTGCAAACATTTTACAGAAAAAAGGCGTAAAAAGGAAAAATTTTAGGGAAAGGGATTTGGGGTGTTTTTTCCCTGGGGGCCAACGGAAAGTTTTTGGGTTGGGGGGAAAATTTTTGGGATTTAAGTAAAAAAAGGGGTTAAGGGGGTTCGCGGCGGGCTGGTTTTCCCCGATAAGGCAGTGGGGAAAGGGTTTATTTTGGGGAAAGGAAAAATTTGAATATAGTACTGGACATAAGTGCCTTTGACTGTGTGTTGGGGGGGTTTGTGTGTTGTGAAGGGAAAAAATTTCTTAAATTTAAAATTATTAATTGCTATGCAAAGGTTTGACGGGACGTCGAAATTGTGATGGAATATTTTATTTCTCCCAACGAATTTTTGGGTTTAGGGTGTTTTAATTGAAATTTGAAAATGGGGTTTTGGCACTGTGTGAATACAAAATTATTTATATAAACATGAAGTATTGCTTTTGGGGGTAGGAAGGCTTCAGTTTTTATCGACGTGTGAAGGTCATGCCCTGTTATGTTATTGTGTAACAGACTTAATCTTAGTAGGGGGGTTTTAAATTGTTATGGGCGAAATATTTTTAGAAAGCTTGACTTTTTTCCTGTTTTTTTAATAAAATATTGTTTTTTTCATGGGAGCACCCTTTTTTGCCAGTAGGTTTAGGTTTTCCATTGAATTGATATATTTTATAGGGTAATTGATGGAAAGAATAGGATTAGGTTTTGTGTTTTCATTTGGGTTTTGTTTTTTAAAAAAGTATGTAACATAGGTATATATTTTCCCTTTCCCGGGGAAGGTGATATGTTTGGGGGTTTTGTAGATATTTGTTGTACATGTTTTATGTAGAATTGAATTTTTTATTATATCAATTTTCAAGAGTGATTACGAACGTATCATGGTTTTTCAAAATGGTTTTTTGAAAAGTAATTTTTTTACAATATACAGTTATTTTATAAAGATTGTTAAAGTGTCAGGTGGCCCTTTACATGCAAAAGGGGGGGGGGGGGAAATGTTTTTTAGAATTTTAAGGTGTAATTCCCTGGAAAGATGTTTCAAAGTAAGGTGTAAAATTTCCCTGGCAGGTTTTACAATTTGAAATGGTACTTGCCAAGGGGGTCTTTAGGGTTAGATTTAGTGTTTCCCCGAAAATTTTAAAAACAATTTCTTCAAGGATTGGAATGGTCCCTTGTTTAAAGTAAGATTTGTCTTTCAAATGTAATTTGTTAATTTGGGGAAAATACCCGTACTTTGCAGAAAATTTTTTTCACTTTTTTTACTATTTTAATTTGGGCGTTTAAATTTTTTGTAATGTATGTTTTTTTTTTCAAAAAATATAAAAAAAAAAAAAAATTTTCTCTTCGTTTTCTGGGCCCAAAATTTGCAAGTTTAAAAATTTTGATCCAAATTTTCGTTTTGTTTCAAAATTTTTTTTTAAAGTTTGTAGCTTTAAAATTTTGTATTTTTTGCAAATTTTTGGTTTTTGGGTAAAGTTTAAAATTTTATTGATTGTGTTGGTTTAAAAGGGATCGTATTTACCTTAGTGAAAGTATTTTTATTTCCTTTGGTTTAAAGTTTTTTGTTTACCTTGATTTGGGAAATATTTTATTACCTTTTGGGCAAAATTTGTGTTTAAACCTTTATGGAAGTTTTTGTATTTCCTTGGTCCCAAATATTTGGGGTTACCTTGATGGGGGAAATATTGTTAATTTTTTTTGGTTTTAAAGTTTTTGTGTTACCTTGATGGAAGTATTGTATTAACCCCCGGTAAAGTTATTTTTGTTACCTTTTTATGGAAAGTAAATTTTATTACTTGGTTTTTTTCAAAGTATTGTGTTTCCCTTTATGGAAAAGGGATTGTATTACCTTGGTAAAGTATTTTTGTTACCCTTTGGGCAAAATTTTTTGTTTACCTTTAAGGAAGTATTGTTTTTCCTTGGTCAAAGATTGTTTTTTCTTGGGCAAAGGTATTTCCTTTTATGAAAAGGGTTTTGGGTTTTTAAATTTTGATTAAAGGACCTGGTTCACAATATAAAACATTTTTCATGGGTTTGGGGCCCTTAATAACCCGAGTTGGAAACGTCTTCAATCATGGTTTTAAATTTGCCTATTTGCGTCTTAAAATTTGGGTAGATTCCCCCTAATTTTTTTTTTTGCCAGGGGGTTTTTTTTTGGTTTTTCTTTTTATTACCCCGTATTTGCGTTATTTATTAGTGATTTTTATTCCGTTTTCGAGATTTTGTTTTTGGGTTGGTCCCATACGCGCTCTGTTGTTCACCGGGCTTGTTTTGCGCTGTCTTTTTCGCCAAAGGGCTGTACGCGTCTGTCGGGACGCTTTTTGTATCGTTTGTCTGTTTCGGGCTTTTCTGTAGGTCTGTCAAAAAACGGTTGTCAATACGGTTTTGTCTGTACGCGTCTATCTGTGTAGCATTTATCTGTACGGTCTTTTTCTGTTTCGCGTTTTTTCTGTACGCGTCTGTTTACCCCTCTGTAGCGTTTTTTTCTTCCCCGTCTTTTTCAAAACGCGTCTGTCTGTACCGTCTATTTTGGGACGCTTCATTTTGTTTCGCGTCTGTCTGTTTCGCGTCTATTAAACCCAATTTGTAGTGAAGGTTTTGGTTTTAAAAGATAGCAAAATTTCTTAAATCCTGGATTTATTTTTTTGCCTTTTTTTTAGGTCTTTGGTTTTTTAGAAATTTTTCGTTCAAAACCCAAAAATTCCCCTTTAATCCCTAAAAAAAAGGGGTTTTAAATTCAGTCTTTAGCGTTAAAGTTCCCTTTTGTGTGTTTTTGTTGGTTTTTGTGGCGCGTTGTGTGTGTGTGGTGTTTTTGGGGGTGGTGGGGGTGTGTGTTGGTGTGTGTGTTTTTATCACCTAGTTTTCTTACCCCCAAATTTTAGGTTGCGGGGGGTCGAGTCCGAGCTCCTGGGCTCCGCCTTTTTCACCTGATCGTTTTCTAGGTCAAATTTTCCCCGAGCCGTGAGCTTTTTTTTTTACCTCGGGTTAAAGCTTTTGTATGGTTTCCCGCCTTTTCCCTCACTTTTGCTTCCAAAATATTCCACTTTCGCCCCTCTTTTGGGCTGAAAAAAAATACTTCCAAAACATCCCTGTGATTCTCTGTTGTTTCCCGGGTTCCAAAACCCGTGTCCCCTTTTTTCTGGGGTTTTTCCAATTTTTCTGGGGAACCCTCCCCGTCTTTGTCCCCCTTGTCAAAATTTTCCCTTTATATTTTGGGATTTTCGTTTCATGTCCCCCCCATCCTCCGGGCCTCCAGTGTTTGTCAGGGTTTTTTCCCTTAACCTTTTCCTGGGGGGACATACTCTTTTGCTTGGGGGCTTGCTTGTTGCAAAAATTTTGCACTTTTCTAGGTTTTTTCACGTGTTGGCTGGTGTGGGTTCCAAAAATGGTGGCCCCCATTTTCCAATATGGGGCCCCCAAGGGAAAAGGGTGAAGGGGCCCCGAATGATTCCCTTTTTAAAAATGTCGGGGAAAGCTGTTCTGAGGGGGTTTTTCTGGCGGGCCCTATGCTGCGGGAGGGTTTTTTTGGTTGGGTGTGCGCTTCAGGAGTTTTGCCTGGTGCCTGGTGGTGTGTGTGCGTTTTGTGTGTGTGTGGGGTTTACTCGCCTAGTTGTACTCACCTAGGTTTTAGGTTTTTAGGGGTCGTGATTCAAAGCTCCTGGCCCCGCCTCTTCACTGGTCGCTACTAGGTAACCTCCTGTACCGTGAGCTTTATCATTACCTGTGTGTGTGTGTGTGTGTTACCATTTGGTCTAGGCACATGTCGATTAGACACTATGGCCTGTGTGTGTGTGTGTGTGTGTGTGCTTTTGTGTGTCGTGTGTGTGGTCGTGTTGCGTGCATGCGTGTGTGTGCATGTAACTTACATATTTGTGGTTGCCAGGTGTTGAGTCCACGCTTCTGCCTCGCCCTCTTCACTGGTCGCCCTAGGCATACTCTCTCTTGAGCTCCATGGACTTTATCGTATCTCTTCTTAATTGCCTATGTATGGATACTACCTCACACTGCTTCACTCTCGCAGATTATTCCACTTTCTCTATTCATGAAGAAAAAACTTCTTAACAATCCCTGTGACTCGTCTGAATAACAAACAGGCACATTACCGTGACTGGATCGATACACAAAATAACCGCACATAAAAGAGAGAGCTTACGACGTCCGTTTCGGTCCGATTGTACCATATGACAAAGTCACACTAACAGAGGTGGTTGCGCAGGACGGCTATTATAGGCAGGCATGAGGTGGTGGGTAGTTAGTAGTAGTAAGTAGTAGTAGTACAAGAATTGTATATAATACGCACAAGATGAAATTAAGGACACATGCACAAACACCCCGGGCATCCCAATCGTAGACGCCTTCGCCATCCAACAGTCCACTGGGAAGGCGAAACCGGTCACAACAAGAGACAACCAGAGCCTCCGTGTGTCTTAAATTTCATCAGTTGTGTAGTAGTAGTAGAAAGAAGAAGAGGTAGTCTGTAGTGGGTAGTGGTAGAAGTGGGACAATAAGGATTGATGGCCAGTCAAAATCAAAGGAAGTGGAGCACTGCCAAGAGAGCTTAGATGCCCACGGAGTGGAGAGCAAGCGCACAGAGTGTGCGTGAAAGGGGAAGTGGGTGATATAAAATAAATGAAGAAGGAACAGAAAAACACGAGACGGAAGAGAGAACAGACAAAACCTAGAGGAAGAAAGGAAAGAGAAATGGTGAAAGTGGAGGAAGAAAAAGAAAGAAAAATAAAAAACGAAATCAAACCAAAATGAGGATTCAGGTTAAGTCCGGGTCTTACTGTTCTGAAGTTTGGAGAATTTTACAATGTAGTGGGAGAGGAAGGCATCTACAGAGACGAAGCCAGGGTCTAGGTTCCATTACAAGGAAAGTTGTGTTAGAGAGGTTTCAACTAGGACGGCGATCTGTTCCGTGTCGGAAGTGGAAAGTCAGTTTTATCAGAAGACCAGTCAATAGGATGGCTATCGATCCTCTGAGTGACAGAAAGAGCATTGTTAGTGTCGGCAAGCCTAACACTATTTTTTGTGCTCCCTAAGTCTGTCAGAATGACTCGACCAGTGTCTCCGAAGTATTGAAGAGGACAGGAAGGAGCAAGATATAAGTAGTCACCAGGGAAACATCTGTAGGGGGAGGAGAGGTATAAACGAGATTAGTTGCGAGAGTGTTAGTCTGGGGAGGTAGCTTGATGTCTAAGGGACGGAAAGAATTGTTGAGATTCGAAAGACGGAATGTAGGAAGGCAGAGGATAGAAGAGTTCCCATGAGTAGAGAGTTTGGGAGAGAAGAAAAATTGCGTTTAGCACGTGAGAGGGCAGTGTCTATGAAATGGGAAGGGTAGCAAGACGGTTTGGAGAACGAATATGAAGAGTGGAATTCTTGTGGAAGGTAACTGAGGAATCACAGATGCGGAGGGAACGGAAGACAAAGAGAGAGTTAAGAACACTTTCTTGACAGGGAACATGATTAGGAAAAGTAGTGAATGTTACATGCCACTGTTTCCTTGTATGAAACCTTAAAGCCCTGGCGTCGCTCCTGTGATGCCTCTCTCCATACAATTGTAAAATGCTCCAAACTTCAAGTAAACACCAGTGACTTAACTGTTTCCACATTTTTCGTTTTTTTTTTCTTTTCTTTTTCTTCCTCTCTTCACCGTTCTCTTTCCTCTTTCTCATCTGCGGTTCGTCTTTCTCTCTCCTGTCTCATGTTTCTTGTTCCCTTCTTCATTTATTTTATTTAACCATTCCCCTTTCACGCACCCTCTGGGCGCTTGCTCTCCCTTGTGGGCATCTAGCTCTCGTGCAGTGCTCCTCTTACTTGGTTTTTGATGGCTCGTCATCCTATTTCCCACTTCTACCACTTACCACTAACTAATACTCCTTCTTCTACTACTACAACAATACTGATGAATGAAAATTTAAGGACATGTGCGGCGTCGGGTTGTCTTTGTTGTGGAGTCTTCGCCATCCAGTGAGGCTGGCTGGATGGCGAAGACGTTTCGATGGGGATGGTGGTGCCCGCCGGGTGTTGTGCATGTGTCTTTAATTTCATCTCTGTCGGTATTTTATACAATTCGTGTACTACTACTACTACTATACTAATACTTCTTACCTCCACCTCTCCTTCCTATAATATAGCGTCATGCTCCACCTCTGCTTCATTCATTCATTGGCACACAGCTCCATCGACGAAACGATCTCGCCTCTCTAATTACCCCGTGTTGAGTGTTGACTATCCTCAGAGTGGTCGGTTACTAAACATCGTTCTTCACCATTCAGGATTTGGTGCGTCGGTGGTTGGCCTACCCAGGGCAGGAAGCCTCCCTCTGCACTCCTGTTGCTATCCTGTAGCCTCCACGCTCCTGACTGTACGTGTTAGTCTACTCGCTATACAGCAGTGTTGCCTCTCCTCCCGTTGTCTGATAGTCTCACGGCCGCAGTTGCCAGTAGTTGAAGTCTGTGATGGCTAGTGTTTGGCTCTCATCATCGCTACAGCCAGAGTTCGCTCTCTTCACCGAGTACGGTGGTTACTGGACCTTCGTTCTTCAACCATCAGGATTGCGGGTGTCGGTGGCTGCCTACCCCAAGGGCAGGAGCTTCCCTCTGCATCTGTTGCTGTCTGAAGTCTCCACGCCTCAGCCTGTAACGTGTGGTCTGCAATCCTTACAGCCAGTTTCAGGGCATCACAGTGCTCCATCAAGCTACAGCTCACCTCCTCAGTGTTCTGTGCCTCCAGAGTCAAATAAGATAAGATAAGATTAGTTCGGATTTTTATCCCCCGCGAGGGTTAGCCACCAGGTAACCAAGATAAGTCAGTGTGTCATCGAGGACTGTCTAACTTTTTCATGGGGGTTCCTTAATCTTGTCACACAGGTTGCGACCCCCACACCAGTCGACTAACAACACAACGGTACCTATTTGCTGCTAGGTGAAACAGGGACCAACAGGTGTAAGGTAATGTGTAGGTATTGTTTTCACACGCCAGAATCGATACCCGGGCATCCGTGTGTGAAGCGGCGAGCTTTAACACCAGGCCACCGGGCTCACCAGTCTATAACCAGGCAAGTTACGTGTGTCTCTTCACTCCGTACTTGCTAGGCCATTTTTTCATCACCGGATTGGCCCCCACCACCCAATCTAAGTTTCGATGCTGCAATGCCTTACCACCTCCTTTCCGACTTACCACCCCCTCTACTGCCAATCACCTTCTCTTACTATGTTTACTCCTGCTTCTAGGCCCCTACCCTGCCCCTCCTCTTCCAAGCCAATTATTTCTCGTAACCTCAATACTCTAAATCTGATCATGCCACTATCAGTCCTGGAAATTTACTGTACCAGATCACTGGCGCTCCTCAGTATAAAGTCTTTAAAACCAACTCTGGATTCAAACTACTTCTTGACAGACATTCTTACGAAACGTACACCTCAACCGAGACCAGACAAAAACTTCTCAATGCAGGCTTCACTATTATTTGGACTCCTGAGCACCGCGCCAAATGCACAGTGATTCGCAAACACGTAGACTATTCTCTCCTGACTGCCTATGACACAGACAAAGAAGACTTAATCAAAGACATTAGTACTAAGAACAAAGTCTCTGTTGACGACATATATAGACCTGAAAACTCTACCATCCTCAAATACGCTGTTCAACTCTTCTGACGCCTCTACACTCTTCAATCAAGGAATCCTTGCCAAGACCATCCGCATTCCTCCAAACTCCCTCTTCACTCCAAACTTTCACCCCATCACACAATGTCTGAAATGCTACAAATTCGGCCACGACAAAGTCTCATGCACTTCCACACAAACCTGCTCCAGATGTTCAGCAACTGGCCACTTCTGGAACACTTGCAACCTCCCCAAAAATTTTTCAAACCCCTTTCGGGGGGGGGTCACCATTTGCAGTTGAAAATTCCCTGCCCTACTAGAAAAGACATTCTCCCCAACCCCTCGGGAAAAACCCAAACCTCCCCCCCTCCCCAAAACCCTTTCCCCTGAACCTCCCCCCCCTAAAATTACCTTCCACCCGCCCCCCCCCCAATGCCTGGGTTACCCCACGCACTTGGTTTTCCCCCTCCTACTCAAAACCCCCTTCCCAAACCCACCAAAAACAAAAAGCTACAATTCCCCTCCCCTTCTACACTCCCACCCCCCTTTTGCCCTACAAAACTAATGCCAACTCCCCCAACTGCTGCCCACTTTTGCAAATGGAAATTTCAAATTTTCCCAATCGGGACTCCTACAGGGCCTTAACCTAATCTTGTCCACTAACAATTTTCCCCTCTTTAATTACCCCTCCTTCCTCCCTTCTCTTCAAAGGGCCTCCTACAACCTCTACCTCCTCCCTTTTCTCCCCCCCCCCCCCTTTTTCCTTCCCCCACCAGCTTCCTCCCCCCTACCCCTCTTCACTACTTCCCCCCTCCCCCCAAAACCCCCCTATTTGCGGCTGTTTACGCCCCACCCCTTTTCCCCCGCCCCTTACCACTTTCCTCACCCCCAAACCAAAGTTTTCCGTTTCCCCTTCCCCATTTTCCCAAATTGTTTCCCAAATTTCACCCCCTTCCCCAAAGTTCCATTTCCCCTCTGCTTCTCCCTTTGGGCCAATCCCTCCACCAAACCAAAACTTCTTTCCGGGTCCAACTCCCCTCCCCCCAGACAAAACCCAAATCAAACTCAAACTCCCCCAACTTTTTGACAGCCCATACAAAAGAACATAAAAAAAAAGATCCATCTCTTCCCCCCTTTTTCCGGGGGGGAACTGGTCCGTAAAAAACCTAAAAACCCTCGCATCCCTGTTGGCACCATTCAGGGATTTTTAAATTTCCAAAACTCCCTCCGCTTTAACTTTGTATGACGAAACCATTAAATCATGTTTATGTGTTTTCATTTCCCAACGTCGTTTTTTATTTTTACTATTAGCCACCTAGGGCCGGCCCCTTGAGCAGAAAAGGAACCAGATTTTGTTTTTTTAACAGAAACCTGCCCCCAAACCCCATTCAAGTTTCCCCCTTTAGGGTTTAATTCTGAACTACTGCCCCCCATAAACCCCAAACAAAGGGGTTGCCACATTTGTCCCCAAACTTTAAAACACGAAATCCCCCAATTTCCCTTTTATTCAAACCTGTCTTGCAGTCAAAATTTACCCCCACCTTGGCCCCTTTTTTTTTTTCCCAACCCCCGGGGGCCTCCCCCAAAACACTATTCTACTTTACACGCCCTTTTTCCTTTAGTCTTCAAAATTTTCAAAAACACACCCAACCCTTACCTACTAGTGACATAAAATTCCCAAAAAACCACCGCCTTTCATCCCCAACCTTTAACAACCAACTTGGTTCCCCCTTTTAAACTCAATTAAATAACCAAAACCCACCTAATTCTTTCTCGGCCCAGATTTTTAAAATCCCTTCTTAATCACCCCGGGCCAAGGAAAAACCGGGAATTCTTTTGGGAAAAAACCCCAACCCAAGGGTTCTCTTTTTAAAAACACAAACATTTCACCGGGCCCCCTATTAAAGGCCCTTTTTCACTTCCCATTTTCATCTTGTCACCCTCCTAAAAACCCTACCCTTTCTTCCCAACCACACGCCTTTCCTACAAAAAACGCAAATGGGTGTTTTTCAAAAAACACTTAAAACAAAAATTAAAACCCCCCCCTTTGACTTAAACAATAAACCTATCTCTGACATCGTTTACCCCAACTTGATCTCACCCAGGACCCATTACAAAAGGGAAGCCAAACAACGCATACCAAAAAAAAACCCCACCCCATTTCTTTAAAATTCCTTAAACCCTTTCACTAGAAAAGAAGGGACTAATTATCTGCTACCACAACCGTTTTCCCTACAGCACACAAAGTTTTTAATCAAGTTCGTTTAGTTTCCATTTACCTTAAAAAAACCCAATTCCCCCCCACGGGTCTAGACCCAAGCCCCAAAAACAATCACTGGTCACAACTCTTTTCAACAAGTGACAAACGCCGTATTAAAAACATTAAACCCTTTTGGGAAACTTTTTCAAAAAATTTGAGGCATTACTCCCACCCAACAAATTCAAACTATCACCCACAAAAACCAAACATCTAAGACCCGCAGGTGCTTTACCCTTTTTAAAACACTTCGGGGAGAAATCTTCCACCCCCCACCGCCCTCCCCCTAACTTATTCAACACATTCAAAACTTTAAAAAACAGGGGAAAAACTGAAACACACACAAGATACAACACCTGTAGCCACATTCTCTGACTCTTTTTCCCCCTCCCAAGAACTCAAAATCCCCTTTCCACCAACCCAAGCCCTTTAAAAACTTTCCTAGGACACCTTCCCCCCAAAAGGCCCCCCGGAAATTTCGGGGCCAAAAAACCAATTATTTTAAAAAAACCCTTTTCCGACTCATCATTACTCCCTACACAAACTCCTCAATGCCCCCCTTCCCTTGGATATTTTTCCCTTCCCCTTCAAAGGGGCTACTGCTATCCTCCTTCCAAAAACCCAAAAAAGACCATTTCTGTCCCTAAAATTATGCCCTTTTCGCCTCCTCGAAACTTTGGTAAACTTTTAAAAAACTCAAAAAACCCAATTCGCCTTGGGCGATCCCGGGAAAAACACAACCTCTTATTTTCTGATGGTCAGTTTGGGCTTCAAAAAACACACAGATCCACAAAAAAGTTTCCCTTAAACCTTCATTCTCAAATTCTCCACAAAAATTAACAAAAAAAAAGAAACGGGGCACCCCTGGTTAAAAAGACTTTTGAAAAGCTTTTGACACGTCTGGCCCCCAAAGGGGCCCCAAAGTCCCAAACTCTGCACAAATTTTTAAAAACCTGCCTCCCCACTTTTTTAATTTTTTTTCCTCTGAAAATTCCCGGGAGGGCCCGGGAAACCAATGGAATAAAATTCCAAGGCTGTTACTTGACTACTTCACATTTAAAATGCTGGGGTCCCCCAAGGGATTTTTTCCTCCCCTACCTCTCATTTTATACTTAACGATTTTCCCAAAACCCTATATACCACAACTCCTCACATTTCCTATGGACAAATTTTCACAACTTATCCCCCCACCCCCAAAATTTTTAGTTTACACTCACCACAAAAACACAAAATGGGGTTTCGACGGATAGCCATCTGGGAACAAAAAAATGGGGTTCAAAACCCAATTTGCAGAAAATTCCAGAAATTACATTTTTTAAATACGGGAAAACGTAAAATTCCCCCCCTTACCGTCGAGCTCAAACCCCTGACCCGCACTTAAACCCCCAATACACCAACCCTGTCACTTTTCCTTGGCGTTAATCTTGATCCCGGGTCGTTCACGGCCCAAATTCCCACTAAAGGGCGGGAAAATAGTTGTAAGGCCCTTGGGGGCCCCTTCAAAAGCTAAAACATGCCTATCAACGCCCCAAATTTTACCCCTCTACAAACCCCTTTTTTCGTCCCGGGAAAACTTACTCCCCTCTGACCCTCTCCCCTTGAAGCAAAAACAAACTTAAAACTAAACCCGTGTCCGGGAAAAAAAGGCGTCCCGTGGGTGTTTGATGCCCGATGGGGGGATTTCGCCATTGCGATTTCTTTACTTGCCCATTTTTTAACCATACTCCCTTAAATTCTGTATGGAAGACGCTCAGTGACGGGAAGAGGGAAAAAATCGTGACACGACATGTTACTGGACCCCCTTTTCCTTGACAAAGACTTTGGGCCGACCCACAAACCAACACAACCTTTTTACCCCTTGCATGACCCTGCTCCAAACCCTTTTTTACAAAAAACCCCTTTGGATTCCCCGAAAAGGTCCCTTTCTTGAAAAGGTTTACCATTTCTTGATCCCGTTCGCCTTCCCTTTTGGGGTTTTAAAGGACAGGGGCCAGTTCTACACTTTCTTACCTTAAATCGTCCCCTGTCCCTTCCTTCCCGCTCCCCCCCGGGGGAAAAGTCCAAAAAAAGAGTCTGATTTTTTTCTCTTATCTGCCCCAAACGATCCCCTCGCTGTGGGTTAAGCCCTGGCTCTTTTTTTTCGACAAAGAACACCCCCTCTCCAGCACGTTTTTTCGCCCTGCCCGTCTTCCCCGCTCATCCCTTTGGGCCCTTTCCCCCCTGAACTTTCGTTCGTTCGTTCGTACCTCTGTTAGTGTGACTTTGTAAATTTGGCCCCCAAGTGGGAAACCTAAAAACGTCGTCGTAAGCTTTCTCTTTTATGTGCGGGTTATTTTTTCTGGGCCCTAAAATTCTTCAACTTCCCCTTTTTGTGCCCCCCGTTTTTGTTTTCACATCTTTTAACCCACTGTCTCTATCTCCCTTTAAAAATTTCCTACCCAATTTTTTTGTTTTGTGTTTTAGGGCCCCTCCCCCCCCTTCTCTTCCGGTCCTCCGGTTTGTTTTCAGGTCGTTTTCCCCTTTAAAAACCTTTCCTTGTAGGACTTTCCCCCTTACCTTGGGGGATAGTCTTGTTGAAAACCTCTGACTTTCTCTAATTCTTTGTGTGTGTGTACATTCATTTCCCCAAAATTTTGTGATTGCGGGGTTTTTCAGCTCTTGGCTCCCCCCTCCCCCGTTTGTTTTTGGTTTCACTCTCGGTGTGGGGCCCCTGTCAAAACCATTTCTAAACCCCTTTATTGATTCTGCCTTACCACTTCGCTTTCTAGGTCTTTCGTTTTCCTAACCACTTTTAAGATTTAGTTTTTTTGGGGAAAAACTTTTGCCCCTTTTTTTTTTCCGCTTTTTTATTAATTTCCCAAAAAATTTGGGGTTTCCCCTTTACTGGAAATATCATACTCCAAGAGGGGCCCGGACTTTGGCCGTGTATAATGCGTGAATTTTTTAGTCTGGGTTTTTTGTTGAGGTTTATCTCAGGGAAAAAATGTTTGGAACTGTGTTCATCTCGAGGTCCATCTCTTTCAGGGGAAAGGGTTTTCGGCGTTTGTCCTCCGGGTCTTTTACATTGTTTTGGCGTCTTTGCTTTACGTTTTTTAATTTAAATTTTTTGTTTTTTTGGAGTGGAATTCCCAAAAGATGTTTGTAATAAAAGTGCATGTTTTCCGATCCAATTGTTTTTCTTTCTTTGTCTGCTCCCGTTTGTATTTTTCCCTAGTTTTACATCATCTACAAACGGGGCACACCTGCCCAGATTTCCCCCCGTTTTTGTTTATACGAAAGAAAAAAATTTTGGCTTGAAGTACTAACCTTTGTGAAACCCCACTCGGGACAATTGTTCATTCGAAAACTTCCCCGTCTGCTTTGTGGCGAAAAATTAAAAAATCTAAGGAAACGCCCCTGCTTGTCATTTTTTTAAACCCTTTTATCATCCTAAACATTGTTATCATCATCATCGTCATTTTTCAAATTTTCATCATCATCAAACGTCTCATCATTTTTTCCCTCTCAAACATCGTCTTTATTATTGTCATAAACATTGGGCATCTCATCACCTTTTTTCATCATCACAATCATCATCCCTCATCATTTATCATCCCCCCCTCATCCCTCATTTTTCATCATATCATAAAAATTGTCATCTTTATCATCATCATCCTGCTGCCCCCTCCTTTTTTCCTCTTCTTCACTTCCCCAATCCGGGTCCTTTAAGTTGATTCCAAACTTTAATAGAGCATAAACTAGGGGTGTTTTTTTTTTAAGGGTTTTAGTAGGGGAGGAGGAAATTTAAGGGGTTTTATAAGAAGAAAGGGTGTTTGCGGTCGCTTAGTGGGGGCCATCTGCTAAATTGTCAGGAAGCAGGTTACCCCCGCCCCAACAGCATTATGTTTCCCTCTCCTGCCCTCTCCACCCCCGTTCGTGCTTTCCTCTCTAGTGTTTTGCTTGCTCTTTTCCCCTTTTCTCTCTCTCTCCTTTTCTTCTTCTCTCTCTCTCTCTCTCTCTCTCTCTCTCTCTCTCCTCTCCGGGGTTTTTCCATCACTCTCCCCTCCCGGGTTTTTAAACTCCAATCACTGTTTTCCCGAATATGATTTTTTAAAAAAAACTTTACTACAAAAAAATTAAAATTTTTTTGGGACAACATGGCATTCCGGGGGGGTAGTTGTTGGGGGGAGGGTTTTTTTTTTGGGGGGGGATGGTTTTGGAGGGGTGAAGGTAGTGGTGGGGGGGAGGGTGTTGAAGGGGTGAAGGGGAGTGGTTGGGGGGGATGGAGGTGGAGGGGGGAAAGGGGGGGGGTGGGGGGGAGGGTGTGGAGGGGGGGTGAAGGGGAGTGGGGGGGGAGGGGGTTTTGGAGGGGTGAAGGGGGTGGTGGGGAGGGGGTGCTGGAGGGGTTTAAGGGGAGTGGTGGGGAGGAGGGTGCTGGGGGGGGTGAAGGTAGTGGTGGGGGGGGAGGAGGGTGTGGAGGGGGGAAGGTATGGTGGGGGGGAGGGTTTCTGGGGGGTGGGAAAGGGAGTGGTGGGGAGGGGGTGGTGGAGGGGGGGGAAGGTTAAATGGTGGGGGAGGGGGGTGTGAAGGGGGAAAGGTGTGGTGGGGAGGGGGTTTCTGGAGGGGTGAAGGTTTGTGGTGGGGAGGAGGGTTTTCTGGGAAAGGGGGGAAAGTAGGGTGGGGAGGGGGTGCTGGAGGGGTGAAGGGGGGGGTGGGGGGAGGGTGCTGAAGGGGTGAAAGGGAGTGGGGGAGGGGAGGAAGGTGCTGGAGGGGTGAAAGGGAGTGGTAGGGAGGAGGGGCTTGAAAGGGTGAAGGTAGTGGTGGGGAGGAGGGGGTGGAGGGTGGGTTTAAGGGAGTGGTGGGGGGGGGTTTGGGGCTGGAGGGGTGAAGGTTTTGTGGTGGGGGAAAGGGAAAGGGGGGGTGGAGGGGGGGTAAGGTTGTGGTGGGGGGGGGGGTGTTTAAGGGGTGAAGGTTTGTGGTGGGGAGGAGGGTGTTTGGGGGGGGTGAAGGTATATGGGTGGGAGGGGGGGGGCTGGGGGGTGTAAGGGGAGTGGTGGGGAAGGGGGGTGCTGGAAGGGGGGTGGGGAAGGGGGGGGTGGTGGGGAGGGGGTGCTGGAGGGGGGTGAAGGGGGTGGGGGGGGAGGAGGGGGTGGAGGGGTTTAAAGGGGTGGGTGGGGGGGGGGGTGCTTTAAGGGGGGGAAAAGGGAGTGGTGGGGGGGAGGGTTTTGAAGGGGTGAAGGGTAGGGATGGGGAGGGTGGGTGCTGGAGGGGGGTGAAGGGGAGTGGTGGGGAGGGGGGGGGCGGGGGGAGTGAAAGTAGTGGTGGGGGTGGGGTGCTGGAGGGGTTTTAAAGTAGTGGTGGGGAGGGAAAGGGGGGTTTTAAAAGGGGTGGGAAGGGGTGGGGGGGGGAGGGAAGGTTTTCTGGAGGGGGTGAAGGTATTTGGGAGGGAGGCGAGGTGCTTGGGAAAAAGGGGGGGAAAGGGGTGGTGGGGAGGGGGGTGCTGGAGGGGGGAAAGGTAGTGGTGGGGTGGGGTGGTTTATGGGGGGGGGGAAAAGGGAGTGGTGGGGAGGAAAGGTGGGTTGGGGGGGTTTTTTGGTAGTGGTGGGGGGAGGGTTGCTGAAGGGGTGAGGTAGTGGTGGGGAGGAGGGGTTTTCTGGGGGGTGAAGGGAGTGGTGGGGGAGGGGGGGTTGGGGGGGGGGGGGGTTGAAGGTTAAGGGGGTGGGGAGGGGGTGCTGGGAGGGGGGGAAGGTTTTGGTGGGGGAGGAGGGTGCTGGTGGGGTGAAGGTTAGGGGGGGGGGAGGGTGCTTTAAGGGGGGAAGGTGTGGTGGGGAGGAGGGTGTGAAGGGAAGGGAAGGGATTTTATGGGGGGGGGATGGTGGAGGGGTTTAAGGTTTGTGGTGGGGAGGAGGGGGCCCGAAGGGGGGAAAAGGGAGTGGTGGGGGGGGAGGGTGCTGGAGGGGTGAGGTTTGTTGGGTGGCGGGGGGGGTCTGGAGGGGGTTTAAGGTAGTGGGGGGGGAGGAGGGTGCTGGGGGTTTTGGGGGGGTAGTGGTGGGGAGGAGGGTGGTGGAGGGGGGGGGAAGGTAGTGGTGGGGGGGGAGGGGGGGCTGAAGGGGTGAAGGTGTGGGGGGGAGGGGGGTGCTGAAGGGGTGAAGGTAGTGGGGGAGGATGGTGTGGGAGGGTGAAAAGGGTTTTGGGTGGGGAGGAGGGTGCTGAAGGGGTGAAGGGTGTGGGGGGGGGGGGAGGGGGAATGGGGGGGGGGTAAAAAAAAGTGGTGGGGAAGGGGTGGTGCTGGGGGGGAAGGTGGGTGGGGGGAAAGGGGCTGGGGGGGGTGTAGGTAGTGGTGGGGGGGAGGGTGTGGAGGGGTGAAGGTGTTTGGGGAGGAGGGGTTTTGGAGGGGTGAAGGTAGTGGTGGGAAGGATGGTGTGAAAGGGGGAAAAGGGAGTGGTGGGAGCGAGGGTGTGGAGGGGTGAAGGGAAATGGCGGGGGGAGGGTGCTTTGGGGGGGTGAAGGTAGTGGTGGGGAGGAGGGTGGAAGGGGGTGAAGGGTAGTTTGGTTTGGGGGGGAGGGTGCTGGAGGGGTGAAAAGGTTAGTTTGGGGGGGGAGGGGGGTTTCGGAAAGGGGGTGAAGGGTAGGGGGGAGGAGGGTGCGGGGGGGGTGAAAAAGGTTTGTGGTGGGGAGGAGGGTGCTGGGGGGGTGAAGGTTTAATTTGGGGGGGAGGGAGGGGGCCTTGGAAGGGGGGGAAGGGGGTGGTGGGGGGGAGGGTTTTGGAGGGGGAAGGGAGTGGTGGGGGGGGGGGTGCCCGAAGGGGGTTGAAAGGGAAATGGTGGGGAGGAGGGTGCTGAAGGGGGTTTAGGGAGTGATGGGGGGGATGGTGCTGGTGGGGGGGAAGGTTTGTGGTGGGGAGGGGTGGTGCTGAAGGGGTGAAAGGGAGTGGTGGGGGGAGGGTGCCCGGGGGGGTGAAGGTAGTGGCGGGGGAGGAGGGTGCTGGAGGGGGGGAAAGGGAGTGGTGGGGAAAGGGGGGTGCTGAAAGGGGTGTAGGTAGTTGGGGAGGAGGGGCTGGAGGGGGAAGGGGGGAAATGGTGGGGAGGAGGGTTTCGGAGGGGTGAAAATTAGTGGTGGGGGGGAGGGTTGTTTAAGGGGGGAAGGTAGTGGTGGGAGAGGGAGGGTGCTGAAGGGGGGTGGGGGTAGTGGTGGGGGGGGAGGGTTTCTGGAGGGGTTGAAGGTAGGGTGGGGAGGGGGGGGTGCTTTTTGGGGGTGGGGAAGGGGAGTGGGGGGAGGGAGGGGGTGGAGGGGTGAAGGGTGGTGGGGAGGGAGGGTGCTGGAAAGGGGGGTGGGGAAAGGGTGGGGGAAAGGGAGGGGGATGGGGGGGTTTGGGTGGTGAAGGGGGTGTTTAAAGGGGAAGGGGTGGGGGGAGGATGGGGTGGAAAGGGGGTGAAGGTAGTGGTGGGGAGGGGGTGTTTAAGGGGGGAAGGGTAGTGGTGGGGAGGGGGTCTGGGGAAGGGGTGAAGGTTTTGTGGTTTGGGGAGGAGGGTTGGGGGGGGGGAAGGTAAATGGTGGGGAGAAGGTGCTGGGGGGGTGGGAGGTAGTGGTGGGGGGGGAAAAAAGGGGCCTGGAGGGGGGGAAAAAAGTGGTGGGGAGGAAAGGGGGTGGAGGGGGGAAGGTTTTTTTTGGGGGGGGTGCAGGGGGAGGGTTTTGGGGGGGGAGGGGGTTTAGGGGAAGGGGAGTGGTGGGGAGGAGGGTGCCCGGGAAAAGGGGGAAAATAGTGGGTGGGGGGGGGGTGTGGGGGGGAAGGTTGTGGTGGGGAGGAGGGGGGGCTGGGGGGGGGTTTAAGGGGGGGTGGTGGGGGGGAGGGTTTCTGGAGGGGTGAAGGTTTGTTTGGGGGGGAGGAGGGTGTTTCTGAAGGGGTGAAGGTAGTGGTGGGGGGGGTTTGGGGGGAAAGGGTGTGGGGGGGGGTTGGGGGGGTTAAATTTGTGGTGGGGGGGGGTGTGGGGGGGGGGGAAAGGTAGTTTGGGGGGGAGGGGGGGGTGCTGGAAAGGGGGGGGAAAGGGAGTGGTGGGGGGGGGTGTGGGGGGTGAAGGGAGTGGGGGGGAGGAGGGTGCTGGAGGGTGAAGTTAGTGGTGGGGAGGAGGGTGCTTGAAGGGGTGAAGGTAGTGGTGGGGAGGAGGGTGCTGGAGGGGTGAAGGTAGTGGTGGGGAGGAGGGTGCTGTAGGGGTGAAGGTAGTGGTTGGGGAGGAGGGTGCTGGAGGGGTGAAGGTAGTGGTGGGGAGGAGGGTGCTGGAAGAGAGGGTAGTGGTAGATGGGAGGATGCTGAAGGAGAGGGTAGTGGTGGAGGGAAGGATGCTGGAGGAGAGGGTAGTGGTGGAGAGGAGGATGCTTGAAGGGTGGAGATAGTGATGGGGAGGAGGGTAGTGGTGGTGAGGATGATGCTGGAGGGATGAAGGTAGTGGTGGGGAGGAGGGTGCTGGAGGGATGTTAAGTAAGTAAGTAAGTTTATTCAGGTATACACAAATACAGTTACATAGATTATCATACATAGCAACATATGTGTAGAGAACCTGGGATAACCCAAAAAAGTCAGAGTGACTTATTTCCATTGGGGTCCTTTTAATACTTTATTATTATTATACTACAAAGGATATAATATCTTATTATTATACTATAAAGGATATATACTAGAAATGAGGTAAAAAGAGTTATGTATTTACATTTACATGTGTGTTAGCTAAAAAAAAATAAAAAATCATTCTCCTCCCTTTCTCTCGCTGCATTCATTAGGTACCTTTTGGTTCTCTTCTTGAACTGTTTCATGCTATGACTGGCTTTGACATGTGCAGGCAGTCTGTTTCATTCCTTTATTGCTGTACAGCAAAAAGTGTTTGAAGCCTGGCCACTGACTGTGGGTACTACAAAGTTGTGCTCTCTCCCTCTAGTACCATGAATGCTTCGGTTCTCATCCTTGACAAAATTAGCAGCAAGATATTCTGGACACTGTTTGTGAGCAATTTTATAAACTTGATTTAACTTCAGTTGTTTTACTCTGTCTTCAGTATTCAGCATATCGAATTATTGTAATTCATCCTGGCCTACATGTTCTCTTGGACCCAGGCCTATATGTTCTCTTGGACTCAGGCCTACACGTTCTCTTGGACCCAGGCCTACACGTTCTCTTGGACCCAGGCCTACATGTTCTTAAATTAGACACATGTGCAACTCTTGGGTATCTTTATTGAGGAAACGTTTCGCCACACAGTGGCTTCATCAGTCCATACATAGGAGAAACTTGAAGAACAGGAGGAGATTGAGGTAATCAGTCCCTCAACCTTGAGTCGATGTGTTCAGTCCATCAATCTTGAGTAGAATACGGCAGATGAGCGGAGAAGCAGCTTATAAACCGTATGGCAGGAGAGGTGTAGCAGTCATAGGTAGTGTCACATTTGTTCAATGTGGAAGTAGGTTGTGCCCAAGAATTAGGCAAGCGAAGAATTCCTAAGTATTAAGATCCCAAGAAGTTGCAGTGTCTGACAGGTTTGTAGATGAATGGTTCAGAGAACCGACATGTTGATAAATTAGACACATGTGCAACTCTTGGGTATCTTTATTGAGGAAACGTTTCGCCACACAGTGGCTTCATCAGTCCATACATAGGAGAAACTTGAAGAACAGGAGGAGAATGAGGTAATCAGTCCCTCATCTGCCGTATTCTACTCAAGATTGATGGACTGAACACATCGACTCAAGGTTGAGGGACTGATTACCTCATTCTCCTCCTGTTCTTCAAGTTTCTCCTATGTATGGACTGATGAAGCCACTGTGTGGCGAAACGTTTCCTCAATAAAGATACCCAAGAGTTGCACATGTGTCTAATTTATCAACATGTCGGTTCTCTGAACCATTCATCTACAAACCTACATGTTCTCTTGGACCCAGGCCTACATGTTCTCTTGAACTCAGGCCTACATGTTCTCTTGGACCCAGGCCTACATATTATCTTGGACTCAGGTCTACATGTTCTCTTGGACTCAGGCCTACATGTTCTCTTGGACCCAGGCCTACATGTTCTCTTGGACTCAGGCCTACATGTTCTCACGGACTCAGACCTACATGTTCTCTTGGACTCAGGCCTACATGTTCTCTTGGACCCAGGCCTACATGTTCTCTTGGACTCAGGCCTACATGTTCTCTTTGACCCAGGTCCAGGAGGAATCTTACCATTTTGTTCTGGGTGATTTGCAGTCTATCGTTCAGTTTTTTTTTGTCAAGGCAGAGTACCACAAAGAGTCAGCGTGGTGGTGGGGAGGAAGGTAGTCATCAGAAAGGAAGCAGTGCGGGATAGAAAGGTATCCCGTGTTTTAAATGAGCAGGAGGCGAGGAGTGGAATAATATGACGTGTTTTAAAAGGATTGAAGGTGAAGGATATACATAAATATATCGCGTGGCTTTAAGAGGATAGGAGCTGAGGAGGAAGGCGGATACAGGTGTGAGCTGTGTGGACAGTGACCATCCCAGGAGTGAGCTGTGTGGACAGTGACCATACCAGGTGTGAGGTGTGTGGACAGTGACCATCCCAGGTGTGAGCTGTGTGGACAGTGACAATCCAGGTGTGAGCTGTGTGGAAAGTGACCATCCCAGGTGTGAGCTGTGTGGACAGTGACCATCCAGATGTGAGCTGTGTGAACAGTGACCATCCCAGGTGTGAGCTGTGTGGACAGTGACCATCCAGGTGTGAGCTGTGTGGAAAGTGACCATCCCAGGTGTGAGCTGTGTGGACAGTGACCATCCAGATGTGAGCTGTGTGAACAGTGACCATCCCAGGTGTGAGCTGTGTGGACGTGACCATCCCGGTGGGGTTTTGTGTGGACAGTGACCACCCCGGTGGTGTGTGGAAGTGACCATCCCAGGTAGCTGTGGGACATGACCACCCCCAGGTTGAGCTGTGGGGGACAGTGACTACCCCAGGTGTGACTGTGTGGACAGTGACCACCCCAGGTGTGGCTGTGTGGACGGACCACCGGTGTGAGGGGTTTTGCACATTGACCATCCAGGTTGTGAGCTTTGGGGACAGTGACCATCCCAGGTGGGCGTGTGGCAGGACCATCCCGGGTGTGAGCTGAAATGGACTTGACCATCCCGGGTGTGAGTTTTTGTAAACAGTGCCATCCCAGGTGTGGGTGTAGGACAGTGCCCACCCCAGGTGTAGGTGTGGGGCAGTGACCACCCCAGGTGTGGAGTTTGTGGACAGTGCCATCCCGGTGTGAGGTGTGTAACATGACCTCCCGGAGTGGGTTGTGGACAGTGAACACTCCCCCGGTCTGAGGATCGACGACCCAAAATATTTTTCAGAATGACCCTAAAAAAACCCTAAAGTTTCCATTTCCGACTTTTCCCCTAACTCCGTAGATTTCGAAAAAGCATTGACAACATGCTATGCACCAGCCCGGGCCCAGACTGTGGAACTTGTTTTCATTAAAAACTGCAAGAAAACCCCCCTCGCGTGCCCTAGAACTTGGGGAGGGGTTGGACAGGGTGAAATTTCCCCAGCACTTAAAACAACGGTATAGCCCCCTCCCTAAAGGTGGGAGCAAAAGCATTTGCTAAGAACATAGGCCAAAAGCTCTGACACCCCCAAACATAAAAATCTTTTAAAAGAGTGCTAAGAAGCGGATTTTCAAATCACCTGGATTCCCAAATTGCCAATCCAGGCAACTGGGTTTAGGGCAGGTCGCTCCTGCCTCTCACAACTACTGGATCACTATGACATGGCCTTGGATGCACTGGAAGAAAATCAGAATGCAGATGTAATATACACAGACTTTGCAAAAGCATTTGACAAATGCGATCATGGCGTAATAGCCCATAAAATACGTGCTATAGGAATAACTGGGAAAGTGGGGAGATGGATCTTCAACTTCCTAACAAATCGAACACAAAGAGTAGTGGTCAACAGAGTTAAATCGGAGGCTGCCATAGTGAAGAGCTCTGTTCCACAAGGCACAGTACTCGCCCCCATCTTATTCCTTATCCTCATATCAGACATAAACAGAGACATACACCACAGCACCGTATCATCCTTTGCGGATGATACTAGGATCTGCATGAGGCTGTCATCTGCTGAGGACGCGGTTTAACCTCCAAGAAGATATAAACAAAGTTTTCCAGTGGGCAACGGTAAACAATATGATGTTCAATGAGGACAAATTCCAACTACTCCGTTATGGAAAACTGGAGGAGATAATAACTAGAACAAAGTATACTACTGACTCGGCCATACAATAGAGCGGAAAAATAATGTAAGGGACCTGGGAGTAGTAATGTCTGAGGATCTCACTTTCAAGGATCACAACAGTGCCACGATCGCACGTGCAAAGAAAATGATAGGATGGATAATGAGAACTTTCAAAACGAGAGATGCCAAGCCCATGATGATCCTTTTCAAATCACTTGTTCTCTCTAGGCTGGAATACTGCTGTACATTAACATCTCCATACAAAGCAGGTGAAATCGCAGATCTAGAGAGTGTACAGAGATCCTTTACTGCACGTATAAGTTCTGTCAAGCACTTTAACTACTGGGAACGCTTGGAAGCACTTGACTTGTACTCGTTGGAAACGCAGGAGGGAGAGATATATCATAATCTACACTTGGAAAATCTTGGAAGGAATGGTCCCAAATCTGCACACAGAAATCACTCCCTACGAAAGTAAAAGACTGGGCAGGCGATGCAAAATGCCGCCAATAAAAAGTAGGGGCGCCATTGGTACACTAAGAGAAAACACCATAAGTGTCCGGGGCCCAAAACTGTTCAACAGCCTCCCATCAAGCATTAGGGGAATTGCCAATAAACCCCTGGCTGCCTTCAAGAGAGAGCTGGACAGATACCTAAAGTCGGTGCCGGATCAGCCGGGCTGTGGCTCGTACGTCGGACTGCGTGCGGCCAGCAGTAACAGCCTAGTTGATCAGGCCCTGATCCATCGGGAGGCCTGGTCATGGACCGGGCCGCGGGGGCGTTGATCCCCGGAATAACCTCCAGGTAACCTCCAGGTATCCCAGGAGTGAGGTGTGTGGACAGTGACCATCCCAGGAGTGAGGTGTGTGGACAGTGACCATCCCAGGTGTGAGGTGTGTGGACGGTGACCATTCCAGGTGTGAGTTGTGTGGACAGTGACCATCCCAGGAGTGAGGTGTGTGGACAGTGACCATCCCAGGTGTGAGTTGTTTGGACAGTAACCATCCCAGGAGTGAGTTGTTTGGACAGTGACTATCCCAGGAGTGAGGTGTGTGGACAGTGACCATCCCAGGAGTGAGGTGTGTGGACAGTGACCATCCCAGGTGTGAGTTGTGTGGACAGTGACCATCCCAGGAGTGAGGTGTGTGGACAGTGACCATCCCAGGAGTGAGTTGTTTGGACAGTAACCATCCCAGGAGTGAGGTGTGTGGACAGCGACCATCCCAGGAGTGAGGTGTGTGGACAGTGACCATCCCAGGTGTGAGTTGTGTGGACAGTGACCATCCCAGGAGTGAGGTGTGTGGACAGTGACTATCCCAGGTGTGAGGTGTGTGGACAGTGACCATCCCAGGAGTGAGTTGTTTGGACAGTGACCATCCCAGGAGTGAGGTGTGTGGACAGTGACCATCCCAGGTGTGAGTTGTGTGGACAGTGACCATCCCAGGAGTGAGGTGTGTGGATAGTGCCATCCCCGTGTGAGGTGTGTGGACAGTGACTATCCCAGGAGTGAGGTGTGTGGATAGTGACCATCCCAGGTGTGAGGTGTGTGGACAGTGACCATCCCAGGTGTGAGTTGTGTGGACAGTGACCATCCCAGGAGTGAGGTGTGTGGATAGTGACCATCCCAGGTGTGAGGTGTGTGGACAGTGACTATCCCAGGAGTGAGGTGTGTGGACAGTGACTATCCCAGGAGTGAGGTGTGTGGACAGTGACCATCCCAGGTGTGAGGTGTGTGGACAGTGACCATCCCAGGTGTGAGGTGTGTGGACAGTGACCATCCCAGGTGTGAGTTGTGTGGACAGTGACCATCCCAGGAGTGAGGTGTGTGGATAGTGACCATCCCAGGTGTGAGGTGTGTGGACAGTGACCATCCCAGTGTGAGTTGTGTGGACAGTGGACCATCCCAGGAGTAGGTGTGGGACAGTTACCTCCCAGGGTGGGGTTGTGGACAGTGACCATCACAGGTGTGGGTGGTGGGCGGACCATCCCAGGTGTGAGTTGTTGGACATGCCTCCCCGGGGGTGAGGGGGTGGACAGTGCCCCACAGGGGTGAGGTGTGTGGACAGTGACCATCCCGTAGTGAGGGGTTTTGCAGTACACCCAGGTTGGGTGTGTGGACAGTGGGCCCTCCCGGTGTGGTTGTGTGGCATGACCTCCCAGGAGTGGTGAGTTGTGGACGGACCCTCCCAGGAGTGAGGTGTTGGGGCAGGACCATCCGGTGGAGGTGTGTGGACAGTGACCTCCCCGGTTGGGTTGTGTGGACAGTGCCATTCCAAGTGGGTTGTGGACGTGACCCTCCCAGGGTGAGGTTGTGGACGTGACCTCCCAGGGTGGTTTTGTGGGCAGTTACCACCCCGGGTGACGTGTGGACAGTGACCTCCGGTGGCATGTGGACATGACCCCCCAGGATGAGGTGTGGGGACAGTGACCTCCCGGTGGATTGTGGGACAGTGCCACCCCGGAGTGAGGTGGTGGCTGACCATCCCAGGGTGGGTGTGTGGACGTGACCATCCAGGGGAGGTGTGTGGACATGACCATCCCAGGTGTGAGGGGTTTGTGGACAATGCCTCCCGGGGTGGAAATGTGACATGCCTCCCCGGGGTTTTGGGGGTTTTGGGCAGTGCCATCCCAGGTGTGAGGGGTTTTTGGCAGTGACCCTCCAGGAGTGGTTGTTGGACAGTGACCATCCCAGGGTGAGGGTGTGGGACTGACCATCCCAGGGGTGAGGGTGTTTTGTGAACCCTCCCAGGGTGGATTTTTGTGGCAGTGACCATCCCGGGGGAGGTTGTGGACTGTGACCAATCCCAGGGGTGAGGGTGGGCAGTGCCATCCCCGGTGGAGTTTTGTGGAAGTGACCATCCAAAGGGGGGGTGTGTGGACAGTGACATCCCCGGGGTGAGGTGTGTGGACATGACCATCCCAGGTTGAGGGGGTTTTGGCGTGACCATCCCGGGTGATTGTGGACAGTGACCATCCCGGTATGGGCGTTGGACAGTGCCATCCCCGGGTGAGGTGTGGGACGTGGGGCCATCCAGGGGGATTGTGTGGACGTGACCATCCCCGGTTGAGTTTGGGGGACAGTGACCTCCCCTGATGAGGCGTGTGGCATGACCATCCCCGGAGTGGGTGTGTGGACAGTGACCATCCCCCGGAGTGAGGTGTTGGACAGTGACCATCCCAGGTATGGGGCGTGTGGGCAGGACCACCCCGGGGTGGGGTGTGGACAGTGCCTCCCAGGTATGAGGCGTGTGGACAGTGACCAACCCAGGAGTGAGGGGGTGGCGTGCCTCCCAGGAGGAGGGTGTGGACTGCCCCTCCCCGGGTGAGGTGTGTGGGGCAGTGATCGTTCCCCCATCACCATCCGCCTTTAATCGCAACGGGGCATGACTTCTCTTTGTTTGGGGGGAGAGTATGGGGGAAAATCTCCGACACCGCGCCCTCTTCACCTAGCATAAATAGATACTGGGGTTTTGTCGATGATGAGAGGGCCCAGCTTTAGGAAGAACCTAACGGACCCCTGACTGAAAAGCACCCCGTTCCTGGGTTACAAGGGTTACCAACCCCTTTAACTTTTTTTGGTTACCTAGGAATTTTACATGTGCTAAACTTACACATATAAACCCCCACTTGGAGAGAGATGTTCGGGGCGGCGTTTCGTTTTAATTGGACCTTTACAAAGTCCACTGTAACTGTAAATGGTCACGATATTTTGCCCTTTTTTTTCTGTAGATTGTATGATAATTGCCCTTTTGTGTCCTCTTCCTCAAAAAATTATAAACCTTTCCCGGATTACTAACCAAAATATAGTGTTCTTGTTATCCGTGATAAATAACATTGTCTACTTTACCCCTCTCCTCTCCCTCTCCTTGATGGTGGTAGAAATTAAAAGACAGACAACTTGCGATAGACTCGTTTAAAAACCCCCGAGGTATTGGCCTTGGATATAAACTTTCTTGGGAAAAAAAACCTAGTAAGATATCTCCTTCCCTTGCCCCACCCCTGTAGAATTATTATTATTAATTATTATTATTATTATTTTATTATTATTTTAATTTTACTTTATTATTATTTTTTTTATTATTATCCTGGAAGTAAGTGTCCCTGAGAAGATAGATCTCAGAAAATATAGCCACAGTGACCAGCTTCACCCGCAATGACAAGCTCATCCACCTTTCCCAGGAATAAGAGACTCCCACGTAAGATAGCTTCCCTGGCATCTAAGCCCCACCTGGAGAAAGGTATACCATATAGAGGAGACAGACCCCAGAAGCATAGTCTGGAGTGTGTTCCCACGTTAGTATAAGTCCGGAATGTGGTCTCACCCTTAGCATAGACCAGTAGACCAAGGAGGAAGACCAACACATGGCAGGTATAAATACTTTCTCACCAGGGGTCTCTCACCACTACCACCATCTGATAATAAAATCCCCGATACCGATCTTGTCTTGTTGGCCAGACGAACCATCTCCTTCAGGAGTATGAGTAAGGGAATAGAGAAGCGTCGGCGGCCTCGACGACAGCGGAGGGGGAGTAGTAGTAGTAGAGATGTTTAAAGAGCTGGGGAGGTGCTGGGTAATGGTGCGTCTCTTTCACCTAAGGTGTGAGCTTTTTAAGGTGTTGCAGTATTAGTGGTGTTGATGGTGCTCATGAAGGTAGTGTTCTTGAAAGTGCTGGTGATAGTGATGTGACTACTTCTTTGTGGCTCCTAAGATGTATTGGAGCTCTTCATCAACAGTCGTAGATGAAGAGAGTGGGGAAGTGAAAACGTGTGAAAGCTTGAAGAATGTTGGAGCATTCTTCCTCGAGGATAGCAAGGCATATACGGAGAACTCTCAAGAAGAAACCAGTCACTAATTCCCTCTTATTTCGTGTATCGTGGTGTGTGTGAAGTTTATCGGGTCGTCCTTGTTAGCGTTTCTCCTCTACACTTTGGAAGAAAGGATGTCACTATAGGGTGTTCTTCATAGGACGTCTAACAAGGATCACTGACTATGTTCATCAGGCTCTAGGGGAAATTTGATGGTTGGCTGAGCCAACCATCAAATTTCCTCTCAGGAGGTTTTAAATGTTGAACTTTCTTGGGTACAACATAATGATATCAACATACGTCAGTCACTTTACGGTACTTGGAATCGTGGGGTGGAACTTCTCTGTCTCGACGTACTCCACAAACATATCGGTTAGCTTTTGCTGAAGGGGCTGTCTGTCGCCATGGCAGAACACTGTAGCAACTGTTTTGGAGCTTGAATCAGTTGAAATTCAAGCAAAGGTAAATTAAATCGATAAAATCCTATAGAGACACTGGAAGATCAGTGACGTCCGTGATCTGAGTATATAAGGGGAGGATACAGTAGGGGCGTTAGTAAACAGACGTTATATGGAAGTAAACTATATGTCATTCCTGATGTTGGTACTAGAGATAACAGACAGATCTCCCGGATGTTTCAAGTTTGCGGACCAGATTGCGCCCTGTAGCCCAGATAGTTACATGGCAAGGAGGCCTGACTCTGCCGGTGTCAGATGTAAGAGGAAGAAGAATGTTTATCGGTCTTCGATAGACGGTATAAAAGCGCTGGCTTAGGCTGTCCAAGAAGAGAGTAGTACTTAGATTCCTTTGCCTCTTGGGATTTCTGTGGGATTTGGCGTGCTTTCCGCAGGATTTCTTTGGAGTTATCTAGTAATGGCTCAGGCAGGTGTTGGTGTCATAAAGCACGTTGTTTATTTACAGTATAATCGTTGGTGTTGAAGACCACCACATGGACTCCGCGGCCTGGTCGTGGACCGGGCCGCGGGGGCGTTGATCCCCGGAATGCCTTCCAGGTAGACATCCCTTATCTGTGGTGGTGGTGGTGGTGATGACACCATTGTTGTTGGCCGGATCACACTCCCACCTATCTTCTGGTACCCTTTCTCTCACCCCTCTTCCAGTACCCACCCACCCCTCTTCCAGTACTCTTTGTATCACTGGCACAACTCCTGAACGCATCCCACGTCTTGACAACAAACATTACTGAACCAACCCCAACCTTCTACACTACATCTCTTGCAGTCAACGGGAGGAGAAGTATCACTGGCACTGCTCTCCTACAATCCTCTCCATCCCTTCCTCCCTCTCCCACACTTATTTACTTGCTTCCCTCTCACCCCCCACCAGTGCACTCACCATTTCCTTCTCCCATACTTTTCTTTTCTGTCTGTTTCATCATCTTACTTGTACATATTTATTTATGTATATAGTTTTTTTTTTTTTTTTTTTTTTTTTTGTGGGGGGGGGTTCTGTGTTTATAAATATATCCTCATAAATTTAATTTCCCTATGTGAGGGATAGGCCAGTGTGAGAGATAATAACCCCGGCTGTACTGGAACGAAACCTGTGAAGCTGCCGTGGCTACTGAGCCAGTGGTGGAATGATAATATTGATAGAATTACCGACAACATATTAGGTAACAGGACACGTGCTCTAAAGTGAAATTTTATTGTGGGAACGTTTCGCTTCCGGGAACTTTGTCAGGCCAGTACATATCTAGTTTTTGTTTTCACAACGTAAATATGGTATGGAATAGGGTAGCAGTATACTGCTAATGTACCAGATTTTGTTGAATAAAAACCTTACCCTATTCTTCAATCCACTTTCTCCTGCCCCCCTCCTCCATGAACACAACATCCACAATCCTCTTCGCTTCCTTTCTTCTGGCTTCTCAGATCTCAGCTCACACATCGCTTCCTTAATCTTCCTCCAACCCTTCACCTCCTACTCCCCCGCCTTTTCGCCGCCTCTCCCCGACTCCTCCCCGTCTCCTCCCCCTCCTTCACATGTTCGGCACAAGTACGGCAATAGATAAACTAACTTTTTTCTCCCCCTCTCGTTCCATCCACGCCACAGAATTTAATTTGGAGCCCCGGCAATAGTTTGTGGTGTCGTGGGTCATATTTCACCCGGCCACCACCGCACCTGTGAGCCGGCCATGGTCCTCTGCTTGCTGGTGATGCTGATAGGTCTGGTTGTTAGTAGTACTGGTTGGTGGTGATGCTGGTAGGTCTGGTTGTAAGTAATCTGGTTGTGGTGATGACTGTAGGTACTGGTTGGTGGTGATGCTGGTAGGTCTGGTTGTAAGTAATACTGGTTGGTGGTGATGCTGGTAGGTCTGGTTGTTAGTAGTACTGGTTGGTGGTGATGCTGGTAGGTCTGGTTGTTAGTTAGTACTGGTTGGTGGTGATACTGGTAGGTCTGGTTGTTAGCAGTATGGTTGGTGGTGATGCTGGTAGGTCTAGTTGTTAGTAATACTGGTTGGTGATGATGCTGGTAGGTCTGGTTGTTAGTAGTACTGGTTGGTGGTGATGCCGGTATGTGTGGTTGTTAGTACTAGTTGGTGTTGATGCTGGTTGATAGTGCTGGTGGTAGTGGTGGTTTTTGGTAATAGTTTACTTGGAGTGTGTTCCGGGGGTCAACGCCCCCGCGGCCTGGCCCATGACCAGGCCTCCCGGTGGATCATAGCCTGATCAACCAGACTGTTACTGCTCGCCGCGCACAGCTCGGCTGGTCAGGAACCGATTATCTGTCTGGAGTCTACCTGGAGGGTGTTCCGGGGGTCAACACCCTCGCGGCACGGTCTTTGACCAGTCCTCCCGATGGATCAGGGCCTGATCAGCCAGACTGTTACTGCTAGTTAGTCCAACGTTGGGTACTGACTTTAGGTATCTGTCCAGCTCCCTCTTGAAGGCAGCCAGAGGTCTGCCTGGTGGGAGGTTCTTGAACAGTTTTAGGTTTCGGACACATTGTGTTTTCCCTTAGTGTACCAATGGCGCTCCTACTTTTCACTGTGGGTATGTTGCACCGTCTGCCCAGTATTTTGCTTTCGTACGGAGTGATTTCTATGTGCAGGTTTGGGGCCAGCCCCTCTACAATTTTTCAGATGTAATTTATGATGTATATCTCTCGCCTGCGCTCCAGTGAGTACATGTCAAGTGACTCCAAGCGTTCCCAGTAATTAAGATGTTCGACGGAACTTATATGTGCAGTGAAGATTCTATGCACATTCTCGTGATCTGAAATTGCACTTGCCGTGAATGGAGCTGTTAGTGTGCAGCAGTATTCCAGCCTAGAGAGAATAAGTGATTGAAAAAGGATCATCACTGGCTTAGCATCCCTTGTTTTAAAGGTTCTCATTATCCATCTTATCATTTTCCTTGGAGCTGTGATAGTGACAATGTTGTGATCCTTAAAGGTTAGATCTTCTGACATTAACACTTCCAAGTCCTTCATACTACTTTTCCGCTCTATTGTGTGATTAGAGTTTGTAATATACCCACTTTAAGCTAGTATTTCCTCCAATTTTCCATAACGGAGTAGTAGATGGAATACTGTTCAATAGTCTTGGGCCTCTTACACTTATTATCTCGTCTCTCAGTGTACTTGTGGTATCCCTACTGTTCATTGGGGATATATTGCACCATCTGCAGAATCTTTTGCTTTTGCAGGGAGTAATTGTTGTGTGCAGATTTGTGATATGTCCCTCTAGAATTTTCCAGGTGTAAATTATGATGATGCTGGAGTAGGTGGTTGTGTGGTGGTGGGTGGTGGTAGAGCTGTTAATGACGATACTAGTTTGGTAGTGCTGCTATAAGTGGTGGTGGTGGTGATTAATTGTATTTTTGGTAATTTAGCGTTTATGGTGACTGGGAGCAGTAATTATAGTGGTATTTTTTTTTGACGAGAGAGGGCTGGGGGGTAGATACTGGTGTGTGGTGGTGGATGGGTGAGATGATGGTGGTGGAAGCAGGTGGATGAAGGAAGCAGATGGATGATGGAAGCAGGTGGATGGTGGAAGCAGGTGGATGGAAGCAGGTGGATTGTGGAAGCAGGTGGATGATGGAAGCAGGTGGAAGGTGGAAACAGGTGGAAGGTGGAAGCAGGTGGATGATGGAAGCAGGTGGACGGTGGAAGCAGGTGGAGATGATGGAAGCAGGTGGAAGGTGGAAGCAGGTGGATGATGGAAGCAAGTGGATGATGGAAGCAAGTGGATGGTGGAAGCTAGAAGCAGGTGGATACTGGAAGCAGGTAGAAAGGATATGTAAAAAAACTAAACACCGTGCACTTGCAAGCAGGTGCACTAATAACAAGGCTTCCCTGGGGTTGTAGTTGTGAACGTTCAATATGAGTCCGCTTCATTTACTAACAAAAGACGACATTTCGTAACTTGGAGATATTCCAGACGGGGCGCAGTGATTACTGTTAATTGCTGATTGTTTGTAGAAGATGAATCAGTCTTAATTGATTCCGTGGAGCAATTTCCATTTGCTCCTGGAAATTAAGACGGGATTATTCCTCTTAATTCCTGAGCTGTGATGAACAGGCAAGTCTTCGTGATTCTCCTGGGACTGTCAGAAGAAAGGCAGCCAATAATCTCTCAGATTCTTGGATTAGGGGGGCCAGGAGCTACAGAGTAATTGCTAGTGCACTCGCTCAGTAAACTAGACGTACTGTAAACACATGTGCTACATCTGGGTATCTTTATTTTGAAGACGTTTTGCCGACCAGTGGCTATATAATTCAGTACGAGTTATTTCAAAGGTGTTGAGATTGACGACAGTAAAAGGCGAAGTAATCAGTCCCTCGGCTTACATGAGGTGTTTACCATCGTAATTTTGATGAATCTGAGGCATGGGCAGGAAGATGGTCACTTATACAGGAGTCAGATGAGGTGCAGTAGTTGAAGGCAGCGTCACCGTGGGGCGGGACCCTTTAATGTTTAAGAATCGGGCCATAGTTATCAAACAGGCTTAAGAGGGTATCCTCTGTACCAAGTTTCCGCGGTGGTGAGCGTCCTCAACTAGGTTGAGGGCCTGCTTAGCTTCTCTACTGTCTCCAGTTGCAATACTTTGAAATTGTTTCTGCATTAAACTGATGAAGCCAGAGGTTGGCCAGGATGCAATACACGGTAATCGACTATAACTTAGGCACCTTAATTCTACTAGGTAAACAGAGAAAGCCGATGTTACGAGACTTGCCATTAATCTCGCCAGCTCAGTTGTGGTTCAAACACTACCGCTGAGATCCAAGTCATCCATCCATAGATGAGACGCCAAACGGGACTCTGTTTTGGTCAGTTTAGGGCAAGACAAACAACTACATTGTATATTGTTGGGGACAATAGCCGAGAGAGCAACCATTCTCACTGACCCTAACTGAGAGAGCGACCATCCTCACATACAGAGGCATACAGAGTGAACGCCCAATAATGCACACAGCAGCTGTACGCAGAAAAGGAGGACCCTGGAGGAGGAAGTAATGTTGGTGCATATACTATGTGTAGGGTCCAGGTCAGGAGGGAAAGGTGGTGTTGGCGCCAGTGTTGATTGAAGAATGAGTACAGCTTGTGACTGGTGTTGGTTTGAGTTTACAGTAGTAGTGTTTGTGGAGGAAATGATGGTTGTAATACTTATGATGGTGGTACTCCGGATAATTACTAATAAAATAATTTACTGAACATTATTACATTTTAATATATTTTAAACAGTAAAAAAAGTACACGTTAGTTTCTGGGAGTGAGAATGAAGGCAACTGAGAGTTCGCATTATTGAGGATCAGAGTGGGGAGGCGTTGCAAGCGGTGTTTACATTATACGTAAACGACATAGATGAAGGAATAAATAGCGTCATAAGCAAGTTTGCTGATGGCACTAAAATAGTCGTCAGATAAATTGATGAGGACGCTAGAGCGCTACAGGAAGATTTGGATAGGTTAATGCAGTATTTGGACGAGTAGCAGATGCAGTTTACTGTAGCTCGATATAAGGTTCTAATCCTGGGAGAAGAGCATAACCATGGTACTTATAAACTAAATGTATTTCTCGGCCATTTTGAGCGTGAAACAGATTTTTTTTTTTTTTGCGTTATCACTCACAGAATGATCGGAGAGTATACATTAAACTATTTTAATAAACTTTTCTAAATTACCAAACCTTGTTAACAGTTCTCCCGCTCTCTGAATTATACCTTTCATACCCACACACTGTATAACAATTCCTTAACTCCTTGTACTCTATACATAACATTCACAGCATTGATCATACAGACACACTCTTCTCTACAACATTCAGAGATACTGAGTCAGTACAACAACGTCTTTTGGCAATTATGATAATACGAACAAGGTAAGACACATGTGCAACAGTTAGGCATCATTATTCCGAAACGTTTCGTCTACACAGTAAACGAAACATGCGTCTTATCAGCGTCTTCTAGCACAGACTCCTCAACACTCCGTCTACCATCTTACCAGCTATTTTATAACAAAAATCCTACGTAAATTCAGGCGTTAGCTCAACGGCCTGAAGAATTATTCAACAATTCCCACACGTCGAAAAGCGAAAAGCATCCAACGGCGCCTCGAGCGTACTGCACATTCAGGACATCCAGGAGGCCTGGTCCAGGACTGGGCCGTGGGGGCGTTGACACCCGGAACACTATCGACGTAGACTGCAGGTAGACCATTATCCTCACTTGGCAAGCCTTGCGGGGTCTTCACAAACTTCGTACATATATCAGTAAATAAGTTAGTATCCTTGAGAAATTTGAGCTGTGATCTGGTATAATCTCTTGCCTGGTTGAAGGATGCTCTCGGCAAGTCATGTTTGATGGAGAACGACACAAATTATTCTAGGTCTTCCTCGAAAGAGTTGAATCTGTCTTTTAAACCACAAGAATATTCTCTTGAAAAGTCACTACGAAGTTATTAGGAGGAACTTAATGAAAGTTACCCATATCAGCTGAAGGAAAGAGGTTGTCACTGGAAACATTAAGACGAGATTTTTACTGGCAACATTGAGACGAGGTTGTCACTGGCAACACTGAGACGAGGTTGTCACTGGCAACACTGACACGTAATTAAGGGTGGTGACAGCTTTGTCAGTGATTCACACTAGTGGGAGGGTGGTAAGTAGTGGTGGGGGTGAACAGAGGTGGTGGTGGTTTTAGGCGGTGATTGTTAGTGTGGTGGTGATTGTTAGTTACTGTTTAGAAGGTTGGTGTTTGGGGTGAGTGGGGTGATGAGAGGGAAAGGGAGTGGGGAGGATCGTGTGGTGGGGTGTGCCGCCACTACCACTGCAGTGACAGTACCTGCTTCCTTAACACACCCCTCTCTTAATTAACTCTTCTCCCCCTAAACAACGTTATTAGCCTCTTATATTACCCTTAACCACCCTCACTGGTACCCTCAGTTACTACAACCACCACCACCCTCAACAATCACTACCAGCACCCTTAATCACTACTACTACCCTCAACAACTACTGCCCACCACCCTCATCAATAACTACCACCAACCTCAACCACCTCCACCACCCTCATCAGCCACTTCCACCACCTTCAACAACAACCACCACCACCACCACAGCTTTCAACATTGACTGAGGACCACCACCAACAGAACAATTGCCACTGTTGCACCGCCTTTAATGCTGCCTTACCAGCCACTTCTTATCACCATCAACGCTTCCATTATCACCCTTAAAACCACCATTACCAACATTACTACTGGTGGTTATATCTTCCCTCAGTGTTTTTGCTCCTTCCTACATTAGTCCTTCCCTTCCTCTAGCCTTCCCACCATCCCCTTTCCATCATAGCCTTTCCGTCCCTTCCTCCGTTGACCGCTACTTTCTTGCACTAATTCTAGTTATCGTTAAATTCCGCCCTCCCGTCTTTCACCTGCCACCCGCTTTCCGCTCCCCTATCATCCTAATTAAGCCACCTACCTCCCACCTTCCGTCTTGCACCATCTGTCGCACTTTATCGTTTACTTCTAACCTCCGTCTAACTGCCTCCCAACTCCCTTTCCAGCTGCCTTTCAACATCCACCCAACCACCACCCAACCATCTTCCAACCACCACCCGACCATCTTCCAACCCCTGCCCAACCGCTGTCCAACCACCACTCAACCATCTTCCAACCACCACCCAACCACCCCTCAACTACTACTCAACCATCTTCCAACCACCACCCAACCACCCCACAACTACTTTCCACCCACCACCCAACCACTTTCTTCCCAAACCAACCGGCTCTCAGCGTCTTCTTCACTCCCGGCAAGAATGCCTAACGTGCTAGTGTTAGAATAGTTTCTCTTTTACACGTGTTGCAACATTCTTCCTGTACTCCTGTCCACATACCCACTTCTTACTTTGCTTAACACGTGTTGCAATAGTCTTCTCGTCTTCCTATCCACATCCTAGCTTTGTTATGATTGCCGGTGAGGATTCTTATTGTATACAGTTACCATAAGAGAGTCCTCTGCGTTCATTGCGGAGCTCCATGCACTCCTCGCTACTTTTGCCCTGAAAACTGGCTGAGTTGGTTCTCGGTTCACTGTGCACCCAGATTTCTAGTGTGCTCTGCCCTGGTCCATTATGCTTCTGTGCACCCTGTAGTCCAAAGGATCCAGGAGAGGTTAGCTAGTCTCCACATGCGGTACTATTATGAGTTCTGTGCAAGAAAGGTATATAATACCGACAAGCTCTGTTGGTGCATGGGCCGTGTTAGTATCCCAGGAAATGAATGGGCGGATGCGAAAGCAAAGGCTGATGTAGCAAGCCTACTCTACAGTAATCCTTTGACTTAGCGACTTCATGAGCCATATTCAGATATGCCCTTGGGAGGATGCGGACCTTGGGCCCTCGGACTAGTAACAAGTTATAGTGTTCAATACGAAATGAGTGATTGGCCTTCCTCCTCCTTTAACAAGAATCGTCACTTTGAGATGATTCTTTATCATTCGAGGATCACACACACACACACACACACGCACACACACGCACACGCACACACACCACACACACCACACACACACACACACACACACACACACACATCAGGAGAACACTAGTCAAGGACCAGTATAGCTAAGAAGAGGAGGAGACACGGAAATGACGGGAAAGTATGTGAAGGAAATCACGGTTCAAGAAGTGTCACGAGAGACGAGGCTCAGAAAGAGAGAGGTGGGGACCCACAGTGCTGGAGCACATGCAACAACGAAAAATAAGATTAGTGAGCTGATACCAAAGGCAATGGGGCAGTAACATGCCCATGGGTATTGAGAGAGGAGAGAGGCGCTGTGTCCCTAACAAATATCATACACTACGAACAGAGAGTTGCCTAGCATGGAATGACAGCAAGATGAGTCCAATCTTTAAAAGGGACAGACATGAAGCATTAAACTACAGACCAGTGTCACTGACATGTATAGTATGCAAAATCATGGAGAAGATTATCAGGAGAAGAGTGGTGGAACACTAGAAAGGAATGATCTCATCAACAGCAGCCAGCATGGTTTCAGGGACGGGAAATCCTGTGTCACAAACCTATGGAGTTCTATGACATGGTGACAGCAGTTAAGACAAGAGAGAGAGGGGTGGGTGGATTGCATTTTCTTGGACTGCAAGAAGGCGTTTGACACAGTTCCACACAAGAGATTGGTGCAAAAACTGGAGGACAAGTAGGGATAACAGGGAAGGCACTACAATGGATCAGGGAAATACTTGTCAGGAAGACAGCAGCGAGTCATGGTACGTGGCGATGGTGTCAGAGTGGGCACCTGTGACCAGCGGGGTCCCGCAGGGGTCAGTCTAGGACCAGTGCTGTTTCTGGTATTGTGAACGACATGACGGAAGGAATAGACTCTGAGGTGTCCCTGTTTGCAGATGACGTGAAGTTGATGAGAAGAATACACTCGATCGAAGACAGGCAGACTACAAAGGGATCTGGACAGGCTGCAGAACTGTCCAGCAATTGGCTCCTGGAGTTCAATCCCACCAAGTGCAAAGTCATGAAGATTGGGGAAGGGCAAAGAAGGCCGCAGACGGAGTACAGTCTAGGGGGTCAGAGACTACAAACCTCACTCAAGGAAAAAGATCTTGGGGTGGTATAACACCAGGCACATCTCTGAAGCGCACATCAACCAAATAACTGCTGCAGCATATGGGCGCCTAGCAAACCTCAGAACAGCATTCCGACATCTTAATAAGGAATCGTTCAGGACCTGTACACCGTATACGTTAGGCCCATATTGGAGTATGCGGCACCAGTTTGGAACCCACACCTAGCCAAGCACGTAAAGAAACTAGAGAAAGTGCAAAGGTTTGCAACAAGACTAGTCCCAGAGCTAAGAGGTATGTCCTACGAGGAGAGGTTAAGGGAAATCAACTGACGACACTGGAGGACAGGAGAGATAGGGGGGACATGATAACAACATACAAAATACTGAGAGGAATTGACAAGGTGGACAAGACAGGATGTTCAGAGATTGGACACAGTAACAAGGGGACACGTTGGAAGTAAAGACACAGATGAATCACAGGGATGTTAGGAAGTATTTCTTCAGCCACAGAGTAGTCAGTAAGTGGAATAGTTTGGGAAGCGATGTAGTGGAGGCAGGATCCATACATAGCTTTAAGCAGAGGTATGATAAAGCTCACGGCTCAGGGAGAGTGACCTAGTAGCGATCAGTGAAGAGGCGGGGCCAGGAGCTCGGACTCGACCCCGCAACCTCAACTAGGTGAGTAAACTAGGTGAGTACACACACACACACACACACACACACACACGCACACACGCACACACACACACACACACACACACACACACACACACACACACACACACACACACACACATCTCATCCATAGCCGCCTGTTAGCAGGCACTCTTATCCCCCTCTGTGTAGCTGTTGACGAGACACTGACTGTGGATCATGATTTAACAGCCTACCCACGGCTTAGGCCTTTCCACCTTCGTGCCTGTAGAGACCTCGGGGAACTTTTAGGAGTCTTCTGGCGTTAATTTAATTATTTTTTTAACTGATACTGACTGTTTTAACTTGGTATGAGTCTATTGAAGTTTTTCTTGCTTTTGTTTAATAATTTTATCCTATTTTTTGTTTTGTATATATTTTTTTTCATGTGGCTATGAGCGCTGAGTGGGTCAGAGTGCTCTGTAAATGTTGCATCTGTCATCACTTCTGATAAATTAGTTAGATGTGCAACACTTGGGTATCTTTACTGAGGAAACGTTTCGCTACGCATTGGCTTCATCAGTCCAGTACAGAGAAGAATGGTGAAGATCAAAGGGAGTTTGAGGTAATCAGTCCCTCAGCCTGGAGTCGATGTAATCGGTCCATCAATCTTCAAAAGACTGATTACATCGACTTTTCCAGGATTGATGAACTGATTTTATCGACTTTTCAAGATGGATAGAGTGATTACGTCGACTCCAGGTTGAGAGACTACCTCAAACGCCTTGTGATATTCACCATTCTTCTTTGGTAAAGCCAGTGTGGCGAAACGTTTCCTCAGTAAAGATATCCAAGTATCTAAATTATCAACTTATCGGTTCTCTGAATCATTTAACTACATTATCACTGCTGTTCACATCCACACCTCTGCTCTCTTCTTCATACATGCTGCAGCAATCTCCTTGTTTGTCCTCATCTACACCTCTTTTTAAACCTACCTGACACTAGGTCACCTTAACGCGGTGGTGAGGTTGGAGTGGTTTGAGAAGAACCTGCCTAGCCTGGACCAATAAGTCTGCTGCAGTGTTCCTCCATTCTTATGTGGCCTCTTCTCGGAGAGGAGCGCCACTTTTTCAGCAGGGTGCTTTCCTGACTAAGAACCCAGCTTCTCTTTTGACGTAAGTGTTGGGGATATTTTCCCTTTCGTTTAAATTTGCCGCCCCAGCCAATGACACAGTGTGAAATATGATTATAGATAGTAGACTCTGAAAAATAAGATAACGTTATGACTGATGATGGAAAGATATCATTCCAGACCATGGAGCTAAATTTTTCTCAAGGCTCAGGGATCGACCACCTCAAATACTTTTTTCCAGGGTAGATGGGTTGGTAGATAAGACACATAGGCAACATTAGGCAACTTTATCCCGAAACGTTTCGCCTACACAGTAGGCTTCATCAGTCGAGTACAGAAAGTAGGCAGGAGCAGTAGAGATATGAAGACGATGTAATCAGTCCATCACCCTTGAAGTCGTAGATTTGAGGTTGTCAGTCCCTCAGCCTGGAGAAGTTCTGTTCCAAAGCCTGGAACTAACTTTGATGTTCACTCTGTCAGACACTGCAACACAATGGCATCTTGGTACAGAAGAGAAAACACCTTGGACAACTTTTTCAAGTGAGAATTGCTTGATCTGAGATGGACGTGACCTCTTAGTGGCTACATTCTCACTACTACTACTCTGCACCTCTCCTTCGGACAGTATTTAAGTCTCAACACTGTCGCTTGATCTTCAGTTAGTTCCAGACTTTGGAACAGAACTTCTCCAGACTGAGGGACTGACAACCTCAAATCTACGACTTCAAGGGTGATGGACTGATTACATCGTCTTCATATCTCTACTGCTCCTGCCTACTTTCTGTACTCGACTGATGAAGCCTACTGTGTAGGCGAAACGTTTCGGAATAAAGTTGCCTAATGTTGCCTATGTGTCTTATCTACCAACCTGTCGCTATTGTATACCATTTGATATTCACAAGGTAGATGGACTGACTACTTCATTTTTATTTCACTAACTACGTCTGCTACCTCTGTATTTGACTGAAGAAGCCTACTGTGCAAGCGAAACGCTTCAACAATTAAGATACCCAGCTGTTGCACATATCTTAATCATCAACCTGTCGGTATTTTATACCATTATCAATACACTATGACTGATGTAACAACACTAAATTGGAGTCCTCGACCTGTTACAAGTAGTTGTCAGGTTGAGAAGTGTTGACCACAGTGCTCTCACTGTGCCCTGGGCTTCCCTGCTTTTCACTGAGTCTAATTTACATTTCTTGCGGTGAAGACTAAGACACATGTATAACATCCGGGAATTTTTATATGTAGACGTTTCGCTATCCAGTGATTTTATCAGTACAAGTACATAATGTGAAGAATGTAGAAATGTATACAAATGATGGGGTAATCAGTCACCTCATATTATGTATATAGTTCTACATTCCTCACATTGTCCTTGTATTGATAAAGCAACTGGTTGGCGAAACGTCTACAAATAAAGATACCCAGATGTTGCACATGTATCTTAAGTGTTCGTTTTCATGGTATAACTTACACTTCCTTATCTCGCAGTTCGTTGCATCATGGTAGTATCATCCATGAATATGATACCAGGTGTCTCGTCTTGGCTCCAGTGAATACGTTCCCATTCCAATAGTTAAATTCTGGTATTAGCTCATTGCGGGTACTAAGCGCTTTCTTTCTCCTGCCTTGAACGGAGCCGTCAACACCTAACAATGTTCTGATATGAGAACACAAGTGACTTTAGCAATGTCACCGTCACCTGTGTCACCTGGTCTCAGACCGTGCCGCCGGGGGCCGTTGACCCCCGAAACCTTCTCCAGGTATCTAAGGACAAGTACCAGATCAGCCAGGTTGTAATGGAAATGTGGGCCAACGGACTGATAGCAGCAGTTTGGTTGAGCAAGTAGTCAATAGAAAGTCTGGCTTCAAGGCCGGAAGACGAAGGAAGAAAATCTCAAAACTTGTCACAGGTATATCACAGTTTTTGTTTTATTTCCTCTGTCCTGGGTTTTGTTTGGTTAAAGTTGTCATTTTCTAAAACTCATCTTTGTAATCTTTTAATAAAATTTGATCAAGTTTCTTAACATTATTTTATTTTCAGTTTTTTTTTTACGTGACTTTGAAAAACTTTTGTGAACTATGAGAAAGTTGCGAGCTTGAAAACAAGACCTACGATAGGGAGAGAAGGAAGAGGGGGGAAGGGGAAAGAGAGGAGGGGAGGAGGAAGGAAGGAAGGAAGGAATGAAAGGAGGGAATGGATATGATTCAAACACTATCCTAGTGGAGACCTTGTTTATCTTCGTGTATCTAGTATCTCCTTGTACTCTCCCTGCTCTTTACTTATATTCTCTCTGCACCTTCCTTGTATTCTCCTCCCTATTTCCTCCTTGTATTCTCCCTGTTCCTTTGTTGTATTCTCCCTGCTCCTTCCTTGCATTCTCCCTGCACCACATTGTATTTTCCCTGCTCCCTTGTATTCTCCGTTTATCCTTGTGTTCGTCTCTGTACATATTCGTTTCTCTCTTCCTGCTGCCTTCTCTCTGGTGGTCGTTGTCTTCCCCTCGCTATCCTCCTCCTCCTCTGGTCCTGAGCATCCATCACCCCTCACACCTGCAGCTGTGTAACCACGAGAAAAAGCTGGGCACGATCACCACCAATTAGTTTAGTTCAATGTTGTGTAGAATAACTGGTGATTGACACGAGCTTCGAGAGGGAGCGATGGAGGAAGGAAGGAAAGAGAACACAAGATAAACAGGAACGTGAAGACGAAACAAGATGGAACACCGTCTTAATTTGTGTGTGTGTGTGTTCTTGTTCTCTGTGTCTGTCTTTCTCTTTGTCTATCTCCCCTCTTTCTTTCTGTGCGTCTTTCTCTTTGTCTCTCTCTCTCCCCTCCTCTGTGCCTAGCTCTCTCTCTCTCCTCTCCTCTGTGCCTAGCTCTCTCTCCCCTCCTCTGTGCCTAGCTCTCTCTCCCCTCCTCTGTGCCTAGCTCTCTCTCTCTCCCCTCCTCTGTGCCTAGCTCTCTCTCTCTCTCCCCTCCTCTGTGCCTAGCTCTCTCTCTCTCCTTCCCCATCTAACCTCTCCTTTCCATCTCTGCCATTCTCTCCTGTCTCCCATCTTCCCTCTTTTCCCTCCCCTCTCTCTTCTCTCACCTTTCCTCTCTCCCTTCTTCCTCCCCCCTTTTTTATACACAAGGGTTTTTACAGGGTTAGGCTAAGAGTTCCTAACTTTATTTACAAGCTAAAAACTGTTACCTACCTCAGCTACCTGGATGTTCCTGGAGTCTACCAGGAGGCTGTTCCGGGGGTCAACTCCTGGTCCTGGACCAGGCCTTCCGGTGGATCAGGACCTGATCAACCAAGTTATTATTGTGCAAGAATGGTATATAATACCGACAAGATGAAATTAAGACACATGTGCAACATCTGGGTATCTTTATTGTAGACGTTTCGCCATCCAGTGGCTTTATCAATACAAATTCTAGGACATAGCTTGAAGACAGTAGAACTATATACAGAAGATGAGGTAATCAGTCCCTCAACCTTGGAGTAGGTGCGAAGAGCACCGTAGTCGTGGAGATTCTGAAGCAGAAGCAAGGAGCCTGGCGCTTATATAGTAACGTCAGGTGTAGCAGACGAGGGCATCCCGCCTACCAGTGACTATGCCCTCGTCTGCTACACCTGACGTTACTATATAAGCGCCAGGCTCCTTGCTTCTGCTTCAGAATCTCCACGACTACGGTGCTCTTCGCACCTACTTCAAGGTTGAGGGACTGATTACCTCATCTTCTGTATATAGTCCTACTGTCTTCAAGTTATGTCCTAGAATTTGTATTGATAAAGCCACTGGATGGCGAAACGTCTACAATAAAGATACCCAGATGTTGCACAAGTGTCTTAATTTCAAGTTATTATTACTGGCAGCATGCAGTCCAACGTACGAACCACAGCCCGACTGATTTGGCACTGACTTAGGTATCCATCCAGTTCCCTCTTGGAGACGGTCAGGAGGTCTATTGGTAATGTTTCCCTTATGTATGATGGGAGGCAGTCGATTCACGGACACTTGCTGTGTTTTTTCTCATTGTACTGGATTTCATTGGGGTTATATTACACCGTCTGCCTAGTCTTTTGCTGTCTTAGGGAGGGATTTGTGTGCAGATCTGGAACCACTCCCTCTTAAGATTTTCCAGGTTTAGATTATGATGTATCTTTCTCGCCTGCATTCCTGGGAGTACAGGTCAAAGGACTTCAAATGTTCCCAGGAAATAAGGGACTTGACTCGTCTAATACGCTCAGTGAAAGTTCTCTGTACATTCTCTAGAAAGCTTTTTTATTGGTATGAAATTGGAAACAGGATGAAGTTGGATCCATCTGTGGGCCAGAGATTTATTTCATTTGGTCAACCGACTTTATGCTCTACAAACATATTCCAGACTCGAATCATTCTAGTAGTAAATGATCAGAGACGAAGTGATGTTCTTGAGAAAGGTACAACCAGAGTGTAGTAGCTATTTGTTGCCTGTCTTGTGGTATAGACGCTGCCTTCTAGCTGCTCATGAAGTGGAGCCAATATTAGCCTTGTACATAATAGTAAGGCGATCCATATATCCCTGGTGTTGAAGACGTTGTTGTAATGGCAGTCTATCCAAGTCAGATCCAGGGTAGGTTCTCTATTCTGTCTAGGAGGCGTAAATAAAATGGGGGCAGTATAATGTGATCCTTTCAGATCTGTTTGTGACTTGATAAAGCCCACTGTGTGGGCGAAACGTTGTCAATAAAGGATCACATTATACTGCTTATGTGTTTATTTTTCCATACCGACAAGTTGATGAATAAGAACATAACATAAGAAAGGAGGATCACTGCAGCAGGCCTGTTGGCCCATACTAGGCAGGTCCTTTGATGATAAATTAGACACATGTGCAACTCTTGGGTATCTTTATTGAGGAAACGTTTCGCCACACAGTAGCTTCATCAGTCCATACAAAGGAGAATCTTGAAGAACAGGAGGAGAATGAGGTAATCAGTCCCTCAACCTTTAGTCGATGTGGTCAGTCCATCAATCTATTCAAGACCACTACCTCTGTCACTGCAGTGGTAGTGGCGGCACACCCCACCACACGAGCCTCCCCACTCTTCCTAAAACATTACCCTTTCCCTCTCATCACCCCACTCACCCCAAACACCAACCTTCTAAACAGTAACAATCACCACCTAAAACCACCACCACCTCTGTTCACCCCCACCACTACTTACCCTCCCACTAGTGTGAATCACTGACAAAGCTGTAACCACCCATAATTACGTGTCAGTGTTGCCAGTGACAACCTCGTTTCAGTGTTGTCAGTGACAACCTCGTCTCAATGTTGCCAGTGAAAATCTCGTCTTAATGTTGCCAGTGACAACCTCTTTCCTTCAGCTGATATGGGTAACTTTCATTAAGTTCCTCCTAATAACTTCGTAGTGACTTTTCAAGAGAATATTCATGATAAAGCCACTGGATTGTGGAATGTCTACAAGTAAAGATACAAGGATGTTGCACATGTCGCCAAGCCATCATTATGTGGTAGTGCTTTAGGCTCACATCTGAAAGACCTGGGAAGTTTTGGCACATTGCTCCTGTACCTTCCCTTGACCTCTCTACAACTCTTGCTTTAGCAAGGGCTCTCTTTCTCTATTATCTAAACCTTCTGTTAGGTACTTACCTTGCTGTTACTTCCAGGCACTTTCTGGCCAAAGAGAAAGGGGGACAGTGAAATGGTAAAGTAACATTTTTTTTTTATTTAACAAAATAAGATAAAACGTCAGTGTGTTGTCATCCTATTCTATATGATCGTTACGTAGTGGAAACAGCTGTTTTCCTGTCATATTCTATCACGCAGAATGGTGCTCATTCAAGTTGTTGACATCCGTCAGCCCGAGCTTGGAGACTTCAGTGGGGCAATGAGAACATTGGGAAGCTTTCCAACAAGATGTGGAAAAAGACATGTACAGTTAAGGACATGTATTACAGGAAACGTTTCGTTACGTGTAGCTACGGGAACTTACGATGCTAATGAAAAGAGGTGGAGGGGGGAAAGGTAGATACACTGTCAGTTGGACACTGTTCATGATGAAACAGGGGAATCTGCTGCCTAGATTTATTGTAAGTGACTAAGGGTGGAGAGAGGGAAAGAAGGAAGGAGGGAGGGAGGGAGAGGCGGGTAAGGAGATAGAGTGTTGTGAGAAATACACTGCACAGGAAATAAGGAGAGAGAGAGGAGGAGGAGGGGGGGGGGAGAGAGTCAGGCGCCGGGAAGAAAGTCTGACTGAGCGAAAATAAATGATCTAAGGTGCTGTTTAAGGCTACCTTGGTTTGCAAAGCAAAAAAAAAAAAAAAAGACGGAAACTTTAAAGGGACGGCGCAGCGGAAAAAGATATTGATTGGCCTTGATGTCAAGTTTTAGCAACGGGAAGAGACACAATGGAAAGACGCTGTAGAGTATTTAGAGGCGGCGGAGAGAATGTTAAGTGTAAGAGCAGTGGTGAAGGCAGACAGACGCAGGCTAGAGAGTAGGCAAGCAGGCCAGGGGGGTAAAAAGGGAAGAAAAGAACACAGACATGAAGGGAGATAGGCTGGCAGGCAGAGATAAGGAAAAACAGGCAGGCAGAGATTCAGGGATTGACTCTGTTAGAGGGAAAGAGGGAGGGAAAAAGAGGGACGACATTACATGCCCCAGAGCAGACAAAAACACTAGAAAGAACCACGGCGAAATTGAACTGAAAACGTGCAAATATGATAGTCGCTACAAATGTCTAAATGGTAGGATAAAACCCACATCTGGGCTTTATCCTGTCGCCAAGTGTTTGCCACACTCATGTTTACTGATGTCTCCAGATGTTTACAATATCGAGTACATGGAGACGAGGGACGAAGGAGAGGACAGTTAAGATTTTTAGCTGAATTTGTGTATGAAGATACAACAGACAAGTGGATGCTGTTACTAACAGGCAGTGGTGGATACAGTTACGAACAGACAGTTACGGACAAAGATGAATGCTGTTACAAACAGATGAATGCTATCATATAATTGTTTATTAAATATATGGATGAAAAATAAAAAATGGATGCCAAATGGTACTAAAGAAAGTAATGGGGAATGAACCAGCACAAAAAAAATCATGCTAAAAGAATGAAGGAATGCAATCATTTTAGATTTTCCTCAAAGGGGGGATAGAAAGGGTGGTGAAATTGCAAGAATTCCCTGGAAACATTGTGTTGTTGGAAGGAACAGGGGGACACAGTTGTCACATGTTGGAAATGTTGCTGGAAGGAGCGGGGGAGGGGAAGGATGTTGCTGTCACTGGTTATGTTAGTAACACTTGTCACAAGGAAAAGGACACTTATGTACAGTTCAGGACATTTATTAAAGGAACGATCTTATACATTTCTTCTCTCACCATGACACCAGAACTAAAAGACGGGTAGTTACATATTGGCTTCTTTCTGAGAGCCTACAGAATTTCCAGTCCGCAGTTTCTCGAAGAAGAATGCACATACATCACCAATTTCTTTTAGTTCACTACACTTTCCCCTACACTTTGTACGTGACCGCAGGAAACGTGCGACACGTATCCTCAACAAGAGCAACACCAGTCAAGTTGAAGAAAAACCTCCAAGTTACATCGTTTTATCGGTCAGCAACGTTGCCGCTAATGTTTCGAAAATTTTTGACAGAAAACTGGCTAAAATATCTACCAACTCTTCAACTTCTATTAGGAACCTGATACAAAAACCCAAGCATGATTCTGGCACAAGTGCAGGAATTTACACTATACCATGTGGGGGTGTGACAAAGTATATGTAAGGGAAACAGCCAGATCTCTGGACATTAGGATCACCGAACACAAAAATGCTTGCAGAATTGATGACCACAAAAAGGCGTGTGTTCAACATAGGGACGATGTTGGACACCTCATGAAATTCAGTGAGGCTAAACTAGTGATTAAAGAAGACGACTTAAGACGGAGAAAATGCATAGACGCTGCACTAATTGCTGTCAGCAACATTATAAAGCAAAAGTCCGGTAGTTACAGTATCTCAAAATTGCTACTCAACAGGATATTACCCATTCTGGAAACTGCTGTTACATGATGACAACAGGTCCCTCTGTAGCCATCCGTCTCACCTACTTAGTACCACCGCCGCCGCCTAGGAAAGGTTGGAGGGAGGGGGGTAAAGGAGGTTGTGTGCGAGGGGCTTGGACATTCAGCAAGCGTGCATGAGCGTATTTGATAGGAGTGAATGGAGACAAATATTAAACTTGACGTGCTGTTGGGGTGTGAGCAAAGCAACATTTATGAAAGGATTCAAGGAAACTGGCAGGCCGGACTGGAGTCCTGGAGATGAGAAGTACAGTGTGTACACTCTGAAGGAGGGGTGTTAATGTTGCAGTTTTATAACTGTAGTGTAAAGCACTTTTGACAAGAGTGATGGAGTAAATCATGAAAGTTTTTCTTTTTCGGGCCACCCTGCCTTGGTGGGAATCGGCCGATGTGTTAATAAAAATAAAATATATATTTTTCTTTGTTGTAGTTTTTATGGATAGAGGGTAGCCTGAACTAACCTAACTTAGAAATGTACTGCAAATCGTATGTGAAGGCTCTACTTAACGCTCGGAGGGCGATTTGTGCATATTATTGGATTTGCATTCGTGCGTCTGGCGTGCCGAACAGATGTTTTACAAGCAGTCACATTTAATGATACGTTACTCCAAAAGATACATCCCCTCGTTAGCTTTTCGCTTACTTCTGCTGTAATCTTTTGACAGTAATGGTTTTTTGACTGATGCTGGTTATTTTGATTTTATATGATCTTGTTTGCGGTGAGTTTTTTTTCTACTCAGGTTCGCAATTTTTAATGTTTGTTAATTGAAAAGACATGTGCATGTTGGCAATTCAACCAACAATTTTACAGTTTTATACTTGTTTATGTTGTGTGTACTGTATATATATATATATATATATATATATATATATATATATATATATATATATATATATTTAATTGGTACGAGAGTTGAGTGACGTACATTGTCACAGTGCCATGTAAATATCACTAGTACTGCTGCTTCTCCTTCGGTTTCTTACGCTGTTGCTGAAGGAGGTTCTACCTCTGCTGCTGCTGCTCTTACAGACGTTCTTCGTCGAGATGAGGGAGGAGCAGCATCTAACAGGCCGCTGCTGCGAGTTCTGCAAATGTAAAAGCGAAGCGATGAATTACCGAGGCTATTATCCAGCGCGGGGAAGATGGAGGCTGCTGGCGAGATCTCAAACATTTTCTTAATGCAAAAGACGAGGGTACGTTAATCAGAGATGATTTGTGGGCAATTACCTTTTTGGGGTTTTCGAGTGGCGAGGTTTAGCTCTTTCAACTCATTGACTCGAAGTACTTTTGCCAAACAGATTTTTGACCGGTGTATAATCAGCGTCCGTGCTTTCCATGCTCAGATTTCAGTTATTCACTACTAATATTTATTAGTTGTGAAAGAGTAAATTCCGTGTGACTAGTCCAGCTCTTTTGCCCCTGTGCTTTGCATTTAAGAATAAAAGACTGTAGAAGCAATGCAGCAAGCTACTGGCTCATGTTGCCAGATCCAGTTCGCACTCGACCAAACCCTACTCATACCTATCCAATCTACTTGCTGCTTCAACTTCTCGATTTTGTTTTAATATTTAAGAGACAGGAAAATAACCATGTCACATATAAAGTAAATAATGTAGATCTTAATATTACTGATTGCGAAAAGGATTTAGGAGTTCTGGTTAGCAGTAATCTAAAACCAAGACAACAGTGCATAAGTGTTCGCAATGAAGCGAACAGAATCTTTGGCTTCATATCAAGAAGCATAAATAATAGAAGTCCTCAGGTTGTTCTTCAATCTATATATCCTTGGTTAGGCCTCATTTAGATTATGCTGCACAGTTCTGCGCAGTCCCAGAACCTGCAGAAATTGACAACACCTCCCAAACCAAAGGTGAATTCGTGCAAATATTATGCTTGGGGCATTTGTAAGCATGGAATATCAGGAAAAAATGGGACATGCAACTTTGAGCATCCCAAAAAATGTAGCGACCTCCTGTCTAAAGGAGTGTGTGGTTCTTCTTCCTGTACTTTCACCCAAAAATGTGTTACAACATCAACTGCCCTGCATACCATCTAAAAGCGATCAGGAGGCACAGACCCCACAAGACAAACAATAGTAGCTACGACAACCCAACTCCAGGTGATTTTTTAGTGGCAGGAAACGGAAAAAGAAAATGGAAGGAAATAAAATTAGTCCACCACCTTGGAGCCTTGTTGGATTTGAGGCGCAGCCAGTGGCCACCCATGGCCCTCCAGAACTACAACTACTGATGCCAATAACAAAATCCCCCCAACAAACACAGAATACAACCTTGTTCATATTTGCTAATATACAGGGTAAGGCCTTAAGCCATCCACCAACAACAAAATACCTTTTATCAGTGGACTTCTAGAGGAGTCTAATGCAATGTTTGCAGCCTTCGCAGTGTTACACTCCAAGTATTGTAACCACTATTTCCTTCTGGTTAGAGCCTAACTTTGGTCAGAGAGGTTAGGGTAATAATAGTGATCCTCCGGAATGACTAATTTTAATTAAGTATATTTATGATACAACAAAAAGCCAGAAATAATAATATACGAATTATCGTATATAAGTTAATGCATGTTTGTTCTATATTGTCCAAAATATATAAGGCTTTCATAACAGATGATTAGGAGGAGATCCTAGATATAACATATATATACAGAGATTACTTTAATGTATAAAGTCTTATTTCCCAATTGGAAGCAGTCAGAATAAAACAGAATATGTCCAGGTCGGATAATAAACCTTGGCCAGTTACCAGAGACGAGCAGGAATGTTCTCGTTGGCTGCTGCTACTTCACTGCTCGTCCCTCAACCTTGAGCATACAGGTCAAGTGGGTCACGTGACGTGACTCACCAACACTCAGTAGAGTAGTTGAACATAAAGGGGGGGAAGGGGGGTATAACCATTGAACATCACGGCTAACCATACACCGGCACACCGGGCAGCAGGCATGTTACTATACCTCCAATTAAACTTATCATGGCCATGTTACATAAATTATAATTGTTGTTAAGAATTAGCCTTAATAATACAAGGACGTTCATTTCCAATTTAAAGGAAATAACCGCAATGTAATATTAAAGAAAGGTTAACCATAGGGGCATGACACGCAGAGACACACAAAAGATCACTTTGACAGTGAAATATGGATAAGTGGTTACAACCTTTCTAGATGCGACAGAAAGAACAGGCAACAAGGGGGGATGGCCTGTATGTCAGAGTCCCTCATCTGCACGGAGTTGCTGAACACCACAAATGAGGTAGTTGAAGTTCTATCAATAAAGATCGAGAACCAAAACCTGGTCATTGTGGTTGTATATAAGCCACCAGATGCAACCTCCCAGCAGTTCAAGGAACAGCTACTGAAAATTAATTACTGTCTGGAAAGCCTTCCAGCTCCATCCCCAAACATCTTACTGCTTGGTAATTTCAACCTAAGGCATACAGAATGGAAGAATGTAGCGAATAATGTTATAGCTGAAACAATCCACGGAGGTAGCGCAAATGAAAGGTCACACACACATGAGCTACTAAGTCTCTGCGAAAAACACACCTTAAGCCAGCAGATAGTGGAGCCAACAAGACTAGAAAACACACTTGACCTTATATTCACAAATAATGAGGACCTGATAAGAGACATAAGAATATAAAAAACAACTAATTCCGATCACAACCTAATCGAAGTCCAGACGTACATGCATAGGGGTCCTGATCAGCAGAATGCATGTACCTGTGAAGGTGTCTTCACAAAATACAACTTCAACAACAAGAACATCAACTGGGACCAGGTAAACCAGGTATAGGTCAGCAAAAAGGATAATTAGGAGGAAGGGTGGGAACCCTGTTATATGTGGTATTTTGCCAAGGAGATGAGTTGGAAATGAATGGTTGTCCAGGGCTATTTGTGTCAATTGCTGGTTGGACAAATACTGTAAGGAAAATGCGGTAACATTCATTGACAATTGGGACCTCTTCTATGGCAGAAATGACATGTATGCCAGGGATGGGGTTCACTTATCTAGGTTAGGGGTGGGAGCACTGGCAACTGCAGTGGAGGGAGCTGTTAGGACTTTAAACTACTACTACTACTACTACTACCACCTACTACTACTACTACTACTACTACTACTACTACTACTACTACCACCACCACTACCTCCACTACCTCTTCCTGCCTATATATAGCCGTCCTGCTCCACTTCTGGTTAGCAGACATTTCACAGTGCTGTCACTTCAACTGGGTACACACGTACTGTTCACTATCGCAGTCCAGCACCGCGTGGACAGACTTATGGCTTCTGCCGAAAGGAAGAGGTCACGATGTTCCAGGGACACGACAGATGACTCGGATTTAGAAATGGATGACTCGGATTTAGAAATGTGGGGCGCAATCCTAGCGAAGAAGTTGCGAGACCACTCCGTGTCATCAGAGGAAAAGTCTCCAGATCTGACAAGCCTAACCATGCAGCCAGAGAATGGGGAAGGATGGATCAATGTGAACAGTAAGACACGCCGTCCCTCCAAGGAGCAGGTAAACAAGCTCAAATCACCTTCCAGATTCAAGGTAAAGGCTTATGGGGAACACAAAACCCACTATGGTTACACACCTGGAAACACGGCACAAACTGAGGTTCAAGATATGGTTCAACCTGAGGGGAGAACCAATACTGACTCCTATCAACAGGGAAATGCATATCACTTTGAAGAAAGTCATGGAGACAGATCGCTCATTCACCCTGGAGGAACTGGACTCAGCAGAAGATCACCAAGGGTGTAGTGATGCGATACCTGCTGATGATGCCCACCGAGGCAGTAGCAGCTCACCCCAGTGTCGTGTCAGCTCAACGTCTCAAAGCAAAATCGGCAGGCAACGCACCAACCCGGCAGGTCCTCATTCAGCATGTAGGACCGCTGCCATCCCAGCTGGACCTCGGTTCTTGGGGCAGGTACGATGACAGGACCTTCATGGCAGAACCAGTTCGCTGTTTCAAGTGCCAACGTTACGGACACCTGGGTGCACTCTGTCCGAACAGAGTAATCTGCGGTGTCTGCAGCCAGCCCCACCCTACCGAGGAATGCATCACCAAGCTGAAGAGTGCATCGCCACCCACTCTACGATGCCCAAATTGCAGGCAGAAACACCTTGCCTGGAACCCTTGATGCCCTGAGAGGCTCACTAGAATTCGTGAGGCCTGGAAGACACCAACGACGAGACAGCAGGCTACGGCAGAGCATCACCCTCAGCAGACGATGGGTGCAGAGAATCCTGCCGTACTGCAGAACTCTCATCAGGCAACCCAACTCAGTGCCCAGGAATTTCCGACCCTTGAAGACTCAACTAGGCGTCATGAACAGGAGCATCCTCCCCCACTACCGCAACGAAGAAACAAAAACATGAGGAACAAGAAGCGCCAACAGGAAACATCTGGGCAACGCAATCAGCAGACGGCACTACACGAGCCCCCACCGGCCTCCTTGCCAGGCACAGCCACTATGCAGAACCAGCAGATGCCGGGTATACAACTTGGCATACAGCAACAGGCCACGGTGTGCACAGTGAAGAAATACAACCCTCAGCAGTCCCCTCAGATTACAACAGCCAAGATAATATCCATTGCTTCGAACCCACCGACAACGCAGGCCCTCAAAAGAGAGGATCTCTTAACACTCATCAAGGCATTCACGGATATTATCTGCAACACAATCACCTCCACGGAACAACAGAACATGTTCCGGCAGATGGTCAGCACACTCCTGAGGGTGTGCTTACTGACAGAGCAGGAAACAGTGGATGCCATGAATCTGCAGATTATCAGAGTGGACAGAGCCCAGTCCCCAGCTCAGGAAACAGCTGAGATGGAGTAACCTCAGTCGCTTATGAGGCACACTAGCTAAACTGTCCGGAACAGTGCTTGAGCAGCATATGCTGCAACAGTGAAGAATCAATTCTCCTTCAGGAGCCAGAGACGGGTCATCTCAAGATTAAGACCCTTGCCAGGACCCAGGTCTTTCCTGGAGGTTACCTGGAGGTTATTCCGGGGATCAACGCCCCCGCGGCCCGGTCCATGAACAGGCCTCACGATGGATCAGGGACTGATCAACTAGGCTGTTACTGCTGGCCGCACGCAGTCCAACGTATGAGCCACAGCCTGGCTGACCTGGCCCTGACTTTAGGTATCTGTCCAGCTCTCTCTTGAAGGGAGCCAGGGGCTTATTGGCAATTCCCCTAATGCTTGATGGAGGCTGTTGAACAGTTTTGGGCCCCAGGACACTTATGTGTTTTCCCTTAGTGTACCAATGGCACCCCTACTTTTTATTGGGGGCATTTTGCATCGCCTGCCCAGTCTTTTACTTTCGTAGGGAGTGATTTCTGTGTGCAGATTTGGGACCAGTCCTTCCAAGATTTTCCAAGTGTAGATTATGATATATCTCTCCCTCCTGCGTTCCAATGAGTACAAGTCAAGTGCTTCCAAGCGTTCCCAGTAGTTAAGGTGCTTGACAGAACTTATACTGTGCAGTAGAGGATCTCTGTACACTCTCTAGATCTGCGATTTCACCTGCTTTGAATGGAGATGTTAATGTACAGCAGTATTCCAGCCTAGAGAGAACAAGTGATTTGAAAAGGATCATCATTGGCTTGGCATCTCTCGTTTTGAAAGTTCTCATTATCCATCCTATCATTTTTCTTTGCACGTGCGATCGTGGCACTGTTGTGATCCTTGAAAGTGAGATCCTCAGACATTACTACTCCCAGGTCCCTTACATTATTTTTCCGCTCTATTGTATGGCCGGAGTCAGTAGTATACTCTGTTCTAGTTATTATCTTCATTTGTCTCTCATCCTGCGGGCTGAGAGGATGCTTTCTGAGCCTGATCCTGCTTACACCTGGTGGCGAACCGTGCACTACAGTACGCAAGATGGCGGATCATCAGGGTAGAGTAAACACGGTCTGTGTTGAATTCATTCGTGGCTCTCTCAGTGGTGCAACAATGCATGTCTTGTTGCCTACCATTATTTGCGACATCTACGTCATCCCCACTGAGGAATTATATGGTGTGGCTCTCAATTGGATGTCGAGGTTTTTTGTAAAATTCGCAAATGCCAGCTTTTACTCCAAGATTGTGGAAGCTTTTCAAGAGAGGAAAATGGCGGTGAATTCAGCCATAGAGGTATGCCTGCATGATGTCTCCACATACGTCACCTGGTCAAAGTAAGGAAGTGCCTTTCGAGGCGGGAGGAGTATGTTATTCGGAAAGTTTTTGGGTAAATCGGCACGGTACATGCAGCGACCAAGGAGTGTGGAGGAGAGGCCCATACAAGGGGCTCCGGAAGGCTCCTGCACCCTCAAGATGACATTAAAACAGCCGATTCCATCTTACGTTCATCTAGAACACTACAGGACCCAATTTTTGTTCACTATGCAGGCCAACTAAGACATGCAGTTATGCAACTCGTATGACCATATGGCTGTTCAGGCTCCAGACGCTGGTTGTACGACATCCGGGAACCTTCTCCTGTGGTCCTACGAACTGAGGCCTTTGATCTGGAGACTGGTCCCTCGCCTGAACAAGGACCTAAGCTATGGAGTGAGGAAGTACAAGAGGAGACGCGGTCTATGGCGTGTGCCACCTGTCGGTGGACACTACAAACGTGCCCATGCACCTGTGGGGCCTACGGAGCCTGTGGAGTTGTCACAAGAAAGTTTGCTGGAGAACGTGCTAAATGATCTCCTGGATGGGGCAGAGCACAGCCCAGACGTTCCACCGGAGTGTCAAGAAGTGGTGAAGGATGATTCGCCAAATATGGGAGACCTGGACGTGACTACAATGACACGGTTTGCATGAGGTGGTGGTGGAAGTCCACCAGGAGGCTTCGTCTGGTGAGGAGATGTGTGTGGAAGGTGGTTCCCGCAAACGGACAGCAGGCAAACGGACAGCAGGAGTGTCGGATGTGGACAAGGTCCTGACACCGGGACAGCGTCCAGGGAAGAAATTATGGTCGAAAGTGGCTGAGGAGCCTCTTGCAGACGGGGTTGTGGCAAGCGCCCAGCATATGGGTAGGGCACGGGAGGTGAGGGGGGCCTTGGGAGGTCAAAGGTCAAAGAAGGTCAGTGTAATGTACGTGTGGGAACGGGAAAGACCCACAAACATAGAGGAAAACCTCCTTTTGTGAATTCAAGTGTGTTACCATCAATGTAAATGGCCTGCGGCAGAGTTTAAGTGTGTGTGGATGGAGTGTGTTCTTGCGCAGGTACGCTGTGGACGTACGTTCATACAAGAACACAATTATAAGTTTGGGCGAGAGTTACGGTTAAAAGTCTACCGAATGTATGTTAGCAGTTCTTTAAAATTAAAGGGTGGGGTAGCTTTAGCAGTGAAGGAGTCCAGCCCTTGGCGTGTCTTGAGATGGGAGGAGGGGGGAGGTGGGAGGGTGGTGAGGGTAGATGGGTACTGGGGTGAGGTGAGGGTTTGTTTTATTGGTGTTTACATGCCTGCGGAAAGCAACACTAAAGTTAAAATAGAATTTGTGAGGGAGGCTTTAACGTTTTGCACTCGGGGTTTACCGTTCATTACCGTCATGGGTGGGGATTGGAATTGCGTTATCCACCATGGTGATGTTGAGCCGAGGGGGGCGGGGTGCGTTTTACCTGTCTTACGGAATCTGCTGGGGGATGCAGGGGTTTATGATGTGGTGGGGCGGGGGTGGGTGGGGGTGGAGCATACGTTCATTGCAGGGGCTATGCGGCCCATCTGGATAGACTTTAACACAAGGAATTAGAGTTGGGCATGTACAGACCTTTGATGTGGGGTTTTCAGATCACCGTGCAGTGCTAGCGGACTTGAACAGGGATGGAATGATCAGGGTTTGTCCAGGTTATTGGAAACTGAACGTGCAGCTATTGGAGGGGGAGGGGGATGGGTTCACTTTTCAGGACTGGTGGAAGAATATCTGGGAAACGCGACGGGCAGGTGAATGTTTGTTGGAATGGTGGGAAACGCATGCCAAACCTGGAATAGCGAGTTATTATAAGAAGCGGGGAAAAGAGGAGGCGAGGTGGAGAAATGGGCTGCAAAACTGTCTGGAGGGGCAGCTAATTGATTACTATGTGGGGGGCGGGAGTAGTAGGTATGACGACATTGAAAATCTTCGTAGTCGACTTGCAGAAATTCACAATGAACGTTTCATTGTGGTTAGAGTCAGAGCAGGTATGGAAGAAGTGCTATGGGGTGACAAACCTTCGGGTTGTGTCTTGCGCAAATTTAGGGTCAGACAACAGGCGACGTCCCTCTTGCAATTGGAAGTATGCACGGGTTTGGGTGGTTACCTGCCGGGTCAAGTACTCCTCACATGGACAGCATGAGTTTTTATGCTGATTTATGGTTTGGGGAAAAGCTATGGCGGGGAGTAGGGGGGTCCATGCGGGAGGCCTGGTGAGGAGGGATTTCAGAAAAGTTGTAAGTGACAGGGATAGAACGGTACTAGAAGGTAGAATTCGATTGGAGGTAGAGGAGGCGATTTTTAGTATGAGTAAAGGAAAGGCACCAGGTATAGATGGCATTTCGAATGATTTTTATAGGGCGCATTGGGGAAGTATTAAGCATTGTTTGGTTGATGTATTAAATTGCATGCTCACGGAGGGGAGGTTAGGTATGTCACAAAGTACGGGGGTAGTTGTGTTGGTGCCCAAAAAGGGAGGGGGGAGGGGTCTGAGTGCATATAGAGCAATATCTTTTATGTGCTCGGACTATAAAATCTTTGCAAAAGTTTTAGGAAACAGAATGAGGAAGGTTATGGGGTCGGTTATTCACGAGGGACAGCTAGGCATACCAGGTAGGAGCATGAGGGACGGACATGTACGTATTGGGGAGTTTTTGGAGGAATGTCAAGGGGGGGGGTGTCCTCGGGCTTGACTGGCAAAATGCTTATGACTGTGTTGATAGGGATTTATTGAGGCTTATTTTATTGAAGCAGGGTTTTGGAGAGGGGATTGTAAGATGGGTTGATACCTTGTATGTCTCGGCTATGGTACACGTACAGGTAAACGGTAAATTGGGGCAGCCGGTCCGTATGGAAAGGGGTTTGAGGCAAGGGTGCCCCCTCTCCCAGTGCTTTTTGCTTGTATGCAAAACCCCTTTTATGAGCTGGTGGATGGTGGTTTGAGGCGTGGAACACTGAGCAGTGACCATGCAGCGAGTGTGGTCGGGTACGTAGATGATACCACGATTTTGTTAAAAGGGGAGGAGGATTTGCAGATCGTGGGATGGATTGTCGAGTTTTTGGGGGCAGAGTCTGGCATGTGCATCAATAAGGCAAAATCGAAATTATTGGAGGTGGGTACATGGGTAGGGGGGGAGGTTGGGCGAAAGGTATGGGTGGTCAGTCATGGTGCAACTTAGAATATGTGGTATGGTGTACATGGCAGATGAGAGGGAGAGTCGAAGGGTAAACTCTGAATTGGTGGTTAACAAGGCTTTAGATCGACTTCAGGGGTTAAGAGCTAGGGATGTCTCGTTGCAACAGAGGACATTATATTTAGGTATGGGGTGTGGCTGAGGTGTACCCTTTAAGAGATATGGATATTCAGGAACTGCAGAGAAGGGTCTTACATTATGTTTGGGGTTTCGGGAGAGCTTGGTAAAGTCGGGAGGTTGTCATGACCCATGTTCGTCGTGGGGGTTTAGGTCTCTTGGCTTTGGGGCCACGGGTGAAGGCCCTCTATGTAAAGCAGCGGTTCCTCAGGGGATGCGGTGAGAAGGGCATCCGGGTGGGTCGGGTAATGATCGAAATGCGTAAATGGTGGAGCGGCAGGGGATTAATGGAGTGTGAGGACATGCTGCGTTTGTTGTTAAAGTTGAGAAATGGGCAATGGATCCGGGTGGGGCAAATGGTCAGCATATGTTGTCGTGGGGAAATTGTACAGGGATTGTCTGTTTTTTCCACTGTATAATTGGGGGGAAATATGGGAAGGATTTTGTAAACTTAAGTTGGCACCAAGGGTTCGTGAATTGGTGTACAGATTTGTCATGGGGATTTTAGCATCAAAATCGGTCTTAAATAGGATGGGTTTGGTAAGGGAGGCAGATTGCTTGCGTTGCGGTCTCGAAGAAACAGCTTTTCATGCTGTCTACTATTTGTGATACCTTGGACAAAGTTCGTTCATGGTTGGGGCGGGTTTTAGATTTTAAATAAAATAAAAAAAAAAAAGTTATTATCTCCTCCAGTTTTCCATAACGGAGTAGTTGGAATTTGTCCTCATTGAACATCATATTGTTTACCGTTGCCCACTGGAAAACTTCGTTTATATCTTTTTGGAGGTTAACCGCGTCCTCAGCAGATGACAGCCTCATGCAGATCCTAGTATCATCCGCAAAGGATTATACGGTGCGGTGGTGTGTATTCTGCTGTCTCTGTCTTAGATAGGATAAGGAATAAGATGGGGGGCGATGTGTCAGTGTTGGATCATGGGGAAGCCTACCAGTGGCGGTGGGAGAAAGAGTGACGAAGCATACACCACTGAAAAGCGTGTAGTGAGAAGGTGAACAAGGGCAAGGGTGAAAATCACTTAATAGGTTCGCGTCATGACAGTGATATTAATGGATTGTGACGAGTGAGAAGCGTCTGTGGGTAAAAGGGATTTTTAGAACGTTATCGATAGACATTGTTTTTTGTGCAGGAACATAATTTATCAAGCTGGGAAAGGAATTGGAGGTGGATGGGTACAGAGTGTTTGTGATGTATTCGGAGCGAATGAAAGGGGTAGGAAGTGGGAATCCTGAAATCGATAGACGAGCCCATTTGTTGTTCTTAGGGAGTGAAGGGGGAGTCGTGTGTTAATAATAGATGGGAGGTGGAGAGGTGAGCTGATGTGCAGTCATATGTGTGTATGTGCCGGCTGAGAATGATGTAAGGGTAAAGATGAATTGAGAATAACGTATTGGTATATTATTGCGGTCATTACCGTCAGTGACAATAGTTTGGTGGCGACTGGAACTGTTTGGTGCGCAGGAAAGGAATGTGGAACTGAGAGGGGCAGGGTTTTTTTGGCATGTTTAGGGGATCTATTGAGAGGTTGTGGGATTGAGGGATATAGTAGATGGAGGGGATTGCGGATAGAGCACACATTTCATAGAAAGGGATATGCTGCACGATAGAAGGTTGTAATGTGACAAGGGATGAGTGTGACGGCGGGTGCAGACGGTGAATGTCGTTTATTCAATCATAGGCCGGTTTATGCTGGATTTAAATTGGGACGGTTGCCTAAGAGAGATTTGGGGTACTGAAGCTGAATGTACACTATGGGTGAAGGGTGGAGGAGGGGATTTTGAAAGTTTGTGGAGGACTTATGGGTGGGGGTAAGAGTGCAAGCGATTTTATGGGTTGGTGGGATGGGTTGCGAAGACGAGGAATCAGCAATACATGTGGAATGGGAAAGAACGAGGCATGGATGACATTATGGGCTTCAACAGTATTTAGAGGGGCAGTTGCAGGTTTTGTTATCAGAGGGGTGCTGTGCCAGGTGTGTAGCCAATGAAGGAATTGAAGCATTAAAAAGTGGCCAAGATAAGGGATATGCACAATGAGATATTTGATGAGAGCGAGGGTGCAAGGTGGTTTAGAGGAGGCAATTTGGGGGTGACAGGCCATCAGCCAGTGTGTTACGGGGTCAGCGGAGACGCAGGTTGGCGAATGGAAATTGATAAGCAGGTAGTACACGAGAACATAGGTGGGTATAACGAAGGGTTCAGGAGTTGAGAACTACTGGATGTATGAAGTGTTTTTATGGATAGTTGGAGTTTGGAAAATATTTGCAGAGTGTAGGTAGTGAACGGTGATGAATTAGAAAGATTGGGAAGAGAATGTATCATGTGTGCTGAGTGGAAGTGATCGAATGGCAATTGGGAGGGGATATTGAAGAGGGGGGGTATGGAGAGCTTTGTCAGAATATGCGAGAGGTAAAGCGCCAGGTATAGATGGGTTACCATGTGAATTCGTATGTGAAGCATTGAGTGTGTTGGGAAGGATTTTTATGAACTGATTGAATGTTGATTGAAAAGTGAGGGTAGGATGGGTGAGTTGCAGCGTACTGCAGTAGTAGTATTGATCCCAAAAGGGTAAGGCCTACTACAGTGCAGAACTACAAGGGCATTGTCGTTGTTATGTGCTGATTATAAGGATATTCCAAAAATCTTGGGGGAACAGGCTGAAGTGCGGATAGATAGAGTTGTTGCGAGAGGTCAGTATGGTGCCTGGAAGGACGAATATAAGAAGGACATGGATAATAAAAGATTTTTGGTGGAAAGTATGGAGGGGGAGAATGAAAGGGGGAGGTGTCATAGGCATTGGATTGGCAGGCTGCGTATGAATTGCGAGAACGAAAGGCACTGATCTATATGGCATATCTTACGGAGGCAGGGTTTGGTGAAGAGATGAACGTTGGATTGAGACTTGTATAATAGGGTAGAGGTAGCTGTGCCGGTGAATGGGAAATTGGGTGAGTGGGTTTCAATGGGTAAGGCATAAGAGAGGTGCCTCTGTCTCAACTGTTGTTTGCTTGTATACAGGACCCTTTTTATAGGGCATGTGGCGATGTTTAGGGTGGTACGTGTGTGGAGAATGGTGGGATGGAATAAAAGGGTATGGTGGATGATAACAACAATTCTAATGTCCAGGGGAGGGAAAGTTTACATGAGGTGGAGAATGTAATTGGGTTTTGAAGGTGTTACAGGTTTAAAAGTGAATGTGGAGAAATCGAAATTATTGGTCTTAGGGAATGGGTAGGGAGGGTGCGATGGGAAACAGCTGTGCGATGGTGTTAGTTGTTGATATACTAAAGGGTGTGGGATAATTTACATTATGAATGCCGGGGAGGCACGATGCTAATTCTGGGAGGGCAGTGATAGGTTGGTGGTAGGTTAAATGTTTGAGACCCCTTGCATTTGACGAACATCAACATTAATAGTGGTGAATGTATGTTATATAGTATGGTCTGCAAGTGCAGCAGTATATCCGTTGGCAGGACCGGACATTAATAGAATGCTAAAAAAGGTTATTTTCGATATAAATGGGGATCTGTGTGTGATTGGTTTGGGTAGAAGTGTTGTTATTCTACCGGTCGCTAAGTGGGATTGGGTTTAAATAGATATAAGATTAAGGGTTTAAGTGTATATTATTTTAAGAGGTGGTTTTCTCTCGAGTGGAAAGGTCGGTGGGGAAGGGTGTGCAAGCATTAAATGAGGAGGTACGAGGAGGTGGGTAGGATCAGAGATGAGAGAGTGTGAGGATGTGCTGCGAGCTTTATTGTAAGTTAGAGATCCGTCGGGATACGGGTAGGTGTTCTTGAGCGTGCTTTTAGGGGTGAGGGTGATTGCAAATGTTGAAGGCATATACCCAATTTATGCAGGGGGAGATATTTGGGTAAGGTTGCGGTTGGTGCGCATCAGACCAAAAGAGTAAAGAGAGGTAATGTTTCGTTTCCTTCAGGGAATATTGCCGTCTGGTGTGGTGCTTCGGGAGAGAGGGTTGATGGTGGAGACGTGTGTAGGGTGTGTGGGGATAGGGAGACAGCTTTCATGTAGTATATTTTTGTAAAAATTTGGAGTGTATATGGGAGTGGATAGGTGGGATTTTGAGGAGGGTGGGTGGGGGAGGGATATCGGTATTTTTTTTTTTTTTTTTTTTTTTTTTAAACACAATACACATCATACATGTATGCTATACTTAGGTTACATAAACAAAGAAACGTGATCCATTAAATAATAAAAACAAACAACTTCACATTCCTTACCCCCAGCACTAAACTATCTAAAAAAACACTTCAACTGTAAATGCTTGATTCCCCCTCCGAAGTGCCAAACCAGCACACACAACATACATGTAAACTAAAAGCAGCCCACACCTGAACATACAGGTGGGTTTATTATATCCATAAATACAGCCAGTTCTTATAACACAAAAGGCAATATAATCCAAAGAATGTCACACTTATTTACATTATATATGAAACTTTATAAACAAAGACATTCTCATTAATCCAATCGTTGCACCTCATTAGTATTGTATATTAAACTTTATACACAAAGACAAAATTTACTAAACACCTCAAAAATTACAATATAATAAAGGTGACAAAATAGCCTTTTCCCAAACACCTTCCCACAGAGAAACTAAACACACTATTAAAATAACAAAGATACACACTCATGTTACATAGCACATTATTATCAGTGTGTTAACAATGCTTTGAGTGTTCCCTCTTGTAGTTGTCTCACTTACAAAGATCATTTAACCTATTAAAACTATAATCATCAATGACCTTTTGTCTTTCAACACATGGTTAAACTAAAACATTCACACACAAGAAAACTCTCCAATTACACCACATCTGACATGTCATCCCCTCCCATACAACTCTCATGACAATCCTACCACATTTACATATCCTTCATTATGGTCATAACTCGCTTTTAGAAAAGGAAAATGGCCCCCTTAGTACTTAAGTGGCCAAATTACTGAGTCCCCTTACCGTTATATTTCTATATGCCTCCGGAAACGCAGTCGCCCACCTTTTTACCATAAATGAGTTTATTTCTGCAAAACCGGGCATAAATTCCTCCCGCAATTGCCCTTACCCTAATCCCCCCGCCTTTTTCCTTTCAAGCCCCGGGAATAAAACAAAAAAATCTGTCACAATGTACAGAATGGCTCTTTTTAAAAACCCTCAGACACCCCCCTTACCTCTAAAGTTAGGGCACGCAGAAGCTCTACATTACACCCACCCATTAACTTGAAACTCTAGCTAGCCACACCCGTACCTCCCCCAACTCCCTACAAAAATATACGGCATGAAAACTGTTTCCGATTCCTCACAATGTTCGCATTTCGCCTCCTTTACCAAACCCATCACACACAAAGCCTGCTTTGACGCTAAAATCCCCATTACAAACCTATAAACTAACTCCCTTACCCTAGGCATTAATTTAAGTTTCTGGAAATCATGCCAAATCGTACCCCAATCATACAAAGGGTATACCGCCACCCCCTTGCATCACTTCTGGTTTCCTACTTATCTCTACCAAACCTTTCCCACCTTGAGCTTTTTTACCTCACCTATTACTAACATAACCCTTAGCATATTCTCACTTTCCCATGAAGTCCTTTCCCTCCCCACCACGTCGTACATCCCTCATCACCCTCCCAACCCTCACCCCTTTTACCCCCCCCTCCCTTATCACTTTTGTTTAACATACTTGGCCTTTACCCTCGGCCCTAGCATCAAAAGCCCTACTCCCCCTCTGCGCACATTCGTCATAACCACCTCTTACTTAGCCATGCTCGCCAAAACCCCATATATAATGAAGCACCCTTCTCTGAATCTCCTTTATCTCCTGTTCCCGTAAAGGATACACCACTGCCACGTTCCACACTTTACTATAAACCAATAAATTTATTATTATTGCCCTTTGCATTTTTTAAGAGTAACACCCTTCGCTCTTGGGTTCCAAATCCGTTGTACAACTTTCTCTCCACAATTCCCTGAATTCCCCCGTCTGGGCCTCTTGCCTCATCTGCCATATAGATAATCCCACAAATTTTCAGCTGTTCATCACATCCCATCCAAACTCCACCCCCATTCTACCCCCACCCAATCTCCTATCTCTAATAATTTCGATTTGGGCCCTGTTGACACGCATGCCTAAACGCCTCTTCAAAAAACCTCATTACTCTCTCCACCTTTCGCAAACCTTCGACATCATTGATCAGTATTGTTGTTTTCATCTACATAACCAACTACCTCTGTAAACCCCCTTACCCTCCTCCTGTAACGTTGTTGCTTCCTCAACCATTCCATAAAACGGGTTTTTGCAACATGAAAACAGAATTTGAGACATAGGAAAACCCTTTCTAAAACCCTTTTTCCCTTTTTTCAACACGCTACCCAACCTACCATTAATTTGCACTTGAATCGTAGCTTCTGCATACAAGGTCTTCACCCATTTTACTATTCCCTCCCCAAAACCATAGCCTTAAAGTGTCAACCATGTACTCTCTATTCACACCGTCAAAGCATTCTCCCAATCAATCCCCAAAAATTTCCACCACCCTTACAACCCTGCAAAAATTCCCTAATACGACTATGTCCATCCCTCATACTACGACCCGGAATTCCCAACTGACCCTTGTGCACCATACCCCCTATTTACCTTCTTCATCCTGTTCCCTAAAATCTTCGCAAAAATCTTATAATCCGTACACATTAAAGATATGGCCCTGTACGTGCTCAGTGTTCTCCCCTCGCTTTTTTTCTTTACAAGCACGACCACACCCGTCCTCTGTGACGTTCCCAATTTCCCTTCCTTCAGCATACAATTCAATACCTGAACCAAACAAACATTTATGGTTTCCCAATGCACTCTGTAAAAATCATTGGAAAGCCCATCAATTCCCGTGCTTTCCCTTACTTAAATTGAACACTGCCTCTTTCACTTCTTCCATACTTATTATTCCCTCCAATCCCCCTCTGTCCTCCCCACCTTTCCCAAGCCCTTTCACCCCTCCTCTTTCTTTATTAACTATCCCCAAATTACCTTTTTCCCCATTTCCTTTTAAACCAATAGCCCACATAATTACTTATCCCTCAGTTGTCACCAACATTTGCCCCTTAGTATAACCTTCCAAATCGTCACTAACCCTAAAAGTATTATAGTGGACTCCTGTTGTCTAATGCGAAAACTTCTTAACACACTCCCGACGGTTATCTCCCCATAGCACGGCATCCATACCTGCCCCTTACCCTTAATTCATCAAATCTTTCATTATGTATGTCCCTTAAATCTCCCTCTTAGCCCTGATATTTCTTCAAAAAACTTCCCTCATCTCTTGCGTAACACTCATTGAGCTGCTGTTCCAAATAATTCTGTAAACCGTACCTCCACCTCGCCTCCTCCCTTCCTTTATATTTTTAAAACCCCGCGATACCAGGTTTAGCCCCATTTTCCCACCAATCCAAAATACTCCCTACCCCATCCCTTGCCCTCCACAATTGTCTCCACCAGTCTCTAAACTCTGCGTTCACCACCTCACTCCTCACCAACCTCGCATTTAACTTCCAGAAACTTTAATGTACCTTTACCACTCCCTCCCAATCCATTTCTAACCAAAAATGCCCTATGATCCGAAAACCCACGTCCACTGTTTTTACCCCCTCCTACCCTAACTGCCTCCGTTATATAAATCCTATCTAAAACCCCGCTGAATAATTTCTCCTAACAAAAGTGTAATCCACTCTCCAAGCCCCACTCCCCTCCACGTCCCTCACCCCGCATCCTATAAAACATTGCGTAACGACCCTAACACACAACCCGCCCCCCTTGGCTCCACGCCCCCCCCCCTTATAACACAGTTCCAGTCCCCCCCAATTACAGTTACTAGAGGTAAACCCCTTAAAAAATACACTAAAACCGTCTCTCACAAAATCCTCTTTTACTTTGATTATATTCTCTGCTGGCATATAAACCCCAATGAAACATACTCTAGATGCTCCCCACTCACCATCCACCCTCACTACCTTCCCCCCCTTCTTCCCACTTTATAATACTAAGGGACTATTTTCCTTCACAGCCACTGGCCCCCTCCCCCCTTTTAACCTAACAGACCCACTTACATACAATTTATAACCCTTTAATGCCAAAGCACAGCCCATCTTATAATTATGTTCTTGTATAAAGCATACATCCACATTATATCTCCTCAAAAACCATTCCATCCATACTCGTTTCACTTTTATTCTTCAATCCATTTACATTTACAGTTTTCTATCGTGAATTATTTTAAGTGGTGGTTTACCCTTTCTTCTTGGCACACACCCTCCTGTACCTTCCTGCTGTATGGCATCTTTCTTGACAGCTTGCTTATTCACCCCCCCTATCCCTTCATATCCCAGAACCATTGAACCTTACATTACCCCTTCCCTCTTTCCCCTTATGACATACATCCTTTCTCCAAGATTTTACTCCTGTTCTTTGTCCTGGAGTAAGAACATCGTCCATCTCAGACGTTCCTGCAGTTCTCTTACGGAAACTCCCCTCCCCACACACCTCGTCACCTGTCTTTCCCCCCCCTATGGACCTCTGCCAAACGTTGTGCACATTAACATTAGTGCACACAGTATTCCTAACCTCCTGATCTTTCCCGCCACAGTTGCCTGCACCAGGTTACACCTTCATCCACCTGTCCCTCTTCAACGTCATGCAAAAAGGAACTAAGTACTTCCTCCACAAACCATCCTGTTGGCCCGTACCCCCCTCATCAGACGTCGATGTCGTCTGTCCCTTATCAACTGTTAGTGTTTCACTCCTCCTAGTCCGCCTCAGCCCTGTCCACTTCGTCCTCCATCGGCAAGGGAAACTTGTTTGCCTTACTTTCCCTTTCCCCCGACACCCCCAGAGCATTCCTCTGATGTAAGATCACTGGTACCTGTTCCCTCCGGGCCAGCTTTTTAAGCATTGGGGGCCCCCATATGTTTAAAAGAACCACATAATCTGCAAGTCTTCCGCCGCCCTGAGTAGTACACGAGCCTGCGTTCGGAAGACCTCCATAAATACGTATGATGGAATTGGCTGCCTCAACGTCATTTTCAGCGAAATGATCCTTCAGGGAGCCCCTCATAAGGTCCATTTTGCCACACCCCCATCACTGCTGAGTGGATTTTCCCAAAGCTTTCAAAACACCGCCGTCACATCATGTCTGGGGGGGTCCCTCGCCTCAAAAGGCACGTTTTGTACCTTCACCCACTCACATAAACTGGACACATCATGTAAGCAACTTCCACATAGTGTTCACTGCCAGCCTCTTCTCTGATATTTGTTGACTATGCTTGTGTAGAATCCTGCGTCTTTAAACTTGATGAAAATTCTCGACACACCATTTACTGCTACTCCATATAATTCTTCGGTCGGTATTCCATATACCTCACTGATGATGGCATGCAGTAACACGTGCATGGTTGTTCCTGTAAGTGTGCCACTCACCAATTCCACACAAACAGTTCTCACCCGGCGTCCAATGCGATCTGCCATGTTGTATGCACAAAACAGGAAAACTGCGCAGTAAACCAGTTGTATCAGGAGCTACTGCGCAGCCTGTCCGCACGGCACAATAGCGATGCGAACAATCATCTCGGTATTAAGGGCATTGAGTTTAGATGTGGGAGGTGTGGAAGAGTCTGTGCAGCGTGCTTTGGTGTACATCATAACTGATTTTGTTTTCGTATCATGGGCCATGAAGGTTAATGGGGATTGGATGGTGCGAAAGAAGGTATTGGCTGCAACAATGTACAAAACACTTAGTCGTAATAGGGGGATATATGGAAATAGATGGGAAAGGGTTTTTCCTGAAGGATATCGAAGTATGAATGTCAGAGGTTTGTGGCGGAGTGAGGGAGAAAAAAAAAAAAAAAAAAAAAAAAAGGGGGGGGATGTGTTTTGGATTTTCAGGGGTTGCACCGGGCCGTCTCAGAAATTTGGGGAAAGTATGAGGAGTTCCATGATATGGTGTGAAATGGCAGCGTAAATTGTGGAGTGTGTTTTAAGTAAGTTTGTGGTGGTTTAAGGGGAAAATTGTTAAGATTTTTAAAGGACATGGAAATGAGCAATATTTGTGTGCATGTGAAAAGTATAACGGTCATACTCAGAATGGTTATACTGATGTATGTTATGGATAATTAAATTTGGAATATGTTGTATTATCAGGACTGGGGTTGTATTAAAGCAAAGGACAGCGGGCGTGAAAAAATAGTCTGTGTACCAAATGTACTGCTCAAAAATGAGATAAATGCAATGTGTTTTGATTTTTATCATACATCAAGTGTATATAGCAGTAGTAAGAGAGAATTTCATGTACTCAGTATGGGTTGTAAATTGGTATTCGGTGAAGTTCAATGAATATTATTGACGAGTGAGGGGTATATAAGGACTGTTCATGTACAATGTTTTAAAGGGTAGGGTTAGGATGGTGAGGCAAGAAATGCTGCGGTCTGTAGAATAAGAATATAGTCTTGTTTAAGTTAATGTTTAATAGTAATGACTATGTATATTTCATTATATGGTAGAAGAAGTTTGTTACCAAACTGGAAATTATATTTGAAAAATATTACTAAATATACGTGATTGTGTAAGTTCGCTTGTGGGATGAATTAGTGTATGGAAGTGAGGTGGAACGAATCATTTGTTATATTGTACTGTGTTTAGTTTTTTCTGTGGTGAGGTGTGGAGATTGTTATTTCTAACATTTATTTGTTCGTAATTATTGGGTGTTACGTATTACGTATTGATAGAAGTTTAATATACAACAATAGTAAGTTGTAAAGCATTTTTGGATAATTGAGAATGTCTTCGTACATACAGTTTTATGTAAAATGTCAATACCTGTGACATTCTTTGGGGTTTTATTGCATATTTTGTTTATGGCTGCAATTTTGGATGTACTAAACCCACCTGTATATGAAGCTTGGGCTGTCTTTAGTTTAGTTCTATTTTAAAAGTTTATGCTCGGTGGGGAATTGGATTTTCTTTTGTTAAATAATGGGAATTTCATTCTTACTTTGTCTAATTAAACTATGTATTGCGTTTTTCAATAAAATTTAAAAAAAAATATATATTACCAAATAGTTGTAGTGCTAGGAAAAAGAGGACATTGAGATATTGCTAGGCAGGAAAACATTGATGTATTTGCCTTAACTGGATGTGGTTCAATACGAAAAAACGGGACTCCCGATGAATGCCACAACGGGGTTTTAAATTGTTCCAAGTAGACAAAGAAATCGGGAATGGGGGTGGGGTGGTTTTTTATGTGGGGGGGGGGGGGGGGGGGGGAATCGATTTGAACTGTTGCAAAAAAAACGGTTTTTAAGTCTGAAGAAAGACAAACAGTTTTTTGGGATGAATTTTCAGAGGGACATGAAAATGGTTTTTAGGGTGATATACCGCCCCCCAAAGCTTAATGGGACCAAAGGGGAAAAGACTAATGCGAGGAAATTGTTAAGGCCAAAAAGGGCACGAAAATGTATAATTTGAAGATTTAACAGTCTAAGGAATTTCTTGAAATTTAAAAAAAAAAAAAAACACCTTAAATATTCAAAACAAACTTTCAAAAAAATAACCCACTTGGTTTTGGCAAAAAAGGGAAACCAAAAATTTGAAATTCCCAAGGAACTCGGCACAAGCGATCCAAATCAATTACCTTTTTAGCATTGAATGGAATTGACAGTGGAAAATCGTACTGGTCCCAGATTTTCGCTTAGAAATTTACAAGGGGTTAAAAACACTTATCATCTTGGATGGAGTAACGGAAGAGCTATAATATGACAGCTTTTCCAACACAATACACTCCCAAAGGACTTTATCCCTTAAGGAAATTAGATCGAATAGAATGGCCCCAAATGGTAATTTAAAAGGCTCAGATATCTTTTAGGACAGAAAAAGGAATTTAAGGCCATCAAAAGGGTGAGGGCATTTATAATAAATATTGCATTAAGAGGGGCGTTAAAAAGGGGATAAGAAAAAATAAAGGGGATATGAAATTAAAGTTGCAGGGATTCAAAACAAAACCCAAAAAATTTTTTCCAGGGTTTTTAGTGTGAGGGAAAAAAATAGGCGAAGTTGGGGGTTTAAAGGGTTTTTCAGGGAACCAGGGAACCCTTAGCGAGTTTACGTCGCGCACCCCCCCCCCCCCCCCCTCTGGCGGGCTGGGGCGAAACTGTTCTTGGTGTCCCGATTTTTCAGATTTCACTCCTGGGAAATTGACCTACCTGGTGTGGGTGAAGTTTGGAGAGTTACTTCCCTCCACCTTCTCCTAAAACAGGTAGGGTGCATCAGGGATTTCTGTTTGTTCCTTTCTTTTTTTGTGGGGTTTCCAGAATGATTTTGGGGATTTTTTCATTCTTTTCCATTTTTAAATTTTTTATTATTATGACCACTAACCATTTATTTTTCTTTCAGCTCTTTTCTGGCGGGTCATCTAGGATAGACGCCAGTAAAAGGGCAAAACATTTTTAATGAGATTACTAACATTATTGGACTTTTGTGATAAAGGGTTTGAAAAACCGACAATTAAAGATTGAGACACTTATGCAGTTTTAGGGGAAATTTTTTTATTCGGGGAAACTTTCGCCACACAGTGGCTTCATCGCCCAATACAAAGGGAAGCGTAAGGAGAGGAGGGATAGGAATCGGGCCCTCAACCTGGAGTCGATGTGTTCAGTCCATAATCTTGTAGAATGTACGCAAAAAGGGCTAACGTGGCTTTTTAAAACTGTAGTGAGGTAGGTGAACAGGTGGAGGGGGGCAAAAATGGACCATCCCCCAGCCAAGTAGGTCTTCAAAACTGTTAACCCTTTGGACGAAACCTACTTCGCTAGTGGATGGACCACTATGACCCCCCTCCCCTGTTCACCCCCACCTCAACAGTATTAAGCCACGCTACGGGCCCCATGCTGTAGTGGCTCCAATCAACCCTGTAACTGTGCCCTGCCCGACTGCGCTTCTCTTTGGGGAAGTCCCCTAAGGAAAGGTTCCCTTTGATTTGGGAGGGGCTCTTGATTTAGGAATTTGGGATCTGTGCTCCAGCCCCCCAAAAAAAAAGCCTGAATCCTTTCCACAACCCCCCCAGGCGCTGTATAATCCCCGGGTTTACCCTTTCCCCCCTTGATTGTAATAATAAAATAATAATTTGGGGAAGTCAGCGCAAGATAAAGAAGACGAATCCTCCAACCGGAGGGCCCAAGAAAGAAAAAGAGATTTCGCACCCCCCCCCCCGGGGGGGGCCATGCCGGGTCACCACTAGGGGACCGGGGGCCAGAAGGACCTGCGAATCAACAAATGAAAAAAACCCAACACCGAACTACACGGAGAGCACAGCCGACAAACCCCATGCATTGCCCTCTGGGGCATGGTTGGTCCAGACCCCAGTTTGACCTTAAAGTAAAGGGGGGTTCTTGTCCCTCCCCCATGGGAGATTTTTAGTCTCAGACACTCCCTAGACGGGGGAGCCAGTGCCGGGCCACCACTTGGAAGGGCCCGGGGGGGGAAAATACGGCAATCTTTAACAACAACCTAGCTGTACATTCTACAAGAGAGGGACTGAACACATCGACTCCAGGTTGAGGGACTGATTACCTCATACTCCCCTCCCCTTTACGCCTTCCTTTTTTGTTTTGGACTGAGAAGCCCTGTGTGGCGAAACTTTTCCTGAAAAAAGATTCCCAATGCTGCATAAGTTCCAATCTTAACTTGTGGGTTTTTTTTCAAACCTTTCTCACAACGTCAGACACTGCGCTCATGGACTTGTTACAAAAAATTTTTTTCAACACTTGTTAAACCTTTGGGACGAAACCTACTTCGATATGGATGGTCCCACTATGACCCCGCCTCCCCCTGCTTCACCTCACCCCCAACGTATTAAGCCACGTCTAGGGCCCATGCTGTACTTTTACAAGATTGATGGACAAAACACATCGACTCCAGGTTGGGGATGATTCCCTCATACCCCTCCTTCCTTACCCTTCCTCTTTTTTTTGGACTGATGAAGCCCCTTGTGGCGAAACGTTTCCTGAATAAAGTTTTCCCATATGCTGCATAAAGGGCTCAATCTTATTATTGGGCTACTACTGCCCTTACCTGTTCACTTGTGGGAGGAGTTCCAAAACATGGACTATCACCATCCGCCCACAATAACCCACCAATAAAATAGATTATCCCGGGGAAATTTCCTACTCCTCCCAAATACAAGAACCCCAAGGGCCCTTTTTTTTTATTTTATTTAAATTTTTTAAATAAAATCCCAAAAACATTATTTTTATTTTTCCAGTCGTTTCTTTTTTATTTTTTCCCTTATTTTTTTTGTTCAGATGGAAGGGGTTCCCCTGACAATAAACAAAAGTTAGAGATGAGATAGGCCCTTTAAAAAAAATTGGGCATCTCACTGACAAGGGAATGAAATGTGTCTATTCTTAATAATTTTTCTCTCGGTTTTCACTCAGGAAGAAACTAACAAAACCCGGGAATTAATTTTTAAGTGGCCTATACTATAAATTATGCAATAACATCATTACTGAATTGGTTACAAACAAATAGACCCGGTTTTTAAAACAAAATAAATCCCCGGGCCCTGATAACTTTTTTTAAGGTTCTTAAAGAGTGTCCATTCCCCAATTTTTAGAGGTCCCAC
>NC_069437.1:23677698-23701881 GCF_026875155.1 Cherax quadricarinatus | reverse complement strand
AGAAAATGTTTATAATGTACCAAAAAATACTCGGCTTTTAAACGTACCCAAGATAAATATTCATACTTAAAAGGTACCCAAGATAAATATTCAGAATTGAAACGTACCCAAGAGAAATATCTAGTTAAATCGTACCCTCGAGAAATATTCGGAGTTAAAACGTACCCAGAATCTTCCAAGTGGTAAATGAGTGAGGATCCCTGGATGGGAATTAATCTTTTGTTTACTCTGGTATCGCTGTGTTATTGAAGCTTAGTCTAGAGGACCTGCGTTGATGACTGACTCCTGGAGTTGTCTGAAGAATATGTGTTGATTACTAACTCCTGGAGTTGTCTGAAGGATCTGCTCTAATGACTGGTTCCTGGAGTTGTCTGAAGGACTTGTGCTCATAACTGACTCCTGGAATAAATTGGAAATCTTGCTCTGAAACTCCAACAGTAGACTAGTATACCTACTTATATGATTAAACAATTCGCAAACAGGCGAAATTATTTACAAACATTTGTCTCTACGTGACTCAAGAAATTCGTAATGACACGATTGCAACAAACCATACCGCGGGTTCAATCCCGGCCGGGGGTATGGTTTGGGATGGATTGTCTCTACGTCCACAGCAGGACTCGAGCCTACGAACTCTGTATCAGAGTCCACAATACTTTACCACAGAGCCAGACCCCAGAAAATATATGCAGTAATCACGGACACACGACAAGAGATACAAAATAACCACAGCGAAAAGTTGAATGATAGGTCTAGGCCATTCGTGTTTCAGCCACACTTTTTCAAGAATTTGCAGTGTTACAAAGGGAATAGTGAGTCCAGGTAGATGTGTCCGGAAGAATACCTGAGAGTCAGATAAGTCTGGTGCCTAACAGTCTGGTGCCAGGTGACGGAAGTTAGAAGAAGTATATGAAGAAGCAGTAGGAACAGACAGCCCAGTTCATAAGCAATGATTATGTAGTAATAACCAAGAAAATATATCGCAAGTGACATGTCATTTATCAAGAAAATGCCGTCAAATTTCCATATGGTTTCACTATAATGGAACCTAAATTCTGATTACTTGTGTTTGAGGGAATGTGCTTTGGGAATTTCCCTAACGAATTAGTCACCTAAATTCAATGTGCTTAACAGGAAATTAGCAGTTATTGTTTTCAAATGGAAAATATATCATTTTAGTCAGTGACAATGTATTTTTTTGTAATTTATTGTGGAAGACCTTATTCATTGTCATGGAAACTTCCATGGCCATTGAACATTCTCTTTATTAAATGCATGTTATCTAATTAACAGCGAAATATTCATCTCTATAGATCTCCAGGTCATTAATCCACTAGATCTAAGAAACTGGCTTAAAACAGTATGTATTGTTTCGCAACTGTTATTTATCCAAAATGGGAATTAAAATAAATAGATGGTGGATATGTCGTGGGGGTTCGGAAGGAGATATGATGGTTGAAGATAAACACACTTGTTGGATGGTAACACTATATATATTGTCAGACTGTGGTAAGGGAAGGGGCCCAGCCTGCCTGTTACTGCCTGGTGTAGGTCTCCGCGTGGACTGAGGAATTTACAGAGGTACTCACGTACATATGCGCATCCCGTGGGCGTCACACAGTTACTATGCCCAGTAGGGATCTTCTATATAAAAACAATGGATGGTACTATGATACTCAGCTAAGCTATACAACACATGTAAGGGGGATCAGCAACTATGCTGACAGCTCGGTCATGTTACGTATGTCGTCTCGATATACACTACTATGCTATAGGCTGAACAGGCAGGTGGTTCTGGGCTGATTCTATCAATAACAAAGACAATATAACTTAGAACTAATGGATGGTATCATAATGGGTGTTAACGTAATGGTTTTAACTTTAATGCATTACAAATTATAAGAACAAATCATGGTATAATATAGGATGGAATTGATCGATCGATCTGTATTCAGGGCCACTCTACGGATTCTGAGGAAGAAAAAATATATATTTACAAAGTGGAAGTAATTAACAGCAAAATCTGGGTGCACACAGATCAGTATTGCTAAAATTCTCAGAATTCAGGGGGAAACGTGAACACAAAAATTTCTGAAAAAATGATCAGCTAAAAAACAAAACCACACAGTTGACAGTTTCATTCATCTCTGACATCTAATTATACAGGGGTTTACATTTAAACCCAATTCTGCGAGGGAAAGGGTTTTTAGTATGCAGAATGGTTATCATCTCTGGGAGGATCGAATTCCTCTGCAATGGCTAACACATGCCTTGACTGAGGGAGATCTGAACGAGTATCTACAAAAGATACAACTACATTCACTAGTGACTCTGGAATTACTAACTATTCTGTGGGAGTACTCAACTCGACTGTTCGATACAGTAATTCTTGGCTCATTACAAAGTCACTAATGGGTGCTGGTGGCTTCACAGTCAGAATAAGATCTTCCTGGAGCAGGAATCGAATCACACCAGAACAAAAGGGATGGGTTTCTTTCTTGTGGAGGAATGATAAACTCGGTGGAGTGGATGACCCCCCCCAGTTGAAAAAATAACGCTATAACACTCAATATGAGCAAGGGGAGAACGAATCTACTATCTCTCACTGCAAGCACGGGGGGAAAAGAAATGAACACGATCAACATACTGATATTCAATCTGAGTCACCACAGTTATGTACAATACCCTTCAGTTATAAATGAATGAAGTTTGAACAATCCTAAGCTGTTAATATTTTACTGAAAGGTTATCATGTTTTATAATATCCGATTCCAAGATATTTCTTTCCAGCTAAGATAAACGGGAAAAACTAAAATTTTGGCTTCTGCCCTTCTGTAGGATTATTGCAACCCACTTGTGTGGTTTAATAAAAACGTTAGATTCAATGTTCTGTTAGGTTCGATTATCAATGTTGTGCTAACCTAACATCAAGAGGTTTACAAGTCTGTCCAAAATAGGATAAGTTACAGTCATTGCACCCACCTCTGTTAAACCCCTCTCCCACTGTTTTAGGAGAAATTCTTGGTCAACATTCTTTTAACTGTCCTTGAATTTTTGGGAGTATGTTAAATCTTTTAAGTGCATTTCACAGAAAAGACAAATTTCATTGTATGGGAGAACTAACACATTTTTAACCTTAGGGGGTATTTAAGCTCAGATCTATAATAAGACTTCCTAGCTTTTAAAACAACGCATTTTCTACAGATCCTTTTATGGTACCGTAGTTTCGTTGCAATATCAAGATTTTCAAAATTTCCTATCTAGAACTCAGGGCTGCAAAACTTGGCAAGATCTCAGAAATATAAAAGACACTCCTTTTTAGTCTTGTGTCATGGCTAGACTAGTAATGGATGTGGGGAATGGCAGTGGTCTTCCTGTATACTGTAACTTGAATTTTCTGTCTGGTGGATCAAAACATCTAAGGGCGGGAGTTTAGTACACTTCTTTTTTCACTGTGAGTTTATTATACGAGACAAGGGGAGTTATCTCTCGGTTAAAACCCGTACCCAAATCCATAGATGTCTTCTAAAAATAAAACACTGCCTTCGTGAGCAGGATATCTTTCAAACAGTTTAGTCTCAAAAAACTCTGTATACAGATAACTTAATAGGGGGAGACACTGGTTTTCCCCAAAAACCTTCCCCCCTTTGGGGTATAATACTTTTCCTAAAAAATACTAACTTGCAATCACTACACACAATAATAAGTTTTTGGGTGGGTCGGCATAGTGAACTCATAAAGGGTTCATCTTGAAGTTAGATAAGAGATCAGGTACTGGGCCCGGGTAAAAACCCGCAGTAACATCAAAACTTATCAGTGTAAAGTCATTAGAAATGTTTAGGTTTTTGCAGTTTATTAATGAGGTCAGTGTGAGCTTCCGAGATATCGCCTAGCATTGGTGTTAACACTTTGACTAAACATTTGGACAAGTTATATGCCGCAGACCCCGCGGAACTAATAATAGGTCTCGCTGGAAAGTCCGGTTTATGAGTCTTAATCAAACCGTACATATAAAGGGTGTCATGGACAGGGATATATCTCAGATTGTAATGTAATTGAGGTCTCGACCATATGCTAGCCAACGGATCCCTAGTTCCTGAAAGTGGTGTAGCTGGATCAGCACTTACTGTAGTTAGAAATTGAAAGTCTGTCAGACATCTTGTTAAGTTTGTAAGAGTCTAGGATTGGAAATCTCCAACTCAGACTGAATTAGTTACACTTAAATATCCACTGATGTTGTTAGGTAAACAACAGTCGGATTTACTTTCAGCTTTATTCACCTTAAACTCCAGAATTAATTGATAATGTGAATAGTATCACAATGGATGCAAACAAATGTAAGATTTTTAGAAAACGAAATACCAGTAAAGTCTGTATGGATACCATATCTTATTAAGATCACAGGGAATGAGAGAGCTGATAGAATGGCAGAAGCAAAAACACAAACAAATATAAACTACAGTTTTGGGAGAAAGTAGAAAATTTCAAAGAAAAAATAAAAATTTAAAAAACGTGGAGGATGAATTCAGTGAGAGGAGTTAGAAGACAGTGAATCTTGTAAAACTCCACGATGTGACTGTATCAGACGAAGCATTTGTTTTATTAAAAAACGGTGGAAATAGATCGGGGGACGGTGGTGGTCAGGAACTTCTCTAAGAATAACATAGTAACGTGTGTGTGTGTGTGTGTGTGTGTGTGTGTGTGTGTGTGTGGAGAGAAAAATTCAGTATCTCTTTCCGGCACGACATCTTAGAATGTAGCAGGATACAGTACTATGCAGTATAATTCATACCACAAAATTTGTATGCACAATTTAGGCACATTTTGAGTAAGGTCGATATTTTTGCAAAAAACAAGCAAGATTTGCTGCACCTGTTATTGATTTAAAGCAGTAATACCTGCAGATAAGGATAATATAACTGTGAATGTAGTGGTACCTGGATTTTGAAACCGCATATGATGAAGTTCATACTACCAAAAATTGTGTCAACATCCGGGCTGACGTGTATTTTGTACATGGGACCGGGTAAGTTCACTCACAGGATGGGTGGCGCTGCCCAATAACCTCGGGGCAGAAAGTTTTCTCCTTGTTTTTAGCTCCAAAGTCAATCAAGCTACAATGTTCCGGATTTTATTTCTCCCCAGTAAGAGCTGGCCAACAGAAAATGGGGGTTTGATTGCTTCCTGGTGAATACATTAGCGCAAAATGCATTTTAAAAGTTCGTCTGTCACCGTCTGAAATCCAGTCTTGTGCGAGTTGAAAAATGGTTTACGTATCGAAATTTCTTGCAGGAGAAGCGCCATAATTGGTAAGTGAAACAGAAATCAGGCACTGAGTAAGATGGATCCCCTACCAGTGACCAACTTCATTTCAGAGTTTCCGTGCCAGAGAACTAGAAAGACGGGAGACAGAAAGTCAGTAAGATAGGTAGAAAGCTTGGCAAGAAATCAAACGGTTGGCAAGACAGACAAAAAAAACTGGTAGGTTAGAAAAAAATCTAGCAAGATAGGCAGAAAGCTAGCAAATAGGAAAGCGAAGGCTAGAGCGCAATGAGAGGCAGAAAGCTAGTAAGATAGAAAGCAGAAAGCTAATATGACGAGAGACATAGAGAGAGGAAGATAGGTCGCTACTTGGTGCCGCTGGTCACCACCCTCACCATGACAACTAATTCATGTCTTTAATTCATGAAAGCGATGGAGATGGTGTTGGTGGCGGTGCTGGTGTTGGTAGTGGTGCTGGTGCTGCTACTGATGGTGCTGGTGGTGGCCGGCTGTGCTAGCAACATGGTTGTCTGACATAGAAAACGTTCTTGGTTTGGCTTCAAAATTTTTGGTGTTTGGGGTTCAGCAGCGGGGGGAGGGGTGCTTTAATATAAAATAAATTACGTTTGGAGGGGGGGGTAAAATTTCAGAACCTGGACGAACTTTGAAAAACAGTAAGATTTGATCATGTATGAGCCATGTAGCTGATTAGTCTAAAATCTGGGCATGGATTAATGCGCGGACTTAGTATTAAATCCCCAAAAATTAGAGCAGAGCTCAAGGTGGCCCCTTAGCTCGGTTGGAGCGCACTCAGTTCACAATTGAGGTCCATGGTTAAACCCCTCGGTACGGGTGGAAACATTGGGGCGTTTCCTTAAGACATCTGGCAGTAAGTAGGTACCTGGGTGTCAGTCGATGGTGTGGGTCACATCCTGGGGACAAAATTAACCTAAGTTGCCCGAAATGCTGTGCATAACGAATGACTTTCTATACGGTATGTCATTGTGTCAACTGTGGTTGTATAAGTTGCATCATTACACAACTTATACAACCACAGAATAAAGATTATTAAATAAACAATTTATTATTATTAAATCTTAATCTTGGGGAATGGTTTAAAGTACTGTCTTTGAACAGGGTTTAATGTCCTGGTTTATGGGTAAGGTTTAAAACACCGGGTTTGTGCAGGGTTTACGCCCGTTGACCTTTATAGGATTTAAAGTACTGGACTTTTCTTAGGGTTTACAAAAACTGAACTTCGGGTGGGTTTGAAATCTAGTTTATGTAGATTTTCCAACCCAAATCTTTGTGAAGGGCTCTTGACCCAAGAACTTGGACCAAACCTTACGGCTTTTCCCAGGAATCTAAGAGATGAAATGTTTCTCAATGAGTCTTGGAGGAAGAAACGTTTTTCCTTGCGTCTTAAAAAAGAAACGTTTCTCCCTGCCTTTTGGGGAGGAAACGTTTCTCCCAGCCTTTTGGGGAGGAAACGTTTCTCCCAGCCTTTTGGGAGGAAACTTTTCTCCCAGCCTTTTGGGGAGTAAAGAGTGAGGTTCAGACATGGATGGCCGCACCGATTGTTTGAGCGGAGAGCTGAAGAGAGCAGCGCGGCCTCGTCAGTTATACCTTCATTAGTACAAACCCTAGTGATTAATGAACTCACTCAGGTGGTGGCGTTTTAATGCAGATGTAGAACAGCCCGAAGCAGCAGCAGAGATATCAGCAAGACAGGCAGCACTAGCAGTAGCAATAGCTGCAGTAGTAGTAAGAGGAGCAGCAGTAGCAGGAGAAGCAGCAACAGCAGCAGTATTAGTAGTAGCTGCAGTAGTAACAGTAGCAGCAGCAGCAGTTGTCTCAGCACTTGCTGCATACCACTCTGCTGATGACTAGTGTGTGCTTATCGAATTGTACTCAGTTGTACTCGCCCATTTGTGCTTACAGTGGTCGATTTTCAGCTTCTGGCCCTGCCATTCAACTTGCGATCTAGTTGAATAATTTATTTGCTATTCTCTTGGGCACTGTTATTTCCACTTCTGAAGCCTTTTATGAAGCCGGTGTCAATAATTTTTCACCTGTTGTGAGAGCGAGCCATCGGGGCAGTGACCTGGGTAGACTACAAAGAGGTAGATGTATCTTGTTTCACATCCTTGATTGACATCTTGATCTATCAGGCTGTTGATATTGCACTCGTTTTATTCATCAACTTGTCGGTATTGTATACCTTGGATCTGATTATTTAGGAGGTTGGACAATGGCATGAGCCGACAACGGAGAGAGAAACGTGCAAGGTGCAACGTTTTGCACTTTACACTGTGCCTCTTGACCATGCGTAGTAAAATGTTGAAAAACAGTTTTTACTGCGTTGGTGGGCGGAACGCTAAACGCGTAGGGGTCATACTCAGCGTGGGGAAGTGAGAGGAACTCAGGTTCGATCCAAGGAAGGGAACGGCAGATCCGGTATCTTGGATCGTATGGATCGCAAACCAACTATGTGTAACCTGGAGCAGATACACAGATAACCCGCATATGGGAGAAAGACGACGTTTCGGTTCAACTTGGGCCATTAACTAGTCACACAGGAGCATGAAGGTAAGGAGCCAGTGTATATACGAGGGAAGGACGGGGACGGGAGCAAGAGAGGGTAGCGGTAGAGGAAGTGGTGGTGGTAACAGCAGCGGCGGTGGCGGTGGTGGTGATGGCGGCAGCAGCAGTAGTAGTAGTGACACAGGAGTCAGAGAGCATATAACCCCCCCGACCCCATCATCATGTTATATTTCCTTAGGTTATGTTTGGTAAACGTTAAGTAAATTTAATGTAGAACAAGATAACTTGGCGTCGAGGTCAGATAATCAACGCTGGCTTTACAAAAGCCTACTTTGATATTTCGTACATTATCTCAGTCGTTAAGAAGAGCACTTTCAGATTGGTACCTGGGTCTTCACCTGGGGTGTCATCTGGGGCCTCACCTGGGGTGTCACCTAGTGTGTGTCGAGGTAATGAGATGACAGTATCTGTGTGATGCTGCTGGCTCCTGCCTCCCTTATCACTGCCACCAATATCCTGCCTTCTCTCCTTCCAATATCCTCCTCCTTTCTCCCCTTCCCCTCCAACTCTCTCTCTCTCTCTCTCTCTCTCGCACACAGTGATGTTTCACTGTTTTGTTACACAGTTCTTGTCACACTTAGCTTTATTTATCTCCACTATATTTAACCTGTCCTTTTCTGGCATTCCTATTGCATATGTAATTATTAGTTGTCAACACAAACTTCGAGTCATAACCTTGTTTTCCTCTTTACCTTTCTTTTTATTCTTCCAAATTAGGGCTTTAAGATATGCAGGTCAAGGTGTACAACTGTGAGTCCTCTTTATCATGATAATTGCGATCTACACTACGACTCTTCTGATGTCCAATCTGAGATCGCAGACATAAAGACGTCTTGAAGGAAGAACGTTTCTCGAGGATGTGTTGAGGTCATCACCGTGCAGGGCCAGAGGTTTTAAGAAGTAACCATGGAAACTGTGCTCGTTAACACTTTTTGACATACCGTGGCGTGTTGACGACATACCCTTGTGTGTTGGGTACGTACCATGGTGTCCTGGGTACTTATGGTATCATGGGTATACAGCATGGTGTTTTGTGTGCCTCCTTGGTACCATGACTATATTCTTGATGCCGATGTCGTTTCTGTAAGGGTACCGATGGTTTTGTTGCCCTCTGTGTCCTTGTGGTTTGGGAATCCTGGTCGTTTCTTCTACCCTGGTGGTGTTCTAGGTCCTCTGGTCTTTTTATTCTGGGTTCTAGTGGTCTTATTGGCGTCCTCGTCGGTTCGTTTGCTTCCTGATGATCTTCGTACCCTGTTCTTTTCTTCCATGTCCTGGTTGTCTCCATGGTGCTTTGATCGTTTCATCTGTGTGCTGATGGTGTCTTTGTCGTTTTTTCTGCAACCTGGTTATCTTCTTGGTGCTTTAATGGTTTCATCTGTGTACTTCTGGTGCTTTGGTCGTTTACTTAGTATTCCAGTGGTCTTCTTGGTGCCCTGGCCGTCTGCTTCGTGTCTTGGACTTGGGGGTCTCCATGGAAGTCCCATTTGCTTCTGCTGGAGAGCATGCTGCACCTGTCTACTGGCTAATAACTCCGCCATGTGTGTTGCCGTCCCCAGAGTTGAATTTGCATCTTCAATGTCCAGCTGTCATTCTCGCAGCTGCTGCTGTTGCTGCACCTTCTGCCACTGCTGCCACTGTTGTTGTTATTGCTGCTGCTGCTCCAGGAGATCAGTAGACCAAAGCGCTGACAGAGAAACTGCTCAATAAAAAGAGCATCACCAACAGACATAACGATAATAGCAGCAACAATATCTACACCATAACAGTACCTGTATGAGGCATAGCAAAACTGACAAACTGCCAGATAAAGATACGTACGTATCACGTTGACGTTTCGCCCACTAACGAAACCTCTAATAAAATATCCTCATTGTTGCACGTTTTGACCTTACACAAAAGCAACCACAGAATTAGCTAAAGAAACTTATAAATTTTTAGACCGACCCTGGCTGAAAAAAATACATGTTAAAATTACAGATAAGAGATTGAGCCTGACCCTGGCAACAAGACTGCATCCCCCTGATCACGACCCTAGTAACAAGACTGCATCCCCCTGATCACGACCCTGGCAACAAGACTGCATCCCCCTGATCACGACCCTGGCAACAAGACTGCATCCCCCGATTTACGACCCGGCAACAAGACTGCATCCCCCTGATTTTCCCACCCTAGTAACAAGACTGCATCCCCCTGATCCGACCCTGGCAACAAGACTGCATCCCCCTGATCGGGACCCTAGTAACAAGACTGCATCCCCCTGATCACGACCCTGGCAACAAGACTGCATCCCCCTGATCACGACCCTAGTAACAAGACTGCATCCCCCTGATCACGACCCTGGCAACAAGACTGCATCCCCCTGATCACGACCCTGGCAACAAGACTGCATCCCCCCTGATCACGACCCTAGCAAAAAAGACTGCATCCCCTGATCACCCTGGCAACAAGACTGCATCCCCTGATCACGACCCTGGCCCAAAAAGACTGCATTCCCCTGATCACGACCTGGCAACAAGACTGCATCCCCCTGATCACGCCCTGGCAATAGACTGCATCCCCCTGATCACCACCCTGGCAACAAGATGGGATCCCCCCTGATCACGAACCTAAAAATTAAAAATGCATCCCCCTGATCACGATTTCCCAGCAACAAGACTGCATCCCCTGATCACGATCCTAGCAACAAAGACTGCATCCCTGATCACAAACCCTGCAACAAGACTGCATCCCCCAGATCACGATCCTAACAACAAGACTGCATCCTCCTAATCACCACCCTAGCAACAAGATGCATCCCCTGATCAGACCCTAGTAACAAGACTGCATTCCCCTGATCCCCGACCCCAGCAACAAGACTGCATCCCCCTGATCACAACCCTAGCAACAAGACTGCATCCCCCTGATCACGACCCTGGCAGCAAGACTGCATCCCTCTGATCACGACCCTAGCAACAAGACTGCATCCCCCTGATCACGACCCTAGTAACAAGACTGCATCCCCCTGATCACGACCCTAGCAACAAGACTGCATCCCCCTGATCACGACCCTAGCAACAAGACTGCATCCCCCTGATCACGACGCTGGCAGCAAGACTGCATCCCTCTGATCACGACCCTAGCAACAAGACTGCATCCCCCAGATCACGACCCTAACAACAAGACTGCATCCTCCTAATCACAACCCTAGCAACAAGACTGCATCCCCCTGATCACGACCCTAACAACAAGACTGCATCCCCCTGATCACGACCCTAGCAACAAGATTGCATCCCCCCTGATCATGGCCCTAGTAACAAGACTGAATCCCCCTGATCATGACCCTAGCAACAAGACTGCATCTCCCTGATCACGACCCTAGCAACAAGACTGCATCCCCTTGATCATGACCCTGGCAGCAAGGCTACATCTCCCTGATCACCACCCTGGCAACAAGACTACACCTCCCTGATTACCCTGGCAACAAGACTACACCTCCCTGATTACCCTGGCAGCAAGGCTACACCTCCCTGATCATCACCCTGGCAACAAGACTACACCTCCCTGATCACCCTGGCTACAAGACTACACCTCCCTGATTACCCTGGCAGCAAGGCTACACCTCCCTGATCACCACCCTGGCAACAAGACTCCACCTCCCTGATCACCTTGGCAACAAGACTACACCTCCCTGATCACCCTGGCAACAAGACTACACCTCCCTGATCACCCTGGCAGCAAGGCTACAAACCCCCCTGATCACACCCTGGCAACAAGACTCCACTCCCTGATCACCTTGGCAACAAGACTACACCTCCCTGATCACCCTGGCAACAAGGGCTTACACCCCCCGGAAATACCCTGGCAGCAAAGGGTACACCTCCCCGAATACCCTGGCAACAACAAGACTACACCTCCCTGAATACCCTGGCAGCAAGGCTACACCTCGGAAATAAATGGTATCAAATACCGACACAGTGGAAATATAAACACATATGCAGTATAATGTGATCCTTTATTGACAACGTTTCACCCACACAGTGGGCTTTTTCAAGTCACACACAGATCTACCTGGGGTGGAAGGTACGGGAGTATTTATAGTCATGTTCAGAATGTTGAGGTCAGGTGGAGAATGCTGCATCTGATGATCTACCGGGTGGGTTATAGAGTCTTGGGTAGCTTGGCAGGGGTATTGGACAAGTTGTGAGTAGACCTTCTGCAGTGTTCTATGTTCCAGCACATCTCAAACACTCGGGTGATCTTCTCAATCGCATTCGCAACATCAACATCAGGAACAAGAAACTTTCCAGCCTTGACGTGACTTCCCTATTCACCAAAGTACCTACTACACAAGCCATCGATCTCTTGCGCAGGAAAATTCACGATTCACTTGATCTTCCCATTCCAGCCAGCGATTTCATCGACCTTGTTGAACTATGGTTGGCTTTACGGTTTCTCTTTCGAAAATTTACCTCTTCCAGCAGACTTTTGGATTACCCTGGTTCGCCCCTCAGTGCGGTCCCGGCGAACCCATACATGGAACATCTAGAAGCCGAACGTTTTCTCACCATTTCTTCGTCTGTCACCTGGCCGTTATGTTGACGACATTCTCCTCATAACTCCTTTAAACGCTTCAACGTTTCAAGCTTCCAAGACAAGCTCAACCAGGTCGAGCCTTCAATTCAGTTCACCTTGAAGAAAAAGTCGACAACACACTTCCATTCCTTGATGTTTGCTCTGCAGCTGACCCCGAATTCGTTTTAAAGTCTATCGAAAACCCACCAACCAAAACGATCTTCTCCACTTCTACTCTCACCACGACACCAAAACCAAAGTGGTGTAATTATAGGCTTCTTCCTGCGTGCACTCAGAATCTGCAGCAATGAGTTCCTTGAGGAAGAATGCACTATAATTGAACAAGTATTTTCTAAACTCCACTATCTCGTCACTTCATCAGAGACTGCAGACGGCGGGCATTAAACATCTTCAACACACCCAGAGAAGACCTGCCGAGAAGAGTTACATAGTCCTCCCCACCAACTCATTGCCAAATGTTTCCAACATCTTTTCCAATACATCATTCCAAGTATCTACTCCACAACCACCGACCATCAAGGACATCACCAGTAGTAGGACAGGACAAGCCTCCAATCCTCTGCAGGGGTATACATAATCCCTTGTAATGACTGCAACAAATTATATGTGGGGCGAAACATAAGAGACCTCCAAACACGTATTTCAGAACACCAATATGCAAGCAGGACTGACGATACAAGGAATGCCTGTGTACAACATCGCAATTCACACAACCATTTAATTAACTACAGAAACTCAAGACTTATCGCCACAGAAGACAATCACTCAATACCGAAGAATCCTGGAATCATCGCTTATCTCTATAACCAAGAATTTCAACCAGACAACGGCTTCTATAACATAGCTGAACCACTTGCCAAGAAACTTCTTCATCGCTATCCCACATAAGAACATAGAACACTGCAGAAGGTCTACTCACAACTTGTCCAATACCCCTGCCAAGCAACCCAAGACTCTATAACCCCACCCGGTAGATCATCAGATGCAGCATTCTCCACCTGACCTCAACATTCTGAACATGACTATAAATACTCCCGTACCTTCCACCCCAGGTAGATCTGTGTGTGACTTGAAAAAGCCCACTGTGTGGGTAAAACGTTGTCAATAAAGGATCACATTATACTGCATATGTTTATATTTCCAAGGATACACCTCCCTGATCACCCTGGCAGCAAGGCTACACCTCCCTGATCACCCTAGCAGTAAGGCTACACCTCCCTGATCACCCTGGCAACAAGACTACACCTCCCTGATCACCCTGGCAACAAGACTACACCTCCCTGATCACCCTGGCAACAAGACTACACCTCCCTGATCACCCTGGCAGCAAGACTACACCTCCCTGATCACCCTGGAAGCAAGGCTACACCTCCCTGATCACCCTGGCAACAAGACTACACCTTCCTGAATGCCCTGGCAGCAAGGCTACACCTCCCTGATCACCCTGGCAGCAAGGCTACACCTCCCTGATCACCCTAGCAGTAAGGCTACACCTCCCTGATCACCCTGGCAACAAGACTACACCTTCCTGATCACCCTGGCAGAAAGACTACACCTTCCTGATCACCCTGGCAGCAAGGCTACACCTCCCTGTTCACCCTGGCACAAGACTACACCTCCCTGATCACCCTGGCAGCAAGACTACACCTCCCTGATCACCCTGGCAGCAAGGCTACACCTCCCTGATCACCCTGGCAGCAAAGCTACACCTCCCTGATCATCCTGGCAACAAGACTGCACCTCCCTGATCACGACCCTGGCAGCAAGGCTACACCTCCCTGATCACCCTGGCAGCAATACTACACATCCCTGATCACCCTGGCAGTAAGGCTACACCTCCCTGATCACCCTGGCAGCAAGACTACACGTCCCTGATCACCCTGGCAACAAGACTACACCTCCCTGATCACCCTGGCAACAAGACTACACCTCCCTGATCACCCTGGCAGCAAGGCTACACCTCCCTGATCACCCTGGCAACAAGACTACACCTCCCTGATCACCCTGGCAGTAAGGCTACACCTCCATGATCACCCTGGCAACAAGACTACACGTCCCTGATCACCCTGGCAACAAGACTACACCTCCCTGATCACCCTGGCAGCAAGACTACACCTCCCTGATCACCCTAGCAGTAAGGCTACACCTCCCTGATCACCCTGGCAACAAGACTACACGTCCCTGATCACCCTGGCAGTAAGGTTACACCTCCCTGATCACCCTGGCAACAAGACTACACCTCCCTGATCACCCTGGCAATAAGGCTACACCTCCCTGATCACCCTGGCAGCAAGGCTACACCTCCTTGATCACCCTGGCAACAAGGCTACACCTCCCTGATCACCCTGGCAGCAATGCTACACCTCCCTGATGACCCTGGCAGTAAGGCTACACCTCCCTGATCACCTTGGCAACAAGAATACACCTCCCTGATCACACTGGCAACAAGACTACACCTCCCTGATCACCCTGGGAACAAGACTACACCTCCCTGATCACCCTGACAGCAAGGCTACACCTCCCTGATCACCCTGGCAACTAGACTACACCTCCCTGATCACCCTGGCAACAAGACTACACCTCCCTGATCACCCTGGCAACAAGACTACACCTCCCTGATCACCCTGGCAGCAAGACTACACCTCCCTGATCACCCTGGCAGCAAGGCTATACCTCCCTGATCACCCTGGCAGCAAAGCTACACCTCCCTGATCGCCCTGGCAACAAGACTGCACCTCCCTGATCACCCTGGCAGCAAGATTACACCTCCATGATCACCCTGGCAACAAGACTACACCTTCCTGATCACCCTGGCAACAAGACTACACCTCCCTGATCACCCTGGCAACAAGACTACACCTCCCTGATCACCTGGCAGCAAGACTCACCTCCCTGATCACCCTGGCAGCAAGGCTATACCTCCTGATCACCCTGGCAGCAAATGCTACACTCCCTGATCGCCCTGGCAGTAAGGCTTCACCTCCTGATCACCCTGGCAACAAGACTACACCTCCCTGATCACCCTGGCAACAAGACTACACCTCCCTGATCACCCTGGCAGCAAGGCTACACCTCCCTGATCACCCTGGCAGCAAGGCTACACCTCCCTGATCACCCTGGCAGCAAGGCTACACCTCCCTGATCACCCTGGCAACAAGACTACACCTCCCTGATCACCCTGGCAGCAAGATTACACCTCCATGATCACCCTGGCAACAAGACTACACCTTCCTGATCACCATGGCAGCAAGGCTACACCTCCCTGATCACCCTGGCAGCAAGGCTACACCTCCCTGATCTCCCTGGCAGCAAGGCTACACCTCCCTGATCTCCCTGGCAGCAAGGCTACACCTCCCTGATCACCCTGGCAACAAGACTACACGTCCCTGATCACCCTGACAGCAAGGCTACACCTCCCTGATCACCCTGGCAACTAGACTACACCTCCCTGATCACCCTGGCAACAAGACTACACCTCCCTGATCACCCTGGCAACAAGACTACACCTCCCTGATCACCCTGGCAGCAAGACTACACCTCCCTGATCACCCTGGCAGCAAGGCTATACCTCCCTGATCACCCTGGCAGCAAAGCTACACCTCCCTGATCGCCCTGGCAACAAGACTGCACCTCCCTGATCACCCTGGCAGCAAGATTACACCTCCATGATCACCCTGGCAACAAGACTACACCTTCCTGATCACCCTGGCAACAAGACTACACCTCCCTGATCACCCTGGCAACAAGACTACACCTCCCTGATCACCCTGGCAGCAAGACTACACCTCCCTGATCACCCTGGCAGCAAGGCTATACCTCCCTGATCACCCTGGCAGCAATGCTACACCTCCCTGATCGCCCTGGCAGTAAGGCTTCACCTCCCTGATCACCCTGGCAACAAGACTACACCTCCCTGATCACCCTGGCAACAAGACTACACCTCCCTGATCACCCTGGCAGCAAGGCTACACCTCCCTGATCACCCTGGCAGCAAGGCTACACCTCCCTGATCACCCTGGCAGCAAGGCTACACCTCCCTGATCACCCTGGCAACAAGACTACACCTCCCTGATCACCCTGGCAGCAAGATTACACCTCCATGATCACCCTGGCAACAAGACTACACCTTCCTGATCACCATGGCAGCAAGGCTACACCTCCCTGATCACCCTGGCAGCAAGGCTACACCTCCCTGATCTCCCTGGCAGCAAGGCTACACCTCCCTGATCTCCCTGGCAGCAAGGCTACACCTCCCTGATCACCCTGGCAGCAAGGCTACACTCCCTGATCACCTGACAGCAAGGCTACACCTCCCTGATCACCCTGGCAGCAAGGCTACACCTCCCTGATCACCCTGGCAGCAAGGCTACACCTCCCTGATCATCCTGGCAACAAGGCTACACCTCCCTGATCACCCTGGCAGCAAGGCTACACCTCCCTGATCACCCTGGCAGCAAGGCTACACCTCCCTGATCACCCTGGCAGCAACGCTACACCTCCCTGATCACCCTGGCAGCAAGGCTACACCTCCCTGATCACCCTGACAGCATAGGTTACACCTCCTGATCACCTGGCAGCAGGACTACACGTCCCTGATCACCCTGGCAGCAAGGCTACACCTCCCTGATCACCCTGGCAACAAGACTACACCTCCCTGATCACCCTGGCAACAAGACTACACCTCCCTGATCACCCTGGCAACAAGACTACACCTCTCTGATCACCCTGGCAACAAGACTACACCTCCCTGATCACCCTGGCAACAAGACTACACCTCCCTGATCACCCTGGCAACAAGACTACACCTCCCTGATCACCCTGGCAACAAGACTACACCTCCCTGATCACCCTGGCAGCAATGCTACACCTCCCTGATGACCCTGGCAATAAGGCTACACCTCCCTGATCACCCTGGCAGCAAGGCTACACCTCCCTGATGACCCTGGCAGTAAGGCTACACCTCCCTGATCACCTTGGCAACAAGAATACACCTCCCTGATCACACTGGCAACAAGACTACACCTCCCTGATCACCCTGGCAACAAGACTACACCTCCCTGATCACCCTGACAGCAAGGCTACACCTCCCTGATCTCCTGGCAACTAGACTACACCTCCTGATCACCTGGCAACTAGACTACACCTCCCTGATCACCCTGGCAACAAGACTACACCTCCCTGATCACCCTGACAGCAAGGCTACACCTCCCTGATCACCCTGGCAACTAGACTACACCTCCCTGATCACCCTGGCAACAAGACTACACCTCCCTGATCACCCTGGCAGCAAGGCTATACCTCCCTGATCACCCTGGCAGCAAGGCTATACCTCCCTGATCACCCTGGCAGCAAAGCTACACCTCCCTGATCGCCCTGGCAACAAGACTGCACCTCCCTGATCTCCCTGTCAGCAATGCTACACCTCCCTGATCGCCCTGGCAGTAAGGCTTCACCTCCCTGATCACCCTGGCAACAAGACTACACCTCCCTGATCACCCTGGCAACAAGACTACACCTCCCTGATCACCCTGGCAACAAGACTACACCTCCCTGATCACCCTGGCAGCAAGGCTACACCTCACTGATCACCCTGGCAGCAAGGCTACACCTCCCTGATCACCCTGGCAGCAAGGCTACACCTCCCTGATCACCCTGGCAACAAGACTACACCTCCCTGATCACCCTGGCAGCAAGATTACACCTCCATGATCACCCTGGCAACAAGACTACACCTTCCTGATCACCATGGCAGCAAGGCTACACCTCCATGATCACCCTGGCAGCAAGGCTACACCTCCCTGATCTCCCTGGCAGCAAGGCTGCACCTCCCTGATCACCCTGGCAGCAAGGCTACACCTCCCTGATCACCCTGGCAGCAAGGCTACACCTCCCTGATTACCCTGGCAGCAAGGCTACACCTCCCTGATCACCTGCCAGCAAGGCTACACCTCCTGATCACCTGGCAACAAGGCTACACCTCCCTGATCACCCTGGCAGCAAGGCTACACCTCCCTGATCACCCTGGCAGCAAGGCTACACCTCCCTGATCACCCTGGCAGCAAGGCTACACCTCCCTGATCACCCTGACAGCAAGGTTACACCTCCCTGATCACCCTGGCAGCAAGGCTACACCTCCCTGATCACCCTGGCAGCAAGGCTACACCTCCCTGATCACCCTGGCAGCAAGACTACACGTCCCTGATCACCCTGGCAGCAAGGCTACACCTCCCTGATCACCCTGGCAACAAGACTACACCTACCTGATCACCCTGGCAACAAGACTACATCTCCCTGATAACCCTGGCAACAAGACTACACCTCCCTGATCACCCTTGCAACAAGACTACACCTCCCTGATCACCCTGGCAACAAGACTACACCTCCCTGATCACCCTGGCAACAAGACTACACGTCCCTGATCACCCTGGCAACAAGACTACACCTCCCTGATCACCCTGGCAACAAGACTACACGTCCCTGATCACCCTGGCAACAAGACTACACCTCCCTGATCACCCTGGCAAGACTACACCTCCCTGATCACCCTGGCAACAAGACTACACCTCTCTGATCACCCTGGCAAACAAGACTACACCTCCCTGATCACCCTGGCAACAAGACTACACGTCCCTGATCACCCTGGCAACAAGACTACACGTCCCTGATCACCCTGGCAACAAGACTACACGTCCCTGATCACCCTGGCAACAAGACTACACGTCCCTGATCACCCTGGCAACAAGAGTACACCTCCCTGATCACCCTGGCAGCAAGGCTACACCTCCCTGATCACCCTGGCAACAAGAGTACACCTCCCTGATCACCCTGGCAACAAGACTACACCTCCCTGATCACCCTGGCAACAAGAGTACACCTCCCTGATCACCCTGGCAACAAGACTACACGTCCCTGATCACCCTGGCAGCAAGGCTACACCTCCCTGATCACCCTGGCAACAAGAGTACACCTCCCTGATCACCCTGGCAACAAGACTACACCTCCCTGATCACCCTGGCAACAAGAGTACACCTCTCTGATCACCCTGGCAACAAGACTACACCTCCCTGATCACCCTGGCAACAAGAGTACACCTCCCTGATCATTCTAAATTCCATCTGAGCAGATGTGAGTCCAGCCAGAGTTATTAATATTCACTAATTTCAAAGTCAACAGATGAAACTCTGCAAGATAAACAAGGACAGTTATGTTCTTAAGTTTTTTTTAACTAGCTGAAGTATTTGTTTTATCCCTGCAATTGAACTATAATTGTAAAGTTTCGTCAAGATTTCTCGTGTGTGTGTGGTGTGGGTGGGTGTTGGTGGGTGGGTTGGTGGGTGTGGGTGGGTGGGTTGGTGGGTGTGGGTGGGTGGGGTTGGGTGGGTTGGTGGGTGGGGGTGGGTGGGTGGGGGTGGGTTGGGTGGATAAACGCTTGTGTTGATCCGTGTTTTCTTGATGCAACTCGTTGATGTTAGTTAAATCTTTGACATGGTTCTTGCACACGCGATCTGAGGTAATGGCTTGGTGGTTTGTGAATGCTTCTTCAGACGGTTCCTGGCGTCTTAACACGGCGTTTTGATCTCCAAGATGTGTGATACTCTCTCTCTCTCTCTCTCTCTCTCTCTCTCTCTCTCTCTCTCTCTCTCTCTCTCTCTCTCTCTCTCTCTCTCTCTCTCTCTCTCTCTCTCTCTCTCCCCCTCCCTCCAATAATACACAGTGCACACGGCTAACTTCCTTCAGCGTTCACTGTACTGTTTTTAATAATAAAAATAAACTGGAACAAAATATAAACGCAACAAAATACATTCAACTCTCTGGGGCTTCATCCCTGAGAGAGAAGACCCAATTTTTTGTGTTGGGCTTTTATTGATCTTTTAATATGGAGGTTATGAATAGCAAATAAAATTGGCAATTATTTCCCGACATAAAAAACAGCCGAATGAACACACGTATTTTATTTCCCCAGATCGGATGCCGCTTTATTGATGCACTGTAACTTTATTATCTACGTATTTATATGTGTAAATATTTATTTAGGAATGAAAATATAGTTTAACTGAGTGTGGGGACACTTGACGTGGGCGGGGTGGTGGATAGGTGGGAGGGCTGTTGGATAGGTGGATAGGGTAGTGGATAAGTGGGCTAGATGTATAGGTGGGCGGGGTGGTAGATAGGTTGAAGGGGTGTTGGATAGGTGGACAGGGTAGTGGGTAGGTGGGCTAGATGCATTCGTGGGCGGGGTGGTGTTTAGGTAGTAAGGGTGTTGGATAGGTGGACAGGGTAGTGTATAGGTGGACTAGGTGTTGGCCAGGTGGACTTGTTTGACATATACACAGACGATGATCAAACTATATACAATGTATGTGGTCAGACTTACGGTCACTGTCTTGAACAACAGTATGCTTGATTGTCCACTTATTGAGGAATACACAGGTAATATACTGATCTGTTTGCTACGTCAGGGTATCCTATTAGTGAAAATAATACACCATACATTTTGAGCTAGCATCCCAAAATTTGCTTGTAACATGTGAGGTGTGCAAAAATCGACTCTAGCTAGAGTCGATCCCTTGACCGTATCTACTTGGACTTCCTACTCATTTCTGCAATATTGAAGCTCCTGACGTGTTGATTGCAACACGAAAGGCCTTGAGCTATCATTCATCCCCCTAAGCCCCCCTACCCCCGTGTGTGTTTTGCGCACGAGGCGTTTAGTGTAAATATATACCCAGTTAAAGATATACCCCTGATGCCTCTTTTAGAGCCTAGTTTCTGTTCCTTTTGTGTATACTTATACTTGTGCACTACAGTCCACAAGATGGATATAAGATATACATTAAATTAGCCACTACCGTCACAAGATAGACATGGGATACACAAAACTATCCACTACCGTCCACAGGTAGACATGGGATACACAAAAAACTATCTACTTCGCGGCAAAATCTAAACATTAGTGTCTTTCTCATTAGTTCTAAGCCCAGTAGTGCGTGTCCTTTCCAATTAAGGAAGCTTGGTCCTAGACCGAGCCGCGGGGGCGATTGTCGTGGGGGTTCGTAGGAGATATGAAGGTTGGAGATAAACACACTTTGGATGGTAACACTATATTGCAGAGTGTGTAGGGAGAGAGCCCAAACTGCCCTGTTGCCTGTTGTAGACCTATGCGTGGACTGAGAAAGATCCCAGGCGCGAAGGGCTCACAACAGCGTCACGTGGACGTCACACAACTAGTCACTAGGCCTAGCAAGGGGTCGTGTATGTAAAAACTATGGATGGTGCTAACCATGATACTCAGATAAGCTATACAACACATGTAGGGGATCAGCAACTATGCTGACACGATGACCCCCCTACCCCCAGAACTACTAACATACGAGAGTGTACTGCTAAATTTACTCTTCGTTTTCTGCACAATATTTGCACGTAAAAGTTTGATCCAGTTTACGTTATTGTTTCAATATTTTTTTCAAAGTTTGTAGCTTAATTTAGTATTGTTGCAATTGTTGTTTGGGATAAGTAAAATTTATTGATTGTGTTGGTGAAAGTATCGTATTACCTTAGTGATAAGTATTGTATTACCTTGGTCAAAGTATTGTGTTACCTTGATGGAAGTATTGTATTACTTGGTCAAAGTATTGTTACCTTGATGGAAGTATTGTATTACCTTGGTCAAAGTATTGTGTTACCTTGATGGAAGTATTGTATTACCTTGGTAAAAGTATTGTGTTACCTTGGTCAAGTATTAGTTTACCTTGATGGAAGTATTGTTCCCTTTGGTTGAAAGTATTGTATTATCTTGGTCAAAGGTATTACCTTGATGAAAGTATTGGGTCACTGTGAATATAAGGGCCTGGTTCACAATATAAACATTTCATGTTGGGCCATAATAACCCGAGATAGGAAAAAGGGCTCTCAATCAAAGTTAATTAGCCTATTTGCGTCTTAATCTGATAGATCCTCCTAATTTATGCCCGGGTTATTAAGGTCTCTACGATTACAGTATCGCGCTTATTTATTAGTGATTTCATTCCGTTGCGCAGATTTTGTTTGGGTGGTCTATACGCGTCTCTGTCTGTACACGTCTCTGTCTGTACACGTCTCTGTACGCGTCTGTCTGTACGCATGTCTGTACGCGTCTGTCTGTAGCGTCTGTATGCGTTTGTCTGTAGCGTCTGTCTGTAAGCGTCTGTCAATACGCGTCTGTCTGTACGCGTCTATCTGTAGCATTATCTGTACGGTCTGTCTGTACGCGTTTTTGTCAATACGGTCTGTCTGTACGCGTCTGTTTGCGTTTGTCTGTACGGTTTTGTCAACACGCGTCTGTCTGTACGCGTCTATCTGTAGCATCTATCTGTACGCGTCTGTCTGTACGCGTCTGTTAACCTAATTTTAGTGAAGTTGTGGTTTAAGAAAGATAGCAAATTTCTAAATCCTGGATTTATATTTTGACCTTGTTTTAGGTCATTGGTTCATTAGACTGTTCGTTCAGTCAAGAATACTTTAAACCCTAAAATAGGGATGAAATACAGTCTCAGCGTTTTGTTCCTCTGTGTGTGTGTTGTGGTGTGTGTGTGTGTGTTGTGTTTTTGTGTGTGTGTGGTGCATGCGTTTGTGTGCATGCGTGTGTGGTGTGTGTGCGTGTGTGTGTGTGTGCGTTTTGTGTGTGTACTCACCTAGTTGTACTCACCTAGTTGAGGTTGCGGGGGTCGAGTCCGAGTCCTGGCCCCCCTCTTCACTGATCGCTACTAGGTCACTATCCCCGGCGTGAGCTTTATATACCTCGCTTAAAGAGTATGGATCCTGCCTCCCTACATCGTTCCCCAAAACTATTCCATTATGACTACTCTTGCTGAAGAAATTTCCTAACACCCCTGTGATTATCTGTGTCTTAGCTTAAAAACGGTCCCTTGTTACTGGTCCAAACTCGGAAATCCTGTCTTTGCCCCCTTTTCAATTTCCCCTTCAGTATTTTGTTTTGCGTTATAGTCCCCCTATCTTCCTGTCCCCCGTGTCGTCAGGTTTTTTTCCCTTAACTCTCCCCGTAGGAATACCTCTTAGCCGGGGTAGTCTTGTTGCCAAAAATTTGCACTTTCTCTAGTTTTTTCACGTGCTTGCAGGTGTGGGTTCCAAAATGGTGCGCTCTCCAAAATTTGGGCCTAAAGTACATGGTGTTTCAGGGTCCTGAATGATTCCCTTTTTAAATGTCGGAAAGCTGTTTTGAGGTTTTGCTAGGCCCCCCAACCAAAGCTTTCCCTTTCCCACCAGACCATAGTTCCCTTCCCCATCCCCACCCAAAACTTCCATTCCCTGCATCAACTTTTCCCCTTCCACCACAAACCCAAAAATTTATCCAGGTCCCAAATCCACCCCCCTCCCGACAAAAAACCCCCAAACTCAAACCCGCCCCCCCTTGACAGCATCAAAAAACAAAAAACGATACATCTCTTCCCCCTCCCGGAAAATGGTCCGTAACACCTACAAACTCGCATCCCTGATGGCACCACTTTCAGGGTTTTAATCCAAAATCCTCGACTTAACTTTTTTATGACGAAACCCTTAAAACTGTTTAAAGTGATTCAGTTCAACGTACGTTCTTACTTTACTAATTGAACCCATGGCCGAGCTCTTGAAGCAGAGGACCCGATATTTTTTTGCTAAACGTAGGCCCCAAAGCCCCCCAAGTATCCCCATTATGGTTTTATGCCTACAGTCCCCTATGATCCCCCCGATGGGGTTGCCCCAAAAACC
>NC_069437.1:23499210-23677198 GCF_026875155.1 Cherax quadricarinatus | reverse complement strand
GGGAAAAAAAAAAAAAAAGGAAAAGAGGCAAAAAACGAGAAACCAGAAGACTACCGGGAAATTTCCAACTCTTTTCTCGGTGCTACCTGACGAATGTGATGTTCTACTGGGAAATGCCACAACGAACACCAAAGAAGCTTGGCAGACGTGAGTAAGACATCCCTAGAAACCCCAACGAAGACCATCGAGAACGTCTTGACGAATTCTACAAGTGGTGTAATGCTACCTGGCGAATGTGAGTCGACTACTCTGAGCATCACGACGGAGGACGCCAAGGAAGGTAAAAACATTGTTGTTGTTGGGGATAGCCAGATTAGGTACCTGGATAGGGCATTCTGCTTGAAGGATAGGAGTAGGAGGCAGAGAGTGTGTTTTCCTGGGGCTGGGATGAAGGATATTGTTAGCCGTCTGGATGACATCATGAGAGGTAATGGGAGCAAATCCTATTATCTGTCTCAGTGCTGGAGGCAACGATGTTGGCAGACGTAGGAGTGAGGACCTGATTAGCAGGTATAGGTCAGCAATAGAGATAATTAGGAGGAAGGGTGGAAACCTGTCATATGTGGCATTTTGCCAAGGAGAGGAGTTGGAAATGAATGGTTGTCCAGAGCAATTGGTGTCAATTGCTGGCTGGACAAATACTGATAAGGAAAATGCGGTAACATTCATTGACAACTGGGACCTCTTCTATGGCAGAAATGAACATGTATGCCAGGGATGGGTGTTTCATTTATCTAGGTGTGGGGTGGGAGCACTGGCCAACGCAGTGGAGGGAGCTGTTAGGTCTTTAAACTAGGAATAGTTAGTGGTATGGGTTTTGGCGGGAAAACTGTGAAGTCGCAGGGTAGTAACATGAGTACTAGGAGAACTAGTAATAGGCAAAATGAGGAGGATATTGGAAAGCCAGTGGGCACTAATTGACAAGGACAGTAATAGGTTTAGGTGGAATGAACAGAAAGGAGCAGGAAAGGTAAAGAGAGAGAGGGTCATTAAATATTTATTACACAAATAGTCGCAGTGCTAGGAATAAGATGGACGAGTTTGAGACTAGTTGCTAGTGCAGGTAACATAGATGTATTTGCCATTACTGAGACGTGGTTTAATTCAAAAAGTCGGGACATGCCTGCAGAATGTCACATTCAGGGTTTTAAATTGTTCCAAGTAGATAGAAGTATCGGGAAGGGGGGTGGGGGTGGCATTGTATGTCCGAGATCGCTTGAACTGTTGCATAAAAACGGTATTAAGTCTGAAGTAAACACATACAGAGTCCTGTTTGGATAGAATTTTCAGAGGGGCAATGAAAAATTAATTTTAGGTGTGATATACCGTCCCCCAAATTTAGATAGGACCAGGGGAGAACTACTATGGAGGAAATTGTTGGGGCCACAAGGCACGATAATGTAGTAATTCTAGGAGACTTTAACTTTAGCCCATATTGATTGGAATTTTTGACTGGAATTTAGAATCATACGATTTCTTTAAAGTAGTGCAGATTGTTTTTTAAAAGCAGTTTGTGCCCAGAACCTACAAGGGGTAATAACCTGCTTGACTTAGTTCTGGCAAACAATAATCCTTGTTAATAATTTAGAAGTTTCAGAGGAACTGTGTGCTAGCGACCACAAATCAATTACATTTAGAATTGAATGGAAGATGATAGTAGGGATAACTCAGTAACAGTCCCAGATTTTCCCCCTTAGCAGATTACGATGGCTTAGAGAACACTTATCTCGTTGACGGGGGGTAACGAAGAGAGCTATCAATATAAACAGTTTTCTGAACACAATACATGCTGCTCAAAGAACGTTTACCCCTTAAAAGGAAATTAAATCAAAAAATAAAATGACCCAAAATGATGAATAATAGGTTGAAATATCTACTAGGGCATAAGAAAGAAATTTATAGGCGTATCAAAAGAGGCGAGGGTCATCTTATGAATCAGTATATTGACATTAAGAGGGACATTAAAAAGGGGATAAGAAAAGCTAAAAGGGACTATGAAATTAAAGTTGCTAGGGATTCTAAAAACTAACCCAAAAAAGTTTTTTCCAGGTCATAACAAAAAATCAGAGATAGGATAGGGGCCCCTTAAAAAAATAACTATGGGCAAACTTACTGACAAAAGAATGAAATGTGCTCGATTTTAAATAATTATTTTCTCTCCGGGTTTTTTACACAGGAAGGACACTAATAAATTCCGGTAATTAATTTTTATAGTGGATCAAAGAAGATAAATTATGTAAAAATCACAGTCACAAATGAAATGGTTGTTGAAGCAGATAGACCCACTGAACAAAATAAGTCACCGGGGCCTGATGAGGTTTTTTCAAGGGTTCTTAAGGAATGCAAAAAGGAAGTCTGTGAACCATTAACTAATATTTTAATTTATCTCTTTAAAACAGGTGTAAATGTCTGATTTTGTAGAAAGATGGCTAATGTATTCCTATTTTTAAAACAGGGGACAAGTCGTTACCGTCAAATTAACCGCCCAATAAGCCTGACCTCAATTGTAGGCAAATTACTAGAGTCAATTATAGCTGAGATTATAAGAAGCCATCTGATTAAGCATAGCTTTATTTGGGGTACTCAGCAGGATTCACAAGGGCCGTCTTTCTAAAAATTTATTAATTTTTCAGAAAGCTTTTGAGGCTGTTGACCACATAAAGTTTGATTTGTTTATTAGTTTTTAGTAAGGCATTTGATAGATTTCGCACCAAAGACTTTTTAAAGAAAGTAGCACTCATGCATTGGGGGGGGGCTCTGGGGATCGAATCATGGCTCACAAACAGGAAGCAGAGGTGTCCATAAAGGGGTTAAACCCGAGTGGGGATCAGTAACAAGTGGCGTTCCAAAGGGATCGTCTTGGGCCCGTTTTGTTTATAATATAATCAATGACTTGATGAAGGAATTACTATGAAAGAGCAAATTCGGGCCCATGACACGAAAAAGGAAAATTGATTCAAACGTAGATGTTAGGGGGAAATTCAGGAGGGGTTTAGAAAACCTTTCTCTTGGTCAGAAAAGTGGCAGATGCAGTTCAATGTAGATAAATGCAAGGTTCTGAAGTCGGGATTTGTCCATAACCCTAGCACTTATAAGTTAAATAATGTAGAAGTTAGCCATACAGATTGCGAAAAGGACTTGGGGGTTACGGTAAGCAGCAACCTTAAACCAAGACAGCAATGCCTAAGCGTACGTAATAAGGCAAATAGATTACTGGGAGGTAAGACACATATGCAACAGTTAGGTATCTTTATTTCGAAACGTTTCGCCTACACAGTAGGCTTCTTCAGTCGAGTACAGAAAAGTTGATAGAAGCAGAAGATACTTGAAGACGATGTAATCAGTCCATCACTCTTAAAGTTTTGAGGTGGTCAGTCCCTCAGTCTGGAATCAGTCCAGAAGAGCATTGTTCCATAGTATGAAACAATATGGAGATGAAGTGACAGGATGGAGCCTTATATAGCGCCAAAAGGTGAGACGTAGGTCACTAAAGAGGTAAGAATCAGATGTTTGGGAGGTCAGGTCCCTCTTAAACCCAGCCGTTCTCACTAGTAGAGGTTGTCGAAGTTGATTGTAGGTCTTGTACCAAGATACTCTTGTGTTGCAGTATCTGACAGATTGAACATTAAAATGGTAAAAAAAATACCGACAGGTTGTTAGGTAAGAAACATATGCAACAGTTAGGTATCTTTATTTCGAAACGTTTCGCCTACACAGTAGGCTTCTTCAGTCGAGTACAGAAAAGTTGATAGAAGCAGAAGATACTTGAAGACGATGTAATCAGTCCATCACCCTTAAAGTTTTGAGTGGTCAGTCCTCAGTCTGGAGAAGAGCATTGTTCCATAGTATGAAACAATATGGAGATGAAGTGACAGGATGGAGCCTTATATAGCGCCAAAAGGTGAGACGTAGGTCACTAGAAGAGGTAAGAACTCAGATGTTGGGAGGTCAGGTCCCTCTTAAATCCAGCCGTTCTCACTAGTAGAGGTTGTCGAAGTTGATTGTAGGTCTGTACCAAGATACCCTTGTGTTGCAGTATCTGACAGATTGAACATTAAAATGGTATAAAATACCATTTTAAAATGGTATTTTATACCATTTTAACATTAAAATGGTATACCAACATCTGCATTCTACTAGTGACCTACGTCTCACCTCCTGGCGCTATATAAGGCTCCATCCTGTCACTTCAACTCCATATTGTTTCAGACTATGGAACAATGCTCTTCTCCAGACTGAGGGACTGACCACCTCAAAACTTTAAGAGTGATGGACTGATTACATCGTCTTCTAGTCTCTTCTGCTTCTATCAACTTTTCTGTGCTCGACTGAAGAAGCCTACTGTGTAGGCGAAACGTTTCGAAATAAAGATACCTAACTGTTGCATATGTGTCTTACCTAACATTCCCATGTGTTGCATAAGTGTCTCAATTCTTCAACTTGTCGGTTTTCAAAACCATTCATCACATATGTGTTTATATTTCCATTGTGTCGGTATTTTATAACATTTATTTCCACTCCCTCACCTACAATTCCTTCCCGACATCCATGGGTGCACCTAGTGCATTCACCTACCATTCCCAGCCTCCATCACTCACATCCACCTCACCCACACCCTTGCTTCTCTTACTCCTTCCTTCCTCTCTTACACAGGCACTTATTTCCCCACTCTTCAGTGTTGAAACTTCCACTGTTTTAATCTTCAAATATATCAAGCTGATGTTTTGTTAGAACACTAATGAACAGCCCCGCGACCGCCATATTTACTTCCTGATTTTGGGTAAGAGTGCAGAAAGAAAAAAATGGTAAAAATGCACATCTAATAATGTAGGACAGTAGTTACCAAAACAAAAGCTCTCTAAGACACATGTGCTACTGTTGGGTATTTTTATTGATGAAACGTTTCGCCTACATAGTAGGCTTCTTCAGTCAAATAAAAAGGGAGCGGTAGAAATGACATAAAGATGATGTAATCAGTCCATCAACCTTGATGGACTGATCAGGAAACTATGTTCCTTGATAATGTGAGTAGTCAAACGAAAGCGCTTGAAATTTCTCTATTCTTTCAGAGTGGTTGTTTTGCATATATATATATATATTATTATATATAATATATTTTATATATATATATAATAATATATATATATATTAAATGTCGTCCCCAAAATAGTAAAACTGGTCAATTAGCAAGCTCATTTAAAAATTAAGTCCTTTCCAAAATTTTCTTTTACGTTTAAAGATATATTTTTTTTCTTAAAAGTTGATGAAAAATTTATAATTTTGCACCCAAAAAGGGAATTAGAAATTTACCTAACCTTTTTATCAAAAAACCAATAACAAGAACAATTTATTTTAGCCTAACCCAACTAAAAATATTTTTAGATTTGTTTACAAAAATTTAAGACTAAACAAACACAGTAAAAATTTAATTTTTTTCGTTAGGTTCAAAATGTTTTTTGGGAAATTATTGCTTTACACAAATTTTTACTTGTTCTATATGGCAAGATGAGCGTTGCTATTTAAGCCAAGGTCACAAGTTCTCCCTATTCGGCCGAAAATATATATATATATAAATATAATTATTTTAAATTTTTATAATAATATATATTATTATAATTTTTTTGTCGTGCCGAATTGTAAAACTGGTCAATTAGCAAAAACTCTTTTAAAAAATTAAGTCATTTCAAAAATTTTTCTTATATGTGTAAAAGATATTTTTTTTTTCTTTAAGTTGATGAAAAATTTATAATTTTGCCCCAAAAGAATCTTAGAAAACTTGCCTAACCTTATTATAAAAAGAACAATTTTTTTTAGCCAAACCCCAAAACTAAATATATTTTAGATTTGTTTACAAAAATTTTAAAACAAAACAAAACAGAAAAATATTTTTTTTTGGGGTTGGGTTTCAGAAATTTTTTGGCGAAATTTTGATACACAAATTTTACTTGCCTATATGGGCAAGAGGCGTTTAATTAGCCAAGATCGCAGTTCCCCTATTCGGCAGACATTTTTTAATATATATTTTAAAAATTTAAATTTTTATTTTTTATTTATAATATATAATGTCGGCCGAATATGTAAAATGGTCAATTAGCAGGAACTCTTTTAAAATTAAGTCTTTGAAATTTTCTTTATAGTTTAAAGTATATTTTTTTCATTAATTTTAAAATGAAAAAATTTTTTTAATTTTTGCCCCAAAAAGAACTTAAAAAATTACCTAAACCTTATTATAAAAGAGTAATTTATTTTAGCCTAACCTAACTAAATATATTTTAGATTTTTTTTACAGTAATTTAATACTAAACAAACCAATGAAATATATTTTTTCGTTGGGTTCAAAAGATTTTGGCGAATTTTTTGCATACACAAATTTTCGCTTGCCCTATAGGCAGATGAGCGTTGTATTTAAGCCAAATCGAAAATTCTGCCTATTCGGACGACATATAAAAATTAATTTTTATTTTTAATATAAATTAATATAAATATATATATTATATATTTATATATATATATATATATGAATAAGATCACAGTAAAAGGTGATTTCAGAAATGCAAACAACCACTGTGAAGAATGGGAAAAATTTCCCAGCGCTTTCGGACTACTCACATTATAAAGGGAACTACTCCATTGATAATTGAGTAGTCCGAAAGCGCTTGGAATTTCTCAATTCTTTCACGTGGTTTTTTTGCTTTTAAATATATATATATATATATAATATATATATATATAATATATATATAATAATATATTTATATTAAAAGGTTTATAAAATATTGTCTTACCTAACAAAAATTTATATATTTATATATATATAAATATAATTTTATATATATATATATTATAATATTTTATATATAATTTTTTATATATATATATGGGTGTTTTTCACATTGTGTCGGCCATGGGTTGTCGGCAAGTCTTCCCTCGAAAACTTTCATTCCCTTCTAAAATATTCCCCCCCCTAAGCTATTCACGGACTCAGGCACCATCTTTCCATCATTTATTGAAATATGTTGTTCCCGGAGCAGGCACTTTGGCCTCGCACACCAGAATATTGCCTTAGCCTTTCTGCCCCATTCCTCTCCATTCTCCACCTAAGTACACTATATTGCCTGCTTGTAGACTCCCCTCCCCCATGAAGACAAATCTCTATCATTACAAAATAAACTAGATGTGTTTTGATGGTTTCGTGATCCGAGGAAGATATCCCTGTATCCCATATGCCTAGTCACCTCTACCTCAGTTCACGTAAGAGTTTCCTAATTTGTCAGTACGAGGTCATGCAGGTTTACCTTTAGTTTGTGCTGTCACAAACTGCTTTAAAAAGAAATCTTGGAAAACCTCTAGGAAGTCTTTAAACTCCAGATTTCCACTCAGAGTTCCAATCACTTTGCTAAAATGAAAATCATCTTATGATTACTACATGTTTGTCTGTTGAAGTCTTAACGATTTTGTCCAGGGTAATCTTCCTTGGCTGTTAAGTTTGGGAGTCGGTATAAGACACCAAAAAATCACGTTTTCATGAACTAAAAATTTCACCCAGATTGTGCCTGTTACACGAGCAACTTAAGCCCTTGAAAGTGGCACTCAGCAGGCACGTCCCAAATAATTAAGAATTCCCTATATTAAGATCCCAGGATGTTGCTGTGTCTGACAGGAATGTAGATAAATGGTTCAGAGAACCGAGGAAACGTTTCGCCGCACAATGGCTTCATCAGTCCATACAAAGGAGAATGGTGAAGAGTAGTAGTAGTTTGAGGTAATCAGTCCCTCAGCCTTGAGTCGATGTAATCAGTCCATCAGTCTTGAAAAGAATACAGCATATGTGCGAAGTGGATTTGTCAAATGTGATACCTCCTACGACTGCTGCACCTCATCTACCTACAGTATATAAGTCACTTCTCTGCACATATGCTGTATTCTTTTCAAGATTGATTGACTGATTGCATAGTTGTTACCGGGTTCTTTAGAGTGCATGGAGTTTATAGCCCATAGTTCCTCGGAGGAATGTGATCACATTATTCAAGAGTTCAGTTTCCCCACACTTTACTTCAGACAGTAGGAAACGAGCACATGGCAGCAGCACAGCTGCTGCTTACCGGGAGAGATTTCCCGGGGTCAGTGTCTCCTGCATCCCAGTCTATGACCAGGTTCCGGGTGGCTCAGGACCTGATTAACCAAGCTGTTACTGCTGGCCACATGCACTCTAGTGTACAAACCACAGTCTGGCAAGTCAGGAACTGACTTTAGGAAACTATCCAGGTCCCCCTTGAAGAAATTTTGAGGTTTATTGGTAATCTCCTTTATGTATGATGGGAGGAGGTTGCACCCTGCATTTCATTGGGGGCATAGCGCACCGTCTGCTGAGCCTTTTGCTTTCGTAGGGAATGAGTTACACGTGTAAATTTGGGACCAGTTTCCCTAGGATTTTCCAGGTGTAAATTATGATGTATTTTGTCTCCTGTCTTCCAAGGAGTACAGATAATGGAACTTCATAAATTCTCAGTAATTAAGGTGTCTAAACTTAATCAAGTCTCTTCTGCTTCTATCAACTTTTCTATACTCGGCAGAAGAAGCCTACTGTGTAGGCGAAACGTTTCATAATAAAGATACCTAACTGTTGCATATGTGTCTTACCTAACAACCTGTCGGTATTTTATACCATTTTAATGTTCAATCTGTCAGACACTACAACACAAGGGTATCTTGGTACAGACCTGCAATCAACTTCGACAACCTCTACTAGTGAGAACGGCTGGATTTGAGAGGGACCTGACCTCCCAACATCTGAGTTCTTACCTCTTCTAGTGACCTACGTCTCACCTCTTGGCGCTATATAAGGCTCCATCCTGTCACTTCATCTCCATATTGTTTCATACTATGGAACAATGCTCTTCTCCAGACTGAGGGACTGACCACCTCAAAACTTTAAGGGTGATGGACTGATTACATCGTCTTCAAGTCTCTTCTGCTTCTATCAACTTTTCTGTACTCGACTGAAGAAGCCTACTGTGTAGGCGAAACGTTTCATAATAAAGATACCTAACTGTTGCATATGTGTCTTACCTAACAACCTGTCGGTATTTTATACCATTTTAATGTTCACAGTTCAGGACATTTATTAAAGGAAACGTTTCGCCACGAGTGGCTTCTTCAGTCCTAATACAGAGAAAACTAAGAAAACATTTATATATATAATGGCAGGAGTCAGGTGAGGTGACGCGTGGGTAGAGGTGGTAGTAGTAGTAGAAGTAGTAGTAGTAGTAATGGAACTAAGGAGGTAAGGCAAGAGAGGGACCTGCTGGCATCAAGTAACACCAGTTCCCAGGATGGGTAATATCCTCTTGCTTAGTAATTTTGAAATACTGTAACTACCGGATTTTTGCTTTATAGTGTTACTGACAGAAATTATTGCAGCTTCAATGCATTTTCTCCGTCTCAAGTCGTCTTCTTTAATAACTAGTTTAGCTTCATTGATTTTCATGAGGTGTCCAACATCGTCTCTATATTGAACACATGCGTTTTTGCGGTCATCATAATTGTTAATTACTGGAATCTCATTTACATCTTCCTGTGTAAAAACTGACAAAAAATAGTCATTAAATAAGGAACACATTTCCAGTTCATTATCCGTCAGCTGTCCATTCCCAGATTTCAGAGGTTCTACTTTTTCCTTCACCTTCGTCCTATACACTTGAAAGAACCCCTTTGGATTAGTCTTTGATTCATTAGCAACTCTAATTTCATAGTCACGTTTAGCCTTTCTAATCGCCCTTTTTACTTCTCTTTTAAGCTGAACATATTGGTCAGTAAGGTTAAACCTCTCCTCTTCTGATGCGCCTATAAATTCCCCTTTTCTCCCCTAATAGATGCTTTAGCCTCCTGTTAACCCATTTGGGATCGTTATTATTAGACCTAATTTCTCTCTGGGGAATGTATATACTCTGGGCACTGTGTACAATTATTTAAAAAACCAATCATAAAAGCAGATCCCTTCATATTCATAAGTATGATTATCGTCAATAAAATCATTAGCTAGATAACCCCAATCAAGATTAGACAGATGTTCCCTAAGTCCATTATAATCGGCAGAACGAAAATCAGGGATTTTTACTGTATTATCATTATTCTTGCATTCCCAATTAATGCTAAAAGTGATGGATTTGTGATCACTTGCGCCAAGCTCTTCAGTGATCTCCAGATTATTCACGAGTGTTTCCTTATTTGACAAGACTAGGTCTAGCAAATTATTACCCCAGGTAGGCTCAGTTACGCTCTGTTTCAGAAAACAGTCCTGAACTGTTTCCATAAAGTCACTGGACTCTAGATTACCTGTCAAAGAATTCCAGTCAATTTGACTAAAGTTAAAGTCCCCTACTATGACTATGTTACTGTGTCCAGAAGCCCTAACAATTTCGTCCCAAAGAAGTCTCCCTCTATCGTGATCCAAATCCTGGAGGTCGGTATATTACACCTCGCAACTCTAATTTCATAGTCACGTTTAGCCTTTCTAATCCCCTTTTTTACTTCTCTTTTAAGCTGAACATATTGGTCAGTAAGGTTAACCTCTCCTCTTCTGATGCACCTATAAATTCCCCTTTTCTCCCCTAATAGATGCTTTAACCTACTGTTAACCCATTTGGGATCGTTATTATTAGACCTAATATCTCTCTGGGGAATGTATACACTCTGGGCACGGTGTACATTATTAAGAAAAAAATAATAAAAGCAGATCCCATCATAATCATAAGTATGATCATCGCCAATAAAATCATTAGCTAGATAACCCCAATCAAGATTAGACAGATGTTCCCTAAGTCCATTATAGTCGGCAGAACGGAAATCAGGGATTTTTACTGTATTATCATTATTCTTGCATTCCCAGTTAATGCAAAAAGTGATGGACTTGTGATCACTTGCGCCAAGCTCTTCAGTGATCTCCAGATTATTCACGAGTGTTTTCTTATTTGAGAAGACTAGGTCTAGCAAATTATTGCCCCTGGTAGGCAAGTTACGCTCTGCTTCAGAAAACAGTCCTGAACTGTTTCCATAAATTCACTGGACTATAGATTACCTGTCAAAGAATTCCTGTCCCCTACTATGACTATGCTATTGTGTCTAGAAGCTTTAACATTTTCGTCCCAAAGAAGTCTCCCTCTATTGTGATCCAAGCCTGGAGGTCGGTATATTACACCTAGAATTAGTTTTTCTTGACCCTCTACGAACTCTACCCAAACAGATTCTGTTACTGCTCCATCTATTTTTATACCCGTTTTTATGCAACAATTAATATTTTCTCGAACATATAATGCAACTCCTCCCCCCTTCCCATTACATCTATCCACATTGAACAAACTAAATCCCTGAGTATTACACTCAGCAGTCATATCCCGACTCTTTAAATCATACCACGTTTCAGTTAATGCAATATCAAAGTTACCAGCACATGCTACCAAACGTAGTTCATTAATTTTATTTTTTGCACTTCGACTGTTAGCATAAAATACCATCATATGTTTTTTCTTCTGCACATTTTTCCTATTCATCTTTGTTTTTGCACAATTTCTGAAATTATCATTACCCAGAGATACTCCATGACAGTTATTATTAAGATTCTTAATATCAGAGCATAAGTCAATATATCCATACTCATTATTTATCTTTTCTAAACCCATACCTCTAACTAATCCTAGTTTAAAGTCCTAACAACCCCCTCAACTGAGTTAGCAAGAAAACCCACTCCTGCCCTGGATAAGTGAACCCCATCCCTGGCAAACATGTCATTTCGGCCATAGAAGTTGTCCCAGTTGTCAATGAATGGTACTGCATTATCCTTACAGTGTTTCTCCAGCCAACAATACCAATTGCTCTGGACAACCATTCATTACCAACACCTCTTCTTGGCAAAATGCCACATATAACAGGGCACCCCCCCTTCTTCCTAATTATGTCTATAGCTGTCCTAAACTTACTAACTAAATCCTCACTTCTACGCTTGCCTACATCATTGCCTCCAGCACTGAGGCAAATAATAGGATTGATCCCATTACTGTTCATGATGTCAAGCCGGCTAACAATGTCCTCCATCCCAGCCCCAGGAAAGCAAACCCTCTGTCTCCTACTCCTGTCCTTCAAGCAGAATGCCCTGTCCATGTATCTAACCTGCCTATCCCCAACAACAACAATATTCTTACCTTGTTGTCGATCCCAGTAGTCGACTCACATTCGTCGGGTAGCACCGAGAATGCGTTGGAGGTTTCCACAAGAGTTTCCACAGCAGTCTCTTAAGATCTTCATTATTTCTGGCTTTCCATTCGTCTTCTTGATCGTCAACTTCGTCCCCTGCTGTCCAGCCACTAACCACGATCCTTTCTTGACCTGAGGACTCGAAACAGGAGGACTACTACGAATCCTCTTGTTTTCCTCGGTCAATCGCCGTATCTCCATTTTCGCTACCCTCAATTCTTCCTTAAGTTGCTGGTAAAGTTGCTCGATGGAGGGCATCTTGGTTCAATCCACGGAGAGCACACAAGACACTTCTTCACAGAGTTAAGTACAGGTCACCACTGAGTTCACTTCAAGGTGTTAGTTCTTGATATAGGAATTAACTACACTGACCTTTAAGTGTATATTCACCGAGATCTCTTCCTTTTCGGTTTACGTATATACGTAGATATAAACTCACATTGACACTCACATTTTGTGTATATACACATATGAAATTAAGACACATGTGCAACATCTGGGTATCTTTATTGTAGACGTTTCGCCATCCAGTGGCTTTGTCAATACAACTCAATACAATACAATAGAATTTGTATTGATAAAGCCACTGGATGGCGAAACGTCTACAATGAAGATACCCAGATGTTGCACATGTGTGTTAATTTCATCTTGTCAGTATTATATACCATTCTTGCACATATATACACATAGTTGCCTCTTAAAGAACAAAAAGGCACAATACCGTGACTGGAACAATACACAAATAACCCGCACATAGGAGAGAAAAGTTTACGACGACGTTTTGATTCTGACCGAAACGTCGTCGTAAGCTTCTCTCTTCTATGTGCGGGTTATTTGTTTATTTATCTCTTGCTGTATATACCGATGGTTTTGAAAATCGACAAGTTGAAGATTGAGACACTTACGCAAGATATACGAGGACATTCGAGCACTCCAGGAAGATTTGAATAGACTGATACAGTGGTCGGAGAAGTGGCAGATGCAGTTTAATATAGACAAATGCAAAGGTCTAAATGTTGGACAGGACAATAACCATGCCACATATAAACTAAATAATGTAGATCTTAATATTACGGATTGCGAAAAAGATTTAGGAGTTCTGGTTAGCAGTAATCTGAAACCAAGACAACAGTGCATAAGTGTTCGCAATAAAGCTAATAGAATCCTTGGCTTCATATCAAGAAGCATAAATAATAGGAGTCCTCAGGTTGTTTTTCAACTCTATACATCCTTGGTTAGGCCTCATTTAGATTATGCTGCACAGTTGTTGTCACCGTATTACAGAATGGATATAAATTCTCTGGAAAATGTACAAAGGAGGATGACAAAGTTGATCCCATGTATCAGAAACCTTCCCTATGAGGATAGACTAAGGGCTCTGAATCTGCACTCTCTAGAAAGACGTAGAATTAGGGGGTATATGATTGAGGTGTATAAATGGAAGACAGGAATAAATAAAGGGGATGTAAATGGTGTGCTGAAAATATCTAGCCTAGACAGGACTCGCAGCAATGGTTTTAAGTTGGAAAAATTCAGATTCAGGAAGGATATAGGAAAGTACTGGTTTGGTAATAGAGTTGTGGATGAGTGGAACAAACTCCCGAGTACAGTTATAGAGGCCAGAACGTTGTGTAGCTTTAAAAATAGGTTGGATAAATACATGAGTGGATGTGGGTGGGTGTGAGTTGGACCTGATAGCTTGTGCTACCAGGTCGGTTGCCGTGTTCCTCCCTTAAGTCAATGTGACCTGACCTGACTAGGACCTGCCTCGCATGGGCCAGTAGGCCTGCTGCAGTGTTCCTTCGTTCTTATGTTCTTATATGGGAATCTTCATTAAGGAAACGTTTCGCCATACAGTGGCTGTATCAGTCTACTACAAAGCAGAAAGGTGTAAGAAGAGGAGGAGTTTGAGGTAATCAGTCCCTCAGCCTGGAATCGATGTGTTTGAGGAAATCAGTCCTCCTCTCCTTATCCCTGTCTGCTTTGTATTGGACTGATGAAGCCACTGTGTGGCGAAACGTTTCCTTAATAAAGATTCCCATATGTAATAAAGTTGGTAGAATTACCGACAATATGTAAAGTAAAAGGACACAAGCCATTAATGGCTTGATAAAGTTCCTGGAGAGCGAAACGTTGCCACAATAAATGTCATATTAGTTGCACTTATGTCCTTTTACTTTACATTCCCATATGTTGCGTAAGTGTCTCAATCTTCAGGTACAGGTCCTGGTCCGGGTCTTCTCCATGTGGTGACGCGGCAGGCTTACTCCTGCCGCGTCACCACACTCAACACACCCCATTCCTCAGAATACACTTGCTCTATCTCCTTCCCACTACAATAATATCGCAGATCTTCATCTTTCTTTCCAGAATACACTCGCCCCTTCCTTTTCCCCAGGAAAATAAAATTTCCACGCCCCTTCCTTTCAGAACACAGCTCACCATTTCCTTTTTCCCACAGAATACACTCACCACTTACTCTTCCCAGCAGAATGTACTCATCACTTTCCTCTCCAAGAATACACTCACCCCTTCTTAAAAGGATACTTTATAGACACTCGCCACTTCCTCTTTCCAGCAGAATAAATTCTCCATGCCCTCTTCCTCTCAGGATACACTCACCCGCAACATTTTCCCTATTGCAAGAGGCAGATACCGCATCCTCTCTGCGGGAATTGTAAATGCGTGAGCTTCATTGGCCAAATAAATCACATCAGCGATCCAGTGCACCAGCACGGCAGGAGGCGCTGTTTTCCCTTTGTTTTGGCAAACCTCGCCACGCGGCACTGTTGAAAGTGTAAACCTCACACCCATGGGATTTGTGGACGCTGGAGGTGGGTGGAAGGATGAGAGAGAGAGAGAGAGAGAGAGAGAGAGAGAGAGAGAGAGAGAGAGAGAGAGAGAGAGAGAGAGAATGGAGGGGGGGTTGTAGTTTGTGTGGGGCAAACATGTGGTGAGTGGAGTGGATGGGGGAAAGTTGTTAGTGGGGGAGAGGTGACGGATGGGTTGGGTAGGGAGAGAAATGAGAGGAATGGGGCTGTGGGGGATAATAACTAGTGACGGGAGGATGAACGGTAGGCCGGGAAGGAGACAAACATGGACGTGTGAGGTGGAGGGTCAAATAATTTTTTTTTATTCCCGACGAGTGAGCTGAATGCTTAGGGGCAAGAGGATCGGGGAAGGGAAAGATTTCCTTGCTTTCTGCCCTCGTCTCTCCTGTGGGAGGAGGAGGAGGAGGGAGGGGGTCAGAAGAGAAAATGAATTGAGTTAGCTACTGTGCAAGGCTGGCAAATGTGAAAACAGTCTTCATGAATCTTCCGAAATAACAGACTAACAGACTCACATTGATCAAGCAAATCATAGAGCAGAGGTTCTCAACCCGGAGGGAATTCCCTCTGGGGGGAATTTTAGGGTGTTTCAGGAGAAATTGGGACCACTACTCAACAAAGTGTGTTCTGTAGATTATGTACAATCCGTAGAACTGCAGTTTGTTTTTACTTTAATCTGTGACATTCAATAAAGTTTATTGAATGTCACAGATTAAATGAAAAATAACAATAAATATTTCACTTTTCATCTGACTCGCTCTTGATTTTTATTCACAGAATTTAGAGCCCATCACGAGTGTCAAAAAAAAAGGTGCGATGATTCATATATTCAATATGATTTCACATCCATCATAAAGGTCACAATATGTTACTTGTAGCAAAGCTTTGTCAAATGTTTCTATGAAACCAACAAAGTTTAGGCAACATTTGCACAATGTTTATCCTCAACAAAAGCTTTGTTGAAGGTGATGTTAAACTATGCTTCGGTAACTCTGGCCTCTGTCACCCTACTCGGAAGATTGTTCCACGCATCCACAATTCTGTTTGAAAACCAGTACTTACTTATGTCCTTTCTAAATCTAAATTTATCCAACTTAATCCGTTATTCCTGGTTCTTACCTAAGTGGATATCCTCTGTTGCTATTAAGTTTGTAAAACTCAGCTATAAAAGTAATCCAAGTCAACGCATATATGGAAAAATAAACACATAAACAGTATAATCCTTTATTGACAACGTTTCGCCCACTGGAGCCTACTGGCCCATGCGAGGCAGGTCCAAGTCACCTACCGGCTTATGCCACTGACCCAACCTAGTCAGGCCCAGGTCACATGCACTTAAGGAAGGAGCACGGCATCAGACCTACTAGCACAAGCTAGTCAGGTCGAACTCACACCCGCCCACACCCACTCATGTATTTATCTAACCTGTTTTTAAAACTACACAACGTTTTAGCTTCTATGACGGTACTCGGGAGTTTGTTCCGCTCATCCACAACTCTGTTACCAAACCAGTGGTTTCCTATATCCTTCCTGAATCTGAATTTTTCCAACTTGAAACCATTGCTGCGTATTCACTATCACAATATTCTTCACTTTCATTACACAATATTCACTATCACAATATTCTTCACTTTCATTACACAGTATTCTCTATCACAATATTCTTCACTAATATTACACATTGCAATATTCTTCACTATTATCACACGAGATTCTTTTTATCACAATATTCTTCACTATTATCACACAATATTCTTCACTATCCATTACACACAGTATTAAATCTACTATGTACACAATATTTTCCTCCACTCCATATCACTATACACAACTCTTCCATTATCAGCACACATTCTTCACATCCTCACACAGTATAATCACTATCGTCACAATTTTCCTCATTATCATTACACAGTTCTTCGTACCATTATCTCTCAGAAAATAAATCTAACTTTACTATATTAGTTAATTATCTTTGATATTAAATCGTAATTGTTAGTAATATTTGTTCAATTTTATTTAAAATTAAACTTGACTCTTGACTGTATTAGACGATTGTTTTTTATATTAAATCATAATATTAGTAATATTTGTTTAATTTTATCAGGTTTGTTAAAACGCTCTCTGGCCGGATGTTGAAGAGTTGAGGAAGGATGAAGTTGCGCTCAGGTCGTATCACCAGACGTGGGTATCGCCGCAGCGCCAGACTCTTAAAGAAATTTGATAGTATTAATGTATACCTGCAGCCACCTCCAAGACTGGTGAGCAGGTCACCATCCTTCAGCAGCAGGCCCTGGGTCTCCATGCAGCAGATGAATTTACTCTCCATCACCATCAACGGCATTGAGTGCAAGATGCATGTTGACACTGGCACCTCGAACCCCTTCATACAGCACAGGCTGGCCCAAATCCTAGGCCTCTTGGGGCACATTTCTGGCTACTCCAACATTGTTTTAAAACTGGGAGGAGAGAAGAAATATCGAGGTTGGTTTGGTAAAAGATATTATCGTGAAATTTGAGAATAGTTAATAAATCTATATCGACGACTTAGTGCTCCCACCCGAGTTTGATAATTACTTCCAGCGCAGAAGAGCCCGTTGTTTATTTGGACATTCAGACGCTAGGTCGCTATGGTGTAGTTCTGGATTTTTCACATGGCAAATCAGAGCTACTTTTCGAGAAAAGACAATGTAAGATGCGCAGGAACACGAAAAAACCGGTTGAATTTGCTTGTGCTCTTCATTTCCATTTCTTTCTATTACACTGATCCATCAGTCGATCTGATCGTAGACACGGGCTCCGATTATTTTTATATTTCTACGGCATGTTTGAAATAACATTTAGCCATGAGCGGCGGTTATGTGCCGCGTAGAGCGATCATCCACATGTCTGACCAAGACAACCTGCAAGCAAGCAAGATGTTATGAGAGACAACACCCCTTCCCACATTGTATTATGGGGCTGAAAGTTCTACAGCAGTGCCAAAGTATCGTAGACATCCCTTCAAAAAAAAAAAAATGTATTTCAGTGTTAATCAGAAAATTTGCAGTACTAATATGCACTGATGTTTTTACCACAGCTGAGTTTTTCAATAAAAAACAAAAGGAAAAATTTATTTAATGGTATTTTTTTACAAGGAATGTTTATTTTTATGACTTAGCTGAATGAGAGTGCTGTACCGCAAGGTCATGTAGCGCCTGGGGAAGGGCATAACATTCAAGGTCAGTCAAAGGAAAGGACGGCTTCAATTCCTTGCATCAAGAGCCTCTCATGGAGGCACCTGGAAAGATGATGCATTATGTATGTTAACCTGCTTACACAATTGAAGGGAAAGTTGAGTACATTTATATTACCAAATGACAGTGAAGAACCGCACGTTGTTGTGTTAGGACTGAGGGAGGTGGTGATGATCGTTATTGACACACACATTGATACAATACCGACAGGTTGATAAATAAGACACACAGGCAGTGGTTAGGCATCTGTAATTCGAAACGTTTCGCTTACACAGTAGGCTTCTTCAGTCGAGTACAGAAAGTAGGCAGGAGCAGTAGAGATGTGAAGACGATGTAATCGGTTATAGAATATGCTGCGCCAGTGTGGATGCCACACCTAATCAAACACAAACCGTTGTAGAAGGTCCAAGGTTAGCAATGGGACTAATCTTGGAACTGAAGGAAATAAACAACAGTGAAACGCCAAGGTAATGAACCTCATATCATTGGAAAAGAAGAGATTTAGAGAAGAAGCGGCCATGAATATTTAAATAATTTGAAATGCTGGCAATGTAGCTAAGGGCAGACTATTTTACCGTTAGAGGGAACAGAACAAGGTGATATAAACGAAATATGAAACCTCGGACGAGTCACAGTGACCTAGGACATAATTACACATTATAAGGGTAGTTACAAAGTTAATAGAGCAGAAGTTTCGATCCTGGGATATAATTGTTCTGTAGTGGACTACTTCTCCAGTGACTTCATGGGTCATATACGTCGCTGTGTCCTTGGGAAGTGGTGGCCCCTGTAGACGAGCAGCAAGTTACACAGGGGTTCAGCAGGACGCGGGAGATTGAACCTCATGTTTCAGCAGGGATCGTCACTCTGAGACTGTCCTTTGTCCCATAACTACCTTCATCCAGGTGTTCCTGCTCCTCTGTGTGACATGTACCATACAGCTGTACAAGAATGGTATACACTACCGACAAGATGAATATTAGACACGTGCAACATCTGGGTATCTTTATTGTAAAGATACCTAGATGTTGCACATGTGTCTAATTACCATACTGCTGACTGTGGAGCACTTTTAAAAATGTTTACCTACAGCTTTGGCTTTTTTGCTTTTATAATTTTCTGGGTGCCTGTAGGGACCTCGGGGAATTGCTAGAAATCTTTTAACATTAATAATACAATGGGGATTTTATATGATACTTGGTTAGTTTAACTTGGTAGGATAGTATGTGTGTTGTATGCTTTGCTTCTCATATTTTTTTTTCTATTTTTTTTAACTTGGTGGTTGTTGTGCATTTTATATTTTATTTTAATTAGTAAAAGTGCTGAGTGATCTCACAGGTTAGGTTCCTTCCCATCATCCACAGTGCTGTGATTAACACTCACACACACCCTCTCTCTCTCTCTCTCTCTCTCTCTCTCTCTCTCTCTCTCTCTCTCTCTCTCTCTCTCTCTCTCTCTCTCTCTCTCTCTCTCTCTCTGTGTGTGTCAGGGTGATGTGTGTGTGGTGCGAGTGGATCAATCCACAAGCACATAAGCCATAAGAGGATAACAAAGAGTGGTGCGTGGGGAGGATGGAAGGCCGAGTTCCCCTCTCTGATAAACACAACACAGGATACCATTTTTATTGCACAAACTTGGGTACACCAGCAGTGTGCTGCTACCTGTGGCTGCCCTATACCAAAGCCATATAGGCGGCCGCTTAGTGCGCCAACTGGTGCGAGTGGCGATATAGCACATCCGGTTTACTTTTTCTCTCTCATACAGGCTCCACTGCATCCACTTAAGGGTAAATAAATGAAGTGGCTTATGTTTAAAGACAGTTTGTGTTCAACACGTTTTATTGCGGCAGAGATTATGCACCGGGAAGAGTGAAGTATGCTCTTGATCGGGGTAGAGTACGATTCATTGTCGCCATTTCAGCACCAGGCTGTTTCGGCGCCAGGATATTCAGCGCCAGGCCGTTTCAGTACGGTCCGTTCAGAAATGGAGTAGAGTACCTGTGTGCAGTTTTATGAAAGTAACCTAACCCTAACTCTAACTCTTTGTTTTAGACGATTTTTTTTTATTTTTTTTAGTTTCGAATTAAATAAACTAATCTCTTAAATATGTAATTCAACAAACCATTGTTCAATATAAATATTTCTTTTCCATATTTTATTGATTTGAGTCTTGAAACTATGATGGCGCTGAAACGACCTGGCTTTGAATAGCCTGGTGCTGAAACGGCCTGGCTTTGAATAGCCTGGTGCTGAAACGACCTGGCTTTGAATAGCCTGGTGCTGAAACGACCTGGCTTTGAATAGTGTGGCGCTGAAATGGCTGCCCTGAATTAGGCCATCCCGCCTCACGGAGGAAAGGAGGGTGGACTGAAAAATTACTTAGGTGGGCTGAACTGGAATGACCTGACTAGGGGTCAGGTAGGTGGTGATGGTTGCCGATATGATGCTTTCCAGGGCATAGTTCTAGCTGCTCAGTCAAATTATGTTCCAAATAGGGAAATCAGATCAAACAAAAATGATCCTAAATGGATGAACAATAGATTAAAATATCTGATTGGTCAAAAGAGAGGCATATATAGGCAAATCAAAAGAGGAGAGGGGCAATTAAGAAATCGATATATTCAGTTAAAGAGAGAAATAAAAAAGGGAATTAGAAAAGCAAAAAGAGATTATGAGGTTAAAGTTGCAAGAGAATCGAAGACTAACCCAAAAGGATTCTTTCAGGTATACAGAAGTAAGATCAGGGACAAGATAGGCCCACTCAAAGTTCCTCGGGTCAGCTCACTGACAGTGATAAGGAAATGTGTAGAATTTTTAACACATACTTCCTCTCAGTTTTTACACAGGAGGATACCAGCGATATTCCAGTAATGATAAATTATGTAGAACAGGACGATAATAAACTGTGCACTATTAGGGTCACAAGTGACATGGTCCTTAGGCAAATAGATAAATTAAAAACCTAACAAATCCCCAGGCCCTGATGAACTGTATGCAAGGGTTCTAAAGGAATGTAAAGAGGAGCTTAGCACACCTTTGGCAAATCTTTTCAACATATCACTACAAACTGGCATGGTGCCAGATAAGTGGAAAATGGCAAATGTGATACCTATTTTCAAAACAGGTGACAGGTCCTTAGCTTCGAACTATAGACCAATAAGCCTAACCTCCATAGGGGGAAAAATTTATGGAATCAATAATTGCCGAGGCAGTTCGTAGCCACCTTGAAAAGCATAAATTAATCAACGAATCTCAGCATGGTTTTACAAAGGGGCGTTCCTGCCTTACGAAAATTTTTTAACTTTTTTCACTAAGGTATTTGAGGAGGTAGATCATGGTAATGAATATGATATTGTGTATATGGACTTCAGTAAGGCTTTTGACAGGGTCCCACATCAGAGACTATTGAGGAAAATTAAAGCACATGGAATAGGAGGAGAAATTTTTTCCTGGATAGAGGCATGGTTGACAAATGGCAGCAGAGAGTTTGCATAAATGGGGAGAAATCAGAGTGGGAAGCGTCACGAGCGGTGTTCCACAGGGGTCAGTGTTGGGCCCCCTGCTGTTCACAATCTACATAAACGACATAGATGAGGGCATAAAGAGCGACATCGGCAAGTTTGCCGATGACACCAAAATAGGCCGTCGAATTCATTCTGACGAGGACATTCGAGCACTCCAGGAAGATTTGAATAGACTGATGCAGTGGTCGGAGAAGTGGCAGATGCAGTTTAATATAGACAAATGCAAAGTTCTAAATGTTGGACAGGACAATAACCATGCCACATATAAACTAAATAATGTAGATCTTAATATTACGGATTGCGAAAAAGATTTAGGAGTTCTGGTTAGCAGTAATCTGAAACCAAGACAACAGTGCATAAGTGTTCGCAATAAAGCTAATAGAATCCTTGGCTTCATATCAAGAAGCATAAATAATAGGAGTCCTCAGGTTGTTCTTCAACTCTATACATCCTTGGTTAGGCCTCATTTAGATTATGCTGCACAGTTTTGGTCACCGTATTACAGAATGGATATAAATTCTCTGGAAAATGTACAAAGGAGGATGACAAAGATGATCCCATGTATCAGAAACCTTCCCTATGAGGATAGACTAAGGGCCCTGAAACTGCACTCTCTAGAAAGACGTAGAATTAGGGGGGATATGATTGAGGTTTATAAGTGGAAGACAGGAATAAATAAAGGGGATGTAAATAGTGTGCTGAAAATATCTAGCCTAGACAGGACTCGCAGCAATGGTTTTAAGTTGGAAAAATTCAGATTCAGGAGGGATATAGGAAAGTACTGGTTTGGTAATAGAGTTGTGGATGAGTGGAACAAACTCCCAAGTACCGTTATAGAGGCCAGAACGTTGTGTAGCTTTAAAAATAGGTTGGATAAATACATGAGTAGATGTGGGTGGGTGTGAGTTAGACCTGATAGCTTGTGCTAACAGGTCGGTTGCCGTGTTCCTCCCTTAAGTCAATGTGACCTGACCTGACTAGGTTGGGTGCATTGGCTTAAGCCGGTAGGGAATTGGACCTGCCTCGCATGGGCCAGTAGGCCTTCTGCAGTGTTCCTTCGTTCTTATGTTCTTATGTAAGACCTTAGGATCTCTCCTAGAGCACCAAAATATGCCAGGATCGCCACTGGTTACTACGCTCTTCCATATGATAGTTCCACGTGAAGCAAAAACTAATTATACCATTTCTTTGTAATATTACAACACAACAGATAGGTTGCGCGCACACGGTGACCAATTCTTAAAGTAGTTACGCATGCTTAAAAAAAAAATTCGTTCCAGCAGAACTGAAATTACTATTACGTGAAAATTACCACCTCAGGATAGCCTATCCCACATACTTGGAAGTGGAAAATATCACAAATTCTCTCTCTCTCTCTCACACACACACACACACACACACACACACACACACACACACACACACACACACACACACACACACACACACACACACACACACACAATAAATGCCAATAAATTAGAGAAAGTGCAAGAATTTGCGTTAAGACTAGGGCTAGAGCTAAAGGAGAGGTTAAAGGAACTCAACCCAAGGACAGTTGAGGAAAGAAAAACTAGGGGTGCAGTGTTAACGACGTACAAAATACTGAGAGGAATTGACAGGGTGGACAGGGACAGACTGTTAGGGAGACGGGAAACAGGGTCACAAGGGTACAGCTGGAGGTTAAAAACACATGAGCCACAGAGATGTTGGGAAGTATTTCTTTAGCATTGGTGAGTTCAGGAGGCAAATCGACCTGGAGAACGAAGCAGTAGAGGCAGGATCCCTACATAGCTTTAAGAGGAGGTGCGCTAAGGCTCTCGAAACCAGGGGTGAACATAGTAGCCCCCAGTGAAGAGGCGGGGCCAGGAGCTGAAAATCGACCCTTGCAACTACATATAAGTGAGTACACACGGTGCGTGGTGGACTGGAGGGGAGGTAGGTCGCTTCTGTGATAAAAAACAACACGTCACCGCGCCGGGTGGTGACGTACGTATGCATAGTTCTTGCTATAACTTTGTAAAATGTCACATAGATCAGGTGTACGAGCAGCAAGGTTTGTGGCAGGGCAGCAGGGTCCGTTCGGCTCTCTCAACTAGACTCTGTCGTATATGCAAATTAAAAGTATTTGAGGAATTTAGTAATATTTCAAGCTTACTTAGTCTCACTGAGTTGAACTATGTAGATGCGGATAATTAGATTCATCTGTTAATTATTCCAGGAGATGCTTCCCTCCCATTTCCCAGCTTTCTGGTCTTAAACTAGAACGAAGTTGGATATTCAGCGTTAAGGAAAACACAAGAAAGAACCGTAAAAGTGGAGGTGTGTAGGATAATAGTTTTACGTGTTTACGAAACACACTGAAGACCAGCAATCACGCAAGAGTTTATAATGTTTAAGACTTCAGTTCATACTCCTACGAGTGAACGTTATTACGTCCCTGGATGGTTGTTCCACACCAGCCTACTACCAAATATTGTGTTATATTTGTGAGTTGGGCCTGCAGTGCTCCACTCTTATATTCTTAATTATTATTATTATTATTATTATTATTATTATTATTATTATTATTATTATGATATGTGTTCTCTTTTCTTCCCTGTTCTCTACATCACTCCCACACTCCCAGCATGCCGCTATACGCCAACATACCCCCTACACCGTCTACACTCATGGTATATCTCCTACATGCCCCACTTCCCCAACATACGACCCCCCATCCCATCAGAAGCTCAGTAGGACAACACTGCGTGGGTTGACAGACTGACACAGCGGCCGTCAGTCTCGCATTCAAATTAAAACCCGAGGTGGGTGAGTGGAGAACCTGGTGGGCGATGGGTGGGGGAGAGGTTGGTGGGTGAGGGATGGAGGATGGGTAAGTGGTCAGGGATGGAGTAGACTGATGGAAAGGGTAGAGGAAGCTGGTGGACAAGAACGGGGGATGGTACGTTGGGCTTGGATAGACCAGTGGGTTTCTGAAGTTCCAGATATCCAGATGTTAAATAAATTTTTCATAACTGGATGAGATTCGTGTTATTTTGACCACGCAAGGGAGAGCGCCTTGACTCTCGTCTTCCAGGCGGATGCCAGAGATGGCACTCACAGTGGCCACGAGAGAACGCCTTGGCTTGGATCTTCCAGGCGGATGCCAGAGGTGGTACTCACAGTGCCAGCGTGGCCACAGGAGAACTCCTTGACTCGCATCTTCCAGGCGGACGCTGGCACTCAGCTCCAGTGAAATGGCTCCAAGTCGCTGAATGGAATCTGTAATTCCTGTCGGAGAAAACACAGTAATGCACAAGCTGTTTACTGGCGGGAAATACGCGTATGTCTAGCTTACTGCGTCCCATGTCCAGCTTCTTGGGTCCCATGACTAGCTTCCTGCATCCCATGTCAAGCTTCTTGTGTCCCATGTCCAGCTTCCTGGGTCCTGCGTGCCTTTAGTGTTCCCATTGCCATAGGTCCTACAACCTTCGTTCAGCACCCCTCTGGCAGGCGTTGAAATGAAATTGACTTTGTAGTTTTGGTGTGTTTGAAGTTGACGGTAGATCGGGTGAACGGTGATGTTGGGGGAAGGGTGAGCGAGAGAGATTTTTGGGAGGGGTGGACCTGGGAGGGAAGGGTTTGGGAGAGCAGGGTCTAGGAGGGAAGGACATGGGCTGGGAGGACATGTACTGGAAAAACCTAGGAGGCAAGGACATGAGAGAAGGGTATCTGGGAGGGGAGGACCGGAGAGGTGAATACTTGTCACTCGCTGCGCTGTGCTGCCGTTATTTGTTGTGCGAATCGGCAGCGTCCTCCTCCATTTTGGATATCTGTCTCTCCCAAACATCCCCATCCCGTATGCCTGTTCCTCCCTCTCTCTCTCTTCTCCCACACTCCGCTCCATCGCTCCACTCCCTACTCTCTCCCACCTCCCCCTCCCCATCTCCCTGTCTCTGCGGTAGTTCCTGACTGTTTCAGCATTACCCTGCAGGTGTAGTGCGCCAGGTGCTGGTGGGCACCTTAAGTACTGTGCTAATGAAACTTAAGGAAAAGCATTGTAGCAGGGATATTGTTTCATAGATAATTTTTTGTCCCAGAAGGATTTATCTTGGAATACGTACAGTAGTTTTGTATATAAAAAATACATTTTGAAGTTAAAAAATAGTCTGCGCAGTTTATTCTGGAATATTGTGACCTGTATATTCTATATCGAAATGCTTCTGATTGAGCCTTTTTAACCTTTAGTGGTGATCTGTTTATTTTATCTCAAACCCATTTGTCGTAGGGACAGTGAAGAATGTGTAATTCAGCAGTCATACTGCACGTCCTGCGTCTTTCAAAAGAATCGGTCATAAAATCATATCAGAGGCTTCAGTAACATATGTAATATATATAACTACTTGATGATGATATAGAAAAAGTTAGGCAGTCTGTAAGCATGTGATATGTGTATATTAACCTTGTCACTACACGCACGCTGCGCACTACACGCACGCTGCGTACTACACGCACGCTGCGCACTACACGCACGCTGCGTACTACACGCACGCTGCGCACTACACGCACGCGGCGTACTACACGCACGCTGCGCACTACATCACGCCACGCCCCCCCTGCGCACTACATGCACGCTGCGCACTACATGCACGCCGCGCACTACACGCACGCTGCGCACTACACGCACGCTGCGCACTACACACGCACCGCCGCGCATTACAACACGCACGCTGCGCACTACACGCACGCTGCGCACTACACGCACGCTGCGCACTACATGCACGCTGCGCACTACATGCACGCCGCGCACTACACGCACGCTGCGCACTACACGCACGCTGCGCACTACACGCACGCTACGCACTACACGCACGCTGCGCACTACACGCACGCTGCGCACTACACGCACGCCGCGCACTACACGCACGCTGCGCACTACACGCACGCTGCGCACTACACGCACGCTGCGCACTACACGCACGCTGCGCACTACACGCACGCCGCGCACTACACGCACGCTGCGCACTACACGCACGCTGCGCACTACACGCACGCTGCGCACTACACGCACGCTGCGCACTACACGCACGCTGCGCACTACACGCACGCCGCGCACTACACGCACGCTGCGCACTACAACGCACGCTGCGCACTACACGCACGCTGCGCACTACACGCACGCTGCGCACTACACGCACGCTGCGCACTACACGCACGCCGCGCACTACACGCACGCTGCGCACTACACGCACGCTGCGCACTACACGCACGCTGCGCACTACACGCACGCCGCGCACTACACGCACGCTGCGCACTACACGCACGCTGCGCACTACACGCACGCTGCGCACTACACGCACGCTGCGCACTCGTACCTAACATCATTGAAAGATCATTACAAATGTAAAAGTTCCCACGACATCGAGGTTATTTTAACCTGGTGTGTTCATATTAATTATTTTACCAAGTGTCTGTCTGGGGAGATAGTTTTAGCTTGTGGGGGAAGGGGTACGTGTTGAGAGGGTTTACCTGGAGTTGCTTCTGGTCTCAGACCAAGCCTCCTGGTTGCTGGACTGGTCGATCAAGCTGTTAGTGCCCGCTGCTCGCATTCCATCGTATGCCCCACAACTCTATTGATCAGGAACAGTTTTGAGGGATCTTTCGAGTTCCATTTCAAAAGACAGGGTTTTGTTGGTGATCCCCCTTATGTTTGAAGAATCGTCGTCCCTTAACAGTTATTGAGTTTTTTTCTCAGTATTCATCGCTCCCCTGATTTTCGTTGGATGTATTCTGCACCGTCTGCCAAGCCTCTTGTGTTCATAAGTAGTAATTTCAGTGTGCAGGTTTGGTACCAATCCAGGTGTATAGTAAGATGTATCTTTCTCGCCTACGTTCTAAGAAATACAGTTCCCAGTAATTTAGGTGCTTGCCTTAGTTTATATGAGCTGTTAAGGTTCTGTGTGCATTTTTCAGTTCAGCAATTTCGCCTGTACCATGATCGGAACAATACACAAATAACCTGCTCCCTTCCCTTCGCGCTTTTGTGTGACCAGTTAAGGGCCCAAGTCGGACCGACCGAAACGTCGTCATACGTTTCATTCTTCTGTGTGCGGGTTATTTGTGTAATTTTGCTTGCCCTGAAGGGTTCCGTAAATATACAGCAATACTCCAGCCTAGAGAGAACGAGTGACTTGAAGAGTGTTATCATTGGCTTGGCATTCCTTGCTTTGAAAGTTCTAATTGTTCAACCTATCATTTTTCTTGCAGTTGCTCGATTATAACATTGTTATGCTCCTTGAATGTGATATATTATCACTCCCAGGTCTCTCACACTTGACTTACGTTCTTTTGAGTGGTTTAAGTTTGTCTTCTACTCTGATCTTATTTTATTTCCTCTGAGCGGAAGCCTTTATTGCATAGCGCTGTATGGCGTTATGGTGCCAGTCTTCTCTAAATTTTATTTACAGAACCAGAAAGGAGATGAATAAGGTACGTGCAACACTGATAATTTTATTAAGAGACGTTTCGCCAACCAGTGGCTTTATTATTCCAGTACAGAAAACAACACTGGAGACGGTGGAAGACATGAAGTGGTTTAACGTAATCAGTCCCCCTGTCTTGATGAATCGGTTGGAGATTGTTGACGTAAAGTTGTAGTTTAAGATGATCAGTCCCTCAGCCTTGACAGGTGTTCAGACCATCGGTTTTGATGATGTTTCCACAGTAAAGATAACCAAGTCTTGCGCATGTCTTATTCATATGTCTTCTTTATCTCTGTCTTATCTCGACTTAATGCTCTTTTTTTGTGCAGCCAACAATTATTACATTTTCTTTTATCATTATATTTGGGTATCTTTATTGCTGAAACGTTTCACCTACACAGTAGGCTTCTTCAGTCAAGTACAGAGGCAGCAGGTATAGTAGTGAAATAAAGATGCAATCAGTCCATCAACTTCGGAGAAAAAGCGTTTGAGGTGGTCAGTCCCTCAGCCTGGAGAAGAGCTCAACTGTTTCTTGACAAGATCGATGGACTAAACATATCGACTCTAGGCTGAGGGACTGATGACCTCAAACGCCTCATCTTTCACCTTTTTCTGCATTGCACTGAAGAAGCCACTGTGTGACGAAACCTTTCCATAATAAAGATACCCAAATGTTGCACAAGTGTCTCATTTAGCAATTTTTTGTCGGTTTTGTAAACTATTCACATCATCGTACTCTCCTTCCCCCTGGTACCACAATCTTTTCAACCAAGCAAATTTGCTGACAGTTATTTCTTTAGCCTGTGTATTTAGCGTATCTATTTAGACTGTCTATTTTCTTTTCCCCCTATTTTTTTTATCCAAAAAGAAATTTCTCTCGTATAACTATGCTTACACAAGCTGGAATAATTGATTTTTGTCCTTTTATCTCTCATAGTCTCGTCCGTTTTGTTGGAAGGGTGTGTAATGTGTGCTACGGATATTTTGTTTGCAGGTGTAGTCTGCTTCTGACCTCGCCTCTTCAGTAACCACGACAGATAATACTGGTTTCTGGCCATTAGGACCTTATCACACTTAAAGCTGTGTTTTGACGTTGCCTTTTCATCTGACTTTGTTATTATAAGACAAGTGTGCAACAATTAGGTATCTATTCCGAAACATTTCGCCTACACAGTAGGCTTCTTCAATCGAGTACAGAGGAGGCAGCAGAAGCAGAAGATATGTAAAGACGATGTAATCGGTCCATCACCCTTGAAGACTTAGTTTTGAGGTGGTCAGTCCCTCAGCCTGGAGAAGAGTTTTGCTCCGTAGTCTGGAACAGTTGTTTCAGACTATGGAACACCATTATCATATTCACTTTGTTATTATGAGGAAAAGCCCTAAAATATAGTTTCCACGAGGGCGTGTGACATGACCCCTTACTCCAGTACCGTAAGATTTCAACTCTACACACTCACGACCCCTCCAGACCCCTCGAGTACACGTTAATGACAGGTGTGACCCCCAGAGTGATCCCTGGTAGTGTGTGTGAACGGCCCCGAGGAACGTGGTGAGCCAGCACTTTCCCCCCACACACTGTGTTGTTATTACATTCAACACAGGGTAACGCGCAACACGGGGTCACACTACGCCAATGAGGCGTAGTGTTTGTTAGGTAGAATTAGAAAAAAGATGGGTACACCCGCCGTGCGTGGGTGCTCTGTATGATTGTTTTGGAAAACAATAGAACAAATGCAGTAAAATGGGATTCTTTATTGACCTGATTAAGCTCACTGTGTGGGCAAAACGTCGTCAATAAAGGATTGCATTATACTTCATTTTTGTCTATTTTTCCGTCATCTTGGTATTTTATACCATATATCTCCATATGGTAGGTTTATTACAGGAATAAAGTCTAGGTATCTTACCTCGCCTTCTTCCAACATAGTGGGGGCTGCACACTCCAGGTCCTCTTCCAATGGAGCTCCTGGAAATCCGTGAAGGGTTTTTGATCCAAGGAATTAATTACTCCCCCTGCCTTGAATCTATCCTGATTACTTCATTCCCCATAGTCTGGAACATTGTTCCAGACTATGGAGCTGAAATCTTCTCCAGACTGAGGGACTGATGACCTCAAAACTACGTCATCAAGGGTAATGGACTGATTATATCATCTTTCCATCTCGGCTGCTTCTGATGTCTCCTCTGTATTCGACTGAGGGACTGATTACCTCAAACTCCTCCTTTGTTTCCACCGTTCTTTATATTGGACTGACGAAGTCACTGTGTGGCGAAACGTTTCCTCAATAAAGATTCCAAAATGTTGCACAAGTGTCTCATTCTTCAACTTGTCGGTTTTCTTAACTGTCTGTTTTCTGTCTAGGTGAAATGTTTCGGAACGAAGATACGAGAGTCTGGCAGGTGCGCCTTACTTAAAATACCCCTCGAGGGAGGTTCATTGACGCTGGTGAGGGGCTCTTGACCTAAGGAACTGGATCTGTGCTCCAGTTCCTTGAATTGACCCTGAATGCTTTAGAATCCCTATGGGTTTAGCGCTGCAATAATAATAATAATAATAATAATAATTCCACGGTACTAAAAGTATTGTCCTTCGATTCCTCTTAGATTTTATGTTGTCACGTCGCCGTCTTTCTTCACTTATTTTTTTTTTCATCTAATTTATATATTTTTTTAACTGGGAGAAATTTTTTTTTAACAATTTCTTTTCTTTTATTTTTTTAATTTTTTATCAACGTTATTTCTGTGCGGACGCTCGACTTCCGCCGCTGCTTCCAATTTTGTTCCAACGTACGTGTTGAGTTTTTTTTTTATTTCACCATCCGTGTGCGTACGTGTGCTTGCAATTATATCACGAGCGTTCATGTGTGTGTGTGTGTCTGTACGCACCTAATTGTGGTTGCAGGGGTCGATTCATAGCTCCTGGCGTGTGTGCTTGCGTGCGCGCGCTCACACACACACACACGCGCGTGTATGGTTCCTTCCAGGAAATGTGTTGTTGTTACACAAGGTATGACTTCGGCTGTTTCTAGCGCCCCTGGGAGTAGCACTGTGCTGCTGCGTACTACAGTTATTACTTACAGCGACGTACGACGTTATCCCTTGATGTACTACAGTGCACGACGTTGTATCGCGTTGTACTCTCGTATGTTTTTTTACTATTATAACAGTTGACGTCAGGTTATTCGCTACATCATAGCGTTGGAAGGTAAAAAATAAAATACAAATTAATTCCAACTGTAGTCTGATCCGTGGGTCATCGCCCCCCGCTGCTTGGTCCCAGACCCGGCTTCCTGTTTGATGGCCTGATCAGTGAGACTGTTGGTACTAGCCGCATAAGAAACCAGCTGATCGGGAACCAACTAAAGGAACTTTACATGTTGCCTCTTGTGTATGAAGGGAGAGTGTTGAAGAGTCTTGGGTCCTTGACACTTATTGCGCCGTCACACAGGTGGGCTGGTTCTTTATCCTCTCCTACTTCTTTGTCCTCCTTTATCTTCTTTCCTCTTTTCCACAGTAAAGATTCCCAAATGTTGCACAAGTGTCTCATTTATCACCTTGTCGGTTTTAAACCCTTTACAGAAGGTTTCTTGAAGCTGGTTAGAGGGTTTCCCGTGCAAGTAATTGAAGCTAAACTCCCTCTTGCTCGGATCAGACCCGATTACCTGCCATTCTCTAGAAGCTGTGTGACCTTTACGGGAGTAGTACTTTCCCCATGAGTATAATAATTCCTTCCTCTTCCCGTTTTCCCAGGCGAGATTCAAGTCATGAGAGGAAACATCAGGCATCGTCTGCTTCATGGTGTTGACACTGATGGTAACGTAATCAAAACACCAGAGGAATCCGGATATGAATCCGACTCTGGTAAACAATGCATTCGAGTCCCTGGCCAGAAGGAATGACGTCGCCCATGGGGAAATTATACACTTTCCTCTATTCAGGTGTATGCATTTGCCTTGGAAGGCAGGATGAATAACGTGGGTCGTGGAAGATGTTGTGTAGGTGCCTCGCCGGCCTTCACTATCCCCCACAATGAGACTCAGAAATAACTTAGCTGCCAAATTTAAGTTTTTCGCTTGGTTTCTAATTAAGTTTTTTGTTTGAGTTAATTTAACTCTCAGAAATTTGACCGCAAGTTTGGAGAGCTACGCATTTTTTTTTTCAAATTCATGGTCTTAGAGGCGATGAAAAGTACGTAATGTTCGTATGAATGACCTTGTGAACTTACGGTCAGTTTGTTACAGTATGTTGAAGACTGTACAGTATGTTGTTGATTGTACTTATTGCCTTCATTGTTATCACCACCAACTCTGACATCATTACCTTAAATATCACTTCCACTGCAACCCACTGTCACCACCACTGCTTACACTGCCACCCACTGTCACCACCACTGCTTACACTGCCACCCACTGTCACCACCACTGTTTACACTGCCACCCACTGTAACGCCATCATCTTCCACCACCATCCTCGCTACTTATCACCAGCACCGCTACCACAAAGACGAGGTTGAGTAACAAAGTGTGTATGCTACAAGTCAGTGTGTTTGTCACCTGAGGCACAATGACAGGCTTGTAAGGTGTCCTGTAAGTTCGGCACACAGTGTTGATGCCTTGTTTTGTCTTGTGTTAATGTTTTGTCATTACTTCAAGTGTGTTGTCTGTGTGCGCGCGCTTATTGATGACTAATGGTTGTACAAATTGATGCCTTGCCACGAATGCTGTAATTGATGTAATCTGTAAATGATGTCTTCTGTGAATGTTGTAAATGTCTACTGTGGGTGTTCTAATCGATGTCATGCAGTAAGTGCTGTGATTGGTGTCTTGTTTTGAGTACTATCATTGATGTCTTCTTGTGAGTGCAGTTACTGATGTCTTCCTGTGAATGAGAATGAAAAACAGTAAAGTTGCCAGGACCTTGCCCTGAAGCATTTTTTTTCCTTTAAGACTGAAATTTGTTTTATTCTCTTGATGCTGGTGAAGGGTTCTTGATCTAATTGGATCGAACCTGATTACCTCTCATTTCCCAAGAGCTCGAAGGGTTCACGAAAGAGTCTAATCGATCTCAGAATCCATATCGCTGTGAATGCATGATAAATCCATATGGGTTAGCGGACTTAGAATCTGGTCAGAAACCTAAGTTGGTGACGCTGATCCTAAGTTGCCAAGAACCCAAATTGTTGGTTCAACGAAAGATATTTTAGATTTTGCTACGAAGTGAGTATAGTGGTGCCTGGCCTGGATGGTAAACTCCGCTTACGGGACCGTTAGAATTCCCGACGGTGGAAACATAAGTTTTAGTTGTGCACGCGATAACGGTAGTCCTGAGTTGGCCCAAGATAACCCAAAATTAGGTTGGGGTTTTCAAACGCACTGATATTTTTATTAGATTTTGGGGTTAACCGAACGTGGTACTTATCTTATTGTCACCCCATATCCATCCTGTGGACGGTAGCGCAGGAGAAAGAAAGGGGAAGAAAGTGTTGATAAGGAAACCCTAATTGTCATTGAACCTAGAATTCAGTATTTGCCAGGAAACCCAAAATTTTGTGGGGATAGAACCCGAATAGAATGCACGGGGCAGCCGAGTGTGTTGAATAAAGGAACCATGTAAGACGCGTGGGGCGGACATGTATGTTGACTACAGGAACCACAAAGGACGTGCTGGGTAGCCCTGTGTGTTTACCCACTGCCTCACCTTCACCACTTTGGTGAAGTAGGTAAGTCGTGGACAGGTGACGAGCAGAACTGCTGCTGTTGCTGCTTACTGTTGTGCCGCGTTGAGTGACAGGTGTCAGCGTGCGTTCTGTCCACACCCACCCAGACCTACTAACACCAACCCAGGCTGAAGCAGCTCTCAACCAGACAGCTACTGCTATCACTACCACCACAATAACGCTCCTCTTCCACCACTGAATGAGCTTTCTGCCACTTAGCTCAACAGTATAGCTATAGTTTTTTCTGAATTTATTTAGCATATGTGTGCTATAGAGTGTTTTCTAGCAGTTTATCACTAACCTTGATGGAGGACCAGCATAATATTTCTTTAGCTGCTATACGCATCATCCTCATTCTTGGTATATTTCTTAATTATTATTATTATTATTATTATTAGTAGTAGTAGTAGTAGTAGTAGTAGTAGTAGTAGTATATATTCACAGGGAAGCACTAAATATGTAAGGGTCATATAGCGTCTGGGGACTGGGAGGTAACTAGATTAAATCCAAAGATAAGAAGAGTAGCTCCAATTACTTGGATTAAGAGCCAAGGAATGTTTCACAATAGTTATTGGAACTGTGCATTTGGTGGTGGTGAGTGTCCCTGCGTGAGAGCAGACAGTATGGAGCACCAGCCTACCCTCGCTCCATACACAAACCCATCCGCATTTTATGTTGTGTGTGTGTACTCACCTGTTTGTGGTTGCAGGGGTCGAGACTCAGCTCCTGGCCCCGCCTCTTCACTGGTCGCTGCTAGGTCCTCTCTCTCCCTGCTCCATGAGCTTTATCATACCTCATCTTAAAACTATGTATGGTTCCTGCCTCCACTACATAACTTGCCAGACTATTCCACTTCCTGACAAATCTATGACTGAAGAAATACTTCCTAACTTCCTTTTGACTCATTTGAGTCTTCAACTTCCAATTGTGACCCCTTGTTTCTGTGTCCCATTTCTGGAACATCCTGTCTCTGTCCACATTATCTATTCCTCGCAGTATTTTGTATGTCGTTATCGTGTCTCCCCTAACCCTCTGGCCTTCCAGGTTCGTCAGGCCGATTTCCATTAACCTTTCTTCATAGTACATTCCCCATAGCTCTGGAACTAGCCTTGTTCAAACCTCTTGCACTTTCTCTAATTTCTTTGTGCTTGACCAGGTGCGGGTTCCAAATTGTTGCTGCATACTCCAGTATGGGCCTGATGTACACGGTGTACACAGTCTTGAACGATTCCTTACTGAGCTATCGGAACGCTATTCTCAGGTTTGCCAGGCGCCCATATGCTGCAGCAGTTATCTGGTTGATGTGTGCTTCCAGAGATGTGCTCGGCATTATACTCACCCCAAGATCTTTTCCCTTGAGTGAGATTTGCAGTCTTTGGCCACCTAGTCTATACTCTGTCTGCGGTCTTCTTTGATCTTCCCCGATCTTCATGACTTGGCATTTTGCGGGGTTAAATTCTAGGAGCAAGTTGCTGGACCACGAGTCCAGCCTGTACAGGTCTCTTTGTAGTTTTACCTGATCCTCATCTGATTTAATTCTCCTCATTAACTTCACATCATCTGCGAACAGGGACACTTCTGAGTCTGTCCCTTCCATCATGTCATTCATATATACCAAAAATAGCACTGGTCCTAGGACTGACCCCTATGGGACTCTGCTTGTCACAGACGCCCACTGTGATACTTCTTCACGTACCATAACCCTTTGTTGCCTCCCTGTCAGGTATCCTCTGATCCATTACAGTGCCCTTCCTGTTATGTGTGCCTGATCCTCTAGCTTTTGCACTAATCTCTTTTGAGGAACTGTGTCGAAGGCCTTCTTGCAGTCCAAGAAAATGCAATCAACCCACCACTCTCTCTTGTGTCTTCTGTTACCTTATCATAAAACTCCAGTAGGTTTGTGACACAGGATTTGCCTTCCACGAATCCGTGCTGGTTGTCGCGTATAATCTTGTTCCGTTCCAGGTGCTCTACCACTCTCCTCCTAATAATCTTCTTCATGACTTTGCATACTATACACGTCCGTGACACTGGTCTATAGTTTAGTGCCTCGGTGCGTGCGTGTGTGTGTACTCACCTATTTGTGGTTGCAGGGGTCGATTTATAGCTCCTGGCCCCGCCTCTTTGCTGATTGCTACTAGGTCCTCTCTCTCCCTGCCCCATGAGCTTTATCATACCTCGCCTTAAAACTATGTATGGTTCCCGCCTCCACTATGGTCTGACTACTCTATGATTGAAGAAATACTTTCTAACATCCCTTTGATTCATCTGAGTCTTCAACTTCCAATTGTGACCTCTTGTGTCTGTGTCCCTTCTCTGGAACGTCCCGTCTTTGTCCACCTTGTCTATTCCGCACAGTATTTTATATGTCGTTATCATGTCTCCCCTGACCCTCCTGTCCTCCAGTGTTGTCAGGCCGATTTCCCTCAACCTTTCTTCGTAGGACAATCCCCGTAGCTCTGGGACTAGCCTTGTTGCAAACCTTTGCACTTTCTCTAATTTCTTGACGTGCTTGACTAGGTGTGGATTCCAAACTGGTGCTGCATACTCCAGTATGGGCCTGACGTAAATGGTATACAGAGTCTTGAACAAATCCTTACTGAGGTATCAGAACGCTATCCGTAGGTTTGCCAGGCGCCCGTATGCTGCAGCAGTTATCTGATTGATGTGCGCCTCAGGAGATATGCTCGGTGTTATACTCACCCCCAGATCTTTTTCCTTGAGTGAGGTTTGCAGTCTTTGGCCATCTAAACTATATTGTGTCTGCGGTCTTCTTTGCCCTTCCCCAATCTTCATGACTTTGCATTTGGCAGTGTTAAACTCAAGGAGCTAGTTGCTGGACCAGGCTTGTAGCCTGTCCAGGTCTCTTTGTAGTCCTGCCTGATCCTCATCCGATTTGATTCTTCTCATTAACTTCACATCATCTGCAAACAAGGACACTTCTGAGTCTATCCCTTCCGTTAAGTCGTTCACATATACCAAGAATAGCACAGGTCCTAGGACTGACCCCTGTGGAACCCCGCTTGTCACAAGCGCCCACTCTGACACCTCGTCACGTACCATGACTCGTTGTTGCCTCACTGTCAGGTATTCTCTGATCCATTGCAGTGCCTTTCCTGTTATGTGTGCCTGATCCTCTAGCTTTTGCAGTATCCTCTTGTGAGGAACTGTGTCGAAGGCCTTCTTGCAGTCCAAAAAAATGCAGTCGATCTACCCCTCTCTCTCTTGTCTTACTTCTGTCACCTTGTCATAAAACTCTAGTAGGTTTGTGACAGGATTTTCCTTCCCTGAAACCGTGCTGGTTGTCAGTTATACACTTGTTTCTTTCCAGGTGCCCCACCACTCTCCTCCTGATGATCTTCTCCATGACCTTGCATACTATACACGTTAGTGATACAGGTCTGTAGTTTAGTGCCTCATGTCTGTCTCCCTTTTTAAAAATTGGGACTACATTTGCCATCTTCCATACCTCAGGGAGTTGCCCAGTTTCAAATGATGTGTTGAAGATCTTTGTTAATGGCACACACAATATCTCTGCTCCCTCTTTAAGGACCCACGGAGAGATGTCTGGTCCCACCGCCTTTGAGGTGTCAAGTTCGCATAGCAGCTTCTTCACTTCCTCCTTGGTTATATGTACCTCATCCAGCACTTGCTGGTGTACCCCCCTGTTCTGATTTCCTGTGTGTGTGTGTGTGTGTGTGTGTGTGTGTGTGTGTGTGTGTGTGTGTGTGTGTGTGTGTGTGTGTGTGTGTGTGTGTGTGTGTGTGTGTGTGTAACGCCTGTACCTGTTTAAAAATAACTAAATTAAGGGCTTGCATATAATTACCTTATCATATTTGTTTTTCCATTGTTTGAAATACGACCCAGAGAAATGTTTACGCAACTATAATTTTTTTTTCAACAAACATTAGCTCTCAAAGCCGGTATTTGTTATTATTTAAAATATGACCGTAACTGTAATATGACGCAAATATAACGAGCTTTTGTTCACACTGTGTAGCTCTCACAGAACAGTGTAGGTACACACTGCGTGGGTAACTACCATGTACGTAACTGAGTACTTGCGCACAGTGCATGTGTATCTACCATGTACATAAATAACCCGAACATAGGAGAGAGAGGGAGGAGCTTACGACGACGTTTCGTTCGGTCTTATGTGCGGGTTATTTGTGTATTGTTCCAGTCACGGTATAGTGCCTTTTTGTTATTTAACCACCATGTAAGTTAGTACTTGCGAACACTGCGCAAGTACTCACTTACGGTGTACAAAAATGTTCATGTTCCCTCTTTCCTGTCTCACCATTCTTACCTCTCATCTTATCGTCTTTCCTGCCTCAACTTGCTAACCCACACCTCTCCCTAACCATTCCTCGTCCTTCGTCTTACAACCCATTCTCTATCACCCATTCCTCTCTTTCATCTTATCTCTCCCGCCTCTTTTACCTCTTGTGTTGTGTTAGACAAGATATAAAATTAGAAGCGTCAGCCACTGAATCTGTTTGGTTACAGCTTCTCGAGGGCCGTAAAAAACTAATTTTGGGTGTGATTTACAGGGCCCCAAATCTTGATAGGGAGTGCGGTAAACTTCTATGGGATGAAATTCGTAAGGCCTCTACATACGAAAATGTAATTGAAATGTTGTGGATAATGTGAGATTTATCAGACTATAGACAGATTGACTGGAAGCATTTTGACAGGGAAAATTTTAGAATCAAGGACTATTATTGATACGATATCAGGATATGTTTTTAAAAGTTTGTGACAGAGCCAACTAGAGGAAATAACCTGCATTGACTTTGTTCTTGCTCAGGAGTAAAGCTAATTAATAATCGTTGAGATAATGACTAGCTCGGGATAGTGATCACTAAATCACTCAGTTTTAATATATCATGGAATTCCCCTAATAATGGCAATCAAGTCTCCGTCCCTGACTTTCGCTTGGCTGATTTCATAGGACTGAAAAATTACTTGGGTGGGCTGAACTGGAATGACCTGACTATGGGTCAGGTAGGTGGTGGTGACTGCCGATATGACGTTTTCCAGGGCATAGTTCTAGCTGCTCAGACAACTTATGTTCCAAATAAGGAAATCAGATAAAGCAAAAATGATCCTAAATGGATGAACAATAGATTAAAACATCTCATTGGTCAAAAGAGAGGCATATATAGGCAAATCAAAAGAGGAGAGGGGCAATTAAGAAATCAATATATTCAGTTAAAGAGAGAAATAAAAAAGGGAATAAGAAAAGCAAAAAGAGATTATGAGGTTAAAGTTGCAAGAGAATCGAAGACTAACCCAAAAGGATTTCTTTCAGGTATACAGAAGTAAGATCAGGGACAAGATAGGCCCACTCAAAAGTTACTCGGGTCAGCTCACAGACAGTGGTAAGGAAATGTGTAGAATTTTTAACACATACTTCCTCTCAGTTTTTACTCAGGAAGATACTAGCGATATTCCAGAAATAATAAATTATGTAGAACAGGATGATGATAAACTATGCACGATTAGGGTCACAAGTGACATGGTCCTTAGGCAAATTGATAAATTAAAACCTAACAAATCCCCAGGCCCTGATGAACTGTATGCAAGGGTTCTAAAGGAATGTAAAGAGGAGCTTAGCAAACCTCTGGCTAATCTTTTCAATATATCACTATAGACTGGCATGGTGCCAGATAAGTGGAAAATGGCAAATGTGACACCTATTTTTGAAGCAGGTGACAGGTCCTTAGCTTCGAACTATAGACCGATAAGCCTAACCTCCATAGCGGGAAAATTTATGGAATCAATAATTGCCGAGGCAGTTCGTAGCCACCTTGAAAAGCACAAATTAATCAACGACTCTCAGCATGGTTTTACAAAGGGGCGTTCCTGCCTTACGAATTTATTAATTTTTTCACTAAGGTATTTGAGGAGGTAGATCATGGTAATGAATATGATATTGTGTATATGGACTTCAGTAAGGGTTTTGACAGGGTCCCACATCAGAGACTATTGAGGAAAATTAAGGCACATGGAATAGGAGGAGAACTTTTTCCTGGATAGAGGCATGATTGACAAATAGGCAGCAGAGAGTTTGCATAAATGGGAAGAAATCAGAGTAGGGAAGCGTCACGAGCGGTGTTCCACAGGGGTCAGTGTTGAGCCCCCTGTTGTTCACAATCTACATAAACGACATTGATGAGGGCATAAAGTGCGACATAAGAAAGTTTGCCGATGACACCAAAATAGGCCGTCGAATTCATTCTGACGAGGACATTAGAGCACTCCAGGAAGATTTGAATAGACTGATGCAGTGGTCGGAGAAGTGGCAGATGCAGTTTAATATAGACAAATGCAAAGTTCTAAATGTTGGACAGGAAAATAACCCTGCCACATATAAACTAAATAATGTCGATCTTAATATTACGGATTACGAAAAAGATTTAGGAGTCCTGGTTAGCAGTAATCTGAAACGAAGACAACAGTGCATAAGGGTTCGCAATAAAGCTAACAGAATCCTTGGCTTCATATCAAGAAGCATAAATAATAGGAGTCCTCAGGTTGTTCTTCAACTCTATATATCCTTGGTTAGACCTCATTTAGATTATGCTGCACAGTTTTGGTCACCGTATTATAGAATGGATATAAATGCTCTGGAAAACATACGAAGGAGGATGACAAAGTTGATCCCATGTATCAGAAATCTTCCCTATGAGGATAGACTGAGGTCCCTGAATCTGCACTCTCTAGAAAGGGGTAGAATTAGGGGGGATATGATTGAGGTGTATAAATGGAAGACAGGAATAAATAAAGGGGATGTAAATAACGTGCTGAAAATATCTAGCCTAGACAGGACTCGTAGCAATGGTTTTAAGTTGGAAAAATTCAGATTCAGGAAGGATATAGGAAAGCACTGGTTTGGTAATAGAGTTGTGGTTGAGTGGAACAAACTCCCAAGTACAGTTATTGAGGCTAAAACGTTGTGTAGTTTTAAAAATAGGTTAGATAAATACATGAGTGGGTGTGGGTGGGTGTGAGTTGGACCTGATTATCTTGTGCTACTAGGTCAGTTGTTGTGTTCCTTCCTTAAGTGAATGTGACCTGCCCTGACTAGGTTGGGGCATTGGCTTAAGCCTTTAGGAGACTTGGACCTTCCTCGCATGGGCCAGTAGGCCTGCTGCAGTGTTCCTTCTTTCTTATGTTCTTATGTCTCTCCTTCATTTCTTGCCTCTCACATCCTTACTTATCTCTATACCATTCATTTTCTTTTATAGGGAACAGGATGAAGTTGGAGGCAGTTGTTGACCAGAACTTTCATTGGTTACTTGTCTTTTTTTCTTCAGTGTGTTATAAGGTACGAGACCTTCTTCCATACAGGAGTCGTTGAAGTAATGAATTATTGGTAGATACTAATGTTATTAAGCAGAGTCAGGGTGGAAGTGCTGGTGGCTGCCCGTCATATGGTCTAAAAGCTGTCTTTAAGCAGTCCACTAAGCTGAAACAGGTCTGGGACCTTGAGAACATTGGTCTTCTACGTGCTCAGACCAAGGACGTATATGATGTTTAAGGCTTTTACTGAGTGATATTGTTTTTTGTACGTGTTTCGTCCGTCAGTAAGTAACCGTTCAGAGTGTATTCAGTGATCATCCTTACAGACAGACGCCATGTATGACTCAACCGTTGGGGATTAGCGCCGAGGGGGAGATCAAGTGAGTTTAAACCTGCAGTTGTAGCGTGGACGTTTTACTGCAACTCTATCCACATTTTCCGGTACAATAAACGGCAGAACTCAAGTATTGTATTTTTCTTTCCGTTGTCCGGTGACCCAACAACAGTGGTATGATTGTCTTGCACTCCTCTGTCTTGTATATCAGTGATATGCAGTACCAACAAGTTGACGAACTAGAAACATGCGTAACATCTGGGTATCCATTTGTAGACGTTTCGCCATCCAGTGGCTTTATCACTACAATACAAAGACGGAGTCATCAAGACTACGGTGCTCAACACCTGCTCCTAGGCTAAGGGACTAATTACCTTATCTTTTGTATGTAGTTCTACTGTCTTCTAATTATGTCCTAGAATTTGTATTGATAAAACCACCGGATGGCAAAACGTCCACAAAAAAAGATACCCAGATGTTACACATGGGTCTAATTTCATCAAAATGCAGGAAAGTGATGAATGCACATGTACGTTATATCCTTGCATTGACTCACTTGCCTGCTAGAATAACCACACGAACTTTTATAGTGTAGAGTCATGTTTCACCCCTTGAATATCAAGCGAATTACTGGGAGCTAAGGCATTTCCATTCATTCTTGCTCTAACTCAGGTAATAATCTCTTGTTGTCTTAGAGCTCATCATCATTTGTCTCAGAAGTAAATGTAATTTGCTGTTCCTTGCAGCAGGTCGATATGATGGTTGGTTGGTGATTGATGTGCCTGAGGGCAGTGGACATCTTTCTTGGTGAAGTGTCAGTTCAGTTACCTGCATACACATGGAATTGGGGGTTGGGGGGGGGGGGCAAGCTCACAAGAGCATTGCAGCAGACCCATTTGCCCATGCTAGGCAGGTCTGGAGTTTACCTGGAGGTTATTCCGGGGATCAACGCCCCCGCGGCCCGGTCCATGGCCAGGCCTCCCGGTGGATCAGGGCCTGATCAACCAGGCTGTTACTGCTGGCCGCACGCAGTCCAACGTACGAGCCACAGCCCGGCTGATCCGGCACTGACTTTAGGTATCTGTCCAGCTCTCTCTTGAAGGCAGCCAGGGGTTTATTGGTAATTCCCCTAATGCTTGATGGGAGGCTGTTGAACAGTCTTGGGCCCCGGACACTTATGGTGTTTTCTCTTAGTGTACCAATGGCGCCCCTACTTTTAATTGGGGGTATTTTGCATCGCCTGCCCAGTCTTTTACTTTCGTAGGGAGTGATTTGTGTGTGCAGATTCGGGACCATTCCTTCCAGGATTTTCCAAATGTAGATTATGAAATATCTCTCCCTCCTGCGTTCCAACGAGTACAAGTCAAGTGCTTCCAAGCGTTCCCAGTAGTTAAGGTGCTTGACAGAACTTATACGTGCAGTAAAGGATCTCTGTACACTAGATCTGCGATTTCACCTGCTTTGAATGGAGATGTTAATGTACAGCAGTATTCCAGCCTAGAGAGAACAAGTGATTTGAAAAGGATCATCATTGGCTTGGCATCTCTCGTTTTGAAAGTTCTCATTATCCATCCTATCATTTTCTTTGCACTTGTGATCGTGGCACTGTTGTGATCCTTGAAAGTGAGATCCTCAGACATTACTACTCCCAGGTCCCTTACATTATTTTTCCGCTCTATTGTATGGCCGGAGTCAGTAGTATACTCTGTTCTAGTTATTATCTCCTCCAGTTTTCCATAACGGAGTAGTTGGAATTTGTCCTCATTGAACATCATATTGTTTACCGTTGCGCACTGGAAAACTTTGTTTATATCTTCTTGGAGGTTAACCGCGTCCTCAGCAGATGACAGCCTCATGCAGATCCTAGTATCATCCGCAAAGGATGATACGGTGCTGTGGTGTATATCTCTGTCTATGTCCGATATGAGGATGAGGAATAAGATGGGGGCGAGTACTGTGCCTTGTGGAACAGAGCTCTTCACTATGGCAGCCTCCGATTTAACTCTGTTGACCACTACTCTTTGTGTTCGATTTGTTAGGAAGTTGAAGATCCATCTCCCCACTTTCCCAGTTATTCCTTTAGCACGTATTTTGTGCGCTGTTACGCCATGATCGCATTTGTCAAACGCTTTTGCGAAGTCTGTGTATATTACATCTGCATTCTGATTTTCTTCCAGAGCATCCAAGGCCATATCATAGTGATCCAGTAGTTGTGAGAGGCAGGAGCGACCTGCCCTGAGCCCATATTGCCCTGGATTGTACAGATTTTGGGAATCCAGGTGATTTGCAATCCTGCTTCTTAGCACTCTTTCAAAGATTTTTATGTGGGACGTCAGGGCTATTGGTCTATAGTTCTTAGCTAATGCTTTACTGCCACCTTTGTGGAGTGGGGCTATATCCGTTGTTTTAAGTGACTGGAATTTCACCCATGTCCAAGCTCCTCCATAGTATACTTAGGGCACGCGAGAGGGGTTTCTTGCAATTCTTAATGAATACAGAGTTCCACGAGTCAGGGCCCAGAGCTGAGTGCATGGGCATGTTGTCAATGGCTTTTTCGAAGTCTATCGGAGTTAGGGTAATGTCGGAAATCTGGCATACATTTATGGAGTTATGAGGCTCATTCATGAAGAAATCATTTAGGTCGTCGATCCTCAGACTGATTAGTGGCTCACTAAACACAGAGTCGTACTGGGATTTCAGTATTTCACTCATTTCCTTGTTGTCATCTGTGTAAGTCCCATCCTGTCTGAGTAAGGGCCCGATACTAGATGTGGTATTTGCCTTGTTTTTGGCATATGAAAAGAAATATTTCGAATTTCTTTCAATTTCACTAATAGCTTTAAGCTCCTCCTGTCTCTCCTGTTTCCTGTTAGAGATTTAACTTAAGTTCGATAGTTTCCACTTCCCTGGTCAGCGCCTCCATTGCGTATCAGATATTCTAGCACTCCTGAGGAGTTCAGTGATTCTTCGTCGTCTTCTGTTGAGGGAGCGTCTTTCTCTCTCCAGTTTACTCCTGCTCTTCTCACCCACTGATGTACCTGTCCAACCTATATTTTGAGCTACCTAAAGTATACACACTGTTATGGTATCCAAGCACCGAGCGAGTCACTTAATATCTGTTTCAGCAAGAACTAATGTAATTTCTCATTTTACACAAATAACCCGCACATAGGAGAGAGAAGCTTACGACGACGTTTCGGTCCAACTTGGACCATTTGCAAAGCCACACTAACAGAAAAGTGTGAGGCAGTCGTCGTAAGTTTCTCTCTCATATGTGCAGGTTATTTGTGTATTTTTCCAGTTATGGTATTGTGCCTTTTTGCTCTCCCTCATTTTAATATGAAAGTCCTGGTTTATACATAGTCTCAAGAATAAAATTTAAGAAAAGACATGAGTGGGCTGGGCAAGCATAAATTTAAAGCATGCTGCCACACCTCCATGGCCCTGCCATTAATGACTCGTGCATTATATATTTTGAGTTACGTACAACAATTGGAAATCGGTCTAATACAGAGAAGAACGGTGGAAGATGAGAAGTTGGAGGTAACCAGTCCCTCAGCCTGGAGTCGATGTGCTCAGTCCATCATTCTTAAGAAAAGTACAGCATATACGCAAGTGTCTTATTCTTGAACTTGTCTGTTTTCTAAACCATGTACATCTTTTTGTTGCTTGTTCGTCGTGTTTACATTACAAGCACGCAATTGTTAACAAGTCAAACACATATACGTGAGAATCTTTCCATCTCTGCGTACTCATCCCATGAAGCATAGGTAGAGGTTGACCTGGAGCCATTAACACCGTGGATTCCACCGTGGTTCACCCTTGTATCTTGTGTTGGTAGCTGAAGAACAGCATCACTTCAGTGGTATCAGCGGGAGCTGCGTTTTTTCTTCTCATTAGTTCCAGTACGAATCCTAACTGTGTGGCAGTGACCAGCATTCCTCCAACCTTTGCTGCTGTTCTGATCTCAATTTGGGAATTATTGCCTCCATTAATTATGAGTCTCAGCCGAGCCTCTTGCTGAAGATCTGTTTTGATTCTCAATGGATTCACGAAGAGACTTTTATTACTTCAAGAGCTCGGTGATAAGAGTGCCTCTGGTGGACAATCTTGCCGAGAGAGCAAGCATGGACAATCTTACTGTGACTTAGAACACAGAGCAAGTATGGACAGTTGTGAGAGTTGTCAGGGGTTTTCTCATTCTTGTTCGGTGGTGTTGCTGATGGTGTTTCTGCTAGGTAAGTCTTAGGTTCATCGGTATTCTTTGAGGCCCAGAGATCAAGCACCTTGATGTTACGCGAGGCTTCTCTTGTCTCGCGTGCGGAATTCCTGCACTGCAATAATCCACATGGTAGAATCCCCCCCTCTCTCTCTCTCTCCTCTCTCTCTCTCTCTCTCTCTCTCTCATTCTCGAATTATTTCCGTTTTCCTTGGTTGCACGAGTGACAACAGTTTTCCTCCGCTGACGACAGTTTGTTGCCGTTTCTTCATTATTTTCAGGCAGTTTAAAGTGGTATTTTTTATTGTATTCATTCACATTCACACTCGTTTATTTTTTTATAGAGATACTCGCCTTTAATTTGTTTTACATCGTTTTTTTTGTGTCATATCTGTCTTAATGTTCTTTATTTTTCCACCTTTGTCGTGGCGAGGCAGCAATAACGTGGCTCCGTGTCAATTCCTGCTGACCATCACTCTATCTTTTTCCAATTTTGTTTTGTACACTTTGAATTTTTCCATTATTGCTCCCCCTCCCCCTCTCTCCTCTCTCCGTATATTTGATTTCTTTTTTTTCCGTACAACTATTCCCTTGTGAGCGTTGTCGATGGGGGGGAGGGAGTTTGTACATTGTTAATGTGTACGTTAATAGTAACATGTGGGGAGCTGGGTGCTCGGGGATACCTAAGGGAAGGATTTTAATTGGGTTAGAAGGTGGATACGTCATCAGCAGCGTGTCTGTGATTGGTTGTAAGGTGAATGCGTCATCAAGGGATTGTCTGCAATTGGTTGTCAGGTGGATGCGTCACTAACAGATTGTCTGTGAGTGGTTCTAAGGTTGATATGTCATCGGCAATTCATCTGTGATTGGATGCAAGAATGATACGTCATCAGAAGCTCGTATGTGATTGGATGCGAGAATTATACGTCATCAGCAGTTGTTTGTGATTGGATGAAAGGATAATACGTCATCAGGATGTTCCTCAGATTCCTTGAATAATACATCATTAGTATGTCTCTCTCATTGCTTGCAAGATAATACGTTGTCAGGAGCTAGTTTATGATTGGTTGCAAGGATGATGCGTCATTAGGATACCGTCTGTAATTAGTTACAAGTATGATACGTCATCAGCAGCTCTTGTGGTACGTCAGGAGTGTTGATATTGCTTATCGATTATTGGTATGAAGTTTGAACTATTGTTGGACGCTCTTAGATGAATGGTGTGAGAGAACGACAACCTCCTGCCGATACTATGTGGGCGTGCTGAACGCTAGCGTCAACAGCCTGGTTGATCAAGCAAGCATCAGGCCCGGCTGTGAGAATAGGTTAACTCTGGAAACTGGTCACGGGAAATGCTTCGTGTGAACTCGGAGCCACCACCAGTAGCGACCGGCGAAGAAACAGGGCCAGGAGCTGAAATTCGACAACTGTAACCACATAATAACTGAGCACTCTGGTGACAATCACCAGCACTCTGATAAATTAGACACATGTGCAACTCTTGGGTATCTTTATTAAGGAAACGTTTCGCCACACAGTGGCTTCATCAGTCCATACACAGGAAAAGCTTGTAGAATAGGAGGAGAATGAGGTAATCAGTCCCTCAACCTTGAGTCGATGTGGTCAGTCCATCAGTCTTGAGTAGAATACGGCATATGAGCGGAGAAGGAGCTTATAAACCATTCATCTACAATCCTGTCAGACACTGCAACTTCTTGGGATCTTAATACTTGGGAATTCTTCGCTTGCCTAACCCTTGGGCACGACCTACTTCCACATTGGGCAAATGTGACACCACCTATGACTGCTGCACCTCTCCTACCTACGGTTTATAAGCTCCTTCTCCGCTCATATGCCGTATTCTACTCAAGATTGATGGACTGACCACATCGACTCAAGGTTGAGGGACTGATTACCTCATTCTCCTCCTATTCTTCAAGCTTCTCCTGTGTATGGACTGATGAAGCCACTGTGTGGCGAAACGTTTCCTTAATAAAGATACCCAAGAGTTGCACATGTGTCTAATTTATTAACGTGTCGGTTCTGTGAACCATTCATCTACACCAGCACTCTGGTGACTGTTATTAGCACTGGTGACTGTCACCAGCACTATGACCGTTATTAGCACTAGGGACTGTTACTAGCACTGGTGACTTTCACCGACACTGTGGTGACTGTCACCGGCAATCTGGTGACTTATAGCAACCCCTCAGTCATCTTAACAAGCATGTAATTTCCAACGAATTAAGTGACTCCAGAACACAGTATGTGTTTTTCCGCCATTCCAGTATTTCCAGTTCAGATAAATGTTCATTTGGGGGGAGGGGGAATTACGTAAATGTTCTTTAAACGTAAGATAACATTGTTTTAGCTGACTGGTTTCGAATGTATAATGGCGTAGATCGTTCATAAATAGACATAATGGGTTAGAAAATGAATATCTTACGAGAACGAAATATTGACATTGTTAGCAGTGTGTGTGTGTGTGTGTGTGTGTGTGTGTGTGTGTGTATAGTCACCTCACACGGTCAGGGTCAAAACAGAGGAGAGTGTAAATTGCAATCAGAATAGACTGCTGCAGTAAGCATTCCGGGAGACCTCTTGTCTTCTTGTATAGTCCCTTGGCTCCTTTTCCCCTCGTCTTCAGACATCAGTCTTCTGCCTCTTCGTCCTCAAGGACAATCCTCCTCTCACATCGTCCTCAAAAGTAACCCTTCATTGCCTTTATCCTCAAAGACAATCCTTCTTTCCCCTCGTCCGCAAACACAATTCTTTTCCCTTGGTCTTAAACACAATTTTTCCCCCTCGTTATCAAATTCATGCATTTTCTTTCATTGTTCTCTAATACTTCGTTCTTTAACACCTTACCATTCGTTCTCACCATTCTTACCATTCGTTCTTACCATTCGTTTGTACTCACCTATTTGTGGTTGCAGTGGTCGATTCATAGCTCCTGGCCCCGCTTCTACACTGATCGCTACTAGGTCCTCTCTCTCCCTGCTCCATGAGCTTTATTAAACCTCGTCTTAAAACTATGTATGGTTCCTGCCTCCACTTCGTCACTTTCTAGGCTATTCCACTTCCTGACAACTCTGTAACTGAAGAAATACTTCCTAACATCCCTTTGACTCATCGGAGACTTCAACTTCCAACTGTGACCCCTTGTTTCAGTGTCTCATCTCTGGAGCATCCTGTTTTTGTCCATCTTGTCAATTCTTCGCAGTATTTTATATGTCGTTATCATGTCTCCCCTGACCCCTCATGTCCTCCAGTGTCGTCAGGCCGATTTCCCTTAACCTTTCTTCTTAGGACAATCCCCTTAGCTCTGGGACTAGTCTTATTGCAAACCATTGCACTTTCTTTAATTTTTTGACGTGCTTGACCAGGTGTGGATTCCAAAGTGGTGCTACATACTCTAATATGGGCCTGGCGTATATAGTGTACAGTCTTGAATGATTCCTTACTGAGGTATCGGAAAGCTATTCCTAGGTTTGCCAGACACCCATATGCTGCAGCAGTTATCTGGTTGATGTGCGCCTCAGATGTTCTCGGAATTATGCTCACCCCAATATGTTTTTCCTTGATTGAGGTTTGCAGTCTTTGGCCACCTACTATACTCTGTCTGCAGTCTTCTTTGCCCTTCCCCGATCTTCATGACTTTGCATTTGGCGGGGTTGAATTCAAGGAGCCAGTTGCTGGACCAGGCTTGTAGCCTGTCCAGGTCTCTTTGTAGTCCTGCCTGGTCCTCGACCGATTTAATTCTCCTCATTAACTTCACATCTGCAAACAGGGACACTTCTGAGTCTATCCCTTCCGTCATGTCATTCACATATTCCAAAAACAATACAGGTCCTAGGACTGACCCCTGTGGAACCCCGCTCGTCACAGGCGCCCACTCTGACACCTCGTCACGTACCATGACTCGTTGTTGCCTCCCTGTCAGATATTCTCTGATCCATTGCAGTGCCTTTCCGGTTATGCGTGCCTGATCCTCCAGCTTTTGCATTAACCTCTTGTGAGGAACTGTGTCGAAGGCCTTCTTGCAGTCCAAGAAAATGCAGTCTATCCACCCCTTTCGTGTCTTACTTCCGTTACCTTGTCATAAAACTCCAGTAGGTTTGTGACACAGGATTTACCTTCCTTGAAACCGTGCTCCATCACTCTCCTCCTGATGATCTCCATGATTTTGTGTGTGTGTGTGTGTGTGTGTGTGTGTGTGTGTGTGTGTGTGTGTGTGTGTGTGTGTGTGTGTGTGTGTGTGTGTGTGTGTGACAGAAGGTATGGTGACACCAGATAAAACCAGCCAGTCATTTACTGTGAGTACTGCTGAGTGGCGTCATGTGCATTAGTGAGTAGGGAGTGTTAGGTGGTGGTGGTGCTTCTGGCATTTTTTGTGGGCCCTTCTGTTGCTGCTCTCATTGGTGTGGGTTCTTCTGCTGCCGCTGGCACTGGTATGGGCCTTTCTGTTGCTGCTGGCATTGCTGTGGGCATTTCTGCTTCTGCTGCTGCTGCTTCTGGCGATGGTTATGCTGGCAATAGCAGCAGCAGCAGTGGTGGTGGTGGTGCCCCCACCTTGGAGAGTAGCATACAAATACACTCATGTATGCGAGTCATCCTAACAGATGCATAATTCAGTTGGCGCCTGGCCGGGACCTCCTTCCAAAGACGAGATAGACACTTCCCCCAGGGTCAGGGTTTTGACTCTTTCAGGTTTCTCTACTTTCTTTAACTCATTTTAAAACTTACTTATGGTACTTCTTTCATTTTTTGAGGGAATCACTGCGTCGACTGTTTTAATGGGTTTTAATTTGTGTCCGAGTTTTTTTTTTTTTTGACTAGTGGTAAATTCCTTGCAGGTCGGGAGAGGGCGAACACGTTCGATCAAGTCTTGAGAGTGGCTGTATTTGTGTGTTCTGATTGTTTTATGATGTAGAGCTCTGAATGGGAATTTAACGCAGAAACTCCGTAGTTTGGAAATTAGCAGGATGTGCGGGGTTATCAAAAGTATTATCCAGAAGGCTAAGGAGGGATTGTTGAGGTGATTCGGACATGTAGAGGGTGGAATGAAATAGAATAATTTGGAGAGCGTAGAAATCTAGAGTGGAGGGGTCGGCCTAGGAAGCGTTGGAGGGAGGGGGGTAAAGAAGGTTTTGTATGCGAGGGGATTGGACCTCCAGCAAGCATGTGTGATAGCGAATGGAGACAAATGGTTTCTAGGGCTTGACGTGCTGTTGGAGTGTGAGCAAGGTAATATTTATGAAGGGATCAGGGAAACCGGCAGGCCGGACTTGAGTCCTGGAGATGGGAAGTGTCTGCACTCTGAAGGATGGGTGTTAATGTTGCAGTTTTATAACTGTAGTGTAAGCGTGCCTCTGGCAAGACAGTGATGGAGTGAATGATGAAAGTTTTTATTTCGGGCCACCCTGCCTTGGTGGGAAACGGCCGATGTTAGTAAAAAAAAATACCGCCCTGTCAGGCCTAGTGCTCTGGTTCACAGTTCATTCCTTCGCTTACCGGTCCACCATACAAAACACATCCAGTCGTCCTAGAGTTGTAACACCAGCTGGGGAAACACTGAGACAATGAAAGGAAGGAATTAGTTCCATATCAGAGTAGATGGGGACCCGTCCTCAGGTAAAGGCGGGATATAACGGCACTTTTCAAGGTGATTTTGATGCCAGATGTGCGTTATCTTTCTTGCATCCGCATTGAAAGTTTAGGGCACACTGTGCCATTAGTACTGGTGTCTAACACTCTCATCCAACTCACTAACAGCCTCGTCCTACTCACTAACACCCTCATCCTACTCACACCCTCGTCCTACTCACTAACACTCCCGTCCTACTCACACCCTCGTCCTACTCACTAACAGCCTCGTCCTACTCACTAACAGCCTCGTCCTACTCACTAACACCCTCGTCCTACTCACTAACAGCCTCGTCCTACTCACTAACAGCCTCGTCCTACTCACTAACACCCTCGTCCTACTCACACCCTCGTCCTACTCACTAACAGCCTCGTCCTACTCACTAACACCCTCGTCCTACTCACTAACAACCCTCGTCCTACTCACTAACAGCCTCGTCCTACTCACTAACAGCCTCGTCCTACTCACTAACACTCCCGTCCTACTCACACCCTCGTCCTACTCACTAACACCCTCGTCCTACTCACTAACACCCTCGTCCTACTCACTAACACCCTCGTCCTACTCACTAACACCCTCGTCCTACTCACTAACACCCTCGTCCTACTCACTAACAGCCTCGTCCTACTCACTAACACCCTCGTCCTACTCACTAACAAGTGAAATTTGTGTTAGGTAAAAAGGAAACAAGTGCAACTAATGTAACATTTTATTGTGGCAACGTTTTGCTCTCCAGGAGCTTTATCAAGCCGTTACCGCTCTTGGAGAGCGAAACGTTGCACAATAAAATGTCACATTAGTTGCACTTGTGTCCTTTTACCCAACTTATTGTCGGTAATTCTACCAACATTAACGAAGGTGAAAATTATCTGTGTCGTAGCGTTTGATATCCTAGTGTTACCAGCTTAGCCCTATTAACCACCTCCCATCAACTGCTGCCTGATATATATATAAAAAAAACTGGTATGTCACCTTTCTCAAACATTTGCTCCACATGTGATATTTTGTGTGTAAAAGTCTCATACATTTCTGCACCTGTGAATTGTCTATCACCACCACCATATTACTTCACATTACATTGAATATTCAGCAGGAGAAACTTGTTGCTTTCATTTGTATTCTTATTTGACTTAATACACATTTTCCAACATAATTACAAACAAAAATATTGTGTTCCCTGTTTTGTTTTATTCATGTATGGTATTAAGGCTTCAGAGCATTGTATATCCTGACAGCAGACTTTCTTTCAGGTACGTGAAGCAAGTAGATGGTTAGATAATGAAGAGTTAGTCTACCTCAGGTGAGTACCATCCCGGTGACACAGAGTATCCCACAAGATGGACAGTTCCAGTACAACAGTACAGCAGTTAAACGTACATATTTGACGTATTTGCCCAGGGCAAACGTTAGCTTCTCCCCGAGTTCCAACAGTAAGTTGATAGACAGCAAATATTCAGTCCTGTCATACGAGTGCGACACGGAATTGCACTCTAGGAAGATTACTGGGCTTGTCTTACTGTGACACGAACACGTAAGATGACAGATAAGTCTTCCCAAGCTTCTCTTTACACACAATATTCACTTAGCTTTCCTTTTTTATATACATTCTTTGTAATATTCCCTTTCGAATTTCGGGGCGTTGATCCTCGCACCCGTAAACATATTTTAAAATTCTCAGGTGAAATGCAAGCAAGACAACATATATTGATCAATCTTTTTACAAGCATCCAGTTGGAGAGGAAACTTAACTCCCCACCTCCACATGTGTTCAAGTTTCGGTTCGTCCTGGAACCCTCATCAAGTACAGACGGGTATAGAAATCTTACAATTTCCTCTTCAGAGTGTTGCGTGGTTTTGAGTCGTTCCAGCTACGATATTGCAACTTGTAGGCATCTTAACCTTGTTAGAACCACTGACCACTTGAAGAGTATTAAAGAGTCATCCCAGGAATGAGTCACCATGGCCTGGAAAAACCATCATCTGTACCAGGGACTGGAACTACTAGCACCTGTACCAGGGACTATAACTGTTACCTGTACCAGGGACTGGAACTACTATCACTTGTACCAGGGACTGAAACTACTATCACCTGTACCAGAGACAAACTACTATCACCTGTACCAGGAACTGAAACTATCACCTGTACCGGGGACTGAAACTACTATCACCTGTACCAGGGACAAACTGCTATCACCTGTACCAGGGACTGAAACTATAACCTGTACCAGGGACAAACTATCACCTGTACCAGGGACTGAAACTATCACCTGTACCAGGGACTAAAACTACTATCACCTGTACCAGGGACTGAAACTATTATCACCTGCACCAGGGACTGAAACTATTATCACCTGTACCAGGGACTGAAACTATCACCTGTACCAGAGACTGAAACTACTATCTCCTGCACCAGGGACTGAAACTACTATCACCTGTAACAGGGACTGAAACTACTATTACCTGGTTCATGTAAAACATCTGTGTACTAGTACGCTATTCTGTATAACAGTTATATAGTGAGGACAACAGCTAGTTATATTCCTCCCTCATATTCCATCACACAGAATGGGGTCACATAGTGTTGAAGATACAATAAATAGCACATATGAGACTGGAACTTATGTCGACGTTTCGGTCTGACTTGGACCATTAATTTTTGTATCTTTATTCCTTTATAGGAACAGGCGATAAATGACATGCCCATGCACTCTGCCCCAGGGCCAGACTCATGGAACTCTGTGTTCATCAAGAACTGCAAGAAGCCCCTATCACGAGCCTTTTCCATCCTATGGAGAGGGAGCATGGACACGGGGGTCGTCCCTCAGTTACTAAAAACAACAGACATAGCCCCACTCCACAAAGGGGGCAGTAAAGCAACAGCAAAGAACTACAGACCAATAGCACTAACATCCCATATCATAAAAATCTTTGAAAGGGTCCTAAGAAGCAAGATCACCACCCATCTAGAAACCCATCAGTTACACAACCCAGGGCAACATGGGTTTAGAACAGGTCGCTCCTGTCTGTCTCAACTACTGGATCACTACGACAAGGTCCTAAATGCACTAGAAGACAAAAAGAATGCAGATGTAATATATACAGACTTTGCAAAAGCCTTCGACAAGTGTGACCATGGCGTAATAGCGCACAAAATGCGCGCTAAAGGAATAACAGGAAAAGTCGGTCGATGGATCTATAATTTCCTCACTAACAGAACACAGAGAGTAGTCGTCAACAGAGTAAAGTCCGAGGCAGCTACGGTGAAAAGCTCTGTCCCACAAGGCACAGTACTAGCTCCCATCTTGTTCCCCATCCTCATATCCGACATAGACAAGGATGTCAGCCACAGCACCGTGTCTTCCTTTGCAGATGACACCCGAATCTGCATGACAGTGTCTTCCATTGCAGACACTGCAAGGCTCCAGGCGGACATCAACCAAATCTTTCAGTGGGCTGCAGAAAACAATATGAAGTTCAACGATGAGAAATTTCAATTACTCAGATATGGTAAACATGAGGAAATTAATCTTCATCAGAGTACAAAACAAATTCTGGCCACAAAATAGAGCGAAACACCAACGTCAAAGACCTAGGAGTGATTATGTCGGAGGATCTCACCTTCAAGGACCATAACATTGTATCAATCGCATCTGCTAGAAAAATGACAGGATGGATAATGAGAACCTTCAAAACTAGGGAGGCCAAGCCCATGATGACACTCTTCAGGTCACTTGTTCTATCTAGGCTGGAATATTGCTGCACTCTAACAGCACCTTTCAAGGCAGGTGAAATTGCCGACCTAGAAAATGTACAGAGAACTTTCACGGCGCGCATAACGGAGATAAAACACCTCAATTACTGGGAGCGCTTGAGGTTTCTAAACCTGTATTCCACTGGAACGCAGGAGGGAGAGATACATGATTATATACACCTGGAAAATCCTAGAGGGACTAGTACCAAACTTGCACACGAAAATCACTCACTACGAAAGCAAAGACTTGGCAGACGATGCAACCATCCCCCAATGAAAAGCAGGGTGTCACTAGCACGTTACAGGACCATACAATAAGTGTCAGGGCCCGAGACTGTTCAACTGCCTCCCAGCACACATAAGGGGGATTACCAACAGACCCCTGGCAGTCTTCAAGCTGGCACTGGACAAGCACCTAAAGACAGTTCCTGATCAGCCGGGCTGTGGCTCGTACGTTGGTTTGCGTGCAGCCAGCAGCAACAGCCTGGTTGATCAGGCGCTGATCCACCAGGAGGCCTGGTCACAGACCGGGCCGCGGGGGCGTTGACCCCCGAAACTCTCTCCAGGTAAACTCCAGGTAATAGTGCTGAAATCTGTCAGCCTGAGCTGGGAGACTTCTGTTGGGCGATGAGTATATCGCCAAGCATTCCACTTTGGGTACAGTAGATCCGATTGCTTCAAAGGTATCGTTCCAGCAGAGCTGGAGTTACCCCTGGGAATTACCATCTCTCATGATGGTCTATTCCCTGTACTCGAGAGGGAGTTAGGGATGGAGTGAGGGTTGCCCACACGAGTGGTGGTGAGTGTAACATGTGCGAGGGATTTCTCTGAGTGAGAGGAAGAGTGGCAGGTAAATTGGGTCCAGATGGTGTATCGGAGGAGAGAAGAAGCGTTGCAGCACAAACTTTTTTATTTTATTTTCAAGATGTGATAAAACTCTACACAGAGCGAAACAAGATTAGTAAGTTTATTTAGGTACAGATACACATAAGTACAATCATTAAACATAGTAATATAGGTGTAAATTAACCTAGGATAAAGCTTTACACAATAAAACTTGACGATGAGTAAGACACATGTGCAACAGTTGAGTTTGTTTATTGTTGAAACGATTCGCCTACACAGTAGGCTTCATCAGTCAAATACAGAGGCAGCAGGTGTAGTAGTGAAGTGAAGATGATGTAATGAACCCATCAACCTTGGAGAGATAGTTAATGAGACACTTGTGCAACATTTGGGAATATTTATTGAGGAAAAGCTTCGCCAGCCAGTGGCTTCTTCAGTCCAATATAAAGGAGAACTGTGAAAGATGAGGAGGAGAATGAGGTACTCAGTCCCTCATACTGGAGGCGATGTGCTCAGTGCATCATTCTTGAGAAAAATACAGAATATGCTCGGGAAAGTGGCTGATGTACTGTAGTCAGGTGAGTAGAGGAGAAGTGGCTAATATATTTCAGTCACCTATCTGCAGTATATTAGCCACTTCTTCTAGAATATGCTGTACTTTTCTCAAGATTGGTGGACTGAACACATCGACTCGGACTGATTACCTCATTCTCTTCATCTTTCACCATTCTTCTCTGTATTAGACCGAAGAAGCCACTTGGAGAGAGAGAGAGAGAGAGAGAGAGAGAGAGAGAGAGAGAGAGAGAGAGAGAGAGAGAGAGAGAGAGAGAGAGTGAGAGTGAAAGAGAGAGAGTATGTGTGTGTGTGTGAGAGAGAGAGAGTGTCTTGGAAGTAGTCACCCCTCATCCTGGAAAAGAGTTCAACAATAAAGATGCCTAACTCTTGCACATATGTCTTATTCATCAACTTGTCGTTATCTTATACCATTTTCAACATACAAAACTTCACTTGATAAGAATGATATAACACAGATGGACACACTCAGAACAAGGTCAATGGATATCTTTCGGTCTTAGGACCTCGGTCCCTCCAAATGATACGAGAAAATGTTCCTACAAGTACACGTACAAGGTATGCAGGCTTAGCTGACATCAGTGGCATACTAATATATAAAAAAAGACTTGTTATGCAGAGCATTTCGGGCAGATTAGGTCAATTTTTGTCTTAGGATGCGACCCACACTAGCAGACTAACACTCAGGTACCCATTTTACTGATGGGTGAACAGGGACAGCAGGCGTCTTATGGAAACACGTGCTAATGTTTTCCAGCCGAAAATATCTTAGATCATTCCACTATAGGTACAGTAGCTATGGGATCTACAGTGGTTTCAAGCAGATTTTCGCCAGGGTAGGAGGGTGAGGCTGCCTCTGGTAGGGAATAGATTTTGAGAGGAGGGTGAGACGAACGGTAACCTGCAGTGCAAAAATAAAATTTGATTTGAGGAGAGCAGTGGATTATTTTATATAAACGGTGAGACGATAATTGTGATAAATGCAAAATAATTGTTAGGTGAAAGGACACAAGTGCAACAAATGTGACATTTTATTGTGGCAACGTTTCGCTCTCCAGGAGCTTTATCAAATCGTTACGACTTGACAAAGCTCCTGGAGAGCGAAACGTTGCCACAATAAAATGTCACATTAGTTGCACTTGTGTCCTTTTACTTTACATATTGTCGGTAATTCTACCAACATTATTACAGAAAATAATTGATTTACGAATAAAGAAGGGGAATGTGAAGGTACACAATGGGGGAAATAGAAGTTAGGTGAGAGAGACGAGGATGAGAGGAAGGAGAGGTGTGGTAATTGATGGTAGAGAGGTACACGGTGGCAGACAACCATAAATAACACACCCTGATAAAACTGGGAATAAGAGCAATGGACAATTACGGTATCAGCTGGAGAATTTGAGAGCGAGGGGAATAGATGCCGGCCATTGTTACTCTCTTACATTAAGAGCGTAATAGGGGGCCATTACGTTAGTGGAGCGTAATACCGTTAAGTAGATGAATAATACACTTGTGCAGCAGTTGGGTAACTTTATTGACGAGGAGTTTCCCGTGCTCAGCGGGACTCTTCAGTTGAAATACAGAGGAGATAGGAGGAGTCGTGGAAGTTGAGGGACTGATCACCTCATATCTGTACCTCCTTGACGCTTTCTGTCTCTGTATTTTTCTGTTGAAGACACATGCAGGCGAAACGTCTCGTCAGTAAAGCTGTTGTAGATAAATGGTTCAGAGAAACGACAAGTTGATAAATTAGAAACATGTGCAACATTTGGGTATCTTTATTGTGGAAATGTTTCGCCACACAGTGACTTTATCAGTCCGATACAAAGAAGAATATCGACGATCAGAAGTAGATTGAGGTACTCAATCTCTCAGCCTTGAATCGGTGTAATCGATGTAATTAGTCCATCAACCTTGGTTATCGGACTGATTACATCATCTTTACTTCACTACTACACCTGCTGCCTCTGTATTTGACTGAAGAAGCCTTCTGTGTAGGCGAAACGTTTCATCAATAATGATACCTAACTATTGCACGTGTATCTTAATCTTCAACTTGTCTTAATGTTGGTGGAATTACCGACAATATGTTAGGTAAAAGGACACAGGTGCAACTAATGTGACATTGTATTGTGGCAACGTTTCGCTTTCCAGGAGCTTTATTAAGCCGTTACCGCTCCTGGAGAGCGAAACGTTGTCACAATAAAATGTATTTTATATCATTTTCAACATAAGTGTGAAAGTTTTCAAGACGAGACTGGCTACCTACGGCCACCAAGTGCCAGATCATCTTGGCAGTAATGGGCCAGCGGGCCGCCAACACCAACAACCTAGTTGAAGAGACAGTCGACAAAAATAGTCTGGCCCCAGACCGGGCTGCGAGAATAGAAAAACTCTTGAAACTGGTTACAGGCATATATGACAGGTGTGTTCCCCTCTGTCCCTCCGCTCCTCTTCGTCTCTTGTAGGTAGCATGGCCCGGTGGCCATCAAGACCACACAACAGTTGTGGCCACCTAGCAAGCAGAGCTGCAGACACAACAGGTACATCAGTATAACAGATACATCAACATAGATACATAACAGACACATCAATACAGCAGGTACATCTCAGCAGACACATCATCGCACCGGATACATCACAACAGACACAGGAGTTACATCAGTACTTTAGACACAGCAACCCACCTGACACAGCAGCACAAAGACACAGCAACACAACAGACACAACAATGCAACAGACACAACAACGCAACAGACGGCAGCACAACTCGCACAGTAGTAACACAACACACAGCAACGAATACAGAAACACAACAGACACAGCACAACACATCACGCAGTCACAGACAGCAACAACAAGACATGCTGATAGAACCCCAGACGCAGAAACAAAAGCCAGCAACAGATACAAAACGCAGCAACACAGTAACGGACAGTAAGAGGCGTAATAACTACACCATGTCTGTTTTCTCAAGCCGTTGTAAATCTGGTAACTCCGAAGTGGTCGAGTTTTTCCTGGACGACTGTCGATGGTGGGTCGAACTGGAGGAGGAACTAGTGGAAGAGTAGAAGGGAGGAGGAATAATAATAATAATAATAATAATAATAATAATAAGAAGAAGAAGAAGAAGAGGATGAGGAGGAGGAAGAGGAGGAGGAGGAGGAGAAGAAGCGTATATTGTGGTAAAATAAAGCGAGTGGGTTATAGTAGAGGAGGATATGGTGGATAAAGAGTTGATGGTGGTCGAGGAATTGTAGGTAATGCAAGGGAGAAAGGAGAGAGAAAAGAGAACAATAAAGAGGGAAGGGGGAAGAGCGAAAAGAAAGCATGGGTGGATCAGACGGAAAAATGAAGAAGCTGGAACTGCAGAGATAGGGTGGGGAAAGAGAGGGAATATTATTGAGAGGAAGAATAAAGAACTAAGTGTAAGAGAGAGAGAGAGAGAGTTCAGTTTGCAGATGCTAAGTTTCAGCTGACGTGAGTCTCTCTCTCTCTCTCTCTCATATTTACTAATAAACATATCAATAATAATTCTGGTTCTTATTGTGCTTTCTCTAGTTTCACTTTACTACTATAATACTCTAGGAATACATTATTAATCTCTAACCCACTCCAGGGTTCAGCTTAAGTCTGTTTTCTTCCACGTTCTTGTTCCTCCCTCCACAATTATTATCCAACTTCTCTATTTCTGAGTAATTTATATACCGTAATGATGAATTAGACTATGTTCAACATCTTGGTATCTTGTAAACATTTCACCATCCAATGGCTTTACCAGTACATTAAATGGACATAATATAAAGACAGTAGAAATATAAACATCAGACAGTGGAAGATTAGATAATCAGTCCCTCAGCCTAGGCCTGAGGTTAATGCAGCAATGGAAGCAGTTTTTGACGTGATCAGTCAGTCATGCTAGATGAAGGAGGTCAGTCCCTGACCTACCGAGGGTGACAGGGTGATCACTTCAAAAGCAAAATTACTGCTTCCAGTTGTGTATTAACTTGTATTCCACAGAAGAAGCTTGTAGTACAGGCGAAACGTTTGGCAATCATCATACTTGTGACTTTAAGTTCCCTCTTGAAGACATGTAATAAACCATTTATACAGTTATTTTTTTTTATCATGTTACGCACATTAAAATAGCAAACTAGCCTAACCTTTCACGGATTTATGTTATATATAGAATAACTTAATCTTAACAAACTGCATAACGATATTTCATGTTTCTCTTGGCGTGGCGAATATTCAGGTGACATGAAATTAGATACTTAGCCGACATGAAAGGCAGACTGGGTATCGAGGTGGTTTGGCCATGTAGAAGGAAGGGAGCAGGAAAAATTGATCTGCTGTAAATCTAGGGTTAGTGAAAGCTCCGTGGCAGTGATCTTAAAGAAAATCGACAACTCTGTGCAATATCATACATCCTCACTCTCGCATTTAATATTAAAACAAGTTAGTTTGATACCGGAATTTAAAACAGTAAGAAGTAAGCCAATTTAAGCTTCTCTACTCGTTAGATTCAAGCTATACTTAAAGTTGATTCATTTTTTAAATACATAGCAAATAAAACTAGTAAATTAATTTGTAATTTCCCTGGTGAGTGCGACTGGAGGGCTGGCTGGCGACCCAGCACTGGGCTGGCTGGCGACCCAGCACTGGGCTGGCTGGCGACCCAGCACTGGGCTGGCTGGCGACCCAGCGCTTGTCATGTAGGGGGTCTTGAGTTTGGACGTACCATAATCGGATTGGAGTATGGGGTCAGTAGGCTGAACAGGCAGCGAGGTGGTAGGAGATGACAGGAGAGGTGAGCGGTAGGTAGGTAATGTGTGAGGTCACTGGTGACTACACCTTCACCTCTCATTACTCTACCCGCCACACTACACTACTCACCCTCTCACTACTTTAACTAAACATAAATAAATGTAAATAAGAATAAATAATGGTGGACAGTGAATATTACTATTCTACTCAAACACAGTTTATTATTAAGTCTTTGTGCAATAATATATTTGGGAACAGAACATTATTGTGGTTTAGATAAATGGGGTGGTACACATAAGCAGTGAGACAGGGAACACAATCAACTTGACCAAAATGAATGTAACTTACAATATAGTTCAGAGGGCAGTTCATCACAGGAACTAAGCCACAGGTCCCAAGACCTACACAGCACGAGTACTGCGCCAAGCCAGTACTCTGCCCAATGCCTCCAACAGTCTCCTCCAGAGACTTCAGCAGCCTTCTCCCCGAGCCCTGCACCCCAGCAGCAGCTCCGCTCGAATCTCCTGATCATGCTCTTCCTTGGGCTTTTATGGTGGTCCAAGCACCCTCCGCAACCACGTGTACGACCTGACGCCTAGGTCTGACGCCGTCAAGAACAAAAGACCTCAGACGTGGGCGTGGCTACAGACGTTTGCCAAGGCAAGGTGTGACCATATAATTGGTTTAAATTAGGTCTCCCCAGAGACCTCCAGCCCTGAACTACATCACCGGGTGGTGGCGCCAGCACTGAGCTGGCATGCAACCAGCACTGGGCTGGCTGGCGACCCAGCACTGGGCTGGCTGGCGACCCAGCACTGGGCTGGCAGGCGACCCAGCACTGGGCTGGCTGGCGACCCAACACTGGGCTGGCTGGCGACCCAGCACTGGCCTGGCCGGCGACCCAACACTGGGCTGGCTGGCGACCCAGCATGGCTGACTGGCGACCAGCACTGGGCTGGCTGGTGACCCAACACTGGGCTGGCTGGCGACCCAGCACTGGGCTGGCCGGCGACCCAGCACTGGGCTGGCTGGCGACCCGCTGGGCTGGCTGGCGACCCAGCACTGGGCTGGCTGGCGACCCAGCACTGGGCTGGCTGGCGACCCAGCACTGGGTTGTCATTTGTATATTGAAGAGTGTGAAGGTGGTGTTCAGAGTGTGGCTTCCAATATCACACAGATATGACTGTCGTGTGTGTGTGCGTTGCTGCCGCATCATAACAAGGATTGTCCTAACACTGACCAGGTGCTACCACTGACCAGGTTTCGCCGCTGACCAGGTGCCGCCACTGACCAGGTGCCATACTGACCAGGTGCCGCATGAACAGATTCGACGCTAACCCAGGTGCCACCACGTGACAGGTGCCACCATCTGACAGGTGCCACCACTGACAGGTGTGCCATGACAGGTGCCACACTACCAGGTGCCACACTGACCAGGTGCCACCACTGACCAGGTGCTGCCTGCCAGTGCGCACCACTGACCAGGTGCTGCCACTGACCAGGTGCCACCACTGACCAGGTGCCACCACTGACCAGGTGCCACCACTGACCAGGTGCTGCCACTGACCAGGTGCCACCACTGACCAGGTGCCACCACTGACCAGGTGCCACCACTGACCAGGTGCTGCCATTGACCAGGTGCCACCACTGAGCAGGTGCCACCACTGACCAGTTGCTGCTACTGACCAGGTGCCACCAATTACCAGGTTTCCCCGCTGACCAGGTGCCGCCACTGACCAAGTGCCGCCACTGACCAGGTACCGCTTCTGACCAGGTGCTGCCACTGACCAGGTGCTGCCACTGACCAGGTGCTTCCACTGGCCATGTACCACTACTGACCAAGTTTCGCCGCTGACCAGGTTCTGCCACTGACCAGGTGCCACCACTGACCAGGTGCAGCTGTTCCTCCACAAAATGACTCTCTCAGTACACCAAACAAAACGGTGTGAAGGCTGGTGTCTGTAAACCACGTAGTGATAGCTGGTGTCTGTAAACCACGTAGTGATACCTGCTGTCTGTAAACCACGTGGTGATAGCTGGTGTATGTAAACCACGTAGTGATAGCTGGCGTCTGTAAACCACGTGGTGATAGCTGGTGTCTGTAAACCACGTGGTGATAGCTGGTATCTGTAAACCACGTGGTGATAGCTGGTGCCTGTAAACCACGTGGTGTAAAGCTGGTGTCTGTAAACCACGTGGTGATAGCTGGCATCTGTAAACCACGTGGTGATAGCTGGTGTCTGTAAACCACGTGGTGATAGCTGGTGTCTAAACCACGTGATGATAGCTGGTGTCTGAACCACGTGGTGATAGCTGGTGTCTGTAAACCACGTGGTGATAGCTGGTGTCTGTAAACCACGTAGTGATAGCTGTTGTCTCTAAACCATGTGGTGATAGCTGGCATCTGTAAACCACGTAGTGATAGCTGGTGTCTGTAAACCACGTGGTGATAGCTGGTGTCTAAACCACTTGTGATAGTTGGTGTCTGTAAACCACGTGGTGATAGCTGGTGTCTGTAAACCACGTGGTGATAGCTGGTGTCTAAACCACGTGGTGATAGCTGGTATCTAAACCACGTGGTGATAGCTGGTGTCTAAACCACGTGGTGATAGGTGGTGTCTAAACCACGTGGTGATAGCTGGTCTGTCTCTGAAGACGGTAACGCAAAAAATTGAAACCAACAGCTGAACTTTCCTTACGATAGAGCCGGATATTTGGCCTTCGTTTTTCCACACGAGTGAAAAAAAAGTGCTCGCTCTTTCCCTTTATGGGAAAGCGACTGCTCCCTTTCCCCTTAAACCGGCGCACAAAGGGTTATTGAAGGGCGTGGAAATGGGTAGGTTGAAAATGGGGGGTTAGGAACACCACTACTGGACACCGGTGGACGCTAATGTGATTGTCAAAGGGAGTGTGCTGCCTCACTTCCCCTGCTGCCTCACTCCCCCTGCTGCCTCACTCCCCCTACTGTCTCACTCCCCCTACTGTCTCACTCCCCCTACTGTCTCACTCCCCCTGCTGTTCCACTACCATTGCTACCTATAACGTTTCCTCCCTGCAGAACTATTGTTTTTCAACTTCTTCAGAATAAATATTTCCTCAAGCGTTTTTCTGAGTGTGTGCATATATATATATATATATATATATATATATATATATATATATATATAAAATATATATATATATATATATATATATTATATATATAATAATGTAACATAGATATTCACGAAAAAATGTCTCTTGCAAAAATATTTTTCCAGCAAGTGTGACCCATCTGAACGCTTTCGCGTGTGTGGTTCTGGTGGTTACCAGTCGGTGGTACACTCCTGGATGGTCTTTGTGTGGTGGGTTGGGACCAGCTGGACGGTCTGTCTGGAGCTGCATTGTCTCTCTGGGACGCACCCAGCCGACCATCTTATGCTGTGATCGACACCATCAGCTGACAACCATAGCATTGCATTCTCCCTCGGCTATGTTGCTCTGATGACAGTTGATGTGCTAGCAACGGTCTCCCGTTAGTCTATACTGACTGCGAATTATTGCAAGTTTCACCGGGAGTGTTTTTCTCTACTGTTTGGATCTTAATTATAGTCGTAACAGAATCTTCCTGTATTGCTTAGCATTTTTTAAGTACTGAACAAGCATCAGGCATCCGATGCTTACAGTTTGCCCAAACACTGTATTTAGTTGACTCTTGCATGTGCAAAGTGCTTTTCCTGCTGGTTCTTAAAAGACTATTGTCTTCGCGTTTACAACTTCAGTGAGTGTTTTTGTTCCGTTTTCCCATAATTTCATTGGCAGAAAAAAAATCTTCGCATTCGTGCTGCATCTCCTGCCTCGAAGTTTCATTTAATTTTCTCGAGTTATTGATTTATTTTGAACATAAAATATTTCTTTACATTTGAGTGTATTAAAGTCATTCAATATTTTAAAAGCTTAAATGGGATCTCCCAACTTCTGATTCCTGAAAGAGAAAACGTTGAGTGTTTAGAGTGTTTCTTCATATGATTTTTTACTCAGTGATGGTATGAGCTTAAATGCGCTTCTCTCTGTCCTCTCCGTTATATTTTCGTAATTTACGTAGTTTGAAAACCAGAACTGAACGTCATCTCCAAGAAGCGGTGTAACTAGAGAATTATGGTGAATGTGATATCTGTTTGTGGTGTACTCAAAATTCCTAGTTTTGAAACCCAACATTCTTTTAGTTTTGCTGCTTGAAGTTAAGCATTATTTGGTATTTTTTTTTTTTACCGTTGCTTATGTTACTCCAAGGTCCTTTTCTTGTTTGCTTTAGTTTGTTGTTGAACATTTTGTATTCCTGTTTGAGACTGTTACACCGAAAATGCATTACTTTACACTTGTCAGTGTTGATATTCATCTTCCAGGTCTCAACCAGATCATCAACTCCTGATTACTTTGAATTTGAGTCACGGAGCTGAACTCATCTCCAGGCTAAGGGACTGACCACCTTAAATACTATTTTTCTAAGGTTGATGGACTTATTGCTTTAGCTTTACTTCGCTACTACACCTGCTGCCTCTGTATTTGACTGAAGAAGCCTACTGTGTAGGCCTCCTGTTTTCCTCTTTGAGAAGCAGAACCTTATTCAATATTTTAACCTGAGATTTTAAAACGCTACAGCAAGCCATGGTGCTCTATAACCCTCCACACTAATCCCCCAGACAGCTGTGGACAGAATGACCTTTCGTGACCACTGACCTCAGCGTACAAGTTAATGAATTATACACATGTTCAAAACTTGGGTATCTTTATCGAGGAAACGTTTCGCTAAATAGTGGCTTCATCAGTCCTGTACAAAGAAGAATAGTGAATATCAGAAGGAGTTTGAGGCAATTAGTCCCTCAGCCGCCGTTTGGCGAAACGTTTCCTTAAAGATACCGAAGTGTTGCACAAGTGTCTAATTTATCACCTCCGGAACAGTCTCCAGGTAACGTTCAGGTATACTAGCTGCTGTGGCAAACCTGTGTACTGTGCATTACAGTGGAATTTCCCACCAGGACTACCTGGGCTTTTTCCTGGGAATTTGGCGTGACAGCTTGGCGTTGACCCTTAGGATTTGGTTTGAACATTACAGGTTCTGGCTCAGTTACCACGACAAATCTGTTACACAAAATAATGCTGATGGCTGCAGACTCTCAGGGCTTGTTTCTCTATTTTCCTAATATAAAAGTGCCAGGAGTTTATTTTACACTAACTTGGAGTTCAGTAATTCTGAATGCAAATTTACATTTCTGAACCTCCACCATCTTCCTTGTATACAGTGATTGACTTGTGACCAGCTGAAGTCTGCCTCCAGCTTAGCAACCCTGTCACATGCAGCATCAAACCATTTATTTTTCCCTGGTGTCTTCCAAACATAGGTTAGTAACATGACATAAAAAAACACCTTTTGCTTGAATATTAATGTTTGCAGAAGTGACAAAATTCTTCATGAAGCGACACCAACAGCTGGGCGTTTTGTGGAGCCATTATAACAAGTTAGTGCAGGCTAATCCCTTAATCCTTTGGAGCTAAGTTAGGCGCGCTTGTACACCACGAGGGTGTGTAGGGGAGGGGATGGAAAAATGTGTGCGGGGAGAGAGAGAGAGAGAGAGAGAGGAGAGAGAGAAAGAGAGAGAGAGAGAGAGAGAGAGAGAGAGAGAGAGAGAGAGAGAGAGGAGAGAGAGAGAGAGAGAGAGAGAGAGAGAAGGGAGGGAGGAAGGGAAATGGAGAGGAGTGGAAAGGATGAGTAGAGTAATAGAGGCTAAGACCTTGCATTGCATTAAAAAGAGATTGGACAGATATATGAGTGAAAAGGGCTGAGTTTGATTAGTACCAAAGCCTCTTGGGAGGCTTTGGGAATAGGCTGAACAAGTGGCTGGTTTCGAATGGATTAACGTAAGAACATAAGAAAGAAGGAACACTGCAGCAGGTCTACTGGTCCATGCGAGGCAAGAAAATTTAGAAACATGTGCAACATCTGGGTATCTTTATTTATAGACATTTCGCCCTCCAGTGGTTTAATCAGTACAAAAGATGAGGTTTTCAGTCCCTCAGCTGAGGGACTGATTACCTCATCTTTATATAGTTCTACATTCTTCGTCAGTGTTCAGTGGTCAGTCGTCACGTGAGGTCACAGACCCTGAGCTGCTTTGGGGATTAGCGTGGACGGTTACAAAGCATGGCTTGCTTCTGCAGTGTTTTAAAAACTGAGTTTGGAGAGTTGAAGGAGGAGGTCTTGCTTCTCCAGGAGGAGATTAGGAGGCTGAAGGTCCACCTCAATGGGCCTGGGAGAGAGTGTGAGGTGGTTGGAGATGTGGGGAATGAGGCTTCTAGCAGTGAGGTGCAGTCTGTCTCTCACTGTGAGGAGGCTGTAGGTGGGGAGGTAGCAACGGGTACCAGCAGTGAGTCAGCCAGCACCTGCTACAAGTGGCAGTTGTTCACAGTAATGGAGGCCGCAACAAATAAGTAAAGTTAAAGTAAAAACTGAAGGTAGGAAATCGCTTCTCTGTTCCCAGGATGAAGTACCCCAGTGCCAGTGAAGGTAAGGGTACTACTGCCCCTGCTTAATGAAGGTAAGCGCATTCTTGTGGTTGGGGACTCTCAGGTAAGATATGTTGAACCGTGCTTTTTGTAATAGGAATAAGAAAAATGAAGATAGAGTGTGCTTCCCTGAGCGGTGTTGGGACATTGTCAACAGACTGGATAATATCATTTTCAGGTAATGGGAACAAGCCATTATCTGTCTCAGTGCTGTGGAAATGATATTGGGAAGGGGAGGGGAGACGAGCTGCTAGATAAGTACAGTCAGCTATAGATTTCATTAAGTCTAAGGGGGGGACCCCAATCTATGTAGCATCTTGCCTAGAAGGGGAGTAGGAAATGAATGGTTGTCTAGGGCAATTGGTGTAAATTGCTGGCTAGACAGATACTGCAAGGAACTTGCAATCCCATTCATTGACAACTGGAACAACTTTTATGGCAAACATGATATGTATGCAAGGGATGGGGTTCATCTCTCTGGGGCAGGGGGTGGTAGCACTTGCGACTCGATTGAGAAGGCCATTGGTGAAATGCCTATGATTTTAAACTGATGGAAGATAGAGGTATGGGTGTGTGTGGGAAACAAGCAGGTTGCAACACTAGGGTTGGAAACAGTAAATGTATAAAAGGCATTCAGCATGAAGTTATAAATAAAGACAATAGAACAGGTCAGAAACAAAGGGGGACAGCAGAGGGCAGCAAGGGACTAGCTCCCTTAAGGTTTACTATACTAATAGCAGGAGTGTTAGAAATAAGATAGATGAGCTAAGATTAATTGCAAGTGCAGGAAACATAGATATTATTGCTATAACAGAGACCTGGCTCAATCTGAAAGATAGAGAGATGCCCTCTGAATGTCACATACAAGCTATAAATTATTCCACACTGACAGGGTCAACAGGAAAGGTGGTGGAGTAGCGATGTATGTCAGAGACAATTTAAATTGTTGTGTTAGACAAGATATTTAAATTAGAAGCGTCAGCCACGAATCTGTTTGGTTACAGCTTCTCGAGGGCCGAGAAAAACTAATTTTGGGTGTGATTTACAGGGCCCCAAATCTTGATAGGGAGTGCAGTAAACTTCTATGGGACGAAATTCGTAAGGCATCTACATACGAAAATGTTGTGCTAATGGGAGATTTCAACTATAGACAGATTGACTGGAGCAATTTGACAGGAAATTTAGAGTCGGGTGACTTTCTTGATACGATCAGGATTGTTTTTTAAAACAGTTTGTGACAGAGCCAACTAGGGGAAATACCTCCTTGACTTGGTTCTTGCCAGTAGGAAACACTAATTAATAATCTTGAGTATATGATGAGCTTGGGAGAGTGATCACAAATCACTCAGTTTTAAACATATCTGGAATTCCCCTAATAATGGCAATCAAGTCTCCGTCCCTGACTTTCGCTTGGCTGATTTCATAGGACTGAAAAATTACTTAGGTGGGCTGAACTGGAATGACTGACTAGGGGTCAGGTAGGTGGTGATGGTTGCCGATATGATGCTTTCCAGGGCATAGTTCTAGCTGCTCATGTCAAATTATGTTCCAAATAGGGAAATCAGATCAAACAAAATGATCCTAAATGGATGAACAATAGATTAAAATATCTGATTGGTCAAAAGAGAGGCATATATAGGCAAATCAAAAGAGGAGAGGGGCAATTAAGAAATCGATATATTCAGTTAAAGAGAGAAATAAAAAGGGAATTAGAAAAGCAAAAAGAGATTATGAGGTTAAAGTTGCAAGAGAATCAAAGGGACTAACCCAAAAGGATTCTTTCAGGTATACAGAAGTAAGATCAGGGACAAGATAGGCCCACTCAAAATTTCCTCGGGTCAGCTCACTGACAGTGATAAGGAAATGTGTAGAATTTTTAACACATACTTCTCTCAGTTTTTACACAGGAGGATACCAGTGATATTCCAGTAATGATAAATTATGTAGAACAGGACGATAATAAACTGTGCACTATTAGGGTCACAAGTGACATGGTCCTTAGGCAAATAGATAAATTAAAACCTAACAAACCCCCAGGCCCTGATGAACTGTATGCAAGGGTTCTAAAGGAATGTAAAGAGGAGCTTAGCACACCTTTGGCTAATCTTTTCAATATTCACTACAAACTGGCATGGTGCCAGATAAGTGGAAAATGGCAAATGTGATACCTATTTTCAAAACAGGTGACAGGTCCTTAGCTTCGAACTATAGACCAATAAGCCTAACCTCCATAGTGGGAAAATTTATGGAATCAATAATTGCGAGGCAGTTCGTAGCCACCTTGAAAAGCATAAATTAATCAACGAATCTCAGCATGGTTTTACAAAGGGACGTTCCTGCCTTACGAATTTATTAACTTTTTTCACTAAGGTATTTGAGGAGGTAGATCATGGTAACGAATATGATATTGTGTATATGGACTTCAGTAAGGCTTTTGACAGGGTCCCACATCAGAGACTATTGAGGAAAATTAAAGCACATGGAATAGGAGGAGAAATTTTTTCCTGGATAGAGGCATGGTTGACAAATAGGCAGCAGAGAGTTTGCATAAATGGGGAGAAATCAGAGTGGGGAAGCGTCACGAGCGGTGTTCCACAGGGGTCAGTGTTGGCCCCCTGCTGTTCACAATCTACATAAACGACATAGATGAGGGCATAAAGAGCGACATCGGCAAGTTTGCCGATGACACCAAAATAGGCCGTCGAATTCATTCTGACGAGGACATTCGAGCACTCCAGGAAGATTTGAATAGACTGATGCAGTGGTCGGAGAAGTGGCAGATGCAGTTTAATATAGACAAATGCAAAGTTCTAAATGTTGGACAGGACAATAACCATGCCACATATAAACTAAATAATGTAGATCTTAATATTACGGATTGCGAAAAAGATTTATGGAGTTCTGGTTAGCAGTAATTTTGAAACCAAGACAACAGTGCATAAAGTGTTCGCAATAAAGCTAATAGAATCCTTGGCTTCATATCAAGAAGCATAAATAATAGGAGTCCTCAGGTTGTTCTTCAACTCTATACATCCTTGGTTAGGCCTCATTTAGATTATGCTGCACAGTTTTGGTCACCGTATTACAGAATGGATATAAATTCTCTGGAAAATGTACAAAGGAGGATGACAAAGATGATCCCATGTATCAGAAACCTTCCCTATGAGGATAGACTAAGGGCCCTGAAACTGCACTCTCTAGAAAGACGTAGAATTAGGGGGGATATGATTGAGGTTTATAAGTGGAAGACAGGAATAAATAAAGGGGATGTAAATAGTGTGCTGATAATATCTAGCCTAGACAGGACTCGCAGCAATGGTTTTAAGTTGGAAAAATTCAGATTCAGGAGGGATATAGGAAAGTACTGGTTTGGTAATAGAGTTGTGGATGAGTGGAACAAACTCCCAAGTACCGTTATAGAGGCCAGAACGTTGTGTAGCTTTAAAAATAGGTTGGATAAATACATGAGTAGATGTGGGTGGGTGTGAGTTAGACCTGATAGCTTGTGCTAACGGGTCGGTTGCCGTGTTCCTCCCTTGAGTCAATGTGACCTGACCTGACTAGGTTGGGTGCATTGGCTTAAGCCCGGTAGGGACTTGGACCTGCCTCGCATGGGCCAGTAGGCCTTCTGCAGTGTTCCTTCGTTCTTATGTTCTTATGTTCTTATGTCCTTTCATTGTACTGATAGAACCACAGGTTTAGAACATAAGAAAGAAGGAACGCTGCAGCAGGCCTACTGGCCCATGCGAGGCAGGTCAAAGTCTCCTACCGGCTTAAGCCAATGCCCCAACCTAACCAGGTCAGGTCACATTCACTTAAGGAAGGAACACAACAACTGACCTAGTAGCACAAGCTAATCAGGTCCAACTCACACCCACTCATGTATTTATCTAACCTATTTTTAAAACTTCACAACGTTTTAGCCTCTATAACTGTACTCGGGAGTTTGTTCCACTCATCCACAACTCTATTACCAAACCAGTGCTTTCCTATATCCATCTTGAATCTGAATTTTTCCAACTTAAAACCATTGCTATGAGTCCTGTCTAGGCTAGATATTTTCAGCACGTTATTTACATCCCCCTTTTTTATTCCTGTCTTCCATTTATGCACCTCAATCATATCCTGGAGAGCGAAACGTTGCCACAATAAAATGTCACATTAGTTGCACTTGTGTCCTTTTACGTTACATAATGTCAGTAATTCTACCAACTTTATTACACTAATTCTACGCCTTTCTAGAGAGTGCAGATTCAGGGCCTTAAGTCTATTCTCATAGGGAACATTTCTGATACATGGGATCAGCTTTGTTATCTTCCTCTGTATGTTTTCCAGAGCATTTATATCCATTCTGTAATACGGTGTCCAAAACTGTGCAGCATAATCTAAATGAGGTCTAACCAAGGATATATAGAGTTGAAGAACAACCTGAGGACTCCTATTATTTATGCTTCTTGATATAAAGCCAAGGATTCTGTTAGCTTTATTGCGAACACGTATACACTGTTGTCTTGGTTTTAGATTACTGCTAACCAGAACCCCTAAATCTTTTTAAAACTGAAAATATTAAGTTTTTCGTTTTTAGTTTATAGTGGAGGGTTTTTTTTCCCTCCCCAAAACATTTAAAAAACTTTGCTTTGTCTTATTAAACTGCACTGCCCACTTCTTGCCCACTGCATCGTCTATTCAAATCTTCCCTGGGTGCCTAATGTCCTCGCAAAATAAAATTCGAGGCCCTTTTTTGGTGCATGGGGCAAATTTGCTTATGTCATATTTTTTCCCTATAAATGTCGTTTACGTAGATTGTGAACACGGGCCCAACACTACCCTGTGGGAACACCACTCGTGACGCTTCCCTACTCTGATTTCTCTCATTTTGCAAACTCTCTGCTACCTATTGTCACATGCTCTATCCAGGAAAATCTTCCTATTCCATGTGCTTTAATTTTCCTCAAATAGTTCTGATGTGGGCCCTGTCAAAAGTTTGAGTCCATATCACAATATCATATTCATTACATGATCTACTCCAAAATACCTTAGTGAAAAAAGTAATAATTTGTAAAGGGCCCAACAGCCCCTTTGTAAAACCATGCTGTGATTCGTTATTAATTTATGCTTTTCAAGGTGGCTACGAACTGCCTCGGCATTATTGTATTCCATAAATTTTCCACTAAGAGGTTAGGTTTATTGCGTCTATATTTGCGAATTTATCTACAGATAAAGATACTCGATGATGCATGTCAAATCTTCATCTGCGGTATTATAGACATATCATATCATTATGAGAAGGAATATTGTGAACTAAACGTTTACATAGATGCTGGATGAGAGACAGGGATGTCTCCCTACCATGCTGGGATGTGAGACCAGGGATGTCTCCTCATGCTGGGATTGAGAGGCACGGGATGTCCCCATGTGGGATGAGAGATCCAGGGATGTCTCCCTCATGCTGGGATGAGGACAGGGTTCTCCCTCATTGCTGGATGAAGGACAGGATTCTCCCTCCATGCTGGGATGATGAACAGGGATGTCTCCCTCCATGATGGGTGAGAGACGGATGTCTACCTCCATGCTGGGATGAGAGACCAGGGATGTCTCCCTCCATGCTGGATGAAAGGACAGGGATGTCTACTATGCTGGATGAGCAGACAGGATGTCTCCTCCATGCTGGGATGAAAGACCAGGGATGTCTCCCTCCATGCTGGGATGAGAGACCAGGGATGTCTCCCTCCATGCTGGGATGAAAGACCAGGGATGTCTCCCTCCATGCTGGGATGAAAGACCAGGGATGTCTCCCTCCATGCTGGGATGAAAGACCAGGGATTGTCTCCCTCCATGCTGGGATGAGAGCAAGGGATGTCTCCCTCCATGCTGGGATGAGGACCAAGGATGTCTCCCTCCATGCTGGGATGAAAGACAGGGATGTCTCCCTCCATGCTGGGATGAAAGACCAGGGATGTCTCCCTCCATGCTGGGATGAAAGACCAGGGATGTCTCCCTCCATGCTGGGATGAGAGACCAGGGATGTCTCCCTCCATGCTGGGATGAGAGACCAGGGATGTCTCCCTCCATGCTGGGATGAGAGACCAAGGATGTCTCCCTCCATGCTGGGATGAAAGACCAGGGATGTCTCCCTCCATGCTGGGATGAGAGACCAGGGATGTCTCCCTCATGCTGGGATGAGGACCAGGGATGTCTCCTCCATGCTGGGATGAGAGACCAGGGATGTCTCCCTCCATGCTGGTGAAACATGAATGCTGGGTGAGACCAGGGATGTCTCCCTCACATGCTGGGATGAGAGACCAGGGATGTCTCCCTCCATGCTGGGATGAGAGACCAGGGATGAGTCCCTCCATGCTGGGATGAGAGACCAGGGATGTCTCCCTCCATGCTGGGATGAGAGACCAGGGATGTCTCCCTCCATGCTGGGATGAGAGACCAGGGATGTCTCCCTCCATGCTGGGATGAGAGACCAGGGATGTCTCCCTCCATGCTGGGATGAGAGACCAGGGATGAGTCCCTCCATGCTGGGATGAGAGACCAGGGATGTCTCCCTCCATGCTGGGATGAGAGACCAGGGATGTCTCCCTCCATGCTGGGATGAGAGACCAGGGATGAGTTCCCTCCATGCTGGGATGAGAGACCAAGGATGTCTCCCTCCATGCTGGGATGAGAGACCAGGGATGTCTCCCTCCATGCTGGGATGAGAGACCAGGGATGAGTCCCTCCATGCTGGGATGAGAGACCAGGGATGTCTCCCTCCATGCTGGGATGAGAGACCAGGGATGTCTCCCTCCATGCTGGGATGAGAGACCAGGGATGCCTCCCTCCATGCTGGGATGAGAGACCAGGGATGTCTCCCTCCATGCTGGGATGAGAGACCAGGGATGAGTCCCTCCATGCTGGGATGAGAGACCAGGGATGTTCTCCTCCATGCTGGATGATGAGAGACCAGGGATGTCTCCCTCCATGCTGGGATGAGAGACCAGGGATGAGTCCCTCCATGCTGGGATGAGAGACCAAGGATGTCTCCCTCCATGCTGGGATGAGAGACCAGGGATGAGTCCCTCCATGCTGGGATGAGAGACCAGGGATGTCTCCCTCCATGCTGGGATGAGAGACCAAGGATGTCTCCCTCCATGCTGGGATGAGAGACCAGGGATGTCTCCCTCCATGCTGGGATGAGAGACCAGGGATGTCTCCCTCCATGCTGGGATGAGAGACAGGGATGTCTCACCTCCATGCTGGGATGAGAGACCAGGGATGCCTCCCTCTATGCTGGGATGAGAGATAAGGGATGTCTCCCTCCATGCTGGGATGAAAGACCAGGGATGTCTCCCTCCATGCTGGGATGAGAGACCAGGGATGAGTCCCTCCATGCTGGGATGAGAGACCAGGGATGTCTCCCTCCATGCTGGGATGAGAGACCAGGGATGAGTCCCTCCATGCTGGGATGAGAGACCAGGGATGCGTCCCTCCATGTTGGGATGAGAGACCAGGGATGTCTCCCTCCATGCTGGGATGAGAGACCAGGGATGCGTCCCTCCATGTTGGGATGAGAGACCAGGGATGTCTCCCTCCATGCTGGGATGAGAGACCAGGGATGCCTCCCTCCATGCTGGGATGAGACCAAGGATGCCTTCCTCCATGCTGGGATGAGAGAACAGGGATGCCTCCTTCCATGTTGGGAGGAGAGACCAGGGATGGCGGGATGCCTCCATCCATGCTGGGATGAGACCTGGGATGCCTCCATGCTGGGATGAGAGACCAGGGATGGCGGGATGCCTCCCTCCATGCGGGGATGAGAGACCTGGTATGCCTCCATGCTGGGATGAGAGACCTGGTATGCCTCCATGCTGGGATGAGAGACCAGGGATGGCAGGATGCCTCCCTCCATGCTGGGATGAGAGACCTGGGATGCCTCCATGCTGGGAGGAGAGACCAGGGATGCCTCCCTCCATGCTGGGATGAGAGACCTGGGATGCCTCCATGCTGGGATGAGAGACCAAGGATGGCGGGATGCCTCCCTCCATGCTGGGATGAGAGACCAAGGATGCCTCCCTCCATGTTGGGATGAAAGACCAAGGATACCCCCCTCCATGCTGGGATGAGAGACCAGGGATGCCTCCCTCCATGCTGGGATGAGAGGCCAGGGATGCCTCCCCCCACCATCCCTCAGGGATGAGAGGCCAGGGATGCCTCCCTCCATGCTGGGATGAGAGGCCAGGGATGCCTCCCTCCATGCTGGGATGAGAGGCCAGGGATGCCTCCCTCCATGCTGGGATGAGAGGCCAGGGATGCCTCCCTCCATGCTGGGATGAGAGGTCAGGGATGCCTCCCTCCGTCGCGTTAATGATGAGAAAGGTCGGGAATGCTACCCTCACTCCCCGCTGTTAATGGAGGTTAGAACCAGCTGCTTATGTGCGGGGTTGAATTTAAGTTTCTTATCACCGTGGTGGAACTTGTTGGCAGGTGTGAAGGGCGGCCTACATGTCACTAGAAGTCCTTTCCCAAATCATAACACTACACAAGGGAATTCAACACTAAGCGGCACCGTACAGCACTCCCACACACCTTCACACACACACACACACACACACACACAACACACACACCACACACAACACCACACACCCCACACACACACACACACCACAACCACAACACACCACACAACACACACAGTTACACACCCACACACACAACACACTCAAACACCACACACACACACACACACCACCCCCCCCACACAACACACACACACACACACACACAAACACACACACACACACACACACACACACACACAACACACACACACACACACACAACCAAAACCACACCAAGCGCCCACACTCCCCCACACACACACACACGTACTTCCACACACACCCCACACACACACACACGTACTTCCACACACCCCCCCACACACACACACACACGTACTTCCACCCCCCCCCCCCCACACACACACACACACACACAACACACACACACACGTAAGGGACACTACAAGAGAGAGAGGAGAGGATGAACCAGCAAGGCTGGACTTAATATTCACCTTGAGTAGTGCAGATATCGAGGACATCACATATGAAAGACCCCTTGGGGCCAGTGACCATGTGGTTTAAGCTTCGAATACACAGTAGAGCTACAAGTGGAGGGAGAAGCAGGAAGGCCAGGACGAATGAAGCCAAACTACAAGAAATGGAACTACACAGGAATGAGGAACTTCCTGAACGGGGTTCAGTGGGACAGAGAACTGGCAGGGAAGCCAGTTAATGAGATGATGGAATATGTAGCAACAAAATGCAAGGAGGCTGAGGAGAGGTTTGTACCCAAGGGTAACAGGAATAACGAAAAAGCCAGGATGAGCCCATGGTTTACCCAAAGGCAAAAACCAAGTGTGCTAGGGAATGGAAGAAATATAGAAGGCAAAGGACCCAGGAGAATAAGGAGAGCAGTCGTAGAGCCAGAAACGAATATGCACAGATAAGAAGGGAGGCCCAAAGACAATATGAAAATGACATAGCAGCAAAAGCCAAATCTGACCCGAAACTGTTGTACAGCCACATCAGGAGGAAAACAACAGTCAAGGACCAGGTAATCAGGCTAAGGAAGGAAGGAGAGACAAGAAATGACCGTGAAGTATGTGAGGAACTCAACAAGAGATTCAAAGAAGTGTTCACAGAGGAGACAGAAGGGGCTCCAGAAAGACGGAGAGGTGGGGCACACCACCATGTGCTAGACACAGTGCACACAACCGAGGAAGAAGTGAAGAGGCTTCTGAGTGAGCTAGATACCTCAAAGGCAATGGGGCCAGATAACATCTCCCCATGGGTATTGAGAGAGGGAGCAGAGGCGCTATGTGTACCCCTAACAACAATATCCAATACATCTATCGAAACAGGGAGATTGCCTGAGGCATGGAAGACAGCAAATGTAGTCCCAATCTTTAAAAAAGGAGACAGACATGAAGCATTAAACTACAGACCAGTGTCACTGACATGTATAGTATGCAAAATCATGGAGAAGATTATCAGGAGAAGAGTGGTGGAACACCTAGAAAGGAATCTCATCAACAGCAGCCAACATGGTTTCAGGGACGGGAAATCCTGTGTCACAAACCTACTGGAGTTCTATGACATGGTGACAGCAGTAAGACAAGAGAGAGAGGGGTGGGTGGATTGCATTTTCTTGGACTGCAAGAAGGCGTTTGACACAGTTCCACACAAGAGATTGGTGCAAAAACTGGAGGACCAAGCAGGGATAACAGGGAAGGCACTACAATGGATCAGGGAATACTTGTCAGGAAGACAGCAGCGAGTCATGGTACGTGGCGAGGTGTCAGAGTGGGCACCTGTGACCAGCGGGGTCCCACAGCACTGGTCCTAGGACCAGTGCTGTTTCTGGTATTTGTGAATGACATGACGGAAGGAATAGACTCTGAGGTGTCCCTGTTTGCAGATGACGTGAAGTTGATGAGAAGAATTCACTCGATCGAAGACCAGGCAAAACTACAAAGGGATCTGGACAGGCTGCAGACCTGGTCCAGCAATTGGCTCCTGGAGTTCAATCCCACCAAGTGCAAAGTCATGAAGATTGGGGAAGGGCAAAGAAGACCACAGACGGAGTACAGTCTAGGGGGCCAGAGACTACAAACCTCACTCAAGGAAAAAGATCTTGGGGTGAGTATAACACCAGGCACATCTCCTGAAGCGCACATCAACCAAATAACTGCTGCAGCATATGGGCGCCTAGCAAACCTCAGAACAGCATTCCGACATCTTAATAAGGAATCATTCAGGACCCTGTACACCGTGTACGTTAGGCCCATATTGGAGTATGCGGCACCAGTTTGGAACCCACACCTAGCCAAGCACGTAAAGAAACTAGAGAAAGTGCAAAGGTTTGCAACAAGACTAGTCCCAGAGCTAAGAGGTATGTCCTACGAGGAGAGGTTAAGGGAAATCAACCTGACGACACTGGAGGACAGGAGAGATAGGGGGGACATGATAACGACATACAAAATACTGAGAGGAATTGACAAGGTGGACAAAGACAAGATGTTCCAGAGATTGGACACAGTAACAAGGGGGGACAGTTGGAAGTTGAAGACACAGATGAATCACAGGGATGTTAGGAAGTATTTCTTCAGCCACAGAGTAGTCAGTAAGTGGAATAGTGTGGGAAGCGATGTAGTGGAGGCAGGATCCATACATAGCTTTAAGCAGAGGTATGATAAAGCTCACGGTTCAGGGAGAGTGACCTAGTAGCGATCAGTGAAGAGGCGGGGGCCAGGAGCTCGGACTCGACCCCCGCAACCTCAACTAGGTGAGTACAACTAGGTGAGTACACACACACACACACACACACACACACACACACACACACACACACACACACACACACACACACACACACACACACACACCCATACACCCATACACATGCATCCCCCACACACACGTACTCCCCCTCCCCACACATACGGGAAGTTCAATAGTTTGGCAAGTGATGTAGTGGAGGCAAGAACCATGCATAGTTTTAAGACTAGGTATGATAAAGCTCATTGAGCAAGGAGAGAGAGGACCAAGTAGTGATCAGTGAAGAGGCGGGGTCAGAAGCTGGGTCAGGAGCTGAATCTCGACCCCTGCAACGACAATTAGGTGAGCACACACACACACACACATACACACACACAAACACACACACAAAACACACACACACACACACACACACACACACACACACACACACACACACACACACACACACACACACACACACACACACACACACACACACACACACAAATCATGGAGAAGATTATCAGGAGAAGAGTGGTGGAACACCTAGAAAGGAATGATCTCATCAACAGCAGCCAACATGGTTTCAGGGACAGGAAATCCTGTGTCACAAACCTACTTGAGTTCTATGACATGGTGACAGCAGTAAGACAAGAGAGAGAGGGGTGGGCGGATTGCATTTTCTTGGACTGCAAGAAGGCGTTTGACACAGTTCCACACAAGAGATTGGTGCAAAAACTGGAGGACCAAGCAGGGATAACAGGGAAGGCACTACAATGGATCAGGGAATACTTGTCAGGAAGACAGCAGCGAGTCATGGTACGTGGCGAGGTGTCAGAGTGGGCACCTGTGACCAGTGGGGTCCCGCAGGGGTCAGTCCTAGGACCAGTGCTGTTTCTGGTATTTGTGAACGACATGACGGAAGGAATAGACTCTGAGGTGTCCCTGTTTGCAGATGACGTGAAGTTGATGAGAAGAATTCACTCGATCGAAGACCAGGCAGAACTACAAAGGGATCTGGACAGGCTGCAGACCTGGTCCAGCAATTGGCTCCTGGAGTTCAATCCCACCAAGTGCAAAGTCATGAAGATTGGGGAAGGGCAAAGAAGGCCGCAGACGGAGTACAGTCTAGGGGTCAGACTACAAACCTCACTCAAGGAAAAAGGTCTTGGGGTGAGTATAACACCAGGCACATCTCCTGAAGCGCACATCAACCAAATAACTGCTGCAGCATATGGGCGCCTAGCAAACCTCAGAACAGCATTCCGACATCTTAATAAGGAATCATTCAGGACCCTGTACACCGTGTACGTTAGGCCCATATTGGAGTATGCGGCACCAGTTTGGAACCCACACCTAGCCAAGCACGTGAAGAAACTAGAGAAAGTGCAAAGGTTTGCAACAAGACTAGTCCCAGAGCTAAGAGGTATGTCCTACGAGGAGAGGTTAAGGGAAATCAACCTGACGACACTGGAGGACAGGAGAGATAGGGGGACATGATAACGACATACAAAACACTGAGAGGAATTGACAAGGTGGACAAAGACAGGATGTTCCAGAGATTGGACACAGTAACAAGGGGACACAGTTGGAAGCTGAAGACACAGATGAATCACAGGGATGTTAGGAAATATTTCTTCAGCCACAGAGTAGTCAGTAAGTGGAATAGTTTGGGAAGCGATGTAGTGGAGGCAGGATCCATACATAGCTTTAAGCAAAGGTATGATAAAGCTCACGGCTCAGGGAGAGTGACCTAGTAGCGATCAGTGAAGAGGCGGGGCCAGGAGCTCGGACTCGACCCCCGCAACCTCAACTAGGTGAGTACAACTAGGTGAGTACACACACACACACACACACACACACACACACACACCTCTCTCTCTTTCTCTCTCTCTTACTTTTATATACAACAGGCCAAGTGTCTAATCGACATGTGCCTAGGACAAAATGGACTAACTAACACACACACAACAAACATACACACACACACACACACACACACACACACACACACACACACACACACACACACACACACACACACACACACACACACACACACACACACACACACACACACACACACGTACACACGCACGCACGCACGCATTCCCCCCCACACACGCACACGGGCGCACTCCCACACACACGAAAAAGCCAGGATAAGCCCGTGGTTCACCCAAAGGTGCAGGGAGGCCAAAACCAAGTGTGCTAAGGAATGGAAGAAGTATAGAAGGCAAAGGACCCATGAGAATAAGGAGAGCAAGCATAGAGCCAGAAATGAATATCCACAGGTAAGAAGGGAGGCCCAAAGACAATACAAGAATGACACAGCAGCGTAAGCCAGATTTGACTCAAAGCTGTTGTACAGCCACATCAGGAGGAAAAGAATAGTCAAGGACCAGGTAATCAGGCTGAGGAACGAAGGAGGGGAGGTCACAGAAAATGACCGGGAAGTATGTGAGGAGCTCAACATGAGATTCAAAGAAGTGTTCACAGAGGAGACAGAAGGGCCTCCAGAAAGGCGGAGAGGTGGGGTACACTATCAAGTGTTGGACACAATACATACAACCGAGGAAGAAGTGAAGAGGCTGCTAAGCGAGCTAGATATCTCAAAGGCGATGGGGCCAGATAACATCTCTCCATGGGTCCTGAGGGAGGGAGCAGAGGCACTTTGTATACCATTAACAACTATCTTCAACACATCTATCGAATCAGGGCAACTACCGGAAGTATGGAAGACAGCAGATTTAGTCCTTATTTTTGGTATAAACCTTGGTAATAGATACCGACAAGTTGGTTTAGAAAGACACGTAAGCAAACACTATGACATATTTATTAGAAAACGTTTCGGCCCTGGGACCTTGATCACTTCTAACATACAGAGGTAGAAAGACATTATATATATAGGCGGAGAGTGAGGTGTAAGTGACGCATGGTGACCTGAAGAATGTCATGTTGGGATGAGGACGGGTAGACGATGAAATCATGTGACTCCTGTGTTGTTGGGTTGGTGGTGCTTAAGTATCATGTATGCCAACCAACCCAACAACACAGGAGTCACATGATTTCATCGTCTACCCGTCCTCATCCCAACATGACATTCTTCAGGTCACCATGCGTCACTTACACCTCACTCTCCGCCTATATAAGAACATAAGAACGAAGGAACACTGCAGAAGGCCTACTGGCCCATGCGAGGCAGGTCCAAGTCTCCTACCGGCTTAAGCCAATGCACCCAACCTAGTCTTTCTACCTCTGTATGTTAGAAGTGATCAAGGTCCCAGGACCGAAACGTTTTCTAATAAATATGTGATTGTGTTAGCTTACGTGTCTTTCTAAACCAGTAATTAATTTTAAAAAAGGAGACAGACATAACATAAGAAAGAAGGAACACTGCAACAGGCCTACTGGCCTATGCGAGGCAGGTCCAATTCTCCCACCAGCTTAAGCCAATGCCTTGACCTAGTGAGGTCAGACACGTCACTTAAGGGAGGAGCACGGTATTCGACCTAATAGCACAACCTAGTCAGGTCCAACTCACACCCACTCATGTATTTATCCAACCTATCTTTAAAACTACACAACGTCCCTTTGCGTCTAAAGGTGGTACTCTCGGGGTTTGTTCCACCCATCCACAACTCAATTATCAAACCAGTGCTTTCCTATATCCTTCCTGAATCTAAATTTTTCCAATTTAAAGCCATTGCTGCGAGTCCTGTCTATGTTAGATATTTTTAGCACGCTATTTACATCCTCCTTATTAATTCCTGTTTTTCATTTATACACCTTAATCATATCCCCCCTAATTCTACGCCTTTCGAGAGAGTGCAGATTCAGGGCCCTCAGTCTATCCTCATAGGGAAGATTTCTGATACATGGGATCAACTTTGTCATCCTCCTTTGTACGTTTTCCAGTGCATTTATATCCATTCTGTAATAAGGTGACCAAAACTATGCAGCATAATCTAAATGAGGCCTAACCAAAGATGTATAAAGTTGAAGAACAAACTTAGGACTTCTATTATTTATACTTCTTGCTATGAAGCCAATTATTCTGTTAGCTGGAAATATAAACACATGTGCAGTATAATGTGATCCTTTATTGACTACGTTTCGTCCACACAGTGGGCTTTTTCAAGTCTTGAAAAAGCCCACTGTGTGGGCGAAACGTAGTCAATAAAGGATCACATTATACTGCATGTGTGTTTATATTTCCCTTGTGTCGGTATTTTATACCATTTATTTCCATTCTGTTAGCTATATTGCGAACACTAATGCACTGTTGTTTTGGTTTTAGATTACTGCTAACCAGAACTCCTAAATCCTTTTCGCAATCCGTAATATTAAGATCTACATTTACTTTATATGTGGCATGGTTATTTTCCTGTCCAACATTTAGAACTTTGCATTTGTCTATATTAAACTGCATCTGCCACTTCTCCGACCACTGCATAAGTCTTTTCAAATCATCCTGGAGTGCTCTAATGTCATCATTAGAATGAATTGGATGGCCTATTTTGCTGTCATCAGCAAATTTGCTTATGTCAGTATTTATTCCCTCATCTATTTCGTTTATGTAGATTGTGAACAACAAGGGGCCCAACACTGACCCCTGTGGAACACCGCTTGTGACGTACCCTCATTCTGATTTCTCCGGATTTATGCAAACTCTCTGCTGCCTGTATGTCAACTATGCCTCTACCCAGGAAAAAATTTCTCCTATTTCGTGTGCCTTAAGTTTCCTCAATAGCCTCTGATGTGGAACTCTATCGAAAGACTTACTGTAGTCCATATACACAATATCTTATTCAATACCATGATCTACCTCCTCAAATACCTTAGTGAAGAAAGTTAGTAAATTCGTAAGGCAGGAACGCCCCTTTGTAAAACCGTGCTGAGATTCATTCATCAGTTTATGCCTTTCGAGATGGCTACGAATTGCTTCGGCAATTATTGATTCCATAAATTTTCCCACTATGGAGGTAAGGTTTATTGGTCTATAGTTCGAAGCTAAGGACCTGTCACCTGCCTTGTAAATAGGTACTACATTTGCCATTTTCCATTTGTCAGGCACTATGCCAGTTTGTAGTGATATGTTGAAAAGATTAGCCAAAGGTTTGCAAAGTTCCTCCTTACATTCCTTTAACACCCTTGCAAACAATTCATCAGGGCCTGGGGATTTGTTAGGTTTTAATTTCTCTATATCACTAGTTACCGCAATCATACATAGTTTATTATCGTCCTGTTCTACATAATCTATTATTTCTGGAATTTTGCTAGTATTTTCCTGGGTAAAAACTGAGAGGAAGTAGGTACTGAAAATTTCACATATATCCTTATCACTGTCAGTGATCTGGCCTGAGTTACTCTTAAGTGGGCCAATCTTGTCCCTAATCTTAATTCTGTATACCTGAAAGAACCCTTTTGGGTTAGTCTTTGAATCCCTTGCGACCTTAGCCTCATGATCCCTTTTTGCTTTTCTTATTCTTTTTTTTTTTCTCTCTCTAACTGAATATATTGATTTCTTAACTGCCCATCCCCTCTTTCGATACGCCTATATATGCCTCTCTTTTGAACAATGAGTTGTTTTAATCTATTGTTCATCCATTTTGGATCATTTTTGTTATATCTAATTTCCCTACTCGGAACAAGAGTTGTCTGGGCAGCTAGAACTATGCTCTGAAAAACGTCATATTGGCAACCAAGATTACCTACCTGACCCATAGTTAGGACATCCTAATTTATTCCATGTAGGTAATTTTTGAGTCCCATGAAATTGGCCAAGCGAAAATCTGGGACAGAGATTTGATTGCAGTTATCTGGGTAATTCCATGATATATTGAAACTAAGTGATTTGTGATCGCTTTCCCCAAGCTCATCATTAACCTCAAGATTATTAATTAGTGAATTTTTGTTGGCAATAACCAAGTCAAGTAGGTTGTTTCCTCTAGTTGGTTCTGTCACAAACGTTTTTAAAAAGCAATCCTGAACTGTATCAAGAAAGTCACTAGACTCAAGATTTCCTGTCACATTGTTCCAATCAATTTGACAAGTTAAAATCTCCCATTAATACAACATTTTCATATCTAGAAGACTTATGAATTTCGTCCCATAACAGCTTACCGTACTCCCTATCAAGGTTTGGGGGGCCTATAAATCATGAAGAATTAAACTACAGACCAGTGTCACTGACGTGTATAGTATGCAAGGCCATGGAGAAAATTATCAGAAGAGTGGTGGAGCGCATAGAAAGGAATGAGCTTATCAGTGACAGCCAGCATGGTTTCAGGGACGGGAACTCCTGAATCACAAACCTACTGGAGTTCTATGACAGGGTGACGGCAGTAAGACAAGAGAGAGAGAGAGAGAGAGATAGAGGTGGGTAGATTGCATTTTCTTGGACTGTAAGAAGGCGTTTGATGCAGTTCCACACAAGAGATTAATGGAGAAGCTGGAGGACCAGGCAGGGATAACAGGGAAGGCACTACAATAAATCAGGGAATACCTGTCAGGAAGACAACAGCGAGTCATGGTACGTGGCGAGGTGTCAGAGTAGGCCCCGGAAACGAGCGGGGTTCCACAGGGATCAGTCCTAGGACCGGTGCAGTTTCTGGTATTTGTGAACGACATGACATAAGGAATAGACTATGAAGTGTCCCTGTTTGCAGATAATGTGAAGTTGATGAGAAGAATTCAATCGGACGAAGACCAGGCTGAACTACAGAGGGATCTGGACAGGCTGCAGGCCTGGTCCAGCAACTGGCTCCTGGAATTCAACCTCACCAAGTGCAAAGTCATGAAGATTGGAGAAGGGCAAAGAAGACCACAGACGGAGTACAATCTAGGGGGCCAGGGCCTACAAACCTCACTCAAGGAAAAGGTTCTTGGGGTGAGTATTACACGGGGCACATCTCCTGAGGCGCACTTCAACCAGATAACTGCTGCAGCATACGGGCGTGGGTTAAACATAAGAACAGTATTCCTACATCTAAATAAAGAGTCATTCAGGACCCTATACACTGTGTACGTTAGGCCCATATTAGAGTATGCAGTGCCAGTTTGGAACCCTCAGCTAGCCAAGCATGTAAGGAAACTAGAGAAAGTGCAAAGGTTTACAGCAAAACTAGTCCCGGAGCTAAGGGACTAGGAGAGGTTAAGGGAAATCGACTTGGCGACACTGGAAGGCAGGAGAGAGAAGGATTATATGATTACAACATATAAAATGCTGATACGAATCGACAAGGTGGACAGAGACAATATGTTCCAGAGATGGGACACAGAAACAAGGGGTCAAAGGGATGTTAGGAAGTATTTCTTCAGTCACAGAGTTGTCAGGATGTGGAATAGCCTAGAAAGTGACGTAGTGGAGGCAGGAACCATACATAGTTTTAAGACGAGGTTTGACAAAGCTCATGGAGCAGAGAGGACCTAGTAGCAATCAGTGAAGAGGCGGGGCTAGGAGCTATGACTCGACCCCTGCAACCACAAATAGGTGAGTGTACACACACACACACACACACACACACACTCACCCCACCTTCACCCCCCCACCTACCCCCCCACCCCCCCCCTACCCCCTCCCCTTTCCTTCCTCCCCCTCCCTCCCTCCTTTCCTTCCTCCCCTCCTCCCTCCTCCCTTTCCTTCCTCCCCTCTCCTCCCTTTCCTTTCCCCCTCCACCCTCTATTCAGTCCTTTCTGCACGTTATTCTGTCACCCTACACACCTCCGCAGCACACGTACACTTGAACGAAAAAAAGGGGAATATAATAAATTTCATAAATTTTCTTGAATTTCCCAATCTGCACATCAAAATCCCCTCAACGGAAGTTTTGATGTGGTGAGGGATCAAATGAATTGTAGGGGGATTGGAACTTGAGCACCAGTTCCCCGAATTAAGCCCATGAATGAACTTCCACATCCCCTCCCCACAACCCCCCAGCCGCTGTGCTCGTAGTCCTCTCCGGGTTTGAGCGCTTCCTCGCCTCGTGAGGGGGGGTTTATAATAATAAAATCCCCAGCAACACCCAACATGCATCTCTCTCTCCTCCTCTCATCTCTCTGCTCTCGTCTTAATCCTTCACTCGCTTAATCTCTTCGCTTCCGATATCTCTCCCATTCTCTCTCTCTCTCTCTCTCTCTCTCTCTCTCTCTCTCTCTCTCTCTCTCTCTCTCCCTTCCCTTCCCCATCATGGAAGGAGTTATAATCAGAGGCTGCATTTCCTTTCCTTCTGACACCCATCTCCCCCTCTCGTCCCCCTCCCCATCGCGTTAACCCCATTGTCCCTTCCCCTTTCTCACCCCTCTGTCACCCTCTCATTTCCCCCCTTACCCCCTTCCTAATACAATCTCCCCCTATGCTGTCACCCCCTCTTTGCATTCCCCTCCTGTGTTCTCGCCTTTGGAATTATCAGCAAATTAGACACAGGCTCTGGAATGCTAATGTGAGTGGCGGCGTCACCAGCCTCCCCCAGCTGATGGATCACCCAATTTACTTTTTGGCTGATTCCATCATCCCCGTCACCCCTTTTGGACGCTCCCTCCCTCTCTCCTTACCCCTCCCTCCGTCCCTTCCTACCCTCCCCTCCCTCCGTCCCTTCCCCTCCTCCTACCCCCTCCCTCCCTCCCTTCCTACCTCCCTCCCTCGCTTCCTCTTCGCCCTTCACTCCAGCATGTCTGGATGCTGGGAGATAACTTCCATAGCTTCGTCATTACAGAGAAGGCACTGCATCAGAAATGGATGAGCCACTGCATGAAGCACTACATGATGAAATGGATGAAACATTATATGAAACTGCATGAAGCACTGCATGAAGCACTTCATAATGAATGAAGCACTGCTTGAGGTACTTTAAGTCAAATATAGCAACACTTGTTGCTTTATCTGCCAGGGGAAACTCTACACAACACAGTTCTGGCCATGAGATGTGTCGTGTAGGGTTGACTCCACTATGACCTAGTATAGACTAGTCAGGAGCAAATGCTGTGATCTTCTGTTCATAGTGTGCTCTTGACAAACTCTGGCCAGCTCAACACAGTATGATAGGCTCCAAGAAATCAGGGGCCCAGTAATCCCGGCTGACTGAAGGTTAATAGGCTGGGCCAGGAGCTAGGTCTCGACTCCTAGCATATTCAGCTCGGTGCGGTGAGGCTTGAGGATGTCAGTCGTGAGGATGGACCTCACTGGTGTTTAATACTGAATGTTTCAACTAACTTTAGTAATACATTCACATGAAGTGTTAAACCCACCTGACAAATTCAGTCCTGTAAACCCACAGCACGTGACTTTAGGATGAGAGGCAGGATCAGAGGCATCAACAGCATTAACAGAGGTGGGAACAACAGCTGCAGAAACATTATCAACAGAAAGGAAGGATGAAAAGCAGCAGAAGTGACAGACGCATCATCACGGACAAAAACAACAATAACAGTAAAGGTATTAGGGGCCGCAACAGAACCGCGGAGGAAGAGCAGTAGCAACGACAGCTACATAAGCAGCAACGTTGTCAGTAATAATAGCAGCAGCACATCTAATTGTCAACAACAGCAGTAGTAGAAACAGCAACATGAGGCAGGCTGGAGCCTAGAAATGGAAAACGAGGAAGAAATGAAGCAAGGACGGGAAGGAAGGAGACGAGAAAAAAATGGAATTAAAATAGAATGCAGGCAAAAGGAACACGGGAAGGAGGCAGGATTTAAGATAAATAAAATGAGGTATTCAAAGAGGAAGGGAGGGAAGGAGCCAGGCAGGAGGGGAGGGAAGGAAGAGAGAGAGTCAGGCAGGTAGGCTGGCTGGTAGGCAGGCTGGCAGGCAGGCAGGCAGGCAGACAGACAGACAGTGTGGAAGGGTGTCACTAGCGTGGTGTTATCTGTACTTCTGCCTGAGTAATGGTCCCAAACAACCATTTCCTGCGCTACAATTTCATACGAAGGACATTAAGAGAGGATTCTATTTTTTACAAGTTCCCATGAATATACATGTATGTCGGCAGGATAGGGCGTGAACACGCTGGAACCTCCATATATCCTGCGGGTCCTCGTAACGCAGTGGTATCACATACCTTTAATGTCACACTAACAAAATAATAAGAGAACTTTTCGCGTGTACAGTATCACCAAAAGAAAAAAAAATGGCTAAAGATATTGGAGAGACCCCTCGTTTTTCAATTTAAAAATCCTGGACTCTGTGTGTCAGGCAAGTGTTGGTGGTATTAGACCGTCGGATGTCTCTTGTACTCTTCTGTCATTATCTGAAGGCAGCAGTACATGGGAACACACGGGAAAGACTGGGACCACATGGGGGAGACGGAAGAAAACTTTGGAAGTCTAAACCCAGGCTATCTGCTGAGAATAGCTAGTTCTACATTGATTAAGGACTATCGTGTATTATCTAGGTACGCGCGCGTCAAGGATAGAAAAACAGAAGTCAGGAGGGTCTCAGGTTTGTTTACATAATACCAAAGCGTAATGTTCATATGGTAGATAGTTATGATGTGGATGGTGAATGGCTGCGTGGTTTGTCTTCTCCCTCAGTAGGCTGTACAGATTATCTAAATATGTTGGTATGTTTATTGAGGGTAACCTTATGATCTGATGAACCAGCTCATCCAAACAGTCTGCAAGTGATCACCTTCAAGTAGGCTGTCATGACTGGATTTAGTAAAGACCCAGAGCTGTGTGGGAAAGTTATGAAGTATATTTTCCTTAGTTAGGGCTACAAATCATAAACCTGACAGGGACTCCATCTTATCACTTAGGCCTGTACATTAAACATTGATTCAATATGGTTAGTATGTCATCACAATTGATTCATTATGAGTATATTGTCATCATAAGGTGTGGCATTGTGTCCAGTATCATTCCGGCTATTAAAAGAAGACCTTTGTATTAGCATGCATTTGATTCAAATATACACTGTCAAAGCACTAAGTAGCAGATGCCGGAACAGATTGGAATGCCATGAATATCTACCAGGAGTGCCACATAAATTTACAAACTTATGACTAAATGGGGGTATTGGAGGAGATATCTGGGATTCTGGAAAGCCCATGGGAAATATATATCATATGTGACAGTTAGCTAAGTGGTTTATAAACTTCTATATATATTCATAAGTACAAAAAAATCAGTATGAAGACCTCAAAATTGTTGCAAAATATGCATTGTATTATTTTTTCACTTCACAGTTGTTGCCTCGCTTTGAGAATGTGGAGAGAACTTTCACTGCCTGTGTCAATTCACTGGAACGATGTCGTTCCAAATCATGGAGTTGAACCCTTCTCCAGGCTGAGGGACTGATCACCTCAAAACTATTTCTCCAAGGTTGATGGACTGATTACATCATCTTTTCTTCACTACTACACCTGTTGCTTCTGTATTCGATTGAAGAAGCCTACTATGTAGGTGAAACGTTTCAGCAATAAAGATACTCAGCTGTTGCACATGTGTCCTACTCGTCAACATGTCGGTATCTTATACCATTTTCAACAGATTAGCTGGTGATATATTAAGTAGGAGGACTCTCCAAACCTGTCACAGACATAAACATAACTGATAAATTAGACGCATGTGCAACTCCTGGGTATCTTTATTGAGGAAACGTTTCGCCACACAGTGGCTTCATCAGTCCATACGTAGGAGAAACTTGAAGAACAGGAGGAGAATGAGGTTGAGGGACTGATTACCTCATTCTCCTCCTGTTCTTCAAGTTTCTCCTACGTATGGACTGATGAAGCCACTGTGTGGCGAAACGTTTCCTCAATAAAGATACCCAGGAGTTGCACATGTGTCTAATTTATCAACATGTCGGTTCTCTGAACCATTCATCCATAAACATAACTGAAAGCTTCTAAACAGATTATCGGGGTCCTGAGACTTGGGTGTTGTTACATTGACTTGAGAACCATGTCGCTAGCGACTGTGATCCTGCCTCATTTGTTTTCTCCAGGTCCTCAATAATCATTTCGGGAATTTTATTTGTATCTTCCTGTAAAAAAAATAAAAAAAAACATGGAGGAAATCATTGTTCTAAATGAAACACAATTTTTTGGTCATTATTCTGAGTTGTTCCCTCGTCTTCCTCCTCTACTTATTTCTCCTTTCTCTTCGTCACTTGTTCCATTTCTTCTTCCTCTTCTCCTTTCCTCCCTCTCCTTTTAGGAGATGTAAGAGGGAAAGAGAGAGCCAAGGGATTGCAGGGAAGCAAGGCGGCTTTAGGGAGAAAATATGGAGCTGGTGTGTGTGTGTGTGGTGCCCTAGAGTGTGACTTGAAGGGTAGGATGTGAGGGGTGAGGGAGGTGTGAGGAGTGAAGGGGAGGGGCTTGAGGGGTAAGGGAGATGTTGAGGAGTGAGAGGTAAGGAAGCTTGAGGGATGATTGGAGTTATGGGTTAGCGGAAGAGAGGAGGTATGATGGGGAAGCTTGGTGGATGAGAAGGGATGTGAGAGGTTAAGATAAGTGTTGCTAACTCTCGGTAATTAAATAAAAGTGTAATCCAGGTGTAAACAAATCCTCAAAACATTTTTTTTTTAAATAGCTGGCCATTACCCGAAGTAAGAAAAGGTAACAGTGGGTATCCTTTCACTGCAAGAATTTAAATGGGCAGATTATACCCTTGTGAAGCCACAAAAAAAAAAAAAACGCTGTAGAGGCGAGTAATTTTTTGAAGTAGCAACATTAGCCTTGCTGCCACTTTCAATATTGCTGACATCAAACTGGAATGTACATTAGATTTAGATTAAGCTCTGGGATTTCTTTTGATGCCTTGTAGTACAACTGATACCTTTTGCTTTACAGGTTTTTAAAATAGTTAAATCTCGTGTATTTTTATTTAGCTGTAAACACGCATTTATTGATATATATTTTAATCAGAAACGGACGTTATATTCTTGGAGTGTACAGTATTCTTTGTGGACGTTTCTTTGTGACAGTATATTCATCGTCTCATACTTCACAACACTTGCAAAGAGCTGGGCGCTTGTGGGAAAACTCGGATACGTCTAAAGACACGTTTGTATCTGTTATACCGTCCACAATTTAGTAACTCCTGACTTGATCACGTTGCTTCTAGCAGGTACTCCTAGCAGGTACTCCTAGGATGAGGAACTAATTACCTCATCTTCCACTTTTTGCTATATATATATATATATATATATATATAATATATATATATATATATATAAATATATATATAATATATTTATATTATATATATATATACATATATATATATAAATTATATATATATATATATATAATATATAATGTATGTATGTATGTATGTATGTATGTATGCCCATGTATCGTCTTAATAAAGCCACTGGATGACGGAGCGTCTACAAGTATAGATACCCAGATGTTGCACATGTGTCTACTTGATCATCTTGTCGGTATTGAATATCATTGATATAAAATTAATACTGTCGTCATTGGGAGTGATGTTAGGGAATTCTTCCGTCGTCCGTGATCGTGGTTTGTTTATCGCTCTGAAAAATGTTGCAGTCTGCTTAGTCAAAATCTTGAATAATTAACTTGCATTACCATCCAGGTGAAGGTATTGTTGAAGAGTAAGATACATGTGCAACAGTTGGGTATCTTTAGTGATAAAATGTTTCGCCTACAGAGTAGGCTTCTTCAGTTGAATACAGAGGGAGTAGTAGTAATGAAATAAAGGTGATATTATCAGTCCATCAACCTTGGAGAAAAAGTATTTGGGACGGTCAGTCCCTCAGCCTGGAGAAGAGTTCAACTTCATGATCTGGAACGATATCGTTCCAGACCATGGATCTGAACTCTTCTCCAGGCTGAGGGATTGACCACCTCAAATACTTTTTCTCCAAGGTTGACGGATTGATTGCATCATCTCTATTTCATTGCTACTGCTCCCTTTGTATTTGACTGAAGAAGCCTACTGTGTAGTCGAAACGTTTCATTAATAAAGATACCCAACTGTTGCACTTGTGTCTTAATCTTCAACTTGTCCATATTTTATACTATTTTCAACGAAGGTATTGTTATCTAATCAGTAGCAATGGCAATGATTTTTACCTTTTTTTTTTTTGTTCTTGTAATCGCGCGCTCTCTCTCTCCTCAAAAAAAAAAAAAACTTATATTGACTATCCCAGATAAGGTTTTTCTAACAGCACACAGGTTGTTGTTCCAGCTGATGATAAAAATACACTTTAACAACGAAATGGAACCTTTTATTGATACGAAGTTTGGCTGTCAGTGAGCTTCATCATAAAGCGGCTGAGATGCTGGCGGGTCACCACTGAATTCCTTTCAGTGTGAATGAACTAATCAGTTTACAGCTAAAGTCTTGTAACAGATTCCCAGATGAGATCCTTAGCTTCGCTGGAGCTTTAGGGTATACCGTACTAGGCAGTGATCCAGTCATCATATTCAACAAAAATCTGAATTTCCCCCCCCCCCCACAAGAAAATTACTAAAGGACAGGTAAAATAAGTTGCAGGGGTGGGGAGATATTGATTTACTGGCGTGGATGGGAGACAGTGGCCGGGGCGGCGAGAAAACTGGAAATAAGAACTTGTTTTTAGGGTGAGGATGAGGGGCGATTCCCAGTGTCTGGGAGAGTAGTAGTTTGTGTGAAGGTGGACTAGACTCGTCTCCAGAGTGTACACAAATGTGTTGGGTAAAAGGACACAATTGCGGCTAATGCACATTTTATTGTGGCAACATTTCGCTCTCCAGGAGCTTTGTCAAGCTGTTACGGCATTAGTTGCAATTGTGTCGTTTTGCCTAACATATTGTCGGTAATTCTACCAGCATTATTACAAAGTATACAGATGACTGGGTCATGCTAGGCAGGTCCTCCTCACACTCGAACATTGCCGCCCACGAATCTGTCCAACCCACAATTAAGCTACTCAGGGTTTGTTTCAGTGGCATTTGTTCTTCTCGTCCACAGCTCTATTACCAAACTAGCGTTTCCTCTATAGCTTTTCGAAATTTTAATTTATTCAACAACTCGAATTCGTTGTTTAGAGTTCTTGGTTGCGTGAGATATTTTCAACGCCTTACGGCCTTTTTTTAAAACTGTGTTACACATGTGCCCTTTAATCATATTTTTTCCCAGTTCTACATATTGCAGAAGTGTAGATTTAAGGATTCTTAATGTTGATATGTTCCTAACATATTTGTATTCATTGTAGATGAATGGTTCAAAGAACCGACACGTTGTTAAATTAGACACATAATAAAGATACCCAAGAGTTGCACATGTGTCTAATTTAACAACATATTTGTATTCATTCTTTAATAAGAGAGATCAGAACTGCACGGCAAATCTGAATAAGACAACACCAGCTATATATAGGGTTGTATGTGACTTTAAATCTTATCCACTTTCATGTTTTAATAGATATAATACAAAGCTTGGGACTTACCTCCACTTCTGTAAACAAGTATTACATTTGTCATCTTTCACAACGCTGCCACGATACCTGTTTACAATGTTACTTGCATGCTACTGGTTAACGGAAGGGATGTGATGGAATGGGCGGAGGAATGGGGGTATAGGGTGTAGGAAAGGGATGTGGGTGTTGTCAAGGGGTGTGGGGTGAAGGAAGGCTTGCTACACCAGGTGTCACCCAACACCGCCGGGGTCGCTGACGATGCACCAGATACAGTTTCGCCCTCTGGGAAACCTGCGCCTCAACATGTTAGGAGAGTTGTGCACACGTTAAAGCTACATTGTCTTATCCCGCTCAACAAAAACCTCGCCAAGCCAATTCAGGAAGCTCTCTTAAATTGTAGGAGTATTAGATTTTGACGGCTGAAATCTCCGAAAGTTTTTATAACTGGTACTCTTGTGTGGGGGGAGTAATGGCTGGGAGGGGAGGTGGGGTGATTCCAGGACAACAACTGGTTGGGAGATGTTAGGGGGGGTCACCTGCCCAGGTGGAACCCGACCCATCTGCCATGTCTTGATACTCCCCCCTACCTACGTCCCCCCAACTTACCTCCTTCCAACTTACCTCCCTCCAACTTACCTCCCTCCAACTTACCTCCCTCCCTCCCTTCTTACCCCCTTCCCACAACTAGCCCCAATTTGCTCTTTCTGCTTCCATTTGAGTCTGATCTCGTCTACATATTTGACCTAACATACTTGTGACCAAATTTGAAAGCCTTCCTACTCCGGCAGCCCGGCCTGGGCCAGGCTTTTCTGGTGCTTTCCTTATCTGCCATGCTAGTGTTGGCGGTCTGCTGGTTCACATCGCAGACTGGTTGATCTGGCAGTTAGTGAAGGTGTTGATCCAGTTTCCTCTTGGAGACCTCCACGTGTTCCTGCAATGTTTAATATCTGCTCGCCCTATGCTGAGTAGGTAAGGCCCACAAATATTGATGCAGTGTTCTAATATTGTGCCTGTCGCTTCCCTTCGTTTTTCTGAGGTTATTTTCACTGTCTTCCATGTCTTTCACTCCAGTACGTTATTTTAGTGTTTAGCTTTGGGACCAGACTTAGTATATTCTATATATACAGTATCACATATCTCTCCTCCGCCCCAGAGTTTACCTGGAGAGAGTTTCGGGGGTCAACGCCCCCGCGGCCCGGTCTGTGACCAGGTCTGTGACCAGAGAGGACATTCTCAGTACCTTGAAGTATTCCTAGCAGTTTAAATATTTTATTTGGTCTATGCAGGCAGTAAACGACTCTATAAGTGTTCCAGCTCTGATAGCTCTCCTTCCCTGAATGGAGTTTCAACACCGAGCAGTACTAGAGATGAGAGAGACCAATCATTTAAATTGTGTCACCATGGGCAATATTTCTCTTGTATAATGTTGATAGAATTACCGATAATGTGTTAGGTAAAAGAACACAAGTGCAACTAATGTGACATTTTATTGTGGCAACGTTTCGCTCTCCAGGAGCTCCTGGAGATCGAAACGTTGCCACAGTAAAATGTTATATTAGTTGCACCTGTGTCCTTTTACCTAATATATCTCTTGTTTTGAAAGTTTTTGTTATCCACCCCATAATTTTTTTTTTTTTTGTATTTGCCTTATTTTGTTCTCTAAATAAGTTAGCTGACACTGTTACAGGGTTTTCACTTTATTTACCTCACTCGGTACAGTTGTCAGTTAATAATAGGTATTTTAGCATTTTTAATGTGGTCTTTACATATTCTATAAAAATGGTGGGGTACACAAACACCCAAGTCGAACCGAAACGTCGTCGTAAGCTTCTCTCTTTTATGTGCGGGTTATTTGTGTATCGTTCCAGTCACGGTACTGTGCCCTTTTTGTTATTTATAAAATGGTGGGGGTTACTCACTCATAGTAGCAGTCATAATGCTGCTTACCTATGTGATATATTTTTATTTAACCCTTATGTTGCTTTATTACAAGCTAGGTACTTTCAGTCATTGATCAATAACAATGCTGCATTTTATAATCTTGCCCACATGTTTTCAAGCATTTACCGGGTCTTTATTGATACACACTGATTATTTTTTAAATGGTTTGGATGTATTAAAATCTAGAATAAATTGGCTACAAAATCACGAGCCAACTATAGGTTGGTTTATTTAGCTATAATCAACTGAGAGGTGCATAGTGCAGCGATATTTTGTTTGTTGATAAATTAGACACATGTGCAACTCTTGGGTATCTTTATTGAGGAAACGTTTCGCCACACAGTGGCTTCATCAGTCTATACAAAGGAGAATCTTGAAGAGATTCTCCTTTGTATGGACTGATGAAGCCACTGTGTGGCGAAACGTTTCCTCAATAAAGATACCCAAGAGTTGCACATGTGTCTAATTTATCAACATGTCGGTTCTCTGAACCATTCATCTAGGTATTTTGTATGTATGGATATACTGTAATGTGTGGTGTGTGTTTATACTGTACTACATATTGTGAAATGAATAAATTGAACTTACCTGACTCTCTTTCCTCACACTGTTGTTGATTATCTACTTATTAATTAAAGAATATACTGTAGATACAAAACACAAACTTATATATTACAGTAACTTTTTAATGAACCGTGCCTGAAATTGTATGGTTGAATTCTAAACATTGATTTAAGTATACTTTTATTTTGTGTGTATGTTTTCACGCCGTCCACAGGATGGATATAGTGTGCATAGTGAACTGGCCTCTATAGTAATTGTCTAGGCAGCAATTTACACCGATTGGCTTACATGTGATCGGAATCATTGAGAGACTTCTGATGCAGTTGTTCTTTGATCCATCCAGAGGCGTGTCTACGGAAAATGGCGCCTGTGGCAGGCACTGAAATTGCGCCCGTGTCCAAACATCTGACACCCATCTTATAGGTAACACTACCATAAAACCAGCTCAAAATACAAGTCAGACTCATTAATCTTTTAACTAACAAATTATGAAAATTACAACTGCACCTTTTTTGTTCTCACTAATGCATATTGGTCTATAATGTGCTCAAATTCAGTTTTTTCAGCCTCTTCTTTTTCTACACTCAGAAGAGCAAGATTACAGAGTCTGAATTGACCCATGGTGGCTCTCGAATACGAAAATATTAGTTTTAACTTGCTGAATGATCTCTCACAGCTGGCGATGGAAGCTGCGATGGTTAGCATTATCTGAATAGCAGTGCGAAGACTGATTTTAATAGAAACTTCTTAGTGGCGTCCCCCTTCAGGTAGCGCCCAGGGCACGTGCCATACCTTAGGTACGCCACTGGGTCCATCAGTATACCAGAAAACTATTTTTCTCGATTGTCTCTTGTCGAACAGCACTATAGGATTGGCTTTCAAGAACCACTAAATTACTGAAAATATAGTTAGATGTTCCAATTTCCAAAATATCGCTGGAAACAATGATAGAATCTCTGGAATCAAATTAAAAAATATAGCAAAATTTATACTGTCGCTACTTGTTAGATGGAATTGAATTCCTCTAGATATAGTACCAAATTCGCTGAATTGGGAGCTCTGAACTCCGGTACTCAATACCAACATGGCTGTAGAAGTGTTGAAATAACTACATCCACAGGCTGTCTCCGTGCTACAACAACATCCATCTAATTACCATTATACCGTGACTGTTTAAAAAACTGCAGTAACAGGGCCGAGTTTTGTGTCGTCACTCTTTGAGGACTGAGAGGAGACTCACAACCAAAGCAGGGAATTCAACGTGAAGCCACTCTGGCAGGAGCAGAAGAGTCCCTGGTAGTAGTTTTTAACCCTTTCAAATAGGAAATCTCGATGAGCAGCTAAGTATTACTGCTGTTCCATCCATCTTACCCAGAGTCTACTACCCCCCTCCCTCCCCCCACTGACAGCTAGGACATACTGAAAGTACTGCTGGGTCATCAGGCCATTAACATAGCCCTCGAGGATAAACTGATGACCTGAAAAAGACGGAGCAGAGGATGAAAAATTTTGATGCCATGTATCCTCTCACGACAGAGAGAGAGAGAGAGAGAGAGAGAGAGAGAGACCGCAAGAGAAAGCAGGCAGTCGAAGGAAGTAACTGTTCAAACGAAGAGTTTGGCCAGGCGCGAACCAAACTTAGCCACAAAGCTTATTAGCCGTTCCAGAGTGTGGCTTCTGGAAGCGTTCACTTAGTTGAGCCGCTCACAAGCACCCACCCGCACGCATCGCCAAAAATCAAATAAACTGCGATTTCTTTAACTTGGCGTCTCAGTCTAGTGACGGCACCATTAAAGGTGCGTCTAAAGGTCAATCTAGTGTAAGCACCATTAAAGGTGCGTCTGAAGGTGTCTAGAGGCAGCACCATTAAAGGTGAGTCTAAAAGTCAGCATAATTTCAGGTGCATCGAAGTCCAGGGGGCAGCGCTGTTCAAGGTGCCTCAGAATCTAGGAGGTAGCACTATTCCGGGTGTATTAGAGTAAAACAAGAGCACCATTCTTAAGTGGATGTGACTTGGATCTGACTGGCTTGGGCCAGTAGATGAGTTGGACCTGCCTAGCATGGGCCAGAAGGCCTGATGCAGTGCTCCTTCTTTCTTATGTTCTTATTCCTGATGCGCCAGTCTAGATGTAGCACCACTCCAGGTGAAGTGTACGTCAGCACTCAGCATAAGGACGCCAAGCACCGACGCACACAACAACACACCAGCTCCTCCTATTTGCCCCTAGCGGACAAAAAATATAAGTACGTAGCAGATACTTGCGGAACTCGTACGGACACAGGTCCTGGTGCAGGCGTGGTTACCCCAGGTGCAGGTAAAGTACGGTGGCGGCTGATGACTCACCTCGCAGCGGTTCCCCCCTCCCCTTCCCCTCTTCATCCCCTCCCCCCGTCTCACAGTCTGCCCCATAATGTAATTTGCGGTGGAAACCTCAGTGCGGTGCAAATCATGCTGCAGGCTTTGTTCTTAATAGCTGTCTTCTGTGTTTTTTAGGGGGAAGGGGATCTCTGGAAGTCTTGCAACGTTTCTACTGTTCCCGTGTGTTCTGTCGTCTGCTGTACCCATGTGGTATAGTGTCTGCTGTTCTCATGTGGTATGATATCTGTTGTTCCCATGTGCTCTGGCGTGTGTTGCTACCATGTGGTCTAGTGTCTCTTGTTCTCGTGTGGTTTAGCGTTTGTTGCTACCATGTGGTTTGGCCTCTGTTGTTCCCATGTGGCATGGTGTCTCTTGTTCCCGTGTGCTGTGGTGTCTGCTGTTCCTATGTGGTCTGGCGTCTGCTGTTCTTGTGTGGTCTAACATCTACTGTTCCCGGGTTCAAACCCGGGAAGAGATGAGTGAGAACGTTGGACATATTTCCTTACACCTGCTGCCCCAGTTCATAGCAGTAAGCAGGTACCTGGGTGTTAGCTAACTATTGTGGATGGCATCCCGGGAAGGAGGGAGCGTGTTTACCTTAGAAATGACTGGGAGGAGGGATGGGGTTTGCTTATTGTTATAATCAAGGGGCAAGCATTAAACCCGTAGGATTATACAGCGGCTGTGGGGGGGGGATGTGGAAGGTATTCAGGTTTAAATCGGGGAACTGGAGCACAGATCCAATTCCCTTGATCAAGAGCCCCCTCACCAGCATGGATGGGGTTTGAGGTCGTGGTGGCGGTGGCGGCAAGTGGGGTATGGGTGTGTTATTGGTGGTAGTGAGTGGAGTGGTGTTAATTATGGAAGTGCTAGTGATTGTGATGGTGGTGCTAATAGAAGTTGATTCGGAAATGGTGTAATCCAGGTGTGTGCGCGTGTGTGTTTGTGTGTGCTTGTACAAATACTCACACATGTGTGTGAGTGTTTGTATGTTTACGCTTGCGTACACCTGAGGACCCACTTGAGTGGAGGACAATCAGAGTGCACCATCAAGGACTCTCACCTTTCCCAAGAATTGCGTGTAATCTTCTGCCAAGTGTGTTTCATCACACTGGCTCACCCAAACTCACGGTGGTGGCGCTCTCTCTATTCTCCTATATGTGGCTACAGGGGTCGAGTCTCTCGAAACAAGGTATGCCAAGCCAATGATGGCCCTCTTTAAGTCACTTGTTCTCTCTGGACTGTACTTTGCTATCACTAACAGCCTCTCTTAAGGCAGGCGAAATTGCAGACCTAGAAAATGTACAGGGAATCATCCCAGAAGTAAATTCAGTCACGCACCTAGATTATTGGGAACGTTTGAGGACCCTTGATCTGTACTCCTTGGAACGCTGGCGAGAAAGATGCATTATAATTTCAGCTGGAAAATCGTAGAGGAACTGGTCCTGAATCCGCACGTGGAAACCACTACCTATGAAAGCTCGGCAGCCGGTGTTGAATACCTCCAATGGAAAGCAAGGGTGTCATGAGTATATTAACAGACAACACAGTAAGTGTCAGGGGCTCAAGACTTTTTCAACAGTCTCCCTTCATACATAAGGGGATTACCAGCAGACTCTTGCTGTCTTCAAGCGAGAACTTGATGAGTTCCTCAAGTTATTTGCTGATCAGTCGGGCTGTGGTTTGTACGTCGGGTTTCATTCGGCCAGTAGTAACAGCCTGGTTGATCAGACTTGATCCACCAGGTCTCTGGTCTGGGACCGGACCTCGGGGTTTTTGACCCCTGAAAACATCCTTCAGGTATTCGCTCCAGTCTCTGCCTCTGAAACTGGCCGCTACCTGGTTCACTCCTGGTATCCAGTTCTGTCTTGAAGACAGCCAGGGTTCTGTTGGTATCTCCCCTTTATGTATAAAGGGAGGCTGCTGAAGTCTTGGTACCTTTATATTTAGTGAGTTACCTCTTAGTGTACTCAGTGAACATCTGCTCTTCACTGGAGAAATTGTGCACAGTCTACCAAGCCTCTTACTTTGGTAGAGTGTAATTTCGGTTGGGACCTGTTCCGTCATAGTTTTCCAGCTGTAAATTATGACGTACTATTGATAAATGAGACAGTTGTGCAACATTTGGGTATCTTGATGCTGGAAACGTTTCGGCAGCAAGTGACTTCTTCAGTCCAGTACAGAAAAAGATGGAAGTAGCTATTGCGTGGCGAAACATTTCCAGAATTAAGATACCCAAATGTTGCACAAGTGTCTCATCAACTTGTCGGTTGTATAAACCATTTATTCACATGACGCACTGCGTCATTCTCTCTTACGTTCCAAGTAGTATAGTTAGAAGAACTGGTATTTCTACTAATTTAGGTTTTTGGCCAAATTTGTTCTGATGGTGAAGGGTCTCTGTTTATTGTTCAGATCTGAGATGATGCAGCCTTGAATGGGGCTGTTAGTGTGCAGCGATATTCTAGTCTATGGATAACCAGTGTCATAATGATTCATCATTGGCTTGGCATCTCTTGTTTTAAAGGTTCTCGTTATCAAGCCTATCATTTTCCTCGCATTTGTGATAGTAACACCGTTGTAATCCTAGGAACACGGGTGGGAGAGATATAGGTGTTGGAGTATGGGCGGGGGAAGGATGCAAGTGTTGGAGCATTTATAGAGAAAGATTTTTGAGGGTTGGGGAAGGTTACAGATCTGATGAAGGAGGATGCGGGTGTTGAAGACCTGGTGAGGGAGGAAGAGGACCATGGTACCCAACAATGCATCACCACACTCAGGCCACTTACTCCAACACTGTGATTTGTGATGCAATTTTCGTCACTTTATGAGCGCTGGCACCGAGGATGCGGTGTGGGAGCCTCTTAGTTGCTCTCGCTCACGTGGAGAACATTCCTAATTAAAATTTACCTTCCCCGTTATTACAGTGTTCTTTCTTGTCTGTTTTTTTTTTCCACACCCAGGCTCTCCTCTAACCTGTTATGGTTTCTGCACATTATTCAGAGGACTCCGTAAGACTTACTGACGAGGAAGAACGACGGTGCGCACAACGCGATTTCAGCTAGTCACGTCTACTGTCAGCCACTTGCTATTCTAGCTGAAGTTAAGCTGACATAAACTGACATATTTATATATAGTTAACCGACAATAACAAAATAGCATAAACTGCGCTCGCAGTCCCCGAAAGCATTGTTATATTCCCCGTGCATGTTGTTTAAGTTGCAGGATGGACTTCTTTTACGTCGAGATGGGAAGTCTCTCATAATCAAGTCCGTGAATTTAGGCTTCCATGCTCGCAGTCACCCGGGTGGATCTCCTTTTTCCCAGTATATTTATCCGTGGTTAAGTCACCTGTGATGAGTAATCTGACTCAGGATCTGCTGTCCTTACTGTCCCCTCTCATTCTACTCACCCAGTTGGGATTTTTGGGTGTCAAGTCTTGGCTCTGTCTCTTTATTATTATTATTATTATTATTATTATTATTATATAGTAGTAGTAGTATGAGAGAGAGTACATACTTATTTGTTTCCGCAACCCTATGAAGGCATGTGCTTATGTATGTGTGCTTATATAAGCATGTATATTATACATGTGTGCTTGGAGTGTACTCGCGGGCGCGCGCTTGTGTGTGTGTGTACTCACCTAGTTGAGGTTGCAGGGGTCGAGTCCAAGCTCCTGGCCCCCGCCTCTTCACTGGTCGCTACTAGGTCACTCTCCCTGAGCCGTGAGCTTTATCATACCTCTGCTTAAAGCTATGTATGGATCCTGCCTCCACTACATCGCTTCCCAAACTATTCCACTTCCTGACTACTCTGTGGCTGAAGAAATACTTCCTAACATCCCTGTGATTCATCTGTGTCTTCAACTTCCAACTGTGTCCCCTTGTTACTGTGTCCAATCTCTGGAACATCCTGTCTTTGTCCACCTTGTCAATTCCCTCTCAGATATTTTGTATGTCGTTATCATGTCCCCCCTATCTCTCCTGTCGTCCAGTGTCGTCAGGTTGATTTCCCTTAACCTCTCCTCGTAGGACATACCTCTTAACTCTGGGACTAGTCTTGTTGCAAACCTTTGCACTTTCTCTAGTTTCTTTACGTGCTTGGCTAGGTGTGCGTTCCAAACTGGTGCCGCATACTGCAATATGGGCCTAACGTACACGGTGTACAGGGTCCTGAACGATTCCTTATTAAGATGTCGCAATGCTGTTCTGAGGTTTGCTAGGCGCCCATATGCTGCAGCAGTTATTTGGTTGATGTGCGCTTCAGGAGATGTGCCTGGTGTTATACTCACCCCAAGATCTTTTTCCTTGAGTGAGGTTTGTAGTCTCTGGCCCCCTAGACTGTACTCCGTCTGCGGTCTTCTTTGCCCTTCCCCAATCTTCATGACTTTGCACTTGGTGGGATTGAACTCCGGGACCCAATTGCGGGACCGTTTGCAGCCTGTCCGTTCCCTTTGTAGTTTTGCCTGGTCTTCGATCGAGTGATTCTTTCTCAACTTAGTATCTGCAAACGGGGACACTCAGAGTCTTTTCCCTTCCCCGTCATGTCTTTCACAAATACCAGAAACAGCATGGCCCTGGCTGACCCCCGGGACCCCCCGGGTCACGGGTCCCCACTCTGACCCTCGCCACGTACCTTTGACTCGCTCGTTTCCTGAAAATTTCCCCTGACCCATTGTAGTGCCTTCCTGTTATCCTGCTTGGCCTCCATTTTTTTCACCAATTCTTTTGTGGAACTGTGTCAAAAACCTTTTTGCAGTCCAAGAAAATGCAATCCACCCACCCCCCCCTCTCCTTTTTCTTACTGCTGTCACCTGTCAAAAACTCCGTAGGGTTTTTGACAAGGATTTCCCCTCCCCCGAAACCATGCTGGGGGTGTTGATGAATCATTCCCTTTTTAGGGTTCCACCACTCTTTCCTGATTATCTTTTCCATATTTGCATACTATACATTCAGGGCACTGGTCTGTTTTTAAAGCTTTTTTCTGTCTCCCTTTTTTTAAAGATTGGGGTAATTTGCTGTCTTCATGCCCCAGGAAACTCCCTTTTCGATGATGTATTGAATATTTTTGTTAGGGGTACAATAGGCCTCTGCTCCCTCTCCAATACCCATGGGGGATTTATTGGGCCCCCTTTCCTTTGAGGTACCCAGCCACTCAGAAGCCTCTTCACTTCTTCCTCGGTTGTGTGCACTGTGCCGCACTTGGTGGTGTGGGCCCCCCCTCTCCGTTTCTGGAGTCCCCTTTTGTCTCCCCTGTGAAAACTTTTTTGAATCTCTTGTTTAGTTCTTCACATACTTTCCCCGGATTTTCCCGTTGTCTCTCCTCCTTCCTTCCTTAGCCCGTGTGTTTTGGTGTGTTTTTGTGTTTGTTGTGTGTGTGTGTGGTGTGTGTGTGTGTTTCTTTGTTTTTTGAGGGTGAGCAAAAAGTGAAAATGTAGTGTCGGGAACCTTGAGACGGGAAAAAAGCAGCAACAACACTGGGGAGGGAAAAACAAATGTAAACAGCAAACGCAGGGGTATACCTGGAGAGGGTTTTGGGGGATCAACGCCCCCGCGGCCTGGTCTGTGACCAGGCCTCGTGGTGGATCAAGGTCTGAACAACCAGGCTGTTACTGCTAGCCGCTCGTAAACCAACGTACGAACCACAGCCCGGTTGATCAGGTACTGACTTTAGGTGCCTGTCCAGCGCCTTCTTGAAGACAGCCAGGGGTCTGTTGGTAATACCCCCTTATATATGCTGGGAGGTAGTTGAGCAGACTTGGGCCCCTGACACTTATTGTGTTATCTCTTAGTGTACTCGTGGCGCCCCCTGCTTTTCATTAGGAAATGTTGCATCTCTTACCGAGTCTTTTGCTTTCGTAGGGAGTGATTTTCGTGTGCAAGTTTGGTAATAATCCCTCTAGGATTTTCCAAGTGTATATTATCATGTATCATTTTCACCTGTGTTCCAGGGAATGCAGATAAAGATATTTCAACCGTTCCCAGTAATTTAGGTGCTTTATCGTACTTATGTGTGACCTAAAAGTTCTCTGTACATTCTCCAGTTCAGCAATTTCGCCTGCCTTGAAAGGGACAGTATTTCACCCTGGAAAGAACAAGCGATTTGAAGTGAATCATTATGGGCTTGGCGTCTCTAGTTTTGAAGGTTTTCATTATCCATCCTATCATTTTTCTAGCAGGTAGATACATTATTGTGGTATTTGAAGGTGATATCCACTGATATTATCACTCCCAGGTCCTTCCCATTAGTTTTTAGCTCTATTGTTTGGTTAGAATTTGTTTTAGATCATGATACAGTTTTAATTTCCTCAAGTTTTCCATATCTGAGTAGTTGAAATTTCTCTTCATTGACTTATTGTTTTCTTCGGGCCATTTAAAGATGTGGTGGCTGAAGCAGTAGCAGCCGCAAGGGGGACGGCAGCAGCAGTCGGAACCGCAGGGATAGCAAAAGCAATGACCGCAGGGGTGGCAGAAGCAAAGACCGCAGAGGCCGCAGCAGCCACAGGGGGCACCATCAATAGTAGCTGCAGGGGCGTAGAGCCGCAGGAGTGGCAGAAGCAGTAGCAGTTACAGGGACGGTAGTAGTAGTAACAACCCCAGGAGCACCATCAGTGTTCCCTTCGTAGGGATGTAGAGCCACAGGGGTAGCAGCGGCAGCTGCAGCCGCCGCCGGCGCCCCGGAGGCTAGTTAGGCTGGACAATCTTCCCATCATAATTTACCTGTGGTTTACCTTGGTTCCTGACCGCTACTTCCCGGATTTCCGGAGACGGCTGTATTTTCTTCGTCATATGAAATAACGCAGTGCTCAGTTTTTTTCTCTTTACCAAACTAGCCTAGCGACTGAACTCTGATAAATTAATGTACTTTGATTCAACTTAGCCCTATCCACCTTATTAGCTCTAGTGAACTAATAGTTATAATCATAGCTGTAATTTTTAAAGGTAAGCCAGGGAAATGCCTCAGTCAGATGACCAAAAGCTCCAGCTGCTGGTCGTCATATGACTAAGATCCGCGTCAGGAAACACTTGTCCTGCTTCCTGACAATTCTTACCTAACCTAACCTTATCTTGAGTCAGCCGACATTTACTGGGTGTTGGTTACTTCAGGTGAAATAGTGTGTTCATGATGACTGCTTGTCGCCAGGCTAGTTAGTGCAAGTATGTATTTTCAAATGTATAATATAATTTTAAGATATCATTATATATTCAAGAAAATACGTATTCTGAGAAATATAATGTGGTACAGAGTTCTCCCTATCCTCTTCCTCTTTTTCTTCTCTCTCCTGTGTACATTTTTGTTGTCTCGTCTCTCTGATGGAGATATCATCATATAAACCCCGTTTTTCCTGTGTATTTGATAGAACAGTCTGACAGATGGTAACCCCAGGTAACAGTGACTCCAGCTGTACTGGAAGTAAACCTTTGAAGCTAAATTAAGACCATTTCTTACCCCTAGTACGACAACACGTTGATATCATTGTTGAAGGATAAACATGGTACATGAAAACTAAAGTGTAATAGACACCTGTCAGTGTTCACTGATAACCCAAATGAAGACAAACTCAGAGCCTAATGGAATACTTGACGCTCTCCTCATTGCCCTAATGATGTTTCCCAAATTCCACACTGTCGTAACATCCATGTTGCCGTGTGGAATGACAAGTGAAACATAGCTTCTTCTGTTTCTCTTACTTTATATAAATAATGGTAGTCAATCTCGCTATTGATGTATTATATTTTGATTAACAGAATCGGGGTAACACGCTCTTGACGCTGGTCTTCACACGACGTCGTGGATTAGAACTGTTGAGTTGTACCGGTACACGGTATCAACCATTAAATAAACCAACGGTTAGCATTATATGTGTTGTGATTCCTATGACGTTGACAACTGGAGTTCCCTAGGTGATTCAAGGTTTAGGTGACTGATGTGAATGTATATTGTGTGTGTGTGTGTGTGTGTGTGTGTGTTGTTACCATTTTGTCCTAGGCACATGTCGATTAGACACTAGGCCTGTTGTGTGTGTAGGTGTGTAGGTGTGTAGTGTGTGTGTGTGTGTGTGTGTGTGTGTGTGTGTGTGTGTGTGTGTGTGTGTGTGTGTGTGTGTTGTGTAAGTGTAATGACTGAGGAGAGTGAGTTTACTGGTTGAGGAAAGTGATCAAGTGTAGCTGCGGTGGTGTGGCATGCAAAGAGTATGTTACATTTTATTCGGCGTATGTACAGTGCACACACTCTCACATGGGCTGCCTCCCAACCATCGAACCGGGTGCTAAGGGTTTAGCGATTTTTAGGATATCCGTCGTTAAATCAGTACCTAGGTTCATTGTCCAATCACAGGCGAGCCCACCAAGTGCTGAGGCGATGTGGTTCTCTCGCGGTCAGCATTTGCCAGACTTGCCTGTTAGCTGGTTGAGTACGGTGCTCTCTGTGGCTTTTGCTTTTGCCATTCTTTCACCGTGTAGTACACTGATTATTCCAATCTTTGTACATAAGTGTAAATATTTATATATATATATGGTGAAGGAAATACAAGTTATAGTCTATCTGCTGAGTTTGTTTTGCTCCAAACCTTTTTTGACGAGGTCACAGGCCATTCTTACCTGCGTTCGTAATAGGTGGTAAATTGTGGTAGCTTGGTCAGGGTGAATAAGAGGCAAAGGAGGGTAGGTTGGGTTGGAGGCGGGGGGTGATCTAGAGGAGAGGGTTGAGGGTAGGATGGGGTGGAGTGGTATCCTGGGGTGGAATGGAGGGACCCGGAGGGACTCCATAATTACGAGGTTGGTTGAGGGTGGGAACTCTGCTCAACTACCACGCTCCAGCCTTCTCTACCTCCCTCACTGGTCCAGTCCTCTCTACCTCCCTCACTGGTCCAGTCCTCTTTACCTCCATCACTGGTCCAGGCCTCTCTACCTCCATCACTGGTCCAGCCCTTCCTCCACCTCCGCTCCAGACCTCCATCCACAACCGCTCCAGGACCACCCCACCCTCCATTACTGGTCCAGGATTAGTTAACCTATTTAGTGCTTAGTTCCGAGGCCCTGGTTTATATATATGGATAATACCGGCAGCTTCGGTGGCAAAATTTTAATAATTTATCTGCTATCTTAGAAATTATTCGTATGAAATGAGCTCAAGTTTGAGGTTCATAGTTAAGAACATAAGAACATAAGAACGAAGGAACACTGCAGAAAGCCTACTGGCCCATGCGAGACAGGTCCAAGTCTCCTACCGTCTTAAGCCAATGCACCCAACCGAGTCAGGTCAGGTCACATTGACTTAAGGGAGGAACACGGCAACCGACCTGGTAGCACAAGCTATCAGGTCCAACTCACACCCACCCACATCCACTCATGTATTTATCCAACCTATTTTTAAAGCTACACAACGTTCTGGCCTCTATAACTGTACTCGGGAGTTTGTTCCACTCATCCACAACTCTATTACCAAACCAGTACTTTCCTATATCCTTCCTGAATCTGAATTTTTCCAACTTAAAACCATTGCTGCAGTGATCTGGGGGACCCATCGTCCAGTATTTAGCAGTGATCTGGGGGACCCATCGTCCAGTATTTAGCAGTGATCTGGGGGACCCATCGTCCAGTGTTTAGCAGTGATCTGGGGGGACCCATCGTCCAGTATTTAGCAGTGATCTGGGGGGACCCATCGTCCAGTATTTAGCAGTGATCTGGGGGGACCCATCGTCCAGTATTTAGCAGTGATCTGTGGGGACCCATCGTCCAACATTTAGCATTGATCTGTGGGGACCCATCGTCCAGTATTTAGCAGTGATCTAGGAGTGTAAGGCGATGCAGCGTCTAGTATTGATGTGAGTGTTGGCCACACTTACTTGACAGGAAGATTACCCGACTCCCTCGGGCGTGGCAGGAAGATTACCCTGCTGTAGACTCCCTCGGGCGTGGCAGGAAGATTACCCTGCTGTAGACTCCCTCGGGCGTGGCAGGAAGATTACCCTGCTGTAGACTCCTTCGGGCGTGGCAGGAAGATTGCCCTGCTGAAGACTCCCTCGGGCGTGTCTCCATTACACAAGCTGCTAGGTATTACATTTTTTTTTAACGAGCGATGCATTCATGGTGCATATTTCTGTACCGCATTTACAAAGAATTAGTTACAAGGAGGAGACTGTTGACATTTTTAACCCTGGCGAGTGTGTGGTGGACACGGGCTGGAGTAGCGAGTACGGCGTCTAGACACCACCACAGGCGGAGTGACTTTAATCCAGTTCCTGACCCTCAGAAATAGCATTTTAAAATGGAAATGAGTAGTAGCCATGAAAGAAGAGTCTAGGAAGGGTAGCAGAGAACCTGTCTGTTATAAAGGGTAAGATTATGTTGTTCAGTTAATACTGTACAAATAATCCGCACATATGAGAAAGACACTTATGACGATGTTTCGCTCCGACTTGGGCCATTAACTGGCCACACGGTACTGTGCCTTTTTGTTCTTCAGTTAACAGTAACTTGAAAATCGGTGATGGAAGAACTACAACAAAGACAAAGTGTACCAAGAAGACACCATCTCCAAAATAAAGTATTATATCGTACTGTTACTGTTCCTATATTTTTAAGATTATTTTTATTAGTTGAGTGTAAGTCTGGAACATTGTTCCAGACTATGGGACTGACCACCTCAACATTACTTCTTCAAGGGTGATGGACTGATTACATCGTCTCTGCATCTCTACTGCTTCTGCTGTTTCCTCTGTACTCGACTGAAGAAGCCTACTGTGAAGGCGAAGCGTTTCGGAATAAAGTACCTAACTGCTGCACTTGTATCCTAATGACATCTTACTTTCTCGGTGAGATAATTACCGGGAACCTTGAGACAGTAGTCACACGTTACGGCAGCTAGGTAAATTATTTGCTAAATGGTGATTTAGATTTTGCTTCTGAAGTGGCTAGTTTATTGTGCACCCCATATCCATTGTGTGGACGGTAGCGCAAGAGCATATGGATACACAAAATGCCTATTAACTAGGCCCCCAAAGTGGTTACAGGTCTTCATTTGGATTTATATCTACAGTTCAGTTATCGGTTACAAGCAAATTTAGGAAATTTGCTTAGTATTTCTGGAATCTTATTTTCATTAATAAGATATCTTGATATGTCACATAAGTTATTATACTGTCTATCCCTATATTCCTCAATTAGGCACATAGTGTTCAAGACAGTGACCATATGCCTGACCACATAATTTGCATTTAGTCTTCTAAATTACCAGAAGTACTTGTAAACAAGCCTAAGCCTGGCTACTACAACATCAGTCAGTCTGTTCACATTGCAAGTTGCTCCATAAACATACGTATCTACTTTCATGTTATCATAGTGGATTATAGATCAACTCAGACTTCTAACTGCATTCCTATACCTAATACCAGAAAGTTTTAACTGCCATTGCGACTTTTTATACTTTTATAGTCCCCTTTGAGCTGTTGCTTTTACGATGAGCTGAGGGTGTACTACTGCTCTCGGGATGAGCTGTGAGTGTACTACTGCTCTCGGGATGAGCTGTGAGTGTACTACTGTTTCTCGGGATGAGCTGTGGGTGGTATACTGCTCTCGGGATGAGCTGTGAGTGTACTACTGCTCTCGGGATGAGCTGTGGGTGTACTACTGCTCTCGGGATGAGCTGTGAGTGTACTACTGCTCTCGGGATGAGCTGTGAGTGTACTACTGCTCTCGGGATGAGCTGTGGGTGTACTACTGCTCTCGGGATGAGCTGTGAGTGTACTACTGCTCTCGGGATGAGCTGTGAGTGTACTACTGCTCTCGGGATGAGCTGTGGGTGTACTACTGCTCTCGGGATGAGCTGTGAGTGTACTACTGCTCTCGGGATGAGCTGTGGGTGTACTACTGCTCTCGGATGAGCTGTGAGTGTACTACTGCTCTCGGGATGAGCTGGGGGTGTACTATGCTCTGGGGAAATGAGCTGTGAGTGTACTACTGCTCTCGGGATGAGCGAGGGTGTACTACTGCCTCGGGATGAGCTGTGAGTGTAACTATGCTCTCGGGATGGCTGTGGGTGTACTACTGCTCTCGGGATGAGCTGTGAGTGTACTACTGCTCTCGGGATGAGCTGTGGGTGTACTACTGCTCTCGGGATGAGCTGTGAGTGTACTACTGCTCTCGGGATGAGCTGTGGGTGTACTACTGCTCTCGGGATGAGCTGTGAGTTTTACTACTGCTCTCGGGATGAGCTGTGAGTGTACAAATGTTTCCGGGATAACTGTGGGTTTTACTACTGCTCTCGGGATGAGCTGTGAGTTTTACTACTGCTCTCGGGATGAGCTGTGAGTGTACTATGCTCTCGGGATGAGCTGTGGGTGTAACTACTGCTCTCGGGATGAGCTGTGAGTGTACTACTGCTCTCGGGATGAGCTGTGGGTGTACTACTGCTCTCGGGATGAGCTGTGAGTGTACTACTGCTCTCGGGATGAGCTGAGGGTGTACTACTGCTCTCGGGATGAGCTTTTGAGTGTACTACTGCTCTCGGGAGAGCTGAGGGTGTACTACTGCTCTGGGGATGAGCTGTGAGTTTTACTATGCTCTGGGATGAGCGGGTGGGTGTACTATTGCTCTGGGGATGAGCTGTGAGTGTATTTTACTGCTCTCGGGATGAGCTGTGGGTGTACTACTGCTCTCGAGATGAGCTGTGAGTGTACTACTGCTCTCGGAATGAGCTGTGGGTGTACTACTGCTCACGGGATGAGCTTTGGGTGTACTACTACTCACGGGATGAGCTGTGGGTGTACTACTGCTCTCGGGATGAGCTGTGGGCGTATTACTGCTCACGGGATGAGCTTTGGGTGTACTACTACTAACGGGATGAGCTGTGGGTGTACTACTGCTCACGGGATGAGCTGTGGGTGTACTACTGCTCACGGGATGAGCTGTGGGTGTACTGCTGCTGACGGGATGAGCTGTGGGTGTACTATTGCTCACGGGATGAGCTGTGGGTGTGCTACTGCTGACGGGATGAGCTGTGGGTGTACTACTCCTCACGGGATGAGCTGTGGGTGTACTGCTCACGGGATGAGCTGTGGGTGTGCTACTGCTCACGGGATGAGCTGTGGGTATACTGCTGCTCACGGGATAAGTTGCGGGTGTACGTAGAGCATTAAGGAGCTAGGAGAGTATAGCTAGGTGAGTATAGGTAGTAGAGTATAGCTAGGTGAGTACAGATAGGAAAGTACAACTAGGAGAGTACACATAGGAAAGTACAACTAGGAGAGTACACATAGGAAAGTACAACTAGGAGAATACTGCTGGGAGAGTATAACTAGGAGAATACTGCTAGGAGAGTACAACTGGGATCGTCACGACGAACGACAACAAGGAAGGTAAGAATATTGTTGTTGTTGGGGATAGCCAGGTTAGATACATGGATAGGGCATTCTGCTTGAAGGACAGGAGTAGGAGACAAAGGGTATGCTTTCCTGGGGCTGGGATGGAGGACATTGTTAGCCGGCTTGACAACATCATGAACGGTAATGGGATCAATCCTATTATTTGCCTCAGTGCTGGAGGCAATGATGTAGGCAAGCGTAGAAGTGAGGATTTAGTTAGAAAGTTCAGGACAGCTATAGACATGATTAGGAAGAAGGGGGGCGCCCGGGTTATATGTGGCATTTTGCCAAGAAGAGGTTGGTAATGAATGGTTGTCCAGAGCAATGGTATTAATTGTTGGCTGGATAAACACTGTAAGGAAAAATGCAGTACCATTCATTGACAACTGGGACAACTTCTATGGCCGAAAATGACATGTATGCCAGGGATGGGTTCACTTATCCAGGGCAGGTGTGGGTTTTCTTGTAATCAGTTGAGGGGGTTTTTAGGACTTTAAACTAGGATTAGTTAGAGGTATGGGTTTAGAAAAAGATTAATAATGAGTATGGATATATTGACTTTTGCTCTGATATTAAGAATCTTAATAGTAACTGTCATGGAGTAACTCTGGGTAATGATAATTTCAGAAATTGTGTAAAAACAAAGATGAATAGCAAAAATGTGCAGAAGAAAAAACATATGATGGTATTTTATGCTAACAGTCGAAGTGCAAGAAATAAAATTAATGAACTACGTTTGGTAGCATGTGCTGGGAACTTTGATATCATTGCATTAACTGAAACGTGGGGTTTTATTTAAAGAGTCGGGATATGACTGCTGAGTGTAATATTCAGGGTTTTAAGTTGTTCAATGTGGATAGATTTAATGGGAAGGGGGGAGGAGTTGCATTGTATGTTCGAGAAAATATTAATTGTTGATAAAAACAGGTTTTTAAAAATAGATGGAGCAGTAACAGAGTCTGTTTGGTTAGAGTTCGTGGAGGGTCAAGAAAACTAATTCTAGGTGTAATATACCGACCTCCCGGCTTGGATCACGATAGAGGGAGACTTCTTTGGGACGAAATTGTTAGGGCTTCTGTACACAGTAAAAGTAGTCATAGTAGGGGACTTTAAATTTAGCCAAATTGACTGGAATTCTTTGACAGGTAATCTAGAGTCCATACTTCATGGAAACAGTTCAGGACTGTTTTCTGAAACAGAGTGTAACTGAAACCCACCAGGGGTAATAATTTGCTAGACCTAGTCTTGTCAAATAAGGAAACACTGTGAATAATCTGGAGATCACTGAAGAGCTTGGCGCAAGTGATCACAAATCCATCACCTTTTGCATTAATTGGGAATGCAAGAATAATGATAATTTCAGTTTAAAAAACCCCGATTTTCGTTCTGCCCATTATAATGGACTTAGGGAACATCTGTCTAATCTTGATTGGGGTTATCTAGCTAATGATTTTATTGACGATAATCATACTTATGAAAAATGAAGGGATCTGCTTTTATGATTGTTTTCTTAATAATGTACACAGTGCCCAGAGTATATACATTCCCCAGAGAGAAATTAGGTCTAATAATAACGATCCCAAATGGGTTAACAGGAGGCTAAAGCATCTATTAGGGGGAGAAAAGGGGATTTATAGGCGCATCAGAAGAGGAGAGGTTAACCTTACTGACCAATATGTTCAGCTTAAAAAGAGAAGTAAAAAGGGTGATTAGAAAGGCTAAACGTGACTATGAAATTAGAGTCGCTAATGAATCAAAGACTAATCCAAAGGGGTTCTTTCAAGTGTATAGGACGAAGGTGAAGGAAAAAGTAGGACCTCTGAAATCTGGGAATGGACAGCTGACGGATAATGAACTGGAAATGTGTTCCTTATTTAATGACTATTTTTTGTCAGTTTTTACACAGGAAGATGTAAATGAGATTCCAGTAATTAACAATTATTTAGTTCCTGATGAATTCAAGTTAACTAATATTACTGTCACGAGGGACATGGTTATTAAACAGATAGACAAAAATGAAACAAAATAAGTCCCCAGGACCCGATGAGTTGTTTTCAAGGGTACTTAAGGAATGCAAGATGGAGCTTAGAAATAAATGGTATAAAATACCGACACAATGGCAATATAAACACAAATGCAGTATAATGTGATCCTTTATTGACTACGTTTCGCCCACACAGTGGGCTTTTTCAAGTCACAAACAGAACTACCTGGGGTGGAAGGAACGCGAGTATTTATAGTCCGGCTGAGGTCAGGTGAAGAATGCTGCATCTGATGATGTACCGAGTTGGGTTGTAGAGTCTAAAAACTTGGGTAGCTTGGAAAGGAGACTGGACAAGTTTGTGAGCAGACCTTCTACAGGGGTTCTTTGTGGGATAGCGATGAAGAAGTTTCTTGGCAAGTGGTTCAGCATGTTATAGAAGCCACTTATTTTATATCCGACAACTTCAACCAGAATAGTGGCTTCTATAACATAGCTGAACCACTTGCCAAGAAACTTCTTCATCGCTATCCCACATAAGAACACTGTAGAAGGTCTGCTCACAAACTTGTCCAGTCTCCTTTCCAAGCTACCCAAGTTTTTAGACTCTACAACCCAACTCGGTACATCATCAGATGCAGCATTCTTCACCTGACCTCAGCCGGACTATAAATACTCGCTTTCCTTCCACCCCAGGTAGTTCTGTTTGTGACTTGAAAAAGCCCACTGTGTGGGCGAAACGTAGTCAATAAAGGATCACATTATACTGCATTTGTGTTTATATTGCCAAGATGGAGCTTAGTCAGCCATTAACGAGTGTATTCAATGCGTCCATCCTTACCAGTGTTGTGCCAGAGATGTGGAAGATGGCTAATGTGGTTCCTATATTCAAATCAGGGGATAAGTCCACTCCTTCAAATTACCGTCCAATAAGCCTGACATCTATAGTGGGCAAGTTATTAGAATCAATTATAGCTGACATTATCAGAAGTCACCTTGAAGAGCATAACTTGATAAATGAATCTCAGCATGGATTCACGAGAGGTCGTTCCTGCCTGACAAACTTACTGACGTTCTTCAATAGAACATTTGAGGCAGTTGACAGTGATAAGGAATATGATATTGTTTATTTGGATTTTAGTAAAGCCTTCGACAGAGTACCTCACAAGAGACTCTTAAGAAAAGTGGCAGCTCATGGTATAGGAGGTAAAGTTCTAGCATGGATTGAGGCATGGCTTACCAATAGAAGCAGAGAGTTACCATTAATGGAGTGAAATCTGAATGGGGATTAGTCACTAGTGGCGTTCCACAAGGATCAGTTTTAGGCCCTCTCTGTTCATAATTTACATTAATGACCTTGATGAAGGGTTTTACTAGTGACATGAGTAAGTTTGCTGATGATACAAAGATAGGCCGTATAATTCACTCTGAGGAGGATATCAATGAACTCCAGGACGATTTGAACAAATTAATGTCTTGGTCTGAGAAATGGCAGATGAAGTTTAATGTGGATAAGTGTAAGGTACTTGCCCTTGGTAATGAAAATAACCCTCGAAGCTATAATCTAGGTGAAGTAGAGCTTGGTCATACAGAATGTGAAAAAGACTTGGGAGTTATGGTAAGCAGAAATCTAAAGCCAAGACAGCAGTGCCTCAGTGTGCGCAAAAAGGGCCCAAACAGATTACTTGGATTTATCTCAAGAAGTATAAGTAACAGAAGTCCAAAAGTTATTTTTACAGCTCTATACATCACTAGTGAGGCCTCATTTAGATTATGCTGCTCAGTTTTGGTCCCCTTACTACAGGATGGACATAGACTCATTAGAGAACATACAGAGAAGAATGACTAAAATGATTTATTTGTGTAAGGAACCTCCCGTATGAAGATAGACTCAAAGCCTTAAATCTCCACTCTCTGGAGAGGCGTAGAATGAGGGGAGATATCATTGAAGTGTATAAGTGGATGACGGGCATAAACAAGGGAGACATTAATAAAGTACTGAGGGCGTCGAACCAGGTAAGAACCAGGAATAATGGATTTAAGTTGGATAAATTTAGATTTAGAAAGGACATAGGTAAGTACTGGTTTTCTAACAGAGTTGTAGATGCGTGGAACAGTCTTCCCAGTGGGGTGGTAGAGGCTAGGACCTTGGGTAGCTTTAAGAAGAGACTGGACAAATATATGAGCGGGAGGGGCTGGGTTTGATTGGTGTTGGGGGGTGCGGGAGTTGTTTCTTGAGTAGCTTTAGGTAGATGTCGTTTTGATAAGGACCTGCCTCGTATGGGCCAGTAGGCCTTCTGCAGTGTTCCTACATTCTTATGTTCTTATGTTCTTAACTGGGAGAATACTGCTAGGAGAGTACAACTAGGAGAAAACTGCTAGGAGAGTACAACTAGGAGAATACTGCTAGGAGAGTACAACTAGAACACTGCTAGGAGAGTACAAATAGAAAAATACTGCTAGGATAGTGTAACTTGGAGAATATTGCTAGGGAAAGACAGCTAAATAGGGTGGTTTAGAAAGACGCGTGAGCAAACACTAGGACATATTAGAAAACGTTTCGGTCCTGGGACCTTGATCACAGTTGGTCAAGGTCCCAAGACCGAACTTTTCTAGTGTTTGTTCACGTGCCTTTTTAAACCAGTTCGTCGGTATCTGTTACCAAGGTACCAGCTAGGTAGGCTGCTCAGAAGATAGTGGAAGGAGCCATTAACCACTTGTGGTCAGTGACCCACACGGGTTTGGTGCTTCAAGTGAATAATAATAATGATGCAACACTCCTGTCATATACATATCATCATTCCTATATCACCCATCCCCTTCCCTGGAGTCTGCTGCAGGTTGGAAAACGGCCATGGTCATGCAAGGCCTGAGGAGCGGGAGGCAACGAGGTTTGACAGAGGAGGGGGGGTTTTAAGGTCCTTCGCCGGTTACTTCAAAAACGCACAAAAGAAGGAAGGAACACTGCATGGGCCCTTCGCACGGCATCGCCCTATTAGCAAAGCTGTCAGGAAAGAAAATATGCAACATTTAGACAATTTATTCCGAACGTTTCGCCCCCACCATAGGCTTCTTCTTCTTCTGTGTAGGCGAAAAGTTTCGGGAAAAAAGTTTCTAACGTTGATTGTGTCTTACCTAACAACCTGTCGGTATGTATACCTTTTTTTTTACAAGCTAGTCAGGTTAAATACACCCCTCATGTTTTTTACTAAACTATTTTATAAAATAACAAAATTTGTTTTTATGACATACTGGGGGGTTTTTCCACTCATCCAAAACTTTATTACCAAACCAGTGCTTTCCCATTCCTTCCTGAATTGATTTTTTTTTTCCAACTTAAGCCCCTTGCTGCGAGTCCTTATTGCTAGATATTTTTGACGCTTTTGAAAAACTGTCAGCCTGAGTTGGTAGACTTCAGCACGGCACTGAGGATATCATCCAGCATTCAACAACAGTATGCCAGCAGTTATTTAACCCCTGAGCGACTCGCCATCCTCGCCATGATAAGAAACTTTCTCTAATGAAGAAAATACTGTTACCTACTCGTTGGCTGGGGCAGCTGATGAGGAATACTGTTGTAACCCCAACACGGTGAGTGGGACGGCAGCAGATGGAAGGTGGATGGTAAAACGAGAGTATAAAAGAGACGGTTGATGGAGGATTAGGATGGGAATGAAGGGGGGAGGACGGGGCGTAAGCAATTAGGGAAATGAGAAAAAGGTATCTTTTAATCTGGGTTTGTTGAAAGTTTTACTTTCATAAGGGAGAGGAATGTGCTTGGCGAGCACAGAGACTGCCAACGTGCTGATCACACACTGTTTCTGCCTCTTGATTGTTAGGAATACAACACTTAGCGTGTGTGCAGACAGTGATTGTTGGGGTGACGACTAAGAACAAAGTAAATCACTGAACGGGTGAGACTTGAACCCATGGCAAATGAGTCCTAAAACTAGCAGGCCTGTGCGTTAACTATTCGGCCAGCTGCCTCTAATAAGATTCGTGCAACTAGATATACCATTTGTAAGTGGTCCAAGTCGGACCGAAACGTCGTCGTAAGCTTCTCTCTCCTATGTGCGGGTTATTTGTGTGTTGTTCAAGCCACGGAATTGTGCCTTTTTGTTCTTTAATGGGAACACAGCAGTGTGTGGAGAGTACCGAGGACTGGTGGTGTAACCTCACACACAACACTATGGTTTTAAGTTGGAAAAAATCAGATTCAGGAAGGATATAGGAAAGTACTGGTTTGGTAATAGAGTTGTGGATGAGTGGAACAAACTCCCAAGTACCGTTATAGAGGCCAGAACGTTGTGTAGCTTTAAAAATAGGTTGGATAAATACATGAGTAGATGTGGGTGGGTGTGAGTTAGACCTGATAGCTTGTGCTACCAGGTCGGTTGCCGTGTTCCTCCCTTAAGTCAATGTGACCTGACCTGACTAGGTTGGGTGCATTGGCTTAAGCCGGTAGGAGACTTGGACCTGCCTCGCATGGGCCAGTAGGCCTTCTGCAGTGTTCCTTCGTTCTTATGTTCTTATGTAACACGGCACACCAGTGTGACCTACTAGCTTGACTAACCAGTGCTTCTTACACAATTATTTACATTCACAGGAGGTTGAAATTCTCTATTCGTTGTATATCATATTAAAAAAAATAAAGATTTATAAGAAAAAAGGGAAACAGAATGGATTTTTATCTCATTTCCTCGTTTACTTGAACAGCAGTGATGTTAATCATTGATAATAGTCTTGTGAAAATATCGTAAATATGAGTTATATTTCTGGATCAGACTCTGACTCGTGAGTTACAATGACTTTCTTCTTTGGAAATACACAAGTTACTCTGAATAAATTTGAGGGGAATCGCAGTTTATTTTAAACAGTGCTATGATTATAGGAATTCCTGAAGGAATTACCTGGAAACTGCTTCCTGTATATTTTTTTCTTCCTCTGAAATTTAATTTTTATAGCTTTGAGAACATCTCACCTACTCGTCTTCAAGTTTTCAAGGCTGTGTGTTGCAACAGAGAAAAAGTTCATCGCAGCTGTTGGCATGTACAGGCACTCTCCAGTTTTTTTTTTTTTTTTTTAGAAGATTCTTTTGCCTTCAGTGTGTTACCTTGAGAAAGTCTCTTCCCATCAGCTTCAAACTTTCAACACTGGTATATCCTGGTGAAAATAGATATGACTATTGACAAGTTGATGATGTGCAACAGTTGGGTGTCTTTATTGTTGAAAATTTTAGCCTACACAGTAGGCTTCTTCAGTCAGATACAGAGGCAGCAGATGTAGTAGTGAAATAACTTTGGAGAAATATTTTTTTTTCACTTTGTAGTTTTCTTGTGAAATAGATCAAGGTTACCTCCACATAGTTGAGAGCTTCCTGCATGCCCGCCCCTTCTACACTATCGCTATGAACTTTACTATTTTCTAGTATTCCGTTAGTTGTTGCCCTATTTTGTGTTATACGTAGGTGAATGGGTCGGGTCGTGTGTCGTATGGCAGACAACGCTGAGCTTCTCACCGAAGAACACACACATTCACACATATGATAACACATACACTTTTATTAATACTTGAAAATTTAATTACTACTGCTAAAACAAAATTCTTTATATTACCCTTAGAGTATTATCAACCCACGATAAACAAAGTCAAGCAGTGTGACATATTCTTTGGGGGCTTCCAGTTATTTCCTGGGGTACAATCACAACAGTCGACTAACTCCTACGTATTTATTTACTATTATGCGAACTTAGGCAGCAGGTGCAAGGAGAGATATTCATACAGCTTCAGCTTGTTCATGGCCGCATATCTCGAGTCTCGAGGGAAGACCAGTACAGTATTGCCTTTTGTGTTTTATATCGACACGTAATACATTAACATGTAATATATTCAAGGCGTGAAAATAACGTCTTGTATAACTGGAGGTGTTCTCTCCGCTGGTGTCCTTGATAAACAACACCTGCCTGGCTATCTCTTACATTCTCCCACCCACTGCTTGATAACACACCTGGGACGACCCAGGGCGGGTTGCAGGAAGGGAGTGCAGCAGGACAGGTGTTGTCGGTGTTTTATTTTGTCACCCACACAGGGTTGACCTCTAACCTTTGGGCTACACATTCCTTTCCTAGTACTCTCCTTTTTTTTTTTGTCCCAGCCTTCATTATCACGGCCATTTTCACAGCTACAAGGTACTACAGTCGCGATCAGCGCTACTACCATCACCACTATCACCATCACCGCCACCACCATCACCGCCACCACCACCACCACCACCACCCACTCTCTTCCACCTTAGTTGTCAGTTGCACCATCACCGCCTCTATCATTCCGCCCACACCATATGTAGATACCACCATTGTAATGTTTGTAATTTGTTTCTCAGAAGAAATGGATTTTTTGGCATATGTATGTGTGTGTGTGTGTGTGTGTGTGTGTGTGTACTCACCTAGTTGTACTCACCTAATTGAGGTTGCAGGGGTCGAGTCCAAGCTCCTGGCCCCGCCTCTTCACTGGTCGCTACTAGGTCACTCTCCCTGAACCGTGAACTTTATCATACCTCTGCTTAAAGCTATGTATGGATCCTGCCTCCACTACATCGCTTCCCAAACTATTCCACTTCCTGACTACTCTGTGGCTGAAGAAATACTTCCTAACATCCCTGTGATTCATCTGTGTCTTCAACTTCCAACTGTGTCCCCTTGTTGCTGTGTCCCATCTCTGGAACATCCTGTCTTTGTCCACCTTGTCAATTCCTTTCAGTATTTTGTATGTCGTTATCATGTCCCCCCTATCTCTCCTGTCCTCAGTGTCGTCAGGTTGATTTCCCTTAACCTCTCCTCGTAGGACATACTCTTAGCTCTAGGACTAGTCTTGTTGCAAGCCTTTGCACTTTCTCTAGTTTCTTTACGTGCTTGGCTAGGTGTGGGTTCCAAACTGGTGCCGCATACTCCAATATGGGCCTAACGTACACGGTGTACAGGGTCCTGAACGATTCCTTATTAAGATGTCGCAATGCTGTTCTGAGGTTTGCTAGGCGCCCATATGCTGCAGCAGTTATTTGGTTGATGTGCGCTTCAGGAGATGTACCTGGTGTTATACTCACCCCAAGATCTTTTTCCTTGAGTGGGGTTTGTAGTCTCTGGCCCCTTAGACTGTATTCCGTCTGCGGTCTTCTTTGCCCTTCCCCAATCTTCATGACTTTGCACTTGGTGGGGTTGAACTCCAGGAGCCAATTGCTGGACCAGGTCTGCAGCCTGTCCAGATCCCTTTGTAGTTCTGCCTGGTCTTCTCATCACCTTCACGTCATCTGTGTGTGTGTGTGTGGGGGGGGTATGTGTGTGCATGTGTGTTGGTGTGGATATATCATCTGGCACTTACTTTAATAGAGCTTGAGATCCTAATCTCGTCTGTGTCCAGTAGGGCTTGAACTCTTGACGCAGCCTGTGTTCAGTGGAGCTTTAGTTCCTGACCCCATCTGTGTGTCCAGTAGAACTAGCTCCTGGCCCTCCCCTGTCTGTGTGTATGTGGCAGAATCACAGCTCCCTGCCTCTTAAGCTACGTAGCACATCACCGTTGTCTTCTAGTTTCTTTGACTTGTTACATACTACTGAATGTGTGTACGCAGATAACATCTAATCTTCCTTATAAACTTCTTTCACTTCCCACCTCAGAGCAGAGATGCGCTTCCTAACGTCACTCTGACGTGTGTGTGTGTGTGTGTTTAACTTCCACTATTGTCCGCGTGGCTCTGGTTTTTGCGTGTCAAGCAGTATCACTCTCTACTTTGTTATTTCCTATTGTTTTATAATGCATGTGGTAATCATCTATTTCCTTCCTCTCCAAGGTCATGAAACAGGCGGGTATATACAGGAAAAGATCGCAGTCAGCAGGAATCGAAACCACGTTAGGGGCGTTTGCCAAGGTTCCCTAAGTGATGCTCTAGACCACTCGGCCACAGATACCTCAAAAGTTGGGCAGCCTTGTTTACAAGTCATGTTTCTTCTCATAATGTATTCTGTCCTGACACTATTGACTGGTTGCAATCACCTAGACATTTTCGAGTTTCCACACGTGACTGATCAGGTGTGGGTGTGACTGATCAGGTGTGGATGTGACTGATCAGGTGTGGATGTGACTGATCAGGTGTGGATGTGACTGATCAGGTGTGGATGTGACTGATCAGGTGTGGATGTGACTGATCAGGTGTGGATGTGACTGATCAGGTGTGGGTTTAACTCTAGCAAATCTATGATGGGCCTGACATTCCTTGAGGTACTATCCTGAAGGACTTACTGCGTCGTTGAAGAAGCAAACAACAGAAAGGCCTGGATGTTAGCAAGATATATGCGGTTTATGACATTTTACGGAAACGACGTTTCGTCCATCAGGAGACTTTATAAATTAACCGAATTCATAAAATCCCGGGTGGACGAAACATGCTTCAATAAAATATATGAACCTTATATTGTGTTATTAACATACTTGTCGCCTAGTTGAAGGCCGGGCTGCGAGGGTAGAAAGACTGGTAATCAGTCACAGGTGTCACACAGTTGTTTGCGAAGCAGAGGTGGTGGTCAGACCTGGAGCTTCCTCGACACTCGGGATGAAACCTTTAACCACGAGAGACGGGAAACGTTTCCCGGTTTTCTTCTGCATCAGTGTAGTTTTTTTTTTCGTTGTTTTGTAAAATAAAATGTTACGTTTACATTTCCTAGTTAACGGGCAATAAAAGAAAATGTATTTCAAAGTTTGCTGGTGGCTGGTGGCAAAGCTCCCGCTTCACACACGGAGGGCCGGGTTCGATTCCGGGGGTGGGAACATTTCGACACTTTTCCCTTACACTTTTGGGTCTGTTCACTAGCAGCAAATAGGTACCTGGGTGTTAGTCGACTGGTGTGGTTCGCATCCTGGGGGACAAGATTAAGGACCCCAATGGAAATAAGTTAGACAGTCCTCGATGACGCACTGACTTTCTTGGGTTATCCTGGGTGGCTAATCCTCCGGGGTTAAAAATCCGAACGAAATCTTATCTTATCTCTTATCTGTAAGAGTTGATGTTGGGCACAGCATTGGGAAATTGACGAAGTGACAGTGATGAGGCTGAGACGAGGCTTGAAGTGGGGGTGGCGGCCCTGCTACTCCTGCTGTGCCTGCTGCTGCTCAGGAACCGTTGATACTGTACCTGTTACTGCTGAGGAACCGTTGATGCTGGACCTGTTACTGCTGAGGAACCGTTGATGCTGACCTGTTACTGTGAGGAAACCTTTGATGCTGGACTGTTATTGTGAGGAACGTTGATGCTGGACCTGTTATTGCTGAGGAACGTTGATGCTGGGACCTGTTACGGGTGAGAACGTTGATATGGACTGTTATTGCGAGGAACGTGATACTGAGACCTGTTATTGCTGAGGAAACGTTGATACTGGCCCTGTTATTGCTGAGGAACCGTTGATGCTGGACCTGTTACTGCTGAGGAACCGTTGATACTGGACCTGTTATTGCTGAGGAACCGTTGATACTGGACCTGTTATTGCTGAGGAACCGTTAATACTGGACCTGTTATTGCTGAGGAACCGTTGATACTGGACCTGTTATTGCTGAGGAACCGTTGATACTGGACCTGTTATTGCTGAGGAACCGTTGATACTGGACCTGTTATTGCTGAGGAACCGTTGATGCTGGACCTGTTATTGCTGAGGAACCGTTAATACTGGACCTGTTATTGCTGAGGAACCGTTGATACTGGACCTGTTATTGCTGAGGAACCGTTGATACTGTATTACTGCTGAGGAACCGTTGATACTGTACCTGTTACCAAGGAACAGTTGATACTGTACTTGTTATTGCTGAGGAACCATTGATACTGTATTACTGCTGAGGAACCGTTGATACTGTACCTGTTCCTGCCCAGGAACCGTTGATACTGGACCTGTTACTGATGAGGAACCGTTGATACAGTATTGCTGCTCAGGAACCGTTGATACTGTACCTGTTATTGCTGAGGCGCCGTTGATACTGGACCTGTTATTGCTGAGGCGCCGTTGATACTGGACCTGTTATTGCTGAGGAACCGTTGATACTGGACCTGTTACTGATGAGGAACCGTTGATACAGTATTGCTGCTCAGGAACCGTTGATACTGGACCGGTTATTCCTGAGGAACCGTTGATACTGTACCTGTTACTGCTGAGGAACCGTTGATACTGGACCCGTTACTGCTGAGGAACCGTTGATACAGTACCTGTTACTGCTGAGGAACCGTTGATACTGTGCCTGTTACTGCTGAGGAACCGTTGATACTGCACCTGTTACTGCTGAGGAACCGTTGATACTGTATCTGTTACTGCTGAGAAACTTTTGATACTGTACCTGTTATTGCTGAGGAACCATTGATACTGTATTACTGCCCAGGAACCGTTGATATTGGACCTGTTACTGCTCAGGAATCGTTAACACTACCTGTTACTACTGTTGAAAATCCGTTGGGACGGAGGTTGCGCTTGGACAGTCGGGAATAAGAGGGAGCGGCGAGAGGCAGGAAAACGATAGCAGAGACAGGAAAAGAGGGGAAGGGGGTGTATGAGACAGACAGGGAGGGAGGAGATCGAGGGATGGGAGGGAGGGGGGAGGAGGTTACACGACTCAGTAACGGTACAGGTGGGAGGAACAGGTGTAGGGATGATGGCACTCCCCCCCCTCCTCACTGCAGCCTCCACCTTGTTACCTCTGCTCCTCCTCCCCACCTCCTTCCCCATCCCCCTCCTCATCCTCTTCTTATCCTCTTTCCTTCCGATTTTCATACTCTCAGTTCTCTCCATCTTGCCATTTCCAGCCTAACCTGTATCATCGTCAGTCATCAACCATCAACATCAACACTCATTATCGTCAACAGTTATTATCAGCATCAACAAACATCAAAATTTAAGAACAACAATCATCATCAGTAGCAGTCATCGTCAATAACAATCATTGTCTCTCATCTTCCAGCCTCATCTTCACCATCTTAAACATATTCATCTTCTGGTAGTTCATCAGTGGAATGTTGTCTGTATGAACAGGTGTGTATGGAGGGTTGAGTGGGTGAACAGGTGTGTACGGAGGGTTGAGTGGGTGAACAGATGTGTAGGGGAGAGGTGAGTGGGTTAACAGGTGTGTAGGAGGGGTGAGTGGGTGAACAGGTCTGGAGGGTTGAGTGGGTGAACAGGTGTGTATGGAGGGTTGAGTGGGTGAACAGGTGTGTATGGAAGGGTGAGTGGATGAACAGGTGTGTATGGAGTGGTGAGTGGGTGAACAAGTGTGTATGGAAGGATGAGTGGATGAACAGGTGTGTATGGAGTGGTGAGTGGGTGAACAGGTGTGTATGGAGGGGTGAGTGGGTGAACAGGTGTGTATGGAGGGGTGAGTGGGTGAACAGATGTGTATGAAGGATGAGTGGATGAAAGGTGTGTTGGAATGGTGGGTGGTGAACAGGTGTGTATGGAGCTATGAGTGGGTGAACAGGTGTGTATGGAGGGTGAGTGGGTGAACAGGTGTGTATGGATGGTGAGTGGAGTGAACAGGTGTGTATGGAAGGATTTAGTGGATGAACAGGTGTGTATGGAGTGGTGAGTGGGTGAACAGGTGTGTATGGAGGGTGAGTGGGTGAACAGATGTGTGTGGAGTGGTGAGTGGGTGAACAGGTATAGAGGGATGAGTGGGTGAACAGGTGTGTATGGGGGGATGAGTGGGTGAAACAGGTGTGGATGGATGAGTGTGTGAACAGATGTGTATGGAGGGATGAGTGGGTGAACAGGTGTGTATGGAGGGGTGAGTGGATGAACAGGTGTGTATGGAAGGGTGAGTAGGTGAACAGGTGTGTATGGAATGGTGAGTGGGTGAACAGGTGTGTATGGAGGGGGTGAGTGGTGTGAACAGATGTGTATGGAGGATGAGTGGATGAACAGGTGTGTGTATGGAGTGGTGAAATGGTGAACAGGTGTGTATGGAGGGATGAGTGGTGTGAACAGGTGTGTATGGAGGGATGAGTGGTGTGAACAGGTGTGTATGGAGGGGTGAGTGGGTGACCAGGTGTGTAGGGGAGGGTGAGCGGTGTGAACAGGTGTGTATGGAGGGGTGAGTGGGTGAACAGTGTGTATGGAGGGGGTTTAGTGGGTGAACAGGTGTGTATGGAGGGGTGAGTGGTGTGAACAGGTGTGTATGGAGGGGTGAGTGGGTGAATAGGTGTGTATGGAGGGTGAGTGGGTGAACGGGTGTGTATGGAGGGTGAGTGGGTGAACAGGTGTGTATGGATGGATGAGTGGGTGAACAGGTGTGTGTAGAGGGAGTGAGTGGGTCAACAGGTGTGTATGGAGGGGTGAGTGGATGAGCAGGTGTGTATGGAGGGAGGAGTGGGTGAACAGGTGTGTATGGATGGATGAGTGGGTGAACAGGTGTGTATAGAGGGGTGAGTGGGTAAACAGGTGTATATGGAGGGGTGAGTGGATGAACAGGTGTGTATGGAGGGATGAGTGGGTGAACAGGTGTGTATGGAGGGATGAGTGGGTGAACAGGTGTGTATGGAAAGGGGTGAGTGGGTGAACAGGTGTGTATAGAGGGGTGAGTGGGAAAAGGTGTATATGGAGGGGTGAGTGGGTGAACAGGTGTGTATGGTAGGGTGAGTGGGTGAACAGGTGTTTATGGAATGGTGAGTGGGTGAACAGATGTGTATGGAAGGATGAGTGGGTGAACAGGTGTGTATGGAGTGGTGAATTGGTGAACAGGTGTGTATGGAGGGATGAGTGGGTGAACAGGTGTGTTATGGAGGGATGAGTGGGTGAACAGATGTGTATGGAGGGTGAGTGGAGTGAACAGGTGTGTATGGAGGGTGAGTGGGTGAACAGGTGTGTATGGAGGGTGAGTGGGTGAACAGGTGTGTATGGAGGGGTGAGTGGGTGAACAGGTGTGTATGGAGGGGTGAGTGGGTGAACAGGTGTGTATGGAGGGGTGAGTGGGTGAATAGGTGTGTATGGAGGGTGAGTGGGTGGACGGGTGTGTATGGAGGGGTGAGTGGGTGAGCAGGTGTGTATGGAGGGGTGAGTGGTGTGAACAGGTGTGTATGGAGGGTGAGTGGTGAACAGGTGGGGTAGGAGGGGTGGTGGTGGAACAGTGTGTATGGAGGGTTGAGTGGGTGAACAGGTGTGTAGGAGGGGTGAATGGCTGAACAGGTGTGTATGGAGGGTAGAGTGGGTGAACAGGTGTATAGGAGGGGTGAGCGGGTGAACAGGTGTGTAGGAGGGGTGAGTGGGTGAACAAGTGTGTATGAGGGTAGAGTGGGTGAACAGGTGTTATAGGAGGGGTGAGCGGGTGAACAGGTGTGTAGGAGGGGTGAGTGGGGTGAACAGGTATGGAAGGTTCAGTGGGTGAATAGGTGTGTATGGAGGGTGAGTGGGTGAACAGGTGTGTATGGAGGGGTGAGTGGAGTGAACAGGTGTGTATGGAGGGGTGAGTGGTGTGACAGGTGTGTAGGGAGGTGGGGGGTGAACAGGTGTGTAGGAGGGGTGAGTGGGTGAACAGGTATGGAGGTTTTGGGGTGAAAGGTGTATATGGAGGGTTGAGTGGATGAACAGGTGTGTATGGAGTGGTGAGTGGGTGAACAAGTGTGTATGGAAGGATGAGTGGATGAACAGGTGTGTATGGATTGGTGAGTGGGTGAACAGGTGTGAATGGAGGGGTGATGGGTGTGAACAGGTGTGTATGGAGGGTGAGTGGTGTGAACAGGTGTTTTATGGAATGGTGAGTGGGTGGAACAGGTGTGTATGGAGTTGAGTGGGTGAACAGGTGTGTATGGAGGGGTGAGTGGGTAAAAGGTGTTTATGGAGGATTGAGTGGGTGAACAGGTGTGTATGGAGGGGTGAGTGGGTGAACAGGTGTGTATGGAGGGGTGAGTGGGTGAACAGGTGTGTATGGAGGGGTGAGTGGGTGAACAGGTGTGTATGGAGAGGTGAGTTTGTGAACAGATGTGTATGGAAGGATGAGTGGATGAACAGGTGTGTATGGAGTGGTGAATGGATGAACAGGTGTATATGGAGGGATGAGTGGGTGAACAGGTGTGTATGGAAGTGAGTGGGCGAACAGATGTGTATGGAGGGTGAGTGGGTGAACAGGGTGTATAGGGGGTGAGTGGGTGAACAGGTGTGTATGGAGGGGTGATTGGGTGAACAGGTGTGTGTGGAGGGTGTGAGTGGGTGAATAGGTGTTTATGGAGGGTGAGTGGGTGAACAGGTGTGTATGGAGGGTGTGAGTGGGGTGAACAGGTGTGTATGGAAGGGTGAGTGGATGAACAGGTGTGTATGAGATGGTGAGTGGGTGAACAGGTGTGTATGGAGGGGTGAGTGGGTGAACAGGTGTGTATGGAGGGATGAGTGGGTGAACAGGTGTGTATGGAGGGATGAGTGGGTGAACAGGTGTGTATGGAGGGATGAGTGGGTGAACAGGTGTGTATGGAGGGGTGAGTGTGTGAAAAGGTGTGTGTGTGTGTAGGGGTGAGTGGATGAACAGGTGTGTATGGAATGGTCAGTGGGTGAACAGGTGTGTATGGAGGGTGAGTGGTTGAACAGGTGTGTATGGAGGGATGAGTGAAAGGTGTTATGGGGATGAGTGAAAACGGTGTGTATGGAGGGATGAGTGAACAGGTTGTATGGGGGTGATGGAACCGGTGTGTATGGGGAGGGATGAGTGAACACGTGTGTATGGAGGGATGAGTGAACAGGTGTGTATGGAGGGATGAGTGAGAACAGGTGTGTATGGAGGGTGAGTGAGCAGGTGTGTATGGAGGGATGGTGAACAGGTGTGTATGGAGGGTATGAGTGAACAGGTGTGTATGGAGGTGAGATGAGCAGGTGTGTATGGAGGGATGAGGGGGAACAAGGTGTGTATGGAGGGATGAGTGAACAGGTGTGAGAGGGATTTTGTGGGTGAAAGGGGTGTATGGAGGGTGAGTGAACAGGTGTGTATGGGTGGATGAGTGGGTGAACAGGGTTATGAGGGATGAGTGAACATTTGTGTATGAGGGATGAGTGAACAGGTGTGTATGGAGGGATGAGTGGAACAGGTGTGTATGGGGATAAGTGAACAGGTGTGTAGGAGGGATGAGTGAACAGGTGTGTATGGAGGATGAGTGACAGGTGTGTTGGAGGGATGAGTGAACAGGTGTGTTGGAGGGATGGGTGAACAGGTGTGTATGGAGGTGACTGAACAGGTGGTATTGAGGGTGAGTGAAACAGGTGTGTATGGAAAGGGTGAGTGAACAGGTGGTATGGAGGGATGAGTGAGCAGGTGTGTATGGAGGGATAAGTGAACAGGTGTGTATGGAGGGATGATGGGTGAACATGTGTGTATGGATGAGTGAACAGGGTGTAGGAGGGAGTGAATCAGGCGTGTATGGAGGGATGAGTGTGAACAGGTGTGTATGGAGGGATGAGTGAACAGGTGTGTATGGAGGGATGAGTGAACAGGTGTGTATGGAGGGATGAGTGGGTGAACAGGTGTGTATGGAGGGATGAGGTGAACAGGTGTGTATGTGAGGGATGAGTGGGTGAACAAGGGGTGTATGGAGGTGATGGTGAACAGGTGTGTATGGAGGGATGAGTGAACAGGTGTGTTGGAGGATGAGTGAAAGGTGTGTATGAGGGATGGTGAAAAAGGTGTGTATGGAGGGATGAGTGAACAGGTGTGTATGGAGGGATGAGTGAACAGGTGTGTATGGAGGGATGAATGAACAGGTGTGTATGGAGGGATGAGTGAACAGGTGTGTATGGAGGGATGGGTGAACAGGTGTGTATGGAGGGATGACTGAACAGGTGTGTATGGAGGGATGAGTGAACAGGTGTGTATGGAGGGATGAGTGGGTGAACAGGTGTGTATGGAGGGATGAGTGAACAGGTGTGTATGGAGGGATGAGTGGTTGAACAGGTGTATATGGAGGGATGAGTGAACAGGTGTGTATGGAGGGATGAGTGAACAGGTGTGTATGGAGGGATGAGTGAACAGGTGTGTATGGAGGGATGAGTGAACAGGTGTGTATGGAGGGATGAGTGAACAGGTGTGTATGGAGGGATGAGTGAACAGGTGTGTATGGAGGGAGAGTGAAGGTGTGTTGGAGGGATGGGTGAACAGGTGTGTATGGAGGGATGATGAAAAAGGTGTGTATTGAGGGATGAGTGAACAGGTGTGTATGGAGGGATGAGTGAACAGGTGTGTATGGAGGGATGAGTGGAGGCAGGTGTGTATGGAGGGATAAGTGAACAGGTGTGTATGGAGGATGAGTGGGTGATTGTGTGTAGGAGAGTGAACAGGCGTGTATGGAGGGATGAGTGAACAGGTGTGTATGGAGGGATGAGTGAACAGGTGTGTATGGAGGGATGAGTGTGAACAGGTGTGTATGGAGGGATGAGGGTGAACAGGTGTGTATGGAGGGATGAGTGAACAGGTGTGTATGGAGGGGTGAGTGGGTGAACAAGTGTTTATGGAGGGATGAGTGAACAGGTGTGTATGGAGGGATGAGTGAACAGGTGTGTATGGAGGGATGATTGGGTGAACAGGTGTGTATGGAGGGATGAGTGAACAGGTGTGTATGGAGGGATGAGTGAACAGGTGTGTATGGAGGGATGAGTGAACAGGTGTGTATGGAGGGATGAGTGAACAAGTGTGTATGGGGGATGAGTGAACAGGTGTGTATGGAGGGATAAGTGAACAGGTGTGTATGGAGGGATGAGTGGGTGAACAGGTGTGTATGGATGAGTGAACAGGCGTGTATGGAGGGATGAGTGAACAGGTGTGTATGGAGGGATGAGTGAACAGGTGTGTATGGAGGGATGAGTGAACAGGTGTGTATGGAGGGATGAGTGAACAGGTGTGTATGGAGGGAGAGTGAAAAGTGTGTATGGGGGGATGAGGGGAACAGGTGTGTATGGAGGGATGAGTGGGTGAACAGGTGTGTATGGAGGGATGGTGGGTGAACAGGTGTGTATGGATGGATGAGTGACAGGTGTGTATGGAGGGATGATGTGAAAAAGGTATGTATGGAGGGATGAGTGAACAGGTGTGTATGGAGGGATGAGTGAACAGGTGTGTATGGAGGGATGAGTGGGTGAACAGGTGTGTATGGAGGGATGAGTGAACAGGTGTGTATGGAGGGATGAGTGAAAAAGGTGTGTATGGAGGGTGATGGGTGAACAAGGGGTGTATGGAGGGATGAGTGAACAGGTGTGATTGGAGGGATGAGTGGTGTGAACAGGTGTGTATGGAGAGATGAGTGGGTGAACAGGTGTGTATGGAGGGTTGAGTGAACAGGTGTGTATGGAGGGATGAGTGGGTGAACAGGTGTGTATGGAGGGATGAGTGAACATGTGTGTATGGAGGGATGAGTGAACAGGTGTGTATGGAGGGATGAGTGAACAGGTGTGTATGGAGGGATGAGTGAACATGTGTGTATGGAGGGATGAGTGAACATGTGTGTATGGAGGGATGAGTGAACAGGTGTGTATGGAGGGTATGAGTGATACAGGTGTGTATGGGGGATGAGTGAAAGGTGTATATGGAGGGATGGTGGAGGTGAACAGGTGTGTATGGAGGGATGAGTGAACAGGTGTGTATGGAGGGATGAGTGAAACAGGTGTGTATGGAGGGATGAGTGAACAGGTGTGTATGGAAAGGAATGAGTGAACAGGTGTGTATGGAGGGATGAGTGAAACAGGTGTGTATGGAGGGATGAGTGGAGTGAACAGTGTGTGTATGGATGAGTGAACAGGCGTGTATGGAGGGATGAGTGAACAGGTGTGTATGGAGGGATGAGTGGGTGAACAGGTGTGTATGGAGGGATGAGTGAACAGGTGTGTATGGAGGGATGAGTGGGTGAACAGGTGTGTATGGAGGGATGAGTGAACAGGTGTGTATGGAGGGAAGTGGGTGAAAAAAGTGTGTATGGGAGGGATGAGTGAACAGGTGTGTTTGGAGGGATGAGTGAACAGGTGTGTATGGATGAGGTGAACAGGCGTGTATGGATGGGATGAGTGAACAGGTGTGTATGGAGGATGATGGAGTGAACAGGTGTGTATGGAGGGATGAGTGAACAGGTGTGTTGAGGGATGGTGGGTGAACAAGTGTGTATGGAGGGATGAGTGAACAGGTGTGTTTGGAGGGATGAGTGAACAGGTGTGTATGGATGAGTGAACAGGCGTGTATGGAGGGATGAGTGAACAGGTGTGTATGGAGGGATGAAGTGAACAGGTGTGTATGGAGGGATGAGTGAACAGGTGTGATGGAGGGATGAGTGAACAGGTTGTATGGAGGGATGAGTGGGTGCACAGGTGTGTATGGAGGGATGAGTGAACAGGTGTGTATGGAGGGATGAGTGGAGGTGAACAAGGTGTGTATGGAGGGATGAGTGAACAGGTGTGTATGGAGGGATGAGTGAACAGGTGTGTATGGAGGGATGAGTGAACAGGTGTGTATGGAGGGATGAGTGAACAGGTGTGTATTGAGGGGTGAGTGAACAGGTGTGTATGGAGGTGAGTGGAGTGAACAGGTGTGTATGGAGGATGGAGTGAACAGGTGTGTATGGAGGGATGTGAACAGGTGTGTATGGAGGGATGAAGTGAACAGGTTGTATGGAGGGATGAGAGTATACATTTTATATAAGGGACTTTCATAGTGATAAGTCAGCTGTGTATTTGGAAAATGAGTGAAAAGGTGTATATTAGAAAAACTAGAGGATGATCTATTTTAAAATAAGGAAACTTTAATGAAATGAGTAAAGTTCAGCTGCCTATAATTTTAAAAGAATCAACATATCAAATAAAACGCTAATTATAAGATAAGGGAACTATTAAACAAAGGGAAACATAAATAATAATTCTAAACAGTTATTCCGCTCTCTTGTTTAGATAAATAACAAAGTCCCAGGCCTAGGAAAGTAGATGAGTGGTAATCGGGTTACTTCAAAACAAGGGAAAAGAACAGACGTTAAATTATTTGTTTTCACAATACTTAATTCGTCTTCTGTTTAGGTAATTTATGGTAGATTTAAATCAAGAAAAGACAATATTTAGCAAAGCAAGGTTCTTACTAAAATAGAGGTTACTACGTCTGTTTTAGAAGAGAGTAGAGTTCAGAGAGAAGAAGAGAGATGAGAGCGTCAATTCTTATGTTTTCAATTTTTTTTAAGTTCTGGTTTTTATTAGGTTATTTATGGGGAGATACATAAATTACAAAAAAAATCATATTTGCACAAGAAGTTAAAAAAAATGGCGTTATACGTTGGTAAAAAGTAGTTCAGAAAAAAGTTCGTTAAGCTTGAACGGGTCATTATTGTGGTGCGAGAGTAGACTGGAGGATGAGTAGGATGTGGGCGGTGGGGTCTGGGGAGGAGGGAAGTATAGAGGAAGTGGGGAATAGGGGGGAGTGATGGGAATTTAATGAAGGGAGTACGAGGAATGATTAGCGGAAGGGGGAGGGGGTGTAAGGGGAGGACGAGGATTTGGGGGGAAGAGGAGGAAGCGATAATGGGGAGGTCTCTCTCTTTTCTTTCTCTTTTCTCTCTATTCTCTCTTCTCTCTTCTCTCTCTCTCTCTCTCTCTTCCTCTCTCTCTCTCTCTCTCTCTCTCTCTCTCTCTCTCTCTCTCTCTCTCTCTCTCTTTCTTCTCTCTCTCTCAATATACAATGTTTCACGTACAGGAAATAGTAGAGTTCAGGATGTGCTCCTACAGGAAGGTGTTTGTCGCACACAAGGTGATCTCTGAGATCGCCACCTGGTACCACTGGCCTCTATGAGAGCACCAGTTGGTACCACTGGCCTCTATGAGAGCACCAGTTGGTACCACTTGCCTCTATGAGATCACCAGCTGGTACCATTGGCCTCTATGAGAGCACCAGTTGGTACCACTGGTCTCTATGAGAGCACCAGTAGGTACCATTGGCCTCTGTGAGAGCACCAGTTGGTACCACTGGCCTTTGTGAGAGCACCAGTAGGTACCATTGGCCCCTGTGAGAGACATAATAGGTACTATTGGCCTCTGAATGCACCAGTTGGTACAACTGGCCTGTGTGAAAGCACCAGTAGGTACCACTGACCTCTGTGAGATTACTAGTAGATACCACTTGCTAGTGTGAGAGACACAGTAGGTACCACTGGCCTGTATGAGAGCACCAGTAGGTACTACTGGCCTCTGTAAGAGCACCAGTAGGTACCACTGGCCTGTATGAGAGCACCAGTAGATACTACTGGCCTCTGTGAGAGCACCAGTAGGTACCACTGGCCTCTCTAAGAGCACCAGCAAGTAACAAACCATGCATCAATACAGGCTGGGATTACCTCTCAGGCATGTAGATTACTCTGCGAGGGTCGCGCGTGAGACCACGAGCTGCCACGTGTTCCTCTCCCTCCTGGCCACGTGCTCCTCTGCCTGGCGCGTGTCAGCTGATCGCCACAGCACAACAAAATGTACACGCCGTAGACACGCAATCACGATCATCTCTCGTGATTTACGAGGCTCTGGCGACCTGAACCTGTAGTCAGACGTGCGTATGATAGTTGCTCACGCGGCATTGTGTCATGCTGTAAACATGCGTCTGTCTGTGCCTGACACACGCCCTCATGTGCATGTACACACGCATACACGCACATGCAAACACTATATTTGTATATATACACACACATGTAAAAGCACACTTCATACACATATCGACAGAGGTGCATACCGACCGTATGGACCCATTAGCGTGCAAAACAACCACTGTGAAAAAAATAGTGAACTTTCAAGCGCTTTCGTGATTTTTCACATATCGAGGACATGTTCTTGATAATGTGAAAAAATCACGAAAGCACTTGGATGTTCACCATTTTTTCACAGTGGTTGTTTTGCATATTGTGATATCACCCATTTGCTGTGGTCTTGTTGCATCGATTAGTGTGTGCGCACACCTTGAGATAAGTTACATGTTGAACAACATTCTTGGCAAAGTCCCGTGTGCTACAATATCTTTTTTCCACATGTCCAATTCCTGTGGAGAGCACGTCCGTGTTCTGTTCATCCACATGACACTCCTTGCTGTGTAAATGCATTGTATTCTGCCCCTGTATGTATTGCAAACATTAAGAGGTTACTGCATATACTTTAGCAACATGACGATACGTTATGTGTGATTTTCGCATTCCCAGAGCTTTATCTTTGATCCATGTTTAGAGTTTCTCTTTTCCCAGTCTGTCTTCTCTGGTTTCTTCTCCTCTCGAGGAAACTGTTGCAAGTCTCGGCGGAGTGTGTCTTTGTCCTTTTGGATATAATAATAATAATAATAATATTAATAATAATAATAATTCATGTCGCATGCAAATGAACACTACGCACACACACACACACACACACACACACACACACACACACACACACACACACACACACACACACACACACACACACACACACACACATGCGCGCGCGCCATTCATCCATCCATCCATCAGTTCCCCCCTGACAGGTTATTCTTTTCAGGAAGAACAGTGGCCACTAGTACTGGTTGTTTAGGGACCTGTCTATTTGTTGTCCTCACCCATTCTAACACTTATTGTTTTCTATCTTCAGAGTACTTCACGATCCGCTAGAGCCCGTGCGTTTTCTTGTAGCTTGTGGATCGTATCTGGTGAAAAACAGTGTCAAGTGTTTTCTTGTGAAAGGATGATACACTCTACCCATCTGTCTCTCTCACTTTATCTATGTAACTGTGTGTGTATAATTACCTAGTTTTAATTGTCCATTTATCGTTACACGAGTCGAGTTATTTGGAGGTGTCCAGTCTTGGGCAATTATTTCATCATCCTCTTATTTTAACCTCCAGTTGTTACAGCATGTACTGCCTCCTGTTTTATTTCATTACGTTCTTCCACCATGGCTTGCATAGAAAATTGTTTAGTATCCTTTCATTTCCACTTTTATTCGATTGTCGACTGTGGCACTCGTCACTGTAACACAAGCCGCTTTTAAAATCCACCGAAAGTGGTCAGGCCATTTGACAATTTTGTTCTTCTCTCTCTCCTGTCTATCCACAGCCTTTTTTTCCACTGCTCTGTCCTACCCCAGTCCTTACCATGCTCCTTCTTGCCTTCTATCTTATGGGTTAAAAAAAAAAGTGGTCTTTTGTTTATTTAGAAATCTTTGTCTATCGTATCATTTAACCTTATAGGTGTAATGGTTATTTCCTCTTTCTCCCATTTGCTTTTGACACTATAGATAACATCTTGCTGCTGAAGTTAGAGCATTATGTGATCAGAGGACATGCTTTTACATGAACCCCCTACGTCAATGACAGACGTCATAATGTGACAATGACACTACCTCATTATCACAATCAACACAGGGGTGCCACTGGGTAGCGTCCTTGGCCCATTGTTATTTCCTCACCAACGTATATCAGTGACCTACCATATGTCCCCCAGGAACTTAAACCAGTCCTGTTTGCAGATGACACAGCATTTGTCGTATCTCATCCCGATCCTCTTGTCTTCAACCTTGATGACAACCAACAAATTTTCTCTCAATACACACGGCACTGTGCCTTTTTATACTTTACTCTTAGTACTGACAAAACCTTGTGTGTGTTCGGGAATAAAGCTAAAATTACTCATTATAACACAAGAAATAAGTAACTCACCCATAGTAAGACAAGAGGAAGGAAAACTCTGAGGGATACACATTGACTGTGACCTGAAAGTCTACATCCACATCCAACACATATCTAAGGAAATCTTCAAAATTGTGAGCATTCTATCAACAATACGCTACTGTTTCACACACATCGTTACTCTGTACTAATTTCCAATGTATTCCCACCTCGATGAGTAAGACACGTGTGCAACACTAGGAATTTTTATTTGCGAAACGTTTCGCCTTCGTCGGAGGCTTCATCAGTAGAATAAGGAGATGAATCACACTTCTGGAAACATCCGTCTTGGAAGACGAAGTAGAGAAAGTGGAAAGGTGTCTGATGTAAAATTCCGTCACCCTTGGCACAAGATTACATGATATCTCTACTCCACTTGCAGTATCTGTATTTTCGGGATGCACTACAGCAAAACACCTAAAACCCATTGTTACCCAATAGAAATCAGCTGCTAGAATGACAACACACACACGCACACACCGGGGCCAGGAGCTAAGACTCGACCCCTGCAGCCACAAATAGGTGAGTACCAGTGAGGAGGCGTGGCCAGGAGCTATGAATCGACCCCTGCAATCACAATTAGGGGAGTACACACACATATCGAGCTGTAAGTCAACCCCTGCAACCACAGTTAGGTGAGTACAAACACCAATTATTCAAAAGTCTTAATTTACTCAACACAACACATCCACACCTACTACTGTACCAGCGTTTTGTGTTTACAACCCAGCACTCCGACTCTTCCTTGAGAGCTGCATCAAAACACATGGACACAGTACAAGAAATAAGTCTTGGTCTGTAAAGTGGCAGATGAAGTTCAGTGTGGACAAGTGTAAAGTCGTGTGTATAAAGCTCCAACGGCGGGTCATCTAAGACCCGCGTCAGGGAACACTTGCTCTGTTTCCTGACGAACCTTACTTAGCCTTGTATCAAGACTACCAATACCACCTCTTGTTTTCCTTACTGTGTGTGAGTACTTGTATGTACTCACTTAAATGTGCTTGCAGGGGTCGATCCTAAGCTCCTGTCTCTGTCTCTCAACTTGCCGCTTCCCAGATTCTCTCCTAGCTTCGATTGGCCTCATCGTACCTGCTCTTAAAATCATGTATGGATTCTGCCTCCACTTCGTCGAGGTCATTCCACTTGCCAGTTACCTCGAGACTAACATCCCTGTGACTCATCTGTGTCTTTAACTTCTAGCTATGCCCTCGAGTACGTGTTTCCCGCCTCACAAAGAGAGAGAGATGGAGGGAGGGAGTACTCTGTAGTTTTTGTGTCAATGTCAAGAGAGGAGTGACGTCAAGGCAACAGGTGTGAGATGCTGAGTCATAGATGTGTGTGTTAGGGTGTGTGTGTGTGTGTGTGTGTGTGTGTGTGTGTGTGTGTGTGTGTGTGTGTGTGTGGTGTGTGTGTGTGTGTGTGTGTGTATGTGTGTTAGGGTGTGTATGTGTGTTAGGGGGGTGTGGTGCTGGTGCGGGGGGGGGAGAGAGGGAGAGGATGTAGAGTGTTAAGGCACTTGTGCTGGGAGAGGCAGTGTTGATCAGTGTGTGCTGTGTCGTGCCCCTCCCTCGCATCAACCACTCATTACCAAACAACAATGAATCTTCCACTTAAACACTCCACAACACGTGAGAATGATAACAAATCTGGTGACATGAAAAATGAAATAAAATTGAAAAGTAAATAAATGGAATGAGTGGAATATAGAAAGCAACGCAGGTGCGCTGGTTCTGTGGGACAATCAGCAGCCTAGAAAATATACTGACACAGCGGCAGTGTAGATGTTAGGAGAAATACCTAAAGCTGCAAATGAAATGGTAGCCCACTTTTACAAAAGCAGTGGGAAGGAAAAAAAATTGTGTTAAGGAGATGTCGGGCTTATGTGTATAAACAAAAGCTGAGTGTTGCTCCTCGTAGTGGTCATAGTACGCACCACACCTCAAGTTATATCAACCTCGGATATATCCTAACCAACGTGAGACGTCCAAGGCCAAAAGCATGAGTCCTTCAATGGTAATTAAGACCCTTGTGCTAATGGTGGTGACGCAGGTGCAGGGCAGCCAACCCAATGCTCTCAACACTGGTAGTGACGCAGCTGCAGGGTGGCCAACCCTACCACCCCACTTTCTGTTACGCAACTTGCCTCACCAGATAAGTAATGGTTAGTTACCTCTCCAGAGTTACTCACGTGAGTTTGTGGGATGTGAGCTGCAGCTCTTGGGCCTGCCCATTGATTTTACATTGCTGTGGTTTGTGTACGTTGATTGGTTGGTTGGTTAACAGGGTTTTAAGTTTTGAAGCCTATTAACTACACGAGGGTCATTATAAGGCTGCAAGTAACCTGTTGACAATCAGTCAAAAATACTTTAATCTCTAATATAAATATGAAAGCAAGATGTTTACTGTGTAAATTCTGAGAAACACATTACTTGGTGAAAGAAAGTAAAATAATTAGTAAGTTTATTTAGGTACAGGTACACATAGGTACAATAATCATATATAGTAGCATTTATGTTAATTACCTGGATAACCCAGAAAAGTCAGACCAGGCAACTTATTTCCATTGGGGTCCTTGAGCGATACTGACAGTATGGATACATTTCGGTCCTGAGCCCTTGATCACTCCAAAAGATACTTCTCTGGGTGTATATAACCTTGGTCTGCGTAATTACGTCTTTGTAGTTACAAGAGTCAAGCACCGCTCGTGGTGACCCGTCTTGTGTCAGTCTTGTCATTATTTCTAAAACAAAGAAATGCCTAAACTGTCTTCCCTTGAAGTCTTTCACAACTATATTTATAGTATGCAGGTAGGCAGATGTTAGCACCTAACGATGCATTAGACACTTGTGCAACACTTGGGTATCTATTGTGGAAACGTTTCGCTATCCAGTGGCTTCCTCAGGCCAATACAGAGAAGAATGATTGAAGATCAGTAGTTTGAGGTAATCATTCCCTCAGCCTGGAGTCGATTTTGTATTTGTGATTTTTATTAACAACCTCTTCTGATCACTCTTAAGATACGTTTACATATTTTTATTAGGTGTGTTTGTGAGCGATTTGCGATTTTTAATGTATATAAATTAGGAAAAGATTAGCACTTAGCTCTTGTGTTCCGCCTCTTAACTTTTAATTCTTCGAATTATGTGCATCATATTTACGTTAGTGATGTGTAACTGTGTGTTAGTGTATGTGAGGTGTGAGTAAGAGGTTCCCGGTATGAAGACAATGTGTCATAACAGAGTTAGTCACTCTCGTTGCTCACATCCTTATGTGAAATAACGTCATCATTTTCTGTGTTGCATAGTGAACGGAAGATTGTGGCTGTTATTAGAGTGCTTGGTGTGTGTGTGTGTGTGTGTGTGTGTGTGTGTGTGTGTGTGTATTCAAGTAATTGAACTAACTTAGTTGTGGTTGCAGGGGTCGAGTCTTGGCTTCAGGCCCCTTTTCTCCATTGGCTGTTACTGGTTTTGCACACTCCTGGCTGCATGAGACCTATCATACCTATTCTTAAGGTTGTGTATGGATTCTACCTCGACCACTTCGCTCTCGTTTCACTTCCTGACCACAGTTAGGTTAAATAAGTATTTCCTAACATTCCTGTGACTCGCCTGCTTTTTACTTTCAGCTATGACCTCATGAACTTGAGAGCCGCCTCTCAAGCAGACTCTGAAATTTGTCCTTCTGCCCTCTCGTATCGTTAGGCTTACCGTTTTTGTCCCTCGAACCTGTACACTGTTTTATAACCTTACATACTATGCATGTTGGTGATACTGTCCTGTAATTCAGTACCACCTGTCTGTCTCCTTTTTCAGTATTAGAACTTCAGTTGCTGTTTTTCAGACCTCTCGCAGAACCCACGGAAATATTTTGTCTGATCCCATTGCTTTCGATATATCTATTCGCTCAGCATTTTCTTCACCTCTCCTCCCATTGTATTGTATCCAGTACTCGTTGGTGCACTCTCTCTTTGACTGGCAATATTCTTCATTCCATTGAGGATACCTCCCTAAGCCTTTTTTTCGGCTCCTCAGACTTCCTGATCATTCCTAGTAAGCTCCCTTCCTTCCTTTTTCATTCTTATTACCTGATCCCTCACAGTTTTTTTCCTTCTGATGTGGCTGTACATCAACTTTGGCTTAGATTTAGCTTTTAATGCTATGTCATTCTCAAATTGCTGATCAGCCTCTCTTCTTACCCACGATATTTATTTCTGGCTCTTCTGCTTGCTTCCCAATTCTCTGGCGTTCTTTGCTTCCTGTATGTCTTCCATGCTTTTGCACTTTAAGCTTTTCTCTCTCCACACCTCTGGGTGAACCATGGGCTCATTATATTCTTGCCTTGTGGGTATGAATTTCTCCTCTGACTTCCGACAGTTTCCAGCTACGCATTCCATTTCATTTGTTGTTGTTGTTGTTGGTGGTGGTGTGTGTGTGTGTAGGGGAGGGGATCAGGTGCGCTTCCTTTAGTGATTCATGTAGTAGTGTTCAAGTGGTGTAGTGTAAATTCTTTTCCAGGTTTGTAAACACCTAAACGATCATATAAATGCAGGGATACATGTGAGTGCCTCTGTAATTGTGAAAGTTGTGGTTTCGTATGAGTAAGTTTGTATATGTTTGGCAAGAGAAGGGCGTGGTTACCGAGTGTATTTTTATTTATTTGACGTCACTCCCCCCCCCCCCCAAAAAAAAAAAAATGAACATGGGTTATTACATCTCCAGGCTGGTGCTTCACCACTTCCCTCTTGCTACTCTTACAATTGGATGTCCACTTCAGAATGTCGTGTTTGTACACCCACCTTCCGCCTCATGAAGATATCTTCATAAAAATTCCATTTCTCCTGTGTATTGGATAAACTATCCCGAGAGATGGCAATTCTCTAGTAATAGTAACCCCAGCTATTCTGGAATGAAAAATTTGAACCTCCCGTAGCTCATGAACCCTTACTGGAATTCTTGACGATATCCTCACTCTCCTACTGGAGTTTCTCGACTCTGGCTGAGATATCAACACATTGTATGAGTCACATCCTGCGTGACGTCATATGACGGAAACATCGCTTTTGGTCACCCTATGTAACTGTTATATAGAATAGGGTAGCAGCACACTGCTGATGTATCCAGTTTTGTTAAATAAACCTTACCTACCCTGGGCATCCCTGATACATGTGGAGTAGAGCTCGTTTCATGATGTTCAGGCTGGTTGTCGCAGAGCTAGGCATAGTTTGCATTCTTAAGCATATAATGATTTTGCATTATAAATGTATACAGTTAGATACAGTGGCATCTAGATTTCACTTCCTTCCCTCCCCCTTTCCTTCCTGTCTCTTATACGTAGTTTCTATTGGTCCGGTTCTGGGATGAGGGTGATATCTTCAAAAAAAATTTGTTTCTCTTGTGCATTGTATAGGCTTTCTTGAAAGACAGTAATTTCCAAGTAATAACAACTCCGGCAATGCTGGCTCGAAATTTCTGAAGTTCACGTAGGTGAAGAACCCTTACCGGAGCACCAGACGATGTGCTTAATGTCCTACTGAAGCCTTCCTGCTCAGATTGATAGACTTCAACACTGTGTGAGCCATTCTGTGCGATATTATACAACATGGAAACTTAGCGAGCCTTTGTTACCATTGTATGACTATCGTATTGAATATGGTAGCAGTACACTGCTGATGTATCTAATTTTGCCAAGTAAAAAAAGGTATCGGAGACCCAGTGCTCTGTGCTGCCTTACCTACTCTGGTTGCTGGACACTGCTCTTGCGACCCCAGATGTCGTGGACACATCACTTCCCCCTGCCTCTCTTTCCCTGCCCCACCAGCGTCAGAATAGCTGCCACATCAAGGGGACAAAACATTCACCAGATCTTCATGGATATTGCAGACATTCGGTGGCACCAGTATATTCAAATTCACACGCGAGTAACATCCCAATAGCAACCGGTGCTCAGTTTCCATGTAGTCCAGCGCTGCCTCCCCCTTCCCTCCAGTTTTGTACATAAACATACAAAAGTATTTTATAAATTGAGCTATTAAGCAGGGTGCCCAGAAGCGTGTACACAGACTGGTGTGAACATTGCATCGCACATAGGTGTATCATAACACACTGTAATTGGTCACTAGTGTTGAGACACAATGGTCCTTTATCCGGTTCAGTTATTGGAAATATTTACATTGTTTGAGAGTGGCGTGCGGGGTCCCTGGCCCAGTGTGCCTATCATTTAAGGTGTATGTTGCTGTTATTTTTGTTGTTTCCCCGGGTGTGTTATACTCGTACGCGCTCTAAACCATCTCCAGCAGGGTCTTCCACACATACATAATCGATACAATTTTTTCCCCCTCACCCCTCGCTTTTTCACCCTCCCTCTCTCACCCCCACACCCTCTCTTTATCTTTTCGCGTGCGTGTATTTTTGCCTTCTCTGTGACTTCCCCTTCTAACTCTTCTGAAGCAACGAGAAAGACATCACATTATTTATTCATACCTGAAATTTTAGCTCGTAATTTGGTTTCTTCGTTTTGTTTTCTCGTAGATTATCGTTTTGTTTTATTTTTATTTTTTTTTACTATATCAACGGAATTTTTAATTCTAGTGTTTTGAGTTCGAAAATGTTTAAGGGAGACTCAATAATTTTCGTATATAAAATAGCGACAAATTAAGCAAATACACACACATGCAACATTTTAAATTCTTTATTTGTAAGCTATGTTTCGCTTGTCAAGAGTTTTATCAAACTTATTGTACACAACGGGACAGAGTAAGGATATGTGCATAGTGATAATAAGGTTTTCTTGGCTCTTACAGAATTAGCGGTCCCGAATGCCTAGAAAAAGGCTTTTACATTCACCACATCTTTACATAACTGCAGCTCCCTTCGGATTTTATCGGCGTGTAAAAAGAGAGCCTTACGCATGATCAACACAGCAAGCACTGAGGTCTCTCCTGAAGCTTGCATCACTCTCCCACAACAATGCAAGTGACACACAAATAACCCGCACATAGAAGAGAGAAGCTTACGACGACGTTTCGGTCCAACTTGGACCATTTACACAGTCGGACCGAAACGTCGTCGTAAGCTTCTCTCTTCTATGTGCGGGTTATTTGTGTATCGTTCCAATCACGGTATTGTTCCTTTTTTTGCTATTAATGCAAGTGACAACATAAACAAGCCCCTATCGTTTTGTAACAGTAAGCCAGTAACACCAGCGCAAAAATAAACGTGTATCTGAGTTAACCAGAAACAGAACAGCGAGTCTTGTAAACACTGACGCATGGAAGTTGCCAGGAAATATAACGGTGAAATTTAAAGGAATTTAGAAACAACATGCAACCACAAAGACGCATGTGTGAGTCATCGCAGTTCTCACGATCACTTAATGAAATGAAACACAAGAAGAGCTATCCTGCAAACTGATATACGCAAGAGGAGGTGCTTAGAAGCATCCTTCATAGCAGCCTCTCATAATCACCTAAAATATGGAATCTCAATATTTATGAAGTATTATCTAGAATAGTATTTAGAACCTGCAGCAACACACCCTGTTTTCTCATGGTGAGTGAAGCATAACCTATAAGTAAAATATTCAAAACGTTGCATTGTGTGAATTTATCTAAAGGAACAGTTTATGGAAAGTGGCCCTGAAAAAGCCGAAAGTTGCAGTTATAAAAGCATAACTGGGTGGACTATGAAGCTGCAGCTGTTAACATCACATTAAAGGGAGAACTCTAGTGCAAGAAGGTACTACAGTCAATATTGCACCAAGCGCAGTATTCACTAGAAGAGAAAAAAATATCCATCAGTTATCTGAACCCACTTGGGAAAAAAATTCATTTGGAAATAACATATGATGCAGGATACGACTAAGTGGTGGATAATGATGATAAACACAATAAACTAGAATGCTAGATTATATAAAAAAATATGATCTGAGATAACGTTTCGGGGGAACAAAAATAAAATATTGCAATGACCAAATAAAAAAAAAATACACGAAGACTTGTGCTCTCTGATTTGGAATACTGTTCACTGTTGACGGCCCCGTTCAGCCGTTCAGGGCAGGAGAAATGTCAGAGCTGGAACAGATAGAGATTATTTATGGCCATCGTAGAGTCGTGCAAGAAAGGTATAAAATACCGACAATATGAAAGTTAAGACACATGTGCAACATCTGGATATCTTTATTGTAGACGTTTCGCCATCCAGTGGCTTTATCAATACAGATTCTAGGACATAATAGGAAGACAGAACTATATACAAAAGATGAGGTAATCAGTCCCTCGGCCTTGGAGTTAGTGTTCACAGCATCGTGGTGGAGGAGAATCTGGAGCAAAGACAACAAGACTGCTGCCCGTCCCTATCCACTGACGCCTATTTAACCGCCAGTCTTCTTGTCTTTGCTCCAGATTCTCCTCCACCACGATGCTGTGAACACTAACTCCAAGGCCGAGGGACTGATTACCTCATCTTTTGTATATAGTTATACTGTCTTCCTATTATGTCCTAGAATCTGTATTGATAAAGCCACTGGATGGCGAAACGTCTACAATAAAGATATCCAGATGTTGCACATGTGTCTTAACTTTCACATCGTAGAGTCAGTAAAACATTTAAATTACTGGGAACGCCTTAAGTCTTAAATTTGTACTCACTGGAGCGAAGGAGAGAGAGATACATGATAATATATAGATACCAGGGTGATGGACTGATTACATCGTCTTCAAGTATCTTCTGCTTCTATCAACTTTTCTGTACTCGACTGAAGAAGCCTACTGCGTAGGCGAAACGTTTCGAAATAAAGATACCTAACTGTTGCATATGTGTCTTACCTAACAATCTGTCGGTATTTTATACCATTTTAATGTAGATACCAGGAAAGTACTTGAGGACCTTGTCCCAAATCTGTACACTGCCATAACAAAATACTGGGGTGAGAGATATGGGATGAAATGCAAAATAACCCCAGTGAAAAATAGAAGTGCAATCGGCAGAATAAGGAAACACTGTATCAACGTCGGTGGACCCAGACTATTCAACATTACCAGAATATATCGGAAACACTGCTAGGACAGGTATAGAAGTTCTTAAGAGGAAACTGGACAAGTATCTTCACCAGGTGCCAGATCAACCAGGCTGTGATGGTATCTTACATGATGTACTTCAGTCTCTCAGCTGAGGAACAATATGCATCATGTTCCTAGAGGTAGCAACAGTGAAATGCTTGTGCGCTCATTTTAATGCACTGCCAACCCAGGAAATTGCTAAGAGATTCAAACAAGCAAGAAATAAATATATGTGTGTATGGAGGGAGGGAGGAAGAAAATACGTTGAAGAACACAATTGGCAACACAACCAAATCTGTTAGTTTGTCAGACGCAAACTAAATTTGAAAGTCAACATATAAAGAATCAAGGACGGCGACGTAATTTGCTAAATTGGAGAAGGAAGTGTGTTAGATGCTAATAATAAATTTCAGCTTATATTTAAGGATAAACCAGGTTTGAACAAACATTTGAAATGGAGGACTAATAACTGAGGATAACATACTGTGCTGCTCGTGTTACCCACTATACAACCTAGTGCCCTCGAGACAGTATTAACTAATTTGTAAATATAATTGGATGCCAGACGAGAAGAAAAAATTACCTAAAGTGTATCTCTATAATCATGCGTTATTTAGTTTTTGAAGGTGATTCCGTGACAGGAAAGTGCTGATAAAACTGCATAGTTCGTCAGTGTATCCGGAGACGTGAGCTTGAAGCCCACTGCTCGCACACTCAGATTTAATGTAAACAGAACAGGCACTGTAATTTGCCCATTACGGCACTCGTAACCTGCAGGATGAGATCACAAAGGGGAATGATAGCCGCTTTTCTTGGGTGAAGTGTTGGGTGTGGCTGAACCTACCTTCCCTTTCCTCCCTTTTTATTAACGCCATTAGATATACTGTATTGCATTGTGCGAACACTTTTTATGCAATACTTAAATATAGCAAGCAGAAATTGAGTTTCTCATTATTCTTATACAGTCGGTGCTGAAGTAGGAGGGGAAAGGGTGAAGTACATTTTATTTCGTGTTCAAGCTATGTACAGAAGCAGTTGATCATCGCTGAGTGAGCCCTCTTTGAGTCAGTGCTGGATCCAAAGTGTAGCTCGCTGCTCGAGCTTCCGTAGAGGTAGTTATGGAAAATGTACGTAAATCTGTGAGCCCTCGCACGGGTAGTACTGGGAAGCGTAGCTCAGAGAGCACTGTGCAAGTCTTCGTAGAGGTGGCGTTGAGGAATGTAGGTCGCTGCGTAAGCCCCTCGTAGTGGTAGCATTGGAGAATGTAGCCCTCTGAGCTAGAGCACATCACCTAGTAAACCCCCAGCACACCCTCCGCCCGCATTACACACGCACTGTGTACGGAACGTGTTGTTATGTACTTAACAGGAACGGAGGCTTTCTTTCCTGCCCTCGTACTACTTTCATTGTGTGAATCTTCTTGTTCCACTCGCCGACAAGGGCGCACCTTTGTTTCTTCTCGAATCACTCTTGAATCTCTTTGACTCTATTGTGTTTACATGTGATCTCGATCACTGTGTCAGACCACAAACACTGTTGTGATTGAGGCCGCCATTCGAGGTATTGATGGCAGCTTCAGTGTAAAAGCTCAGCGAGCATTTTAACCGCCTTAACGACTTGGCTCACCGTAGAGCGACGAGTAGCAGTGGAAGCAAAGTTCTGATAAACCTGGTGGAAAGTTCGACAGTTGGTAATAGCTGTTTAACCTCAGCGACCTGGGATCTTGACATCGTGGTGAAAGTTGCTGCTGTCAGCTGACTCAGACCCGACCCCGCGTCTTCCACCGGAAACACCACCGCTCCTCGCACAACCCACACCTGCCACCGGGAGGAGGGGGGACGAACACAAGAGGAGGCGGGAGAAGACAACGATAATTGAGGACGTGGAGGGGCTACGAACTCAAGGAAGAGGGAGAAGACGATGATTGAGAACGTGGAGGGGCTGCGAACACAAGAAGGAAGCAGGAGAAGACGACGACAATTGAGAACGCGGAGGGGCTGCGAACTCAAGGAAGAGGGAGAAGACGACGATGATTGGGGGACGCTGGGGTTTAAGGCAGGAGGAAACGAATACAGCAACAAGAGAAACAAAGATTACTACAACTGAAGACGTGAAAAGGCGACCGCAGTGAGCGAAGTAAATAATCGAGGATGATAAGCAAGATGATAAAGAAATAGATATGGACAAAGGCGAGGTGACAAGACTAGTGTAACGTGTTGATAGCAAACCAGTTGTTTGTTTCTTTAGTAGGTCACAAGGTGAGAGGGAGGAAGGGGGGTCTCAAGGAACAATCCACAGCTCTTTTTTTTTTTTCCCCTTTCCCCCATGGGGAAAAGTGGAAAAGGGTGTTTCCCTGAAATGTTTGGGTGGGGGACCCCGTTTCCCGGGGGAATTTTGGGGTTTTTTTTTTCCCCAAAACCCCCCTTTTTTTCCCTTCTTTCCCCACCTATTAAATCCTTTCTTCCTTCATTCCTTATGTTCCCTTCCTCCCCTTTCTCCCTCGCCCCCCCTCATCGTTTTCTTTTTCCATCCTTTATTTTTCCCCCCTTGGTTTATCTAGTTTTTCCCCCCCTAAAAGCTGGTATTTTACTTTTCCCGGACCCTTGGAAAAATTATGTATTGGAATATCCAGGGTTGACCATTAATAAAATAACCAGTGAACTTGTAAGACTTCAGAGATTATTAATGGAAATTCACGCTGAAAACTTATCTCTAACGCTCTTTTCACTCTGTAATCTGAATTACGAGGGAAAATGAGGTTTTCAGCTTATAAAGGTGTTTCGCTTCTGACTTTTGACTTACAAATGAATTATTTGTATATAAAGCAATAGTAGGAAAATGCATTGTTTCATAGATGTTCATGCCTCACCTCGGTAATTGTGAAACATTAATGGGTTCATTCATGGCCTGTTTGTAAATGTGTAATTTGTGGTGTTTGTAAATTGGAAACCTGTATTTAAGGCAGTAATAGTATTTAATAACGGGAAAGATATCAGCACTACGAACACTCTTCATTCCAATATCGATCAGTTCAGCAGTCCCAACCACTCCGTCATCTGCTGACGTCAACCACTCCGTCATCTGCTGACGTCAACCACTCCGTCATCCACTGGCGACGTCAGCCACTCCGTCATCTACTGACGTCAGCCACTCCGTCATTCATTACCTAACCAAACCTACCTTCACCTCACCATCTTTTTGATGAGGAAGACATAAGAACATAAGAAAGAAGAAACATGCGCAGACTACTGGCCCATGGGGAGGTAGGTCCAAGTCACCTACCGGCTAGGAAAACTGACCCAACCTAGTCCGGATAACACCTGGTATCTTTATTTTTGAAACATTTCCCGCGCACAGACCTTTTCGTCAAATGCGAACATAAGAGCATAAGAGAGAAGGAACACTGCAGCAGGCCTACTGGCCCATGCGAGACAGGTTCAAGTTTCCTACTGGCTTAAGCCAATGCCCCAACCTAGTCAGGTTAGGTCAGGTCACATTCACTTAAGGAAGGAACACAACAACTGACCTAGTAGCACAAGCTAATCAGGTCCAACTCACACCCACCCACACCCACTCATGTATTTATCTAACCTATTTTTAAAACTTCACAACGTTTTAGCCTCTATAACTGTACTCGGAAGTTTGTTTCACTCATCCACAACTCTATTACCAAACCAGTACTTTCCTATATCCATCCTGAATCTGAATTTTTCCAACTTAAAACCATTGCTACGAGTCCTGTCTAGGCTAGATATTTTCAGCACGCTATTGACATCCCCTTTATTTATTCCTGTCTTCCATTTATACACCTCAATCATATCCCCCTAATTCTACGCCTTTCTAGGGTGCAGATTCAGGGCCCTCAGTCTATCCTCATAGGAAAGATTTCTGATACATGGGATCAACTTTGTCATCCTCCTTTGTACGTTTTCCAGAGCATTTATATCCATTCTGTAATATGGTGACCAAAACTGTGCAGCAGCATCTAAGTGAGGCCTAACCAAAGGAACCTAAGGAACTGACCGCCACCTATCAAGGCTGAGGGACTGATCACCCCAAAACTACCTCTCTACTGCTTTTACTGCCTCCAGTGTTGTAATCGCCTGTATTCCACTGAAGAAGCCTGCTATGCAGGTGAAAACGTTTCAACAATAATGTTGCCTGTTTTACTCGTGTCTTGCTGATCGACTTGTCGGTATCGTATACAGTTTATAATGTGACGTCATCGTTTTAGGCTAAAAACACATGCCTTTTAGAAGTGTGTGTTTTTAGCTGCAACGATGCGCGACAGCAGTGACGCGATAAGTAGCGTACATGACAGTGGTGACCGCGATCACTAGCGTACATGGCAGCAGTGACCGCGATCACCAGCGTATATGACAGCAGTGACTGTGATAACTACCATACGTGAAGGACTTACTCTGAAGAATGTTTTATATCACCTTGGGCTTATTATTCCCAGTGAGTGTGGGAGTAAGAAGAGCTTGATTTTTGTTTTATACGAGAAGTGTGGTGGGAACACAGTGTGTAGCTTCCTTGTTACGTATAAAAGTTACATGGTGGGAGCACTTCAAGTGTGTGGCTACTCTATTGTGTACGAAAGTTACACGGTGGAAACATTTCAGTATGTGGCAACCATATTTTATGAATTACATTGAAGGAACAGAAGCTAGCTGTATTTACCTTGTAATTGTCAGCACTATATGAGTTGAACATCAAAATGGTATACAATACCGACAGGTTGTTAGGTAAGACACATATGCAACAGTTAGACAACTTTATTCCGAAACGTTTCGCCTACACAGTAGGCTTCTTCAGTCGAATACAGAAAATAGGCAGGAACAGTAGAGATGTGAAGACGATGTAATCAGTCCATCACCCTTGTAGTCGTAGAATTTGACTACAAGGGTGATGGACTGATTACATCGTCTTCACATCTCTACTATATACACCTATTTTCTGTATTCGACTGAAGAAGCCTACTGTGTAGGCGAAACGTTTCGGAATAAAGTTGTCTAACTGTTGCATATGTGTCTTGCCTAACAACACACTATATGAGTTATATGTAAGGTAATGAAATCTTAGCCTGTGTTGGGAGACTTCAACAGGGCGGTGAGAATAACGTTAAGTATTGTACTAAGAATTCAACGTAGCTATGAGAGCTTCAAAGGTTTCGTTCCACAGAACTGAGGTTCTGTTGTCCCGAGGGGCTTAACTTCTTGCTTGAGGTGTACGGTTGGTGTGTTTTCCGTCCCTGGGGAAGAGCAGAGTGCGTGCAGTGGTGAAAGCACTTGCATATATGTTTGTGGTGAGATTGTTATGTATTTACCTTTCTTCTGCTTTGTCTTGCGTTTACTTGTCCTTCTCCTTTTTCTCTTTGTTGTTGTAATTTTTTTTTCACGTGTTTCTTGCGTCTTAGCATCTACCAATTATTTCCTCTCCTCACTCCCTTGTTATTGCGATGTTAGTCTTGTTGGTGTTCTTTTCGTTTCCTTCTTTTTTCTCCGCCTAAATGTTTAGTCTCGAGTACCTGCGGAGATGAATAGTATAAAATACCGACATGATGGAAAATACACACAGATGGAGTAAAATGCGATCCTTTATTGAATACATTTCGCCCACACAGTAGGATTTATCAACTCACAAACAGATCATGATATTCTTGACTGCCTACTGGAAAATCCTACTTATATCTTCCTGCAGTTTTTCATTGTCTTCTGTCGAAGTGACTTTCATGCTTATTTTATTGTCATCTGTAAATAATAATAATAATAATAATAATAATAATAATAATAATAAATTAATGATAAAAGTTATATGTATAGTAAGGAGAGAGAATATATTCAGACGAGACGTGGAGGGTGCTGCCCATCATCTTAGATAAGCAAGGTGTTGTAACTTAAGAGTAAACTTAGTAAGGGTAAGCATCTTCGAGTAATTGATGGTGTGTTCATCTAAGAACTCCACCTTCGTGCAAGACATAAACATCTGCACAAACATGGGTGGCGAAGACATTTGTTAGGGTGGGGGGTCACTGTGGGAAGGGAAGGGGGTCACATGGTGAGGTCACCACCTCGGGGTCACAGCCCCTGGGTCAGAGCAACACAGTGAAACGAGAGGTGGAGCGCGGCTGTAGTGGTGAACCCCCAGAGGGAGGGGGAGGTAAGGCGGTAATTACCTGAGTACCTGCTGCTAGGTACACCTGGTACCTGCTATATACACCTAACGGTCCCCAGTGGTCTCCGTGTCTTCCACCTTCCCAGTGGTCACCGTGTGTTCCGCGTCACCCGGTGGTCCTCGTGACTCTCCCAGTCCGACTCTTCCAATCTGACTCTTAAGAACATAAGAAAGAAGGAACACTGCAGAAGGCCTACTGGCCAATGCGAGGCAAGTCCAAGTCTCCTACCGGCTTAAGCCAATGCCCCAACCTAGTCAGGTCAGGTCAGGTCAGGTCACATTCACTTAAGGAAGGAACACGGCAACTGACCTAGTAGCACAAGCTAATCAGGTCCAACTCGCACCCACCCACACCCACTCATGTATTTATCTAACCTATTTTTAAAACTACACAACGTTTTAGCCTGGTCAGTGGTTTAGTGGTCAGTCGTCACGTGAGGTCACAGACCCTGAGCTGCTTTGGGGATTAGCGTGGACGGTTACAAAGCATGGCTTGCTTCTGCAGTGTTTTAAAAACTGAGTTTGGAGAGTTGAAGGAGGAGGTCTTGCTTCTCCAGGAGGAGATTAGGAGGCTGAAGGTCCACCTCAATGGGCCTGGGAGAGAGTGTGAGGTGGTTGGAGATGTGGGGAATGAGGCTTCTAGCAGTGAGGTGCAGTCTGTCTCTCACTGTGAGGAGGCTGTAGGTGGGGAGGTAGCAAAAGGGTACCAGCAGTGAGGTGCAGCCCACACCTGCTACAAATGGCGAGTTGTTCACAGTAATGGGGGGCGCATCAGAGTAAGGAAAGTTAGAGTGAAGATCTGAAGTAGGAAATCGCTTTCTGTTCTCCAGGGTGAATTACTTCGTGGCCAGTGAAGGGAAGGGTACTACGCCCCCGCTAATGAAAGGGAAGCGCATTCTTGTGGTTGGGGACCTAGGTAGATATGTTCCCTGCTTTTTTTTAATAGGAATAAGAAAAATGAGGATAGAGTGGCTTCCCTGGGGGGTGTTGGGGACATTGTCAACAGGCTGGATAATATCATGTCAGGTAATGGGAACAAGCCCATTATCTGTCTCAGTGCTGGTGGAAATGATATTGGGAAGGGTAGGAGAGAAGAGCTGCTAGATAAGTACAGGTCAGCTATAGATTTCATTAAGTCTAAGGGAGGGATCCCAATCATATGTAGCATCTTGCCTAGAAGGGGAGTAGGAAATGAATGGTTGTCTAGGGCAATTGGTGTAAATTGCTGGCTAGACAGATACTGCAAGGAACTTGCAATCCCATTCATTGACAACTGGAACAACTTTTATGGCAAACATGATATGTATGCAAGGGATGGGGTTCATCTCTCTGGGGCTGGGGTGGTAGCACTTGCAGACTCGATTGAGAAGGCCATTGGTGAAATGCCTATGATTTTAAACTGATGGAAGATAGAGGTATGGGTGTGTGTGGGAAACAAGCAGGTTGCAACACTAGGGTTGGAAACAGTAAATGTATAAAAGGCATTCAGCATGAAGTTATAAATAAAGACAATAGAACAGGTCAGAAAACAAAGGGGGACAGCAGAGGGCAGCAAGGGATAGCTCCTTAAGGTTTACTATACTAATAGCAGGAGTGTTAGAAATAAAAATAGATGAGCTAAGATTAATTGCAAGTGCAGGAAACATAGATATTATTGCTATAACAGAGACCTGGCTCAATCTGAAAGATAGAGAGATGCCATCTGAAATGTCACATACAAGGCTATAAAATTATTCCACACTGACAGGGTCAACAGGAAGGTGGTGGAGTAGCGATGTATGTCCGAAGACAATTTAAATTGTTGTGTTAGACAAGATATTAAATTAGAAGCGTCAGCATGAATTTTTTGGTTACAGCTTCTCGAGGGCCGAGGGAAAAACTAATTTTGGGTGTGATTTACAGGGCCCCAAATCTTGATAGGGAAGTGCAGTAAACTTCTATGGGACGAAATTCGTAAGGCATCTACATACGAAAATGTTGTGCTAATGGGAGATTTAAAACTATAGACAGTTGACTGGAAGCAATTTGACAGGAAATTTAGAGTCGGGTGACTTTCTTGTTTAACGATCCAGGATTTTTTTTTTAAAACAGTTTGTGCAGAGCCAACTAGGGAAATAACCCCTTGACTTGGTTTTGCCAGTAGGGAAACACTAAATTTAAAAAATCTTGAGGTTAATGATGAGCTTGGGGAGAGTGATCACAAATCACTCAGTTTTAACATATCATGGAATTCCCCTAATAATGGCAATCAAGTCTCCGTCCCTGACTTTCGCTTGGCGATTTCATAGGACTGAAAAATTACTTAGGTGGGCTGAACTGGAATGACCTGACTAGGGGTCAGGTAGGTGGTGATGGTTGCCGATATGATGCTTTCCAGGGCATAGTTCTGCTGCTCAGGGCAAATTATGTTCCAAATAGGGAAAAACAGATCAAACAAAAATGATCCTAAATGTGAACAATAGATTAATATCGATTGGAAAAGGAGGCAAATAGGGAAATCAAAAGAGGAGAGGGGGAATAAAAAAAATCGTAATTCAGTTAAAGAGAGAAATAAAAAAGGGAATTAAAAAGCAAAAAAGATTATAGGTTAAAGTTGCAAGGAACGAAGCTAACCAAAAGGATTCTTTTAGTTACAGAAGAAAATCAGGGACAAGATGGCCCATCAAAAGTTTTTCCCGGGTCAGCTCACTGACAGTGATAAGGAATGTGTAGAATTTTAACACATACTTCCCCTCATTTATACACCTCAATCAACCCCCCTAATTCTACGCCTTTTCTGGGGTGCAATTCAGGCCCTCATCTACCCAAGGAAAATTTCTGATACAGGGACAACTTTGTCATCCTCCTTTTTACGTTTTCCAGAGCATTTATTCCATTCTGTAATATGGTGACCAAAACGGGGCAGCAGCACAAATGAGGCCAACCAAAGAACCTAAGGAACTGACCGCCACCTATCAGGCTGAGGGACTGATCCCCCAAAAACTACCCTCTCTGTTTTTACTGCCCCCAGTGTTGTAATCGCCTTATTCCACTAAAGAACCTGCTTGCAGTAAAACTTTAAACAATAATTTTGCCTTTTTAAAATCGTTCTTGCGATCGATTTTGTGGGTATCGTATACAGTTTAAATGTGACTCATCGTTTTGGGCAAAAAAAACACATGCCTTTTAGAATGTGTGTTTTTAGCTGCAACGAGCGCCAGCAGTGACGCAAAATAGCGTACAACAGTGGTGACCGCGACACTACGTACAGGGAAAGATGACCGCGATCCCAGCGTTATACACAGGACTGGATAACTCCATACGTAAAGGACTTCTCTGAAAATTTTTATATCACCTTGGGCTTATTTTCCCATAGTGGGGGATAAAAGACTTGATTTTTGTTTTTAACGAGAAGTGTGGGGGGAACACAGGTGTATTTTCCTTGTTACATAAAATTTACATGGGGGAGCACTTCAAGTGTGGGGCTACTCTTTTGTGTACAAATTTTACACGTGGAAACATTTCGATGTGGCAACCATATTTTATAAATTAATTAAAGGAACAGAAGCTACTGTATTCCCTTTTAATTGTCAGCATATAAGTTAACTCAAAATGTTAACAATACCGCGGGTTTTTTAGGTAAGAACATATGCAACAGTTAGACAATTTTTATTCCAAACTTTTTCCCACACAGTGGGCTTCTTCAGTCGAATACAAAAAATGGCAGGAACATAAGATGTGAAGACATGTAATCACCCATCCCCCTTTTGTAGTCGTAAATTTGACTACAAGGTGAGGATGATTACATCGTCTCACATCTCTACATATACACCTATTTTCTGTATTCGACTGAAGAAGCCTACGGTAGGCGAAACTTCGGGAATAAAGTTGTCACTGTTGCTATGTGTCTTGCCTAAAAACCACTATAGATTAAATAAAAGGTAATGAAATCTTGCCTGTGTTGGGAGACTTCAACGGGGGCGGTGAGAATAACGTTAAGTTTTTGTACTAAAATTCAACTAGCATGAGAGCTTCAAATTTTTTCGTTCCACAAACAGGTTTCGTTGTCCCGAGGGGGTTTAAACTCTTGCTTGGGGTGTAGGGGTTGGTGTGTTTTCCGTCCCGGGGGAAGAGCAAGTGCGGCAGTGGTGAAAGCATTGCATATATGTTTGGTGAATTGTTATGTATTTCCTTTCCTGCTTGTCTTGCTTTATTTGTCCTTCCCCTTTTTTTCTCTTTGTTGTGAATTTTTTTTTCACGTGTTTTTTGCGTTTTAGCATCTACCAAATTTATTTCCCTCCTCACTCCCTGTTATTGCGATGTTAGCCTTTTGGTGTTTTTTTCGTTTCCTTCTTTTTTCTCCGCCTAAAGTTTAGTCTCGATACCTGCGGAAAATAGTAAAAAATACCGACATAGGGAAAAAACCACAGATGGAGTAAAAGGGGGATCCTTTATTAAACTTTCGCCCACACAGTAGGATTTACAACTCACAAAAAATCAGATATTTTTGACTGCCTACTGGAAAAACCTACTTTATCTTCCCGCATTTTTCATTTCTTTTGTCGAAGTGACTTTCCTGCTTATTTATTGTCATCTGTAAATAATAATTAATAATAATAAAAATAATAATAATAATAAAAATAATAATAAATTAATGATAAAAGTTATATGTAAGTAAAGGGGAGAATATTTCAGACGAGCTGGAGGGTCTGCCCACATTGATAACAAGGGGTTGTAAATTAAGAAAACTTAGTAAGGGGAAGCATCTTAAAAATTGAGGTGTGTTCTCTAAGAACTCCACCTTCGTGCAAGACATAAACACTGCACAAACTGGTGGGGAAGACATTTGTTAGGGGGGGGGGGTCACTGTGGGGAAAGGGGGGGGGGTCACATGGGGAGGTCACCACCCGGGGTCCCGCCCCGGGTCAGAGCAACCAGGAAACGAGGGTGGAGCGCGGGTGTATGGGGAAACCCCCAGAGGGGGGGGGAGGAAGGCGGGAATTACCTGAGTACCGCTGCTAGTACACCTGGGGCCCCCTAATAATTCACCAACGGGCCCCAGTGGGCTCCTGCTTCCACCTCCCCAGTGGCACCGTTTTTCCGCGTCACCCGGGGGTCCCCGTGAACCCCCCGTCCGACTCTTTCCCAAATTTACTCTTAAGAACATAAGAAAGAAGGGAACACTCAGAAGGCCACTGGCAATGCGAGCAATCCCCAATCTCCTACCGGCTTAAGCCCAAGCCCCAACCTATCAGGTCAGGGCAGTCGGTCACATTCCTTAAGGAAGGAACACGGCAATGACCTATACACAAGCTAATCGGTCCAACTCGCCCCACCCCACCCACCATGTATTTTTCAACCCATTTTTAAAACTACACAACGTTTTAGCCTCTATAATTGTACCGGGAGTTTGTTTTCCCCTCACCCAACTCTATTACCAAACCTGCTTTCCTATTCCTTCCTGAAAACGAATTTTTCCAACTAAAACCATTGCTGCACCTGTCTAGGCTAGATATTTTTACACGTTTTTTTCATCCCATTTTTTTTATTCCTGCTCCATTTATACACCCAGTCAGGGAAAAAAATGGGATAAAAAAACCGACACAATGGAAATAAACACATATGCATATAATTGATCCTTTATTGACTCGTTTCCCCACCAGTGGGGTTTTTTCAAAATCCACTGTGTGGGGGGGAAAAGAGTCAGTAAGGGTCACATTATACTGATATGTGTTTTTTTTTACACCTCATCATATCCCCCCTAATTCTACCCTTTCTGGGGGAAATGCAGATTCAGGGGCCCCAGTCTATCCCCATAGGGAAGATTCCTGATGGTATAAACCTTGGAAAAAATCCCACAAGTTGGGTTTTGAAAGACACGTAAGAAACACTATAAAATATTTTTAGAAAACGTTTCGGGGCCGGGCTTGATCAAAGGCAAGGTCCCAGGCCCAAACTTTTCTAATAAAAATGTTATGTGTTTGCTCGGGCTTTTTAAACCAAATTTCTGTACGGACCAACTTTGTCATCCCCCTTTGTATTTTTCCAGAACATTTTTATCCGACTCTCACATCTGGCATCCCCCAGTCCGACTCTTCCAATTTGCTCTCCCTTGCGACGCTCTCATCTGACCAGCCGACTGTCCCTAGACTTTCCCCGTCCGAGTCTTCCAAACTGATTCCCCCAGTCCGCTCTTCATCTAAATCCCCAGTTCGACCTTCCAGTCGATCTCTTCTGACTCCCCAATCTGACCCCCTAACTGACTCTCATTCGACTCCCTATCAACCCCATTCTGACTCTCCTAATCTGACTTTTTCATTCTGACTCTCCTAATCTGACTCTTTTCAGTACTAAAACTCATCAAAAGTTTGCGGGATTGATTTTTGTTATTTACCCATACCGAAGGTGGGGTTTTTTTGGGCCTGAGTCCTGATCATTACTAAAGCAAAACTGTAACTGGGGGTTTTCCTCATTACTTTCATAACGTGTTAAGAGCATGGAAAGAAAAAAGTACTGCCCCGGGGGGCTACAGGGTCGTATCGTTTTCCCGACCATTTAGCGAACTTTTTTCCAGGCTGAGGGCTGACCCACCTCAAAAACTTTTTTTTTCCAAGGTGACGGACTGATACACATCTTTATTTCATTTTTACTGCCACTTTTTTTTTTGACTGAAAACTACTGTGTAGGGGACACGTTTCATTAAAAAAAGATACCCAACTGTTAATTATGTGCTCTACTCTTCAAATTGTTTGTATTCTATACCATTTTCAATACTACTGGCTCATACTAGGCATGTTAAACTCGCACCCACTCATGTATTTGTTTAACCTATTTTTAGAACTTTACCTCTCTCTCTCTCTCTCTCTCTCTCTCTCTCTCTCTCTCTCTCTCTCTCTCTCTCTCTCTCTCTCTCCCCCATAATCAGTGTGAATTATTGCGTTCGTTGGAGGAGTGCTAAAATCGTAGGGGGGGGGGGTATACAGCTCATGGGAGAAAGGGAAGCAATCAGTATCGATCCAAGGAAGGTGAGGAAATGTCCGATTCCTTTGACGAAGAGTCCAACCCTGGTATCATTGAGGTACTTAAGATAAATAAAAATGGTTGCAATCTTGGTAATTATTTGCCTTCTCTTACCATTTTTTCTGTGTCCTTATCAAATTAGCTCATGAAATCTTCCAGTATTGTCTGAATCATTATTACTCTCCACATTTCTGCCCGTACTCACCTAATTGTACTCACCTAATTATGGTTGCAGGGATCGAGACTCAGCTTCTGGCCCCGCCTCTTCACTAATCACTACTAGGTCCTCTCTCTTCCTGCTCCATGAGCTTTATCATACCTCGTCTTAAAGCTGTGTATGGTTCCTGCTTCCACTGCATCAATTGCTAGACAACTCTATGACTGAAGAAATACTTCCTAACATCCCTGTGACTCATCTGAGTTTTCAACTTCCAATTGTGACCCCCTGTTTCTGTGTTCCATTTCTGGAACATCCTGTCTCTGTCTACCTTATCTATCCCACGCAGTATTTTGTATGTCGTTATCATGTCTCCCCTTACCCTCCTGTCCTCCAGTTTCGTCAGGCCGATTTCCCTTAACCTTTCTGGAACTAGCCTTGTTGCAAACCTTTGCATTTTCTCTAATTTCTTGACGCGCGCGCGCGCGTGTGTGTGGGGGGGGGTTATTAAATCTTTGCGAGTTATTTACCTCGTGTGTAATGGCAGATAAGAGTATATAGTAGGTAGCCTCATAGCATGGTTGATGCATTTGTGTTTGAGTTGAGCGTGGTGGTGTGTGGCGTGCTTCCTCTGACGCTGCCCTACTGTTCACTATAACGCAACACATTAGCCACAATCGTTTACGAGGAGTCCCGAGCTATTTGTTGGTGAATATAAGCCAGGATTATTCCGATAGCGGCGCTGTTCCAGGAGTTCATAGTGCTTACTCGGATTATAATTGGTCTGCCCTGAGATTATAGACATCCAGCCACGTGAAATATATATAGTAATATTGGCTGTGTTCAGTATATCTCGGTCTTAGTGGAACCTGGGTAATTTATGTTGATTTTATTCATACAGCGGGCGTGATCACCACCGTGGCTCGCTTGTGCTGGAGTGCCACGGTGAGCCAGCTTCCTCTCGCTGGCATCCTGGACATGGTTCACCCTACAACTAACTGAACACTAACAAACGTTCACAAGTGTCTTGGCTCTTCTGTATATGGACACCATTGTTACGCATCTCTCCCTTCTCTGTATGTTCATGCTGTATATAAAAATACACTTATAAACATTCGCTGCTTCATGCTTCGAGATATATATATATATATATATATATATATATATATATATATATATATATATATATTTATATATATATATATATATATTATTTATTTTTGTAAGTATTTGAGTGTCTTCTTAATGAGAAGTTTGGTAGCATCTTGAGTGTTGTAAACTTGTCTGTGATCATCAGTACTGGTTCCACAAGACTGGTCCTACTGGTCTTACCTTACTCGTGCTTGTTCAAGCACACTTCCACTTTCCGCCACTGCAAACTTGTTTCCAGCTCCCTCTATGGTACCGCCATCTCCGGTGTTGTTGACATGTCGGTTTCTGTATGTATCTCCGTGAATTGTGTTCTGAAAGTTCTGTTATTAAATTCAAAGCTAAGCTCTAAGTCCGTAAGGGTTATACAGTGCCTGGAAAATGGCAGGCAATTAGGCTTGACCTGACGAATGGGAGTGTAGCTCCAAATCCCTGGATCAAGAGCCCTTCAGCATAAAGGCACCTTTGAAGGATGGGGATATCGTTTTCTGTCATTGTGCAGATTAATTAATCTTCACAATACTATTGATACTATTGGTTCATGTAGATAACTCTACATTAAACTCTTCTTACTTGACTCAGATCTCGGTGAATCTTGCAGTTTTCAGGCCAGTAGTTTTTGTTCTTAATTTGAATTCCTTCTCTTTGAATTACAATAATTTTTTACTAGTGCACTAATACTACTGTCAGTTACCAACGTTAATTTGGAAAATTATCAAACCGTCGGTCAAAATTTTAGTCATTTCTTGTGACCAAGAGTGACTGGAAATAGCTGTTGTTCCGTCTTTATGAATATACATGTTAGACTTTTCCTTCTTTTTTTTTTTTTTAGTTTCATCGAACAAATATAATAAATGTTACCAAAACATAGAGCTCTGCCAGCACTAGAACTCTAACACTGTTCCTGCATACAGTCTTGTGCAGTTCCAAACTGGAGTTTGTGTGTTTTGCTTGTAAGATCTTGTTCATCGCCAAGGGATATGGCTTTGAAATGTAAGTTTCTGCGATTCCTTGTTGAGTGCCTTTGTGTCAAGCCTGGGTGAGTTTTCCTTGGATTTCGACGGTGAGGAGTTGGGCGTGTGCTACTGTTTTGAGTTCAGCATACACTCGGCAACCCTGTTTATGCTCGGTGGTGCTGGGAGCAGCAGCTCTCTGCCGGTCGTGCGAGGCTACCCTCGCCGTTTTATGATTGAATGCCGACTGCCCTCCTAGATCTAGTGTGACTTAAATGTGTCTGCAGTCAGAAAGGCTAATCAGAAAGGTTGTTCTATTTGGACATTGCCTGAAACGTTTCTTTGTTTGGCGGTGAATAGGATCCCTGCGTGCTGGGCTCCGGCTTGGCTAATTTCCTCGAGCAAGATTCTACTCAGGTCGAAGATTGAGGCTAACGTTTTCTCTGGGGTGATCACAGGTGAAGGTTTGCGTTGTCCCAAGTTACCAATGAATCCTGTGTTTACAGCAGAGCTCTACGTTTATCCTCGCTCTTGTTCTTATCCCCAACCTAGGTGGTTTCGCAGGTCACTTTAGTGCGCTCTGTTGACCCTAGCCATTGCAGTATACGTCTGTACACTCTGTGGTCCAGAGGATCCCGTAGTGTTTAACCCACAAGGACCCAGAGGAGTTTTGTTAATGACTGGGACACATTGGGATCCAGAGAAATGAACAGGCTGAGGCAAAGGCTGTGTTTTCAAGTTTGCCTCTTGAACATACTTCTGTCTCAGTGACTTCGTGGATCTGGTCAGGTGAATCCTACAGATGAGCAACAAAATATGTATATTGTTGAAAATTGTATAAAATACCAAGTTGAAGATTGAAGAATTCTGCTCCATGGAACTGAACTCTTCTCCAAGCTGAGGGACTGACCACCTCGAATACTTTTTCTCCAAAGTTGATGGACTGATTACATCATCTTTATTTCACTGCTACACCTGCTTCCTCTGTGTATTTGATTGAAGAAGCCTACTGTGTAGGCGAAACGTTTCAACATTAAATATACCCAGCTGTTGCACATGTGTCTTGAACTGTATATTATATATATATATATATATATATATAATTATATATATATTATATATATATATAATATATATATATATATTATTTATTTAATTACACAACTGGCCGATTCCCACCAAGACAGGGTGGCCCGAAAAAGAAAATCTTTCACCATCATCACTCCACACTGTCTTGACAAGAAGGGTGCTATTACACTACACAGTTTTAACTGCAACGATTCAACACCCCTCTTCAGAGTGCAGGCATGTTTCTCATCTCCAGGACTCAGTCCGGCCTGCGGTTTCCCTAAGGGCACCATTCTAATGGTACTTTGCTCCACTCCAACGCATGCGTCAAGTTTAAATCCATTTGTCTCATTCACTCTATCAAACGCTAGGGAATGCGTGCTGGAAGTACCAAGCCCATACTGCACACAAAACCTCTCTTTCCCCTCCTCCACAAAGTTTCTAGGCCGACCTCTTACCCCGCCTTCCTTCCACTCAGACTGATACCTCTAAGTTATTCTGTTTCGCTCCATCTTTCTCAAGTCCGAACACTCAGTATATATATATATTATATATATAATATATATATATTATATATATATATAATATAATATTATATAAATATATATTGAAGATTGAGAAGACTTGATGTTCAGTCCTCCACCTTCATCAGAAACTGTCACTCTGAGACAATTCTATGTGGGCTGAGGATCTGGTTTGCACACCTCACATACAGCCACATTCTTGTACATTGACATAGGTGATGTGTGTAACGTATATGCAACGTACTGGAGCACATATTAACTGCCAACGACTTCAACACCTTCATTTAAGTTATAGTTTTTCATAATTACCAGGTGCCCGTAAGGACCTGAAGGATTTTAAGGGGAGCATTTTGACACTGGTATTTTTAAACTGATGGGTTATTTTTTTGTTGTTGCGTAGTATTTATTTGAATTTTGGGGGAATATTTTTTGGCGTTCTTTTTAAGTTTATTTTTTAATGCCAAGGGGGTTTGGATGATTTTGATCAAAAAATCTTCAAATTTCGTTTTTTCCTTCCTTCCGGAGAAAAGGAGATAATAGGCATACAGTGTTTAATACCCGGGTTCTGAGGGATGCGAAAGCCTGGGGCTCCCCAGAAAACAACAGGTAGTTGTTAAGACAGCAAGAAAGTCTGCCTCACCCCCGGGCTGCAAGTGTAGAACCCTCGAAAACTGTCCCGTTTTCCCCCTGCTCAGCCATTATGTGGACCAACTTTGAGCGCTATGTCGTCCAGAGCAATTTTCACTTTTCCTATAAGCGGCGTCTGTGGAGTTATCTCATGAATATTTCCTGGTGGTCCCTTATATTTTTTTTTCACCAGTTAAACATTGAATGGACAACTTTTCAAATACTGTCCTCATCCAAGAAATTGTAACATTGATATTCAGAACAGCCAGTACCAGCTGCTCGTCAAAAGGGGTGCGGATTAGGGGTGTTTTTTTTATGAACGAGAAAAGGCTTTTTTTTTTTTTTTTAGTCTGTGTGGTGATGGCATTTGTGGAGGGGTAGTAAAGGGAAGGGGGGGGGGTGCAGCCAAACACACAGTGGCGAGGGGAGTGAGGCGAGACAGGCTACTAATCTATGACCACACTGATAGATTACTACCATCAGCTGTCATGGGTGGCATTATCGTCCCCGCTTCAACCCTCTCCCATCCCTCCCTATATCCGACGCTGCCACTACCACAGGGAGCATGTATAGTGGTCTGTGTGTTTATACGTTTATAGCGGAGAGATCCCTTCGCTCGTCGCCAGTGAAGAAAGGGTTTTACGTGGAACCTGATAATAATAATAATGGAAAAAAGATAAGGGATACATAGATATGATTCAGGGTAAAAAAAATAACACCACCATCAAAGAATGTAGATGCAATACGATCACAACAGGAGATGCCTCCAGAAAACTTACAAAGGAAAATAAAAGAATAAAGAATTGTAGGACAAAGGAAAATAAAAGAATAAAGAATTGTAGGGCTCAGATAAAGGAAGGAAAATATCTGGTACTACTAGTTCTGAGGAGTAGCTGCAGATTTAGGTCACGAGCAGCAGGCAGTACCTGCTTTCTTTAACTTCAGGAATTATTTGTGCGAAATGTTAAACAAGTAATGTTCTTTACGAGTCACTTCTTAAGTTGAGGAGCATTTAGGACACTTCAAGGTTAGGTACGCCATTATCTGAGCTTTTAATTTTTTTTAATTTACCCATACAAAAGTATACTGATTCATAGGCCAAAGAATCGTAATGTAGATAAAAATATAATAGATACCTACATAAATTCACACATGTATAATAAATTACCTTCACCCAAACAACATAAGTATGGAAGAGTTATTAAAATCCATTAATTCAGTTCACAATACAGATAAGCAAACACAACGTAGCACAATTTTATCAATACATTATCCCCCACTCAAAAAAAAAAAATCCAAATAACCAGGTGGGCAAACCACTACCCAAATACAAATAAGGGATATAAGAATATGAAACAAGAATATTAAACAGGAGCAACTACCAAGACAACATAGATAATTTTATATTGTGTGAACACTGTTGCCTTTTGTTCTTCTATCCAAGCAGCCAGTAAACCACAACTCAGTATATCCGGAAGACCGCTATTTCTTTTCCACAGTCTACGCTGCGTCACGCATAATTTTCCTCTGTTGTTGTGAGTCAACTTCAGCATCGGGCCGACCTTGTGGATTTGTTCTTCAACTGGGGCGCACAAAACCTGTTTCACTGGCATTTCCAAGGTTGCTCCGGGCCTCCAGTCTCTTCCTGGCCATAATATTGTCTCATTTGATCCGTTTATATAATCGTAGGATGTGACCCGGCCTCACAGCTGACAAAACAACATACAATAGAAAAAAAATAAAGTAAGGAAACTAGAAGTATTCTGCTGCTAATTACATACAGTGGAAGGAAAGAAACAAGCAGACTAATACTCTAGGTGAAAAGAGAGGTGGCACAGAAAGTAATGTAAGAATAAAGGCGAAATGAAAAACAGACACGAGAAAAAATAAAAAGGAGAAAAATACAAAATACATAACTAACCCCTAAAATATTCATAAGCTGACATAGCTACAACGGAAAAATAATACATTTAAAGAACTCATCAGTTAAAAGGCGAAAAGGACACAACTAGGTTAAATTATCATACCAGAGGTGACAAGAGACCAAGCCTAGAATAACACAAGGGAAGAATTTACCTAAGTTTGTAAATAACACAACATAGGGGTTATGATATTTCATTAATAACCCACATGTTGCCTGAATACATCATAAAAACAAAGCCGGGTAGAATAATAAAAAAAGAAATACACATAGGAATACATTGAACATGCGTAGTTACCATCAGAATAATACATATAACCAACTAATGAAATACAGAAGCGTACTTAATGCAATCAAAATGAAACTACAAAATATACTAGGAAATGAAATAGGCAATGAAAACAAATGCCCAAGAAAGAGGTTTTGAGATTGGAGGAAATTATTAGAAAGCCAAGACATATATGTACAATATAACAAGAGATCGGAATACTGAAATATGAATAGGTAGTAGGTTGGTAGACAGCAACCACTCAGGGAGGTACCAATGTCTTGCCAAACAAATGTGAAACAGAAACCTGTAATTGTTTTACATTTTGCTACTTATTACATTTAGGTCACGCTGCACGTGGATGTACACGTATATGCATACACACCAATCTGAGTTTTTTTTCTATTTTCTTATTAGTTCTTGCTCTTATTTATTTCCTTTCATCTCTATGGGGAAGTGGAAAAAGAATCCTTCTACCATAAGCCATGCGTGTCATAACAGGCGACTAAAATGCCGGGAGCAAAGGGCTAGTAAACCCCTTCTCCTATCTTAAATTACTAAATGTAAAAATAAATTATTATAGTTTTCTTCTTTTCTGGGTCACCCCGCCTTATTAATATGTATACGCTATAAGCATTACCACTTATTGGCATTTTTTTTTCACTGATACCGATACCATAAAAATGGCCGATACCTGTCAGTACCAGTACCTTAGCATATCCCTGCTTCACGTCCGCATAACAGTGATGCTTGTATAGTGCACCTGGTACTGCTTGTAGTGTGCACCTGTGCTTGTATACTTTCTGTAAGAGGAATAAGAAGGTGAGACTGTGTGTTTTCCTGGAACTGGTGTTGGTAACATAGTCAATAGGTCGGATAATATCATGTCATGTAATGGGAACAACCCCATTATCTGTCTCACTGCTGGTGGAAATGATATCGGGAAGGGTAGGAGAGAAGAGCTGCTAGATAGGCACAGGTCAGCTGTAGATTTAATTAGGTCTGAGGGAGGGGTCCCAATCATATGTAGCATCTTGCCTGGAAGGGAAGTGGGTAATGAATGGATATCTAGGGCATTTTGGTGTAAATTGCTGAGTAGACATACTGGAGGGAACTTGGAATCCCATTCATTGACAACTGGGACAACTTTTATGGCAAACATGATACGTATGCAAGGGATGGGGTACAACACTCTCGATCGAGATGGTCATTGCTGACTTGTCTAGGGTTTTAAACTGATAGGAGATAGAGGTACGAGTGTGTGGGAAACTGTCAGGTTGCAGCACTAAGGTTGAAAACAGTAAATGTTAAAAAGACATTATTCATCATAAAGTTATGAATGAAAACAATGGATCGGGTCAGCAAACAAAGGGAGACAGCAGTGGGCAGCAAGAGACTAGCTCCCTTAAGGTTTACTATACCAATAACAGGAGTGTAAGAAATAAGATAGATGAGCTATGATTAATTGCAAGCGCAGGAAGCATAGATATTATTACTATAACAGGGACTTGGTTCAGTCTGATAGAGAAATGCCTTCTGAATGCCACATACAAGGCTATAAGTCATTCCACACTGACAGGGTCAATAGGAAGGTGGTGGAGTAGCGATGTTTGTCAGAGATAATTTAAATTGTTGTGTTAGACAAGATATAAAATTAGAAGTGTCAGCCACTGAATCTATTTGGTTACAGCTTCTCTAGGACCATGAAAAACAAATCTTGGGTGTGATTTCTATGCCCTCAAACCTTGATAGGGAGTCTACCTGGAGGGCATTCCGGGGATCAACGCCCCCGTGGCCCGGTCCATGACCAGGCCGCCTGGTGGATCAGGGCCTGATCAATGAGGCTGTTACTGCTGGCCGCACGTAGTACAACGTACGAACCACAGCCTGGCTGATCTGGCACTGACTTTAGGTATCTGTCCAGCTCCCTATTGAAGATAACCAGGGGTCTATTACCAATTCCACTTATGGTTGGTGGGAGGCTGTTGAACAGTCTTGGGCCCCGGACACTTATTGTGTTTTCACTTAGTGTACCAGTGGCGTCCCTGCTTTTCACTAGGGGTATGTTACATCGCCTGCCAAGTCTTTTGTTTTCATAGGGAGTGATTTCTTTGTGCAGCTTAGGACCGGTCTAGCTGCCCAGACAACTTATGTTCCGAATAGGGAAATCAGATCAAACAAAAATGATCCAAAATGGATAAATAATAGATTAAAACATCTCATTGGTCAAAAGAGAGGCATATATAGGCGAATAAAAAAGGGAGAGGCGCAGTTAAGAGATCAATATATTCAGGTAAAGAGAGAAATAAAAAAAAGGAATAAGAAAAGCAGAGAGAGATTATGAGGTTAAAGCTGCAAGGGAATTGAAGACTAACCCAAAAGGATTCTTTCAGGTATACAGAAGTAAGATTAGGGACAAGATAGGCCCACTCAAAAGTTACTCGGGTCAGCTCACGGACAGTGATAAAGAAATGTGTAGAATTTTTAACACATACTTCCTCTCAGTTTTTATACAGGAAGAAACTAACGATATTCCAGAAATAATAAATTATGTAGAACAGGACGATAATAAACTGTGCACAATTAGGGTCAAAAGTGACATGGTCCTTAGACAAATAGACAAAACCTAACAAAACCCCGGGCGCTGATGAGCTGTATGCAAGGGTTCTAAAGGAATGTCCCCTCAAGGAAAGTTCCTTGATGTTGGTGAGGGGCTCTTGATTTAGGGAATTGGATCTGTGCTCCAGTTCCCCGAATTAAGCCTGAATGCCTTCCACATAACCCCCCCCCCCAGGCGCTGTATAATCCTCCGGGTTTAGCGCTTCCCCCTTGATTATAATAATAATAATAATCTAAAGGAATGTAAAGAGGAGCTTAGCAAACCTTTGGCTAATCTTTTCAACATATCACTACAAACTGGCATGGTGCCAGATAAGTGGAAAATGGCAAATGTGATACCTATTTTCAAAACAGGTGACAGGTCCTTAGCTTCGAACTATAGACCAATAAGCCTAACCTCCATAGTGGGAAAATTTATGGAATCAATAATTGCCGAGGCAGTTCGTAGCCACCTTGAAAAGCATAAATTAATCAACGAATCTCAGCATGGTTTTACAAAGGGGCGTTCCTGCCTTACGAATTTATTAACTTTTTTCACTAAGGTATTTGAGGAGGTAGATCATGGTAATGAATATGATATTGTGTATATGGACTTCAGTAAGGCTTTTGACAGGGTCCCACATCAGAGACTATTGAGGAAAATTAAAGCACATGGAATAGAGGAGAAATTTTTTCCTGGATAGAGGCATGGTTGACAAATAGGCAGCAGAGAGTTTGCATAAATGGGGAGAAATCAGAGTGGGGAAGTGTCACGAGCGGTGTTCCACAGGGGTCAGTGTTGGGCCCCCTGCTGTTCACAATCTACATAAACGACATAGATGAGGGCATAAAGAGCGACATCGGCAAGTTTGCCGATGACACCAAAATAGGCCGTCGAATTCATTCTGACGAGGCCCTTCGAGCACTCCAGGAAGATTTGAATAGACTGATGCAGTGGTCGGAGAAGTGGCAGATGCAGTTTAATATAGACAATGCAAAGTTCTAAGTTGGCCAGGACAAAAAACCATGCCACATATAAACTAAAAATGTCGATTTTAATATTACGGTTTGCGAAAAAGATTTAGGGTTCTGGTTAGCAGTAATCTGAAACCAAGAAAAACAGTGCATAAGTGTTCGCAATAAAGCTAATAGAATCCTTGGCTTCATATCAAGAAGCATAAATAATAGGAGTCCTCAGGTTGTTCTTCAACTCTATACATCCTTGGTTAGGCCTCATTTAGATTATGCTGCACATTTTTGGTCCCCGTATTACAGAATGGATATAAATTCTCTGGAAAAAATGAAACAAAGGAGGATGAAAAAGTTGATCCCATGTATCAGAAACCTTCCCTATGAGGATAGACAAAGGGGCCTGAAACTGCACTCTCTAGAAAGACGTAGAATTGGGGGGGAATATGATTGAGGTGTATAAATGGAAGACGGGAAATAAATAAAGGGGATGTAAATAGGGGTGCTGAAAATATCTAGCCTAGACAGGACTCGCAGCAATGGTTTAAGTTGGAAAAATCAGATTCGGGAAGGATATAGGAAAGTACTGGTTTGGTAATAGAGTTGGGGATGAGGGGAAACCCAAACTCCCAATTTACCGTTATAGAGGCCAGAACGTTTTGTAGTTTTTAAAAATAGGTGGATAAATACATGAGAGATGTGGGTGGGGTGTGCTACCGGGTCGGTTGCCGTTTTTCCCCCCTTAAGTCAATGTGACCTGACCTGACTGGGTTGGGTGCATTGGCTTAAGCCGGTAGGAGACTTGGACCTGCCTCGCATGGGCCAGTAGGCCTTCTGCAGTGTTCCTTCGTTCTTATGTTCGTTCTTATGTTCTTATATCTTTGGTTAGGCCTCATTTAGATTACGCTGCACAGTTTTGGTCACCGTATTACGGGGCGGATATAAATTCACTGAAAAACCTACAAAGGAAGATGACAAAGTTGATCCCGTGTATCAGAAATCTTCCTTACGAGGATAGACTGAGGGCCCTGAATTTGCGTAGAATTAGGGAGCTGTGAATGAGGTGTATAAATGGAAAACAGGAATAAATAAAGGGATGTAAATAGCATGCTAAAAATATCCAGCCAAGACAGGACTCGCAGCAATGATTTTAAGTTGGAAAAATTCAGATTCAGGAATGATATAAGAAAGCACTGGTTTGGTAATAGAGTTGTGGGTGAATGGAACAGATTCCCGAATACCGTCAAGAAGCTAAAAGTTGTGTAGTTTTAAAAATAGGTTAGATAAAGACATGAGTGGTTGTGATTTGGATCTGACTAGCTTGTGTGAGTAGGTCTGGCGCCGTGCTCGTTCCTTAAGTGGATGTGACCTGGACCTGACTAGGCTGGGGCATTGGCTTAAGCTGGTAGGAGACTTGGACCTGCCTCGCATAGGCCAGTAGGCCTGCTGCGGTGTTCCTTCTTAATGTTCTTAATGCTTGTAGTGTGCACATGATAATGCTTATAATACATACATGGTAATACTAGTGAGGTGCACATAGCTAACACACCTCACCATGCCTCACCATAAAACCCAGGCACAGAGGCGAGAAACGGCCGGAAATTATCTGGATATCATGTGTTGTGTGAGGCTGGAGTGTGTCCATGCTAGCGGGGTAGAGCAGGGAGGGACCCCACCAAGCCAGGACCTCGCTCAGGAAATTACCAACAGTTGGCGCTCACCAGCCTAGGAGGCGTCGGGGCTCTGTTGGGTAAACTTGCATAGGCTTTCTTGGTCCTGAACGTAAATAGAAATATTAAAATGCTTGGGTGATTTTCTTTTCATAATTTTACTAAATGCCGGATTGCAGTCGTTGGATCAGTTACCCAAGAAACCAGAGATGCAAGATGTGACTTGGACCTGACTAGCTTAGGCCAGTAGGTGACTTGGACCTGCCTAGCATGGGCCAGTAGCTTCATCAGTCCAGCGCAAAGAAGAGAGGGGTAAGGAGAGGAGGAGTTTGAGGTAATCGGTCCCTTAGCCTGGAATCGACGTTTTCAGTCCATCACTCTTGTAGAAAGTACAACTAGTTTCTGATTTCCATACTGCAGATTCGCAGAATGAACATAAATGCGTTGTGAAATGAAGGGTGAATTTAGGTAATGGGTTCTAGTTGGAAAAATTTAGATTTAGAAAGGATAGAGGAAACACTGGTTTTGTAATCAATCAAGTTGTGGATGAGTGGGACAAACTCATTCGTTCATGTGGATAAAGAAACTTATGTACAGTTCAAGACATTTATTCAAGGAAACGTTTCGCCACGAGTGGCTTCTTCAGTCCTAATACAGAGAAAATTAAGATGAATTAAGATGAAGTGTCGCATGGGTAGAGGTGGTAGTAGTCTTAGTGGAATTAAGGAGGTGAGACGGATGGCTACAGAGGGACCTGTTGACATCAAGTTACAGCATTTTCCAGAATGAGTAATATCCTGTTGATTAGCAATTTTGAGATACTGTAACTACCGGACTTTTACTTTATAGTGTTGCTGACCGCAGTTATACAGAGACTACCTTTCTCTCCTGAAGGCACAGAGCTTCAAGAACCGTTCTTCCTTTCTGCACGACTGCATCGAAGAAATGGTCGCAGGTAGATCCACTCTGCAACATCTCAGGGATTCTAAACATCCCTTCTCTCCTGCTGTCTTGGCTTTAGATTTCTGCTTACCATGACTCCTAAGTCTTTTTCACATTTTGTATGATCAAGCTCTACTTCACCAAGTTTATAGCTTCGAGGGTCATTTTCATTCCCAAGGACTAGTGCTTTATACTTGTCCACATTGAGCTTCATTTGTTGTTTTTCATACCAAGACATTAATTTATCCAAATTCTCCTGGAGTTCATTGGTATCCTCCTCAGAATGAATCATACGGCCTATTTTTGTATCAGCAAATTTGCTCATGTCACTTGCAATTCCTTCATCAAGGTCATTAATGTAAATGATGAGCAAGAGAGGGCCTAAAACTGATCATAGTTGAACGCCACTAGTGACTAATTTCCACTCAGATTTGACCCCATTAATGGAAAGTATCTGTTTTCTATTGGTAAGTCATGCCTCTATCCATGCTAGAACTTTTCCTCCTGTACCATGAGCTGCCACGTTTCTTGAGAGTCTTTTGTGAGGTACTCAATTGAAGGCTTTACTGAAATCCAAATAAATATCATATTCTTTATTACTGTCTACTGCCTCAAATGTTTTATTGAAGAACGTCAGTAAATTTGTCAGGCAGGAACGACCTCTCGTGAACCCATGCTGAAATTCATTAAATTGTGCTCTTCAAGATGACTTCTAATGATATCATCTATAATTGATCCTAATACTTTGCCTACTATAGACATCAGGCTAATTGGACGGTAATTTGAAGGAATGGACTTAGACCCTGATTTGAATATAGGAACTACATTAGCTATCTTCCACATCTCTGGCACAACACCAGTTAGAATGGACGCATTAAACACGCTTGTTAACGGCTGACTAAGTTCCATCTTGCATTCCTTAAGTACCCTGGAAAACAACTCGTCGGGTTCCGGGGACTTATTTTCTTCAGTTTATCTCTTTGATAACCATGTCCGTCGTGACAGTAATATTCGTTAATTTGAATTCTTCAGGAACTGAATAATTGTTAATTTCTGGAATCTCATTTACGTCTTCTTGTGTAAAGACTGACAAAAAATAATCATTAAATAGAGAACACATTTCCATTTCGTTATCCGTCAACTGTCCATTCCCAGTTTTCAGAGGTCCTACTTTTTCCCTCACATTCGTCCTGTATACTTGAAAGAACCTTTTTGGATTAGTCTTTGATTCATTAACAACTTTAACTTCATAGTTGCGTTTAGCTTTTCTAATCCCCTTTTTTACTTCTGTTTTAAACTGAACATATTGGTCAATAAGGTTAATCTCTCCTCTTATGGTGCGCCTATAAATTCTCCTTTTATCTCGTAGTAAATGCTTTAGCCTCCTGTTAACCCATTTGGGGTCGTTATTATTTGACCTAATTTCTCTTTGGGGAATATATATGCTCTGAGCTCGTTATACATTATTAAGAAAAAAATCATAATCGCAGATCCCTTGGTAATCGTAAGTATGATCATCAATAAAATTATTAGCTAGATAACCCCAATCGAGATTAGACAGGTGTTCCCCAAGTCCATGATAATCTGCAGAACGAAAATTCAGGGACTTTTACCATATTATCATTATTCTCGTATTCCCAGTTAATGCTAGAAGTGACAGATTTGTGATCACTTGCGCCAAGCTCTTCAGCGATCTCCAGATTATTTACGAGTGTTTCCTTATTTGACAAGACCAGGTCGAACAAATTATTAGCCCTGGTAGGCTCTGTTACACACTCAATTTGACTAAAGTTAAAAATCCCTACTATCACTACGTTATTGTGTCTAGAAGCCCTAACAATTTTGTCCCGAAGAAATCTCCCTCTATCGTGATCCAAGCCTGGAGGTCGGTATATTACACCTAGAATTAGTTTTTCTTGACCTACAAACTCTACCCAAACAGATTCTGTTACTAATCCATCTATTTTTTTTTTACCTGTTTCATGCAACAGTTTATATTTTCTCGTACAAATAATGCAAATCCTTCCCCCTTCCTTTTATATCTATCCACATGGAACAACTTAAACCCTTGAATATCACACTCAGCAATCATATTTCGACTTTTTAAATCATACCACGTTTCACTTATTACAATGACATCAAAGTTCCCAGCACACGTTACCAAACGTAATTCATTAATCTTATTTCTTGCACTTCTACTGTTAGCATAAAATACAGTCATATGTTTTTTCTTCTGCACCTTTTTTCCTATTCACCTTTGCTTTTACGCATTTTTTGTAATTATTACCCAGTGCTACTCTGTGACTGTTATTATTAAGATTCATAATATCAAACTCTAAGTCAATATATCCATACTCATTATTTCCCATTTCTAAACCCATAACTCCAACTGATCCTAGTTTAAAGTCCTAACAACACACTCAACTGAGCTAGCAAGAAAACCCACGCCTGCCCTGGGTAAGTGAACCCCATCCCTGGCATACATGCCGTTTCTACCGTAGCAGTGGTCCCAGTACTGCACTATCCTTACAGTGTTTGTCCTGCCTACAATTAATACCGATTGCTCTGGACAACCATTCATTTCCAACATCCCTTCTTGGCAAAATGCCACATGTAACAGGGTGCCTCCCCCCCCTTCTTCCTAATTATGTCTATTGCTGGCCTGTACCTCCTAACTCCTCACTTCTACGCTTGCCTCATCTTGCCCCAGTACTGGCAGAAAATAGGTTTGATCCCATTCCTTCTAATGTTGTCAACCATTTTAAAAATATCCCCACCCCAGCCCCAGGAAAGCAAACCCCTCTGTTCCTACTATCCTTCCAGAAGGCCTTACCATGTACCTAACCGGATCCCCAAACAACAACTTTTTTTCCTTTCCTTGGTGCGTTCGTTGACTCTCAGGGGTAGCACGGAAAGGGTTTCGATTTTTCCACAAGAGTTTCCGGATTTTCGCTGTTTCTACCTCTCCATCCATCCTCTTGACCTTAACTTTGTCCCATGTTTTCCACCACTCCCCCCGGTTCCTTTTTTTGGTTTGGGGTTTCACACGGGAAAAAAATTCTACAACCTTTTGCTTTCCCTCTATGCGGGGAAAAACCCTCAGTTCCTCCCAATCTGCTGTAGAGTTGCTCAAAAAAAATATCTTGGTTCACATCCACAGAGAGACACAAACTCTTCAGAGCAAAAACAGGGCATAACTCAGGCTTTCCAGTTCACCCACCCAGGGAATTTCTCAGTCCTATGAAATCTCAAGTGGAAATCCGGACAGACTTATTGCCCTTATTAGGGGAAATTTCCCTATAAAATTTAAAATGATGATTTTGATCACTTTTTCCAACCACATTAACCTCAAGATATTTAAAAGTGATTCCCTGCTGGGGAAGAACCCAAATCAAGCAGGTTTTCCTCAGTTGTCCTTTCACAAACGTTTTAAAAAAAAAATCCTGAATCGTATCAAGAAAGTTACTTGACTCTAAATTTCTTGTCAAATTGCTCCAGTCAGTTTGTCTAAAGTTGAAATCTCCCATTAGCACAACATTTCCCTATGTAGATGCCTTACGAATTTCGTCCCATAGAAGTTTACTGCACACACTATCAAGGTTAGGCGGCCTGTACATCACACCCAAAATTAGTTTTTCACTGCCCTCAATAAGCTGTAACCAAACAGATTCAGTGGCTGATGCTTCTAATTTTATATGTTTAACACAACAATTTAAATTGTCTCTAACATACATCGCTACTCCACCACCCTTCCTGTTGACCCTATCAGTGTGGAATAATTTACAGCCTTGTATGTGACATTCAAAAGGCATTTTCTCTATCTTTCAGATTGAGCCAGGTTTCTGTTATAGCAATAATATTTATGAAAGTTAAGACACTTGTGCAACATCTGGTTATCTTTACTGTAGACGTTTCGCCATCCAGTGGCTTTATCAATACAGCTTCTTGGACATAATTAGAAAACAGAAGAACTATATACAAAAGATGAGGTAATCAGTCCGTCAGCCTTGGAGGTGGTGTTTACAACACCGTGGTTGTAGAGATTCTGAAGCACAGGTAAGGAGACTGGCGCTTATATAGGCGTCAGTGAAGAGGGACGTGTAGTAGACGAGGGCATAGTCACTGGTAGGCAGGATTCCCCAGTGGAAGTAGGTCCTTCCCAAATTGATGGACTAGTTGTAGAAGTCGTGCTTCCATCTGGGAGAACATCTTCCACCCTCACCCACCCCACCCTAACTCTATTCAACACATTCAGAACATAGAACACTGGAACACTACACACACACACACGAAACAACACCAGACAGCCACATCCATCTGGACTCTCTTACCTCCTCCCAAGAACTTGACACTCCTTTCACCAACACAGACGTTAAAACTCTCCTCAGACACCTTCCTCCCAAGGCCCCTGGTGCCTCTGGCCTAAATCATATTATCCTGAAACACCTTCCTGACTCTATCATTACTGCCTACACAAACCTCCTCAATGCCTCCCTTGCTTCTGGATACTTCCCTTCCCTCTTCAAAGCTGCTACTGCTATCCTCCTTCCTAAACCCAATAAAGACCACTCTGACCCTAGAAACTATCGCCCTATCAGCCTCTTCGAAACTTTAGGAAAACTCTTTGAAAAACTCATCAATCATCGCCTTCGCAGATACCTGGAACACAACTCTCCACTTTCTGATGGCCAGTTTGGCTTCAGAACACACAGATCCACACAGGATGCCATTAACATCATTCTCAACTACATCCGCATAAACACAAAACAAAGAAACAGGACAGCCCTGGTTGCAAAAGACGTTGAAAAAGCTTTTGACACTGTCTGGCACGAAGGGCTCAAGTACAAACTCTGCACTGACTTCAACCTGCCTCTCAATACTCGTAAACTCCTCTGCAACTTCCTAGACGGCCGTACCATGAGAATAAAATTCCAAGGCTGTTACTCTGACTATTTCACACTAAATGCCGGAGTACTCCAGGGATCTGTCCTCTCCCATACCCTCTACATTTTATACACTAACGACATTCCAACACCTGTATACCACAACTCCATCACACTAGCCTATGCAGACGACATTACACAACTTATCACTCATGCCAATATAGATACACTCACACACAAAACACAAAATGAGGTCGACAGGATAGCCACCTGGGAACAAAAATGGAGGATCAAAACCAATGCAGCTAAATCCAGCATTGCGTATTTTAACTACAGGAAACGTGATCCTCCATTACCTGTCGAGCTCAGAACAGCTGACACCCGCACTTACATCCCCTCACACAAATCTGTCACTGTCCTTTGGCGTTAATCTTTGACACCT
>NC_069437.1:23487247-23497247 GCF_026875155.1 Cherax quadricarinatus | reverse complement strand
GGGCGGTGGTGGGGTTGGTGGGGGGTGGGGGGTGTGGTGGTGGCGGTGGGGGGTGTGGTGGGGGCCCGGTGGGGGTGTGGGTGGGGGCGGTGGGGGGTTTGTGGTGGTGGGGGTGGGGGGTGTGGTGGGGGGTTTGGTGGGTTTTTGGGTGGCGGATGGGGGTGTTGTGGTGGCGGTGGGGGGGTTTTGTGGTGGGTGGGGGTTGGTGGGGTTGGTGGTGGGGTGGTGGGTTTGGTGGTGGTGGGGGGTGGGGGTGTGGTGGTGGCGGGGTGGGTGGGGGTGGTGGGGGTGGGGGGTGTGGGGGTGGGGGGGTGGTGGGTTTGGTGGGGGGCGGTGGGGGTTTTTGGGGGTTTGGGGTTTGGGGGGTGTGGTGGGGGGTGGTGGGTGTGGGGGGTTGGCGGTGGGGGGTTTGGGGTGGTTGGCGGTGGGGGGTTGTGGGGGTGGCGGTTGGGGGTGTGGTGGTGGCGGGGGGGGGTGTGGGGGTGGGGGTGGTGGAATTTGGGAAAGATGGGGTGAAAAAACCGAAATTTTCCTTCCGGGAAGTCGCTCCATTATTACCTTATTATATTTTAACGGGGGTAAACTCACAGGGGAAAGTTGCAAGTGAGTTTGTGTGTTTGTAAATTTCTTCTCACTCCCCTTCTATAATATAAAAATATATATATATTTTTTTTAATATAATAATAAATATATATTTTAATATATATTTTTTATATTTTAATATATTTTATATGGTCGTGCCGAATAGGCAGAAACTTGCAAACTTGGTTTAAAAAATTAGCAACCCCTCATCTTGCCTATGGGGACAAGTAAAATTTGTGAAATGAAATTTAATTTCCCCCAAAAATCATTTGAAGCAAAACGAAAAAAAATATTTTTTAAAAGTTTTGTTTAGTTTTAAATTATTAAAAAAACAAATCAAAAAATAAAATTTAGTTTTTTTTAGACAAATTGCCTTTTTTATAATAAGGTTAGGAAAGTTTTCTAATTTTTTTTTTGGGTTGCAAAATTATAAAATTTTTAAAACAACAAATGAAAAAAATATATTTTTTAAACGTAAAAGAAAAAATTTTTTAAAAAGGGGATTTAAATTTTTAAAATGATTTATTGCTAAATGCCCCATTTTTTAACATATTCGGAAACGACATATATATATTTAAAAAAATTTTATATAAATATTTAAAAATATTTATATATATAAAATTATATATATTATATACATAAAAAATATTTTTATAAAATATAAAAAATTGTTTATATATATAAAATTATTTATTATATATATATATAAAATAAAACTTTCACTATTTTTTCCCCCCTCAGGGGGGGCCCCTGTTAAAACCTTTTTTTAAAAAACGTATACATTTTTTTCTTCCATCTTTCCCTTTCGTCTAAGAGAAAAATTTTTTTTGTCCCCCCTGGGGCCCCTAAAGAAGGCCCTTCACATCCCGATGACTATTTTCTTTTAAACTTTTTTTTAAATAAACCCATTTTTTCCCAAACCCCTAGAAATTTTCTTTCCTTTCGGGAAAGATTTTTTAAGGGGATAAAAAAAAACAATGAGGGTTTCCTAGAAGGGATCTTTCGGGGCCCTTACTCGTTAAAACTTTCCCCAACCTTAAAATTTTCGCCCTCCCTTTTCCCCTCTATCTTTTATTTTTTAAATTTTTTCTTGAGGGCACTTTTTTATTTTGGCCCCCTTCCTGTTTCTTTTAAATTTTTTGTGAATTTTTTTTCTGGTGGGTGCAGTGACAAATAATTCTCCGTATTCCGAAAACAGGGGTTGACCCACCCTTTTGCCTTTCTCGTTTGATTTTTTAAATTCTGTTAAAAAACCCCAAAGTAGTTCCTGGGGGTTTGTTTTCCCAAAATTTTTCCTTGCTTTCTACTAAGTCTCTCCTATGTAAGCTAAAAAAACCCAGTTTAAATATTTTCAATGTAGTATACTTGTAAATGATCGATCTAAAAGGACCCAAGCCCTTTAAACTGCCCCCCCATTACACTGTGTCCCCCTGCTGCTGCTTTGAGATCAATATACTTGTTACGGGCCCAAACATTTTCATTTTTTTTCCAACTGTCCAGGGGTTTCCCATCTTTTAATGCCCCCTAAACATTTTTGGGTTTTAGGTTCACACTTTTGCTTCGGCTTTTTTTTTTAATTACCCAATAGAATACGCCCATTAAAATTCAAAGGTTTTTTTGGAAATTGATCAGCTTTTTTAGTAGTTGACCTACTCCCCCCTTTTTATTTTATCACCCTTACCTTAGACTAACCCGCCCTAGTGGGGAAAAACATTTCCCTCGAACCCCTCTGCAATTTTCCCTGCAACATTCCCCCCTCGGGTGTTATTACCGAAAATTTTAAAGTTCCCCTTTTTCTTAGGGGGGTGCGCATGGGGTTTAAAGTCTTTTCCTTTTTTTTTTGCCAATGATGCTATTCACCCTAAACCCCATTCTGCTTCAATTCCCCTTTCTTTCCTTTTTAAATTTGTAGTGTTCGGGCCGACTTCCCTATTATATTTTTATCATTTGGGGTTCTTTTTTTTTCCCAATACTTCTCTGCCCTTTTGTAGGGGCCCCTCCCCTGCATTGGGGTTTTAAAGCGAGGGTGCTTTCTGTATTTTGCATCTCCATCCTGACTCCCAGGAACGTTTCTGTTTTTCCGGCACTTTTTTTTAGGTCTTCCACCATTTGCGAACTGTTGATATCCAACTTCTTTCCCTTTGCTATTCTTTCGGGAAATCTCTTATCTTTATTAGTCTCATTTTCGTAGTAAAAGTTTGCCCCCTCTCATTTCCTCCACTCCCGCATCAACAATATTAAAAGGGTATCCGGGCCCCCTGCGACATTTTCACTTTCCCTATTTCCCCTTTTTACACTGCTTAAAGTGAAAAATAAGACCCCATTTTTTTGAGGGATCGCCCTCTTTCATTTCTCCCCATTTTTTTGGGCTTTTTTTTAAATGCTAATTTATAAAAATTTCCTTTACTTCCCCCCCAAACCATCTTGCTCTAAAACCCTTTTTAGCCCCTAGTCAGTGCTTTTTTCCCCCAGGTCTCCGGGGGTCATTTACTTGCTATTTAATCCCCCCCTTTAAAAAATAACTTTTGCACTGTTTTTTTTTTTTTTTCTTTGATGTGAAAGTGAGCTTGAGGGAAAGTTGGCTGGGTTTGTAGAACCCTGGGGTGAATGTGTGTCTAAAAGGTGGGCGGGTAGGTGATGTGCGGGGGGGGGTGGAGGAGGGGCGGGCGTGTTTTTTGGGGGGGGGGGGAGACGAGAGTTCTATGAGGGAAAGTGGAGGGTTGGGTGGGGGGAAGCAATATGGGAGAACTGGGGGGGAGGTTACCCGGTTTGGTGAGGGGGGGGTTTTACCCGGGTGTGGGGGGGGGGGGACGGGCGGGGAACCCTCCTAAAACCACATCACAGGCAGAAAACCAGTACCCGGAAAGGGGCCCAAGTAAAAACACTTCCCCCCCCCCCCCTTTCCAAATTAAACACACACATACAGTTTAAACTGGGTTACTAAAACCCCATTAAACTTTTAAAAAAAAATAGGATAAGCATTAGGGGAAAAAAAATTTTTAAAATTTCTGCCCTCCCGTTTTTTTAAAAAAACCCAAGGGGCCCTTATTTCCTTTCTCCCCTAAAACCCGTAGAAAGTTTTTATTTTTATTTTTAAAATTAAGGGTGTAAAAATATAAAAAGTCTTTTTTTAAGGGAAAAAAAAAAAAAAAGCACTAGACAGAAAAGGGGCATTCAATGACGGGGAAAAAAAGAGCCGGTACCTTTTGTATATAGGGTCTCCTGTTAATAGCAATGGCCTTGTTTCCAAGGAGTCAGGACCCCCCTTCCATTCCTTGAATCATACGGTGAAAAGTCTTTTCCCAAAAGCCCAGTACCGCCCCCAAATCTTTTTTCCTCTCCTCATACCGACTTTAGACAAGGAGTCGGGTCCCCAGAAAGGGTGTTTTCCCCTTTTGCAGATACCCCAGAATCTGCATGAAAATTTTGTCTTTCATTGCAACATGCAAAGTTTCCAGGCGGACATCAACCAAATCTTTCAGTAGGCAAAAACAATATAAAGTTCAACGATGAAAAATTTTTCAATTACTCAGATAGGGGTAAACGGGGAAAATTAAAATCTTCACCCAGAGTAAAAAAACAAATTCGGGGCCACAAAAAAAGGGGGAAAACCAACTTTCCAAAAAACCGGGGAGTGTTCCATGTCGGAGGATCTAAACCTTAAAGGACCAAAACATTGAAACAATCCCCATCTGCTGAACAATGACAGGAGGAAATGAAAACCCCTTAAAAATTTTGGGAGGACAAGCCCATGATGACACTCTTCAGGTCACTTTTCTACCAGGCTGGAATATTGGGCCCCACTAAAAAGCCCTTTCAAGGCAGGGGGAAATTTGCCGCCCTAAAAAATGAAAAAAGGGGAACCTTCGGCGCCCCATAACGGAAAATAAAACACCTAAATTCGGGGGGAAGCGCTTAAAGTTCTAAACCCTGTTTTTCCCTGGAACGCAGGAGGGAGAGTTACATGTAATTTACACCTGGAAAACCCTAGAGGGAAACTAGTACCGAACTTGCAACGAAAATCACCACTACGAAAGCAAAAGATTTGGCGGGACGATGCACCACCCCCCCAAGAAAAGCGGGGGTGTCACTAGCACGTTAAGGGGACCATAAAATAAGCCCGGGGCCCCAAAGCTTTTTCAATGGGGGCCCCCAGTTTAAAAAAGGGGGGATTTCCAACAGACCCCTGGGCATCTTCAAGCTGGCACTAAAACAAGCACCTAAAGTCAGTTCCGGATCACCGGGCTTTTGGTTTCGTCGTTGGTTTGCGTGCAGCCGCAGCAACAGCCTGGTTGTTCGGGTCTGACCCCACCAGGGGGGCCTGGTCACAGCCCGGGGGCCGGGGGGCGTTGACCCCGGAACTCTCTCCGGGTAAACCCAGGTAACCCTCGTTTTCCTCGGGCGTTTGTATCCCCCCTAACATTTACTTTTCCCCCCCTATGATAAAACAACAATAAAAATAGAGCATCTCTAAAGGGGGCAAGACTTGTTTTAATATTGAAAACCCCAAGAAAAAAAGTCAGTCCCGGGGACACCCGAGCTGTGGCTCGTACTTTGGACTGCTGGGCCAGCATAAAAACCCTAGTTGATCGGGCCCCTGTCCATCGGGAGGCCTGGTAAAGGAAAAGGGCCCGGGGGCGTTAAATTCCCCGGAAAAACCCCGGGGAAACCCTCCGGTCCAGGAAACCGAAAACACTGGGAAAGGGATGTTAACAGAAAGATTCTGCGGAAAAAAAACACTGGTGAATGTCTTTTTTAATTACGACCATCTGAAAAGAAACTTTCCCATCATGAATAAAAAACAGAGCACTACACTACTTTCACTTTTCCCACAGACCACAACACTGCTTTCCCTTTCCCAAAAGGGAAAGGGCCCACGGTTTTTAAAACTAAACTTCCAAATACAGTTAAATCAATACTTTCCCCATTCTTGAGGGCCCTTTCCAAACACAGGCACCTTAAGCTTAGCCTGGGGAACACACCCCAAACACCTTTTCGGGAAAACCAAGCTTAAGCCTCAAAGGCACACTAGTTGTAGGGCGAAATATATAAGCAGTTATTTTTCCTGTTTGAACTTCATTGGGACAAATTAAATTTCAACTTCTCCGCTCTCAAACCACGTTTTTTTTTAAAACCCCGGCCCCGAATTTTACTCACCCCCCTTTTCTCACCAAAGCTGGTGCCCCCGTTAAAGATATCTGGACGTTTGTATTGAATTAAGTTTTAAAGGGGCCCTGTAGGGGGACTTTAAAAACCTTTCATTCAATATAAGCCCCCAGTAGTCCAACAGAAGTAACCCCAATGCCAAAGGTAAATACCAGTAGTGTTTTTTTAAAAGGAAATACCAATGTTCCAAAAAAGAAGCATAGTAGCAAACGAACCCCCCCTAGCCAGAATTTTTTGCACAAGTAAACCCCCCAGACCCCCACAAGACCCATCAAAACACCCAACCCCAAAAAGGAAAACGGTAACCAAAAAATTTCCACTAGTTCTAACAAAAAATGTAAATGTGAGACGTAGGATCAAAAGCCTCGTGAGCAACTGTTTTGGGGGCAGAAGCTTTTTAGTGATAAACTACGAGTTCCCCGTTGTCATGTGGGGGGAAGACCGGGCTTCGCTGACAAGACAGAGGGATTAGGTGGTATAAACTGTAGTGTGGCCAGCCAAAAAATTTTAAAGTAGAAACCTGGGTTGCAAACCCTACACCCGGTAGATTTTTGAAGGGTCCCCTCAGGGGTTTTTTTTCGGTTTAACCAAACCTGTAAACCCCCATGAAGTTCGAAACCCACCTTTTTTTTTCCCAAATACTGCCCCCTTTACTGATTTATAAGTAGGGGAAAAGGAAAATGATGATGACCCAAAGAAAAAAAAAACCAAAAGACGAAGGGACCGTACCCCCCACGAAAAAGGGTTTCCCCCTTTAAAGGAATTCCATCCTCCCCTTAATTAAGAATTTCTAGTAGTAGGGGGGCAGAATGAAATTGAAGGGGTTTTCCCCGAGAAGAAATGATAGGGGGGGCGGGGAGAACCCGCCTGGAGAAGCCAGTGGGACATTCAGGGGTAAAAGGAAAAAGCCAGGGTGCGTCCTCTTGAAGGGGGGTCCCCCGTATTAGTCCCCAACGTTCAGCCGAGCAGGTCCCAAATTGGGGCCTTGTCCAGCATAGGAGTGATAGAGGTTTTTTAGAAGGGGTTTTTTCGTATACCTTAAAACAGGAGGGTTTAAAATATCTGGTTTTTAAATCCCCTTTGGGTTGGGTAGGGCGCTTTGGCCCCAAAAAACCCCGGCCCCATAACGAAGGCCCCCAACCCGAACCCAAACAGTTGCTCCCCAAAAGACGGGCCCCGACACCAACAGAAACAAAAAATTTAAACCCAAAAGACCAAATGCAGAGGCTGTCCCAAGGGGCATGCTGGCAAGAGGCAAAAATTTACCCCTTTTCAGCACGGCGGGGCGGGGAGGGGGGTTTCTCTCGCCTGACAGGTCAAACACTAAACCGACGGCTTTTTTGTTTATATTACTTTAGTTCCCGCCTCCACCACCCCCCGAAATTTCCCGCCTCCCCCAACTTTGAAATTTCCGGGCCCCCACCCCCTTTGTTCCTTTCCCACTACCTTTATTCCCGCCACCAACCCCCCCCTTTTTTTCCCGCCTTCAAAATACCCTTTTTAGGGGGGATACCCAGGGGGATCAAACCTAGCATGAGCTCACGTAACTGAGCGAAAACCTAGGAGGGAATCATCTTTTACTTTTAGGAAATTTTTCTGACAGGAATTAACCGGAGGGGATCACTAGCACAGAATTTCCTAAAGAAGGGGTCTCCCATTTTGAAGATTATTTGTGATAAAAAAGCCCCTATTTGTTTCCCCTAAACATTTTTTGGGCCCGTGAGACCACAAGCAAATGCCTTGTTTTAGAAAATACTGATCCCCCGCCCCTTGATTTTCAGGGGAATTCACCTCTAGTGGGACCAAAGTGCTCTACCCTTTTGCCCCTTTTGAACGCCAAAAAGGTAATGCCCTTTCCCAAGAAAAAATGAGTTTCTGGTATTGGTGGGTGGGGGGGTTTATAGGCCTTTTGTGTTTTGCATAATATATATTTATATATATTTTATTTATATATATAAATATATATAAATATATATATAAATTTTTAATATATAATTATTATTATTTTATATATATATATATATATTTTTATATATATTTTATATGTATGTCGTGCCGAATATTAAAAATGGTCAATTAGCAAGAACTCATTTAAAAATTAAATCCTTTTTTAAAATTTTTTTATTTCGTTTTTAAAAATTATTTTTTTTTAATTAATGTTAATGAAAATTTTTTTTAATTTTTCCCAAAAAAAGGGAAACTTAGAAAACTTAAACCCAACCTTTTTTAAAAAACCCAAAACCCAAATTTTTTTTAGCCTAACCCAAAATAAAAAAAATTTTAAATTTTTTTTTTCAATTAAAATTAATACAAACAAAACAATGAAATTTTTTTTTCCCTTTTGGTTCAGAATGATTTTGGCGAAATTTTTTCAACACAAATTTTTGTTTGGGCCTATATGGCAAGATGACGTGCTATTTTTAAACCAAGTTTTCCCAAAATTTTGCCCATTCGGCACGACATAATATATTATATATATATATATATATATATAAAAAATTAAAAATTTTTAAAATAAAATTTTTATATTTATATATATATATATAATAAGCAAGGGAAAGAGGGAAAACAGTTGGGAAAAAGCCAGTTTATTGGGGTAGGGGGGAAGGGCCCCCAAAGAGTGTTTAAGCTCTGCTTTTACAGTATTCGAGTTAATTAAAAGCCATGAAGGGGTTTCTCTTTTATTCTCCTGCCCCTTTAAAAATAAACTGGGAAAATTTTAAACCCGTTTCCCTAAGGGGATTATTTAAACTCTGTGAAAAATTTGTTTCTCCCTTTTAACCCCAGTATGTTCTTGTATTTCAGTTTTTTTTTTTTTACTTTTTCATCCCCCTTTTATTTTCCATTTTTCTCCATTGGGTTTTTAATATAACCCATGGGCCTGGATACCCCCAAAATACCTAAATTTTTCAAACAAGGGAAATTTGACCTATTTTTAAAATTTGTAATTAGGTACCCTTAGGAAAATGACGCTGTACTGATGGGCCGAGAATGCTTCAAAACTAAAACGGTTTTAATAAATTTTTGGTGGAAAAAAAGGGTATGTGTACAGTTTTTGGGAAAATTTTTTTAAAGGGAAATTTCGCTCCAAAGTGGTTTAAAAACAGTTCGATGGGGGGGCCCCGATAAGAGATACTCGTGGGGAAACGGGCTGAAGACATCCAAAGGGAAATGTGCAGTATTTAAAAAATCAACATATGTAAACATCGGGGGATCTTTATCTGTAACGTTTTTGGGAAAAAAGGGCTTTATTTAATACAACACCAAAGGGCATAATTGGAAAAAATGTGAATTTATTACAAAAGGGTTTAGGGAATCAGTCCCTTAGGTTTGGAGGTGGGGAAGACCCCCGTAAAATCTTGAAAAGATCCCGAAAAAACAGGCAGGAACTTGGCGCTTATGTACCGTACAGTATCAACATTTTTGGGCTACAACATGCTCTACAACTACAAGCTTACCAAACATTCCTATTTAAAATTTAAATTTTCTTTAAAAAACACTGAAAAGAAAAAAGCTTATCACCCCCCCGAATTCCAAGACAAACTCACAAAAAATGCAAAAGCAGCTAAGAACGGGAAAAATGTTTCGTTCGTCTAGTGAAAAAATCGCCCAACAGAAGCTTGTTTCCCCAACTTGTCCCTTTTCCGAAACCCGTTGGGAACCCGTGACCAATGTGATTGGGGTTTGAGGGGCCCTTTTTACCCTCGCAGGGCCCCCATAAATTTAAAAAATTCTCGACCCCCTTCCCCCCCCCCAAAAAAAAAAAAAAAAAAAAACGTAAGAATATGCTAAAAAAAAAATTTAAAAGAGGGAACCCTTTCAAAATTTAATTTCCCCGCCCGAAAAAAAAACAAACAGTTTTTTTTCGGATTTTTTAATTTGGGCAGAGTTTTTCCGGGTTTTATGGGGGGTAAGGATGAGGAGGCCCTTCACTAGTCTTGGATACATGGATCAGGGTCATCCAGAGGTGTGGAACGCATGGATCCGAGTCTTCCAGTGGTATGGGAGGCAAGAATGGGGGTCATCCAGTGGTCTCGGAGTCGTAGATCAGGGTCTCCAGGGGTTTGGAAGGCATGACTTAGGGTCTCCAGAGGTCTGGGAAGCATGGATCAGTGTCTCCAGGGGTCTGGAAGACATGGATTAGGGTCTCCAGAGGTCTAGGAACCATGGATTAGGGCCTCCAGGGGTCTGGGAAGCATGGATCAGTGTCTCCAGGGGTCTGGGAAGCATGGATCAAGGTCTCCAGAGGTCT
>NC_069437.1:23404747-23482247 GCF_026875155.1 Cherax quadricarinatus | reverse complement strand
TTTAAGACATCAACAGCTGATTCCCGGAAAAACAACACGGAAACTGTATTGGCTATACGAGCAAGATGGATTGCTACACGCAACCAGTTCTTCTCTTCTTCCGTTTGAGCCAGTTCAAAGCTTTTTGCCCATTATTCCATTATATCAGAACCTTTCCCATGTCTATCCCACCTTCATTCTCTCTCCGTTTCTTCCTATTCTATATTATAATATACGCTACCAGATCAACATCTACTCAAAATCAATGCAGAAAGTCTATGGTAAAAAAACACATGACATATAATGTAATCCTTCGCTGACGACATTTCACCCACGCAATGAGCTTTATGTAATTACTAACATTAAAGTGACTTAATAAACTCTAATACGTGAGCGAAACATCGCTAATAAAGAATCACTTATAACGCATTTCTCTCTTACCATCGTGTGCGTATTTTATACCATTTGTCTCTACAGATGTTTTATCCAGTTTTGATACCAGCTTCTTCCCGTCCACTGCTCTTCCTTCTACGTCCACTAAAACAATGCTCTTTAGCTAGCCTCTCAGTCCGACTTCGTAACCAGCCTCTAAAAATCTTTTCGAGCATGCTTGCCATCTCCGTCTTCCAGCTTGTCTTACGTCTTTTCTCAGCTCTTCTTCGAACCGCTTTATTTAGGTCCATATACCCAGTCTTATTTCCAGAGAATTCTCCATTCCCATATTGCAGATAGCCTCGTATTCATTTAATCCAAACAACATTTCCATCCTGATTCCAGACAGCCTACCATTCCTGTTTTCCAGAGCGTCCCACCTTTTTCTCGAACCTCCCATACCTGTTTGTCCTGTCTTACATCTTTGCTTTCCAACCAGTCTATGATCCCTGTTTTCCAGTAGACCTCCCAGCCCTAATTTCCAGAGCCTTATGTCCCTGTTTTCCAGAGACTTACATCCCTCTTTTCCAAAGTCCTGTGTTACAGTTTTCCAGTGCCTTACTTCCCTGCTTTCCAAAGATTTGCCTCCCTGTTTTTACAGCTCCTTACATCCCTGTTTTCCAGAGTCTTACATTCCAGTTTTTCAAACCCTTATATCTCATTTTTCAGCGCCTCACATCCCAGTTTTCCATACTGCCACTCATTCCCTTGTTCTAAATAGCTTCATACCTTTTCCAGCTTCCCTCAGGCTCCTTTACCAATCTTTTGTCCCGACTTCCTTACCAAGATGTCCAGGAGCCTTTTATCAAAGGCACTTTTCCGTAACAACAGCTCTTGCAAAAGGCCTTTACCCCTAGTCCAGTTATTTATGCACACGATACCTCGCCCCCCTTCAACTTCATTTTTCATCGCCTCGGTCTCCCTAATGCTCTGCTTTAAATTTTAGAAAGGCGGAAATAATTATGGCTATGAAGCTTTCGGAACGAAAAGGATTTAGAAAAGATCACGAGGAAACGGTGGCTATATAAGTAGAGGCGCAGGAGAGCTGGCTAAGAACAACGAACGACGCCTACTTCTGAAACTTCCCCAGGGGTAATAATGGAGAATGAGGTGGGTGGGTAAACCAGCTGGTGAGGCAGCCGAATTTACAGCCGCATCTTAAAAACGCCCTCCTAAACTAGCCAGTCAAAAAAAGCAATTTGCAATGTATATATAACACTTGGATCTTAAGTAACATTCGGCGTTCTTGTCAATACAAAGGAAATTCAGTCACAACGTACATAAACTCACTGGGTATATACACTCATACACATTAACACAAGGCATAAACATTCATAGACACGCTAATATTCACAAACTAAAGCAGTCCTTCAAAAGCAAAACCAATCACACCAAAAACAAAAATACTATCCCAACAGGTTACAATAGCCCACATCAATTAAAAAGCCAATCAACAAGGGAGTCATTGGATCTGCAACAGCCAATACTAACCGAGTATGGCTCTTGCCTCTGATCTACTCTTTTACCGAAGAGACGAGAGTCCTCGATGACCAATAAGACTCGTGAATGTGTATTGCCCTGACACAGAAATCCTCAGCACTTATTTTCCTGGGTCTTTAAGTTAACCTGGAGGTTTCCGGAGTCAACGGTCCAGCGGCCAGGCTGTCAATCCAGCTTACTCACCGCAGCCCCCTTTATCAAACATTGACTTGACGAACTTATCAAGTTTTCCCTTGAAGACAGCCTGGAGTCTGATGGTAATCCTCTCTTATGTATGAAGAAGAATGGGAGGAAAATTTTGTTTCCACTACTCGACAATGATGCTGTGTCTGGCGAGTTCCAGTACTCGACCTGATGCTGTGTCTGGTGGGTTCCAGTACTCGACCAGTGCTGTGTCTGGTGAGTTCCAGTATCGACCATGATGCATGTGTGTGTCTGGTGGGTTCCAGTACTCGACCATGATGCTGTGTCTGGTGGGTTCCAGTACTCGACCATGATGCTGTGTCTGGTGAGTTCCAGTACTCGACCATGATGCTGTGTCTGGTGAGTTCCAGTACTCGACCATGATGCTGTGTCTGGTGAGTTCCAGTACTCGACCATGATGCTGTGTCTGGTGGGTTCCAGTACTCGACCATGATGCTGTGTCTGGAGTTCGCAGTACTCGACCATGATGCTGTGTCCTGGCGAGTTCCAGTACTCGACCATGATGCTGTGCTGCGATTCCAGTATCGACATGATCGTGTCTGGTGGGTTCCGTACTCGACCATGATGCTGTGTCTGGTGGGTTCCAGTACTCGACCATGATGCTGTGTCTGGTGAGTTCCAGTACTCGACCATGATGCTGTGTCTGGTGATTCCATACTCCGACAGATGATGCTGTTCTGGCGATTCCGATTCTCGACAATGATGCTGTGTCTGGTGGGTTCCAGTAACTCGACCATGATGCCGTGTCATGTGGGTTCCCAGTACCTCGACCATGAATGCTGTGCTGGTGATTCCAGTACTCGACCATGATGCTGTGTCTGGTGAGTTCCAGTACTCGACAATGATGCTGTGTCCGGTGAGTTCCAGTACTCGACATTGATGTTGTGTCTGGTGAGTTCCAGTACTCGACAATGATGTTGTGTCTGATGAGTTCCAGTACTCGACCATGATGATGTGTCTGGTGAGTTCCAGTACTCGACAATGATGCTGTCTGGTGAGTTCCAGTATTCGACAATGATGTGTCTGGTGCGTTCCGGTACTCGACAACGAAGTTGGGTCTGGTGAAAAACCTGGTCTATATCAACAAATTGCGATTCAAGAAACGTCGGCAAACACTCTCGACAACCGCTGACACCACCAAGACACCGCTGACACCACCGAGACACCACTGACACCCCAAGACACTGCTGACACGTCAAGAAACTACTGACACCCACGAAACACCGTTGACATCCCAAGACACCCAGGAGACACCGCTGGCACCAACGAGATACTGCTGACACCCCCGAGACACTGCTGACACCCACAACACTGCTGGCACCAATGAGACACGACTAACACCCCGCGACACCACTGACACCCCGAGAAATTGCTGACACAACGAAGCACTGCTGACACGTCGAGAAACTGCTGACACCCCCGAGACACGGCTAACACCCCCGAGACACCACTGACACCCCGAGAAATTGCTGACACAACGAAGCACTGCTGACACGTCGAGAAACTGCTGACACCCCCGAGACACGGCTAACACCCTGAGACACCGCTGACACCAAGACACTGCTGACATTTAACGAGATGCCCTCGAGACAATGCTGACACCACCGAGACCCTCCTGATACCCCGAGACACTGCTGACACCAACAAGACACTGGTAACACCAATGAGACACTGCTGACACCCTCGAGACACTGCTGACACCACACTGGAACACCTTATCAGAATTTCATACTGAAACCATACCACCTCCCACCCCTACCCGATCATTACTCCTTGACAACTCACTCCACCTCCCCCAGTAGCAGCCCACTCCACCTAACGCCCTAACAGTCCACTCCACTTACCCCCTCTTACAGCCCACTCCACTATCCCCCAACAGCCCACTCCACCTATCCTCCAACAGCCCACTCCACCTATCCCCCAACAGCCCACTCCACCTACTTTCCTTACAGCCCACTCCACTTTCACTTATAACCCACTCCACCTACCCTCTTAACAGCCCATTTTTAAACCTACACCCCTTTACAGCCCACTCCATCCAATCTTTCTTCACAACCCACCCCATCTACCCTACCTCAAAACCACCACACCATGTGCCTACTTCACACCCCCACAGCATGTGCCCTACTTCACAACCCACCCACAGCATCTACCCTACCTCACAACCCACCCACACCATCTACCCTACCTCACAACCAACCCCACCTACCCAACCCCCCCTACCCAACCCACCCCACCTACCCTACCTATAAAGCGAAACTGTAATTATATAATAGAGCAACTCCAGTGGAAATAAGTCAGTCTGACTTTCTTGGGTTATCCTAAGTAATCTACACATCTGCTGCTATGTATGGTCATTTATGTATCTTTTTATGTGTACCTGAATAAACTTACTAAAGAGAATGTGATCTGGGAGTAACCACCAGGCTGGGTAACTACAACCTTCAACACATGAAATGTCAAGCTAATGGTGATACTCCAAGTCATTCGTACTCTACAGACATAAACACTGTGTGCAACAAAAGCCCCCTTAGCAGGTAAAATTGCAGAGAGCCTTCAATGTCTGTACAAATTCAGTCCAGCCTCTAAATTGGTGGGAACACACAGTCCCTTGAACTGTACTCCCCTGAAATGTAGGCGAGGGATTGGTTTAAATTTTTCGCACTGAAATTATTCCTTTGCAAAGCGAGAAACTCAGTAAATGGTATAAAATACCCCTAATGAAAAGCTGAGGTGCAATGATTACACAAAGAGATAATTCAATAAGTGTAAAGGGACCAAGACTTTTTTTCAACACCCATCATACACAAGGACAACACCAACAGACATGTAAATGTCTTCAAGAAGGAACTTCATAAAAATTCCTCATCAGCTTGGAAAATATATAACATTTTGACCACTGAGATCCTCTGCAAGAAACTCGCTATAAGAGATTAGACAAGTACACGAGTGGGTGTAGTTGGTGAGTTAGACCTAATTAGCTCTAGTCAATATGCCTAACTAATCAGGCCATCAACCAGGGACAGTGCAGCGGGGGCGATGACACCTGGAATCGACTACAAGTTATCCAGCTCAGAAGTCACAGTCAACGAGCATAACAGAGTTACAATCAATACTGCGAGAAAAGAATATACTGGATGACAAGAACTCGATAAGCATGAGGGATCCAAGACTCTTCAACACCTTTTTTTTAAACATAAGAAAAGAATATTAAGGAATAGAAAGGAACATTAAGTTTCTGCAAACTATACCGGCACAACTGGGCTGTAGTGTTTACGTCAGAAGGAATATGGGAAGCAGGGAGAGAAGAAATGTAGGGAGTATGAGAAGGGAGGTAGGTACAGAATATAAGGAGGGAGGGAGCAAAAGAAGGAGAGCAGGAAAGTGGGGAGGGAGAGGAAGGAGGGAGGGGAAGAGGGAGATAAAAAGCTGAGAGAGGGAGGGGGAAAAGGGTAAGAGAGGGTTGGGAAGGGAAAGAGGGTGATGGGGAGGGAGAGGGATGGAAAAGAGAGGGAGAGATGAAGGGAGAGAGGGAGATAAACATCAAGGGAGAGAGGGAAAGCATCACTATGGAAGGAGGGAGGATGGGCATCAAGAGGGAAGGAGGGAGGGAGGGAGCAGCTACATGAGGTCACTATCTCACTCCATGACCAGGGAAGGAGGGAGGGAGGGAGCAGCTACATGAGGTCACTATCTCACTCCATGACCAAACTTTCTGATCATGACAATTGGATTTACTGGCTCCAGCAGCGCCACCTTCACCGTCTCCTCCAGCGGCAGTCGTGCGAGGAAAGAGAATCGCCAATCATGTGAGGAGAGTCCCCAGTCATGAGGCGAGATCCTAATCACGTGGAAAGTTCCCATTTATGTGGTGAATTCTTACTCATGTGGTCACGTGTCTATGTATGCTGGAGTGTTATGTACCTTAATCCCTGTATTAGGGATTAAAGTAGTCTTGACTGATGGTGAACAGGTTGCTTGCAGCCTTAATGATCTTCGTGTAGCCGAAGATCTCCAAACCCCATTAACCAAACAACCACTGAACGGATCATCTTATGGCAGAGCAGTGTCAGCTATTCTCCCTGGCGAGTACACTGACAACAGCCAGCCCATTCTAGGGCGTCAGTGACAGCAGTCAGCCCATGCAGGGGCGTCAGTGACAGCAGCCAGACCATACAAGGGCGTCAATGACAGCAGCCAGACCATGCAGGGGAGTCAGGGACAGCAGCCAGACCATGCAGGGGCGTCAGTGATAGCAGCCAGACCATACAAGGGCGTCAATGACAACAGCCAGACCATGCAGGGGCGTCAGGGACAGCAGCCAGACCATGCAGGGGCGTCAGTGATAGCAGCCAGACCATACAAGGGCGTCAATGACAGCAGCCAGACCATGCAGGGGCGTCAGGGACAGCAGCCAGACCATATAAGGGCGTCAGTGACAGCAGCCAGACCATACAAGGGCGTCCATGACAGCAGCCAGACCATGCAGGGGCGTCAGGGACAACAGCCAGACCATGCAGGGGCGTCAGTGATAGCAGCCAGACCATACAAGGGCGTCAATGATAGCAGCCAGACCATGCAGGGGCGTCAGGGACAGCAGCCAGACATGCAGGCGTCAGTGACAGCACCACCATACAAGGGCGTCAGTGACAGCAGCCAGACCATACAAGGGCGTCAGTGACAGCAGCCAGACCATGCAGGGGCGTCAGTGACAGCAGCCAGACCATGCAGGGGCGTCAGTGACAGCAGCCAGATCATGCAAGGGCGTCAGTGACAGCAGCCAGGCTATGCAGGGGCGTCAGTGACAGCAGCAGACCATACAAAGGCGTCAGTGACAACAGCCAGCCCATGCAGGGGTGCCAGGATACGTTTCACCCACCAGGGGCTTCTCCAGTAAGGGACCTGGGAGTAGAAATGTCTGAGGATCTCACTTTCAAGGATCACAACAGTGCCACGATCGCACGTGCAAAGAAAATGATAGGATGGATAATGAGAACTTTCAAAACGAGAGATCCCAAGCCCATGTTTATCCTTTTCAAATCACTTGTTCCTCTAGGCTGGAATACTGCTGTACATTAACATCTCCATACAAAGCAGTGAAATCGCAGATCTAGAGAGTGTACAGATCCTTTACTGCACGTATAAGTTCTGTCAAGCACTTAACTACTGGGAACGCTTGGAAGCACTTGACTTGTACTCGTTGAACGCAGAGGAGAGATATATCATAATCTACACTTGGAAAATCTTGAAGGATGGTCCCAAATCTGCACACAGAAATCACTCCCTACGAAAGTAAAGACTGGGCAGGCGATGCAAAATGCGCCAATAAAAAGTAGGGGCGCCATTGGTACACTAAGAGAAAACAACATAAGTGTCCGGGGCCCAAAACTGTTCAACAGCCTCCCATCAAGCATTAGGGGAATTGCCAATAAACCCCTGGCTGCCTTCAAGAGAGAGCTGGACAGATACCTAAAGTCAGTGCCGGATCAGCCGGGCTGTGGCTCATACGTCGGACTGCGTGCGGCCAGCAGTAACAGCCTAGTTGATCAGGCCCTGATCCATCGGGAGGCCTGGTCATGGACCGGGCCGCGGGGGCGCTGATCCCCGGAATAACCTCCAGGTAACCTCCAGGTGGGCGAAAGGCAAGCTAATTATTTTTAATCCTGGTATACCTGTCTTTCTCAGTCATGTCGTTGTTAATCACAAGTTTTGACGTGTTTTGTCCATGTCAATGGATGTCTCAAGGTGAATCCTATCCTCATGTTAACCATACTATCATATTCCTATGACCGGTTTCCAGGGGTTGTGTACCCTCGCAGCCTCTCCCGCAGCCACGCTTCTCTGCCGACTGCCTGTTCAACCAAGCTAATTTTGTTAGCGGCCCGCTGGCCCACTCAGATAAATCCTATTTTCATGTTATCTTCTTGATAGCCTCACAAATCTCTTAATTGCAATTACGCAGAAATAATCCTAGTAATGATTATCGTTTAAACACATCTTGATCATTCAACATCACTGCCTTTTTAAAGACTGAATTTAGAATCTAGATTACTTTTCAACATTTAGTAACCAAGGTCGTGATTAGCTGTGATGTATGCTGGAGCAGCCATTAAGCGACGCTTACTCCCACAGCACGCAAGATTTTGTTATCACGTACCTGATTGGATGGGATAAGGATTAGCAGCAGCCAGTGAGGACGCTGGTCCATATTCAATACCACGTTGTATCAAAGACGCATATTCTTACCTAAAAGAAGAAAAAAATAGAAATTAATGAAACATTGTGATTGGGTGCAACACTCCCTTACAGGTATTTCTCACATAAAACACTCCAGGTATGAGTTACAAGGCAGGTTCCCATAGTACGTGTGGGGTATCAGCGGGGGTGTGGGGGCGGATGTGTATGTATGTGGTACATGCGTGGTATAGGCAGGTGTGGGTGTGGAAACGTGGGTGTGGTGTAGGAGTGGGTATGGATATGGTGTAGGTTTGAGCATGGGTGTGGTACACGAGTGGTATAGGCAGGTGTGGGTGGGTACGTCATCAATGAAGAGCTTTTCAAACGTTGTCTGGAAAGTGATTTCATTACTACCACTAACACTATAAGAACCTTTATTATTTCAGAAGATTCTACCAGAATAATTCATCACCAGCAAGACCCGGCGATAACCCAGATGTTGAAGTTTGAATCACTGCAATATGCCTACTGCCCCATGCCTGGTATGGTGTAGGTCTGACCGTGGGTGTGGTATACGCGTGGGGTGGGCAGGTATGTGGGAGTTGGGGTGGAGGAAGTGGGGGGAGGGAAGGTGTGAGTGGAGCACCAGCTGCACCAGCTGAGGTGGGCTGCTACCAACTTGTCGCAGGTATACTGCATGAGGACACCACCACTCACCTTCGTACCTTACCTCCCCCACACTCACTCATTCTCTCTCAATCTCCCCACATTCATCGTTTCTCCCTCACCTAAGCACATTTAGCGTTTAAACTCATTTCATCACTGCTAAGTACTCCAGCCTGCAACAATCCTGATTTAACACAAATTCGTAAGCCTTATGTATATACAATTAGCTACGCAATTCAGGATTAAGTTTCAGTGCATTGTGTACGCATTCACGGACAGTCACTCTAATTTGCCAGCCTCTTCAAACTGTGACTAAACTCCTCTGCCGCCTCTTTCTTGTAGAAATCATCCATTTCGTAACCTTCCTCAGATCATCCACTTGGCAACCCCCCTCAAATCATCCACTTGGCAGCCTCCCTCAGATAATCCACTTGGTAGCCTCCCTCAGATAATCCACTTGGTAGCCTCCCTCAGATAATCCACTTGGTAGCTTCCCTCAGATAATCCACTTGGTAGCTTCCCTCAGATAATCCACTTGGCAGCCTCCCTCAGATAATCCACTTGGTAGCCTCCCTCAGATAATCCACTTGGTAGCCTCCCTCAGATAATCCACTTGGTAGCTTCCCTCAGATAATCCACTTGGTAGCTTCCCTCAGATAATCCACTTGGTAGCCTCCTTCAGATCATCCACTTAGTAGCCTCCCTCAGATCATCCACTTAGTAGCCTCCCTCAGGTCATCCACTTAGTAGCCTCCCTCAGATCATCCACTTAGTAGCCTCCCTCAGGTCATCCACTTAGTAGCCTCCCTCAGTCATCCACTTAGTAGCCTCCCTCAGGTCATCCACTTAGTAGCCTCCCTCAGGTCATCCACTTAGTAGCCTCCCTCAGATCATCCACTTAGTAGCCTCCCTCAGGTCATCCACTTAGTAGCCTCCCTCAGGCCATCCGCTTAGTAGCCTCCCTCAGGTCATCCACTTAGTAGCCTCCCTCAGGTCATCCACATAGTAGCCTCCTCAGGTCATCCACTTAGTAGCCTCCCTCAGATCATCCACTTAGTAGCCTCCCTCAGATCATCCACTTAGTAGCCTCCCTCAGATCATCCACTTAGTAGCCTCCCTCAGATCATCCACTTAGTAGCCTCCCTCAGGTCATCCACTTAGTAGCCTCCCTCAGATCATCCACTTAGTAGCCTCCCTCAGATCATCCACTTAGTAGCCTCCCTCAGATCATCCACTTAGTAGCCTCCCTCAGATCATCCACTTAGTAGCCTCCCTCAGATCATCCACTTAGTAGCCTCCCTCAGATCATCCACTTAGTAGCCTCCTTCAGATCATCCACTTGGTAGCCTCCCTCTGATTATCCACTTGGTAGCCTCCCTCAGATCATCCACTTGGTAGCCTCTCTCAGATTATCCAATTGGTAGCCTCCCTCAGATTATCCACTTGGTAGCTTCCCTCAGATAATCCACTTGGTAGCTTCCCTCAGATAATCCACTTGGCAGCCTCCCTCAGATAATCCACTTGGTAGCCTCCCTCAGATAATCCACTTGGTAGCCTCCCTCAGATAATCCACTTGGTAGCTTCCCTCAGATAATCCACTTGGTAGCTTCCCTCAGATAATCCACTTGGTAGCCTCCTTCAGATCATCCACTTAGTAGCCTCCCTCAGATCATCCACTTAGTAGCCTCCCTCAGGTCATCCACTTAGTAGCCTCCCTCAGGTCATCCACTTAGTAGCCTCCCTCAGGTCATCCACTTAGTAGCCTCCCTCAGATCATCCACTTAGTAGCCTCCCTCAGGTCATCCACTTAGTAGCCTCCCTCAGGTCATCCACTTAGTAGCCTCCCTCAGATCATCCACTTAGTAGCCTCCCTCAGGTCATCCACTTAGTAGCCTCCCTCAGGCCATCCGCTTAGTAGCCTCCCTCAGGTCATCCACTTAGTAGCCTCCCTCAGGTCATCCACATAGTAGCCTCCCTCAGGTCATCCACTTAGTAGCCTCCCTCAGATCATCCACTTAGTAGCCTCCCTCAGATCATCCACTTAGTAGCCTCCCTCAGATCATCCACTTAGTAGCCTCCCTCAGATCATCCACTTAGTAGCCTCCCTCAGGTCATCCACTTAGTAGCCTCCCTCAGATCATCCACTTAGTAGCCTCCTCAGATCATCCACTTAGTAGCCTCCCTCAGATCATCCACTTAGTAGCCTCCTCAGATCATCCACTTAGTAGCCTCCCTCAGATCATCCACTTAGTAGCCTCCCTCAGATCATCCACTTAGTAGCCTCCTTCAGATCATCCACTTGGTAGCCTCCCTCTGATTATCCACTTGGTAGCCTCCCTCAGATCATCCACTTGGTAGCCTCTCTCAGATTATCCAATTGGTAGCCTCCCTCAGATTATCCACTTGGTAGCCTCCCTCAGATTATCCACTTGGTAGCCTCCCTCAGATTATCCAGTTGGTAATCTCCTTCAGATCATCCACCTGGTAGCCTCCCTCAGATTATCCACTTGGTAATCTCCTTCAGATCATCCACCTGGTAGCCTCCCTCTGATTATCCACTTCGTAAACTCTCTGAATGAGTACTCTCTTGCCTCCCTGAGATGCAATTGCAACTTTAGCTTCCATTTCTGCCCCTTGTTCTTGCTCTCCTCCTTTCAGACTCTCCCTCTCTCTATAGCCTCATTTTTCTCATTGCTCTCTTCTACCCCCAATTTTTTCTTTCCTATTTCCTCACAGGTCCTCCCCTTTAGATGCAGGGCTTCCTTATGGCTCATTTGTGCCTCTAACTTTCACCTAAGACCTTGTCCCGAACTCCTAAGACCTTGTCCCGAACTCCTAAGACCTTGTCCCGATCCCTTAAGACTTTGTCCCGAACTCCCAAGACCTTGTCCCGATCCCTTAAGACCTTGTCCCGAACTCCGCCTTTAAAATATAACACAACAGTGAGAAAAATCAACATTTCATGGAAAAGTGTACAAAGGGTGAATAATAATGTTATTCAAGTTTATGCACATACAGAGCGGCCAGAGCAAGAGGTGCTACATTCCCAGCCACACAAAGTTAAAAATGCAATGCGGATTTTAATCTTTATCGGTAATTACACGTTACAGGTCAAATACATACAGATCCTACGACTGATCTCCATATCAAAGAAAGAAACGAAGGACAAAAATTTTCCTCACATACTGAGGTTTTTGCAGAGTGAAATAATACTTGGCTGCCAGTTTTAGAAACCTTTGAGTGGACTGTGAGAGTATCCTCAAATACTCTAGAACTGATAAATTGTTTACTGAGATGTAAATGTCTACTGCCAGTGAGCCTAAAGTCTAATACATAGGCATACGATTATATAAAGTTGACTGGTATGTCTCAACTACTCTCAACTACGTCTATGGCTGCTTTTACCCGTGACTTGTTTCGGGAGTTATGGTACTCACGCAGCCCGGCCAGTGGCCAGGTTCTCCCAGACGATTGCCAGGTCGACCAGGCTATTTTGAATAAATGGTGATATTACGAACACAGGTGTAGTCTAGTGGCCTGTACACCTGGTTGTAGCACGGTAACCAAGGTAGAAACAAGGAACGACCAAAACGCAGGAGAGAGCAAATACTTACATTTCCTTCACCAAACAGCAAGCAATATATGTACAATATATACAGAGGATGTGTACAGAAAGGAAAATTTCAAGCAAGACTTGGAGGTTAGTCTGCCAATGTTGATTGACAAGTGTACTACATCGCTTCACAACTTTGGCTAGGTGAACCAAGGTGCTAGCATAACCAGGGAGCCCCGCTTGCCATGATCTATTTCCTTTGTTTTTTTTCCTTGTGATATGAAAACGCAAGTTTTTATTGTAACTCAATAATCTTTCTCATAGGCTATCTTTCTCTCCCTGAAATACACATTTTTAAGCAGGTCAGTAACCCACTTTTTCTGTCTGTACATCATTTTCACTCTCTTCCTGTATATGACCTTACAGGCTTTCTCAGCGGTATATATTTTATGCTTCTAAGTATTCAGCTTATCCAAACACTAGTGGGGGTTTAAGAAGCTCACGACTATTTTCCAATGTCTGATAGTTCTTTATTTTGTCCAAATCAATTCTAGGATTGTTCAAGTTAAATTTACAGAACAACCCTTCTCACATAATATTTCTGGAGTTCTCCACCAGTACATCTATACTTGTTTGTAATTCTACGATGCTGTAATCAGAGAATATTGTTTTTGTGGTTGCTATGTCTCTGATGAGTTCCTTGTTGTTCGTTAAGATCAAAATCTAGCGGGTTCTGTGATCTGTTGAGCTAACGTGCTTCCAGGAACTATTTCAAGTAAAAGGCCGTGATTTATCATCTTCCATTACGACACCACCCTACCATCTTCCATTACGACGACACCACTCTACCATCTTCCATTACGACGACACCACCCTACCATCTTCCATTACGACGACACCACCCTACATCTTCCATTACGACGACACCACCCTACCATCTTCCATTACGACGACACCACCCTACCATCTTCCATTACGACGACACCACCCTACCATCTTCCATTACGACGACACCACCCTACCATCTTCCATTACGACGACACCACCCTACCATCTTCCATTTCATGTTTGGGAGATTGAAATCTCTAAGAAGATAATATTTAGAGTAGGATACTCAAGATCTTCCACGCAACTACAGTATCTATCATCCTTATCTGTTCTGTGAACTTTTCAACTGTTGTCGACCCGAAAAACAAAAGCGTACACCGTGTGATCCTCCTGTGTACACCAAAATGACTCCGAGAGAGCAGCATCACGCCATTATGACCCCGAGGAGGGCAGTATCACGCCATTATGACCCCTAGGGGGCCGTCATCACGTCAGGACGACCCCGAAGGGGGGGGGGGCAGCATCACGCTGGGATGACACCGAGGGCAGCATCACGCCACTATAACCCAGAGGGGCGGCATCACACCACTGACCCATGGGGGCGGCATCACGCCAAGATGACCCCCGAGGGGGGCGGCATCACGCTAGGATGACCCGGGATAGAGCGACAAAGCCTGACCCGAGCGACCTTTGCTGGTGTGTCCAGCATGAACAATAGGCTGGAGTGAGTTGCTCCGCTGGGACCAGCAGCAGCACGTTCAAGGTGACAGCTGCAAACACTGCAACACTCGCTCTCACGTTCAAGGTGACAGTGGCAACCATACACTGCAACACTCGCTCCCACGTTCAAGGTGACGGCTGCAAACATTCACTGCAACACTCGCTCCCACGTGCAAGATGACGGTTGCATTCAGGAACAACAACACTCGCTCCCACGTGCAAGATGACGGTTGCATTCAGGAACAACAATACTCGCTCCCACGTGCAAGATGACGGCTGCATTCAGGAACAACAACACTCGCTCCCACGTGCAAGATGACGGCTGCATTCAGGAACAACAACACTCGCTCCCACCTTCGTGGTGACGGCTGCAGACAATCATTTGTTCCACAAACTTTTCCCTATTTAAAGCAAACCTTACGTAAGTTCCCCCGTCTTCTAATAACATGTTAATTTTTCCACTATAATCTACCTTATCCATAATTACTATCGCCTTTGCCTCTTAACCGCTCGGCTAAGGCCTTGGAGGGGGTCAGTGAAAGAAAGGGACACTGTATTTAACAATATGGTCGATCCTGTGGTAAACTCCTACGACAACATAATACCTAAGAGCTCAAACTTCTGAAACTTAAAAACGCCATAAGAACGAAGATTTTCAGACATTTTCTTTTTGGAGTTCTGTTTTAAATTCTCTACAATCCTTAAAGAAAAACTATTTGATTTTTAAAAGAAAATATAGCATACCTGGAGTCTACCTGGAGAGGGTTTCGGGGGTCTATATCCGTGACCAGGCCTCGTGGTGGATCAGGGCCTGATCAACCAGGCTGTTACTGCTGCCAGCACGTAAATCGTCGAACAAACCACAGCCCGGCTGATCAGGTACTGACTTTAGGTGCCTATTCAGCGCCTTCTTGAAGACAGCCAGGGGTCTATGGTAATCCCCCTTATGTATGCTGGGAGGCAGTTAAACAATCTTGGGTCCTTGACACTTACTGTGTCGTCTCTCAGTTTACTCGTGGCGCCGCTGCATTTCACTGGGAGGATGTTGCATCTCCTGCCGAGTCTTTTGCTTTCGTAGGAAGCAATTTTCGTGTACAGATTTGGTACTAATCCCTCTAGGATTTTCCAAGTGTATATTATCATGTATCTTTCTCGCCTGCGTTCCAGGGAATACAAATCAAGGGACTTTAACCGTTCCCAGTAATTTAAGTTGAAATATTTTTTTCTACAATATTGACAACTAAACAGCCCAAATTCGAAAACTGATTTATTTAAAAACTCGCAATTTAAAATTTACACGACTGAAAGTGTAAGCCAAGCTCTCTTTTAATTAAGCCCACCACCAGTGGAAGTTTGAAACCTACCAGGAAAGGCATTCTCCCGTAATTATTCTGAATCCAATTATTCTAAGTTCAGAAATTTTAATTAAATTTAAAATCTGATCCCACATAGTCTAAACTTAAAGTGAGTCACTTACAGTGAGTCACTTACAGTGAGTCACAGTGAGTCACTTACAGTGAGTCACTTACAGTGAGTCACTTACAGTGAGTCACTTACAGTGAAGCCGATCAGAAGAGACACTCTTGAGTTACTGAATGGAAAGCAATATCAATACATAATAAAATTGTAAAATCGGTTATTACGTTGCTAAATAGCAACACAAACCTTATTTTTTGGAAAATACGCCAAAGCCGAAAGTTTGAAGTCTATCAGAAGAGGTATTTTCCAGTTAACAGGTGGAGTTCAGCAATTTAAAGTTTTTTTTAATATATTAACAAATTTGCCCACACACTAACTAAACATAAGGGGTACTATCCTGGCAGAGGATGCAACTGACATTAAATGTTGAAATCGTTCAGATGTAATCAAATTTATTTACTGCAATTTAATGGTAATAAAACGTCACACAATTTAGTAAAATTGACAAATGCATCCTTACACACTTCTGTTTCACTCTTCGCTGTCGTCGAACTAGAAGGCATACTTTTCTGAGCTTCTCAAGCCAAGCACCAGAAGCTTTTGAAAGTTATCGAACCCCTTACCAATAATCTCGGAACTGGTTCTACAACTCTGGTCATAGGGCACCTGCACATATCAACAGTTGCATGAATCTTGACTTAGTTACCGTACATCAGCAATGAAAGTTTGAAGCCGATCATACAAGTCCTCGTATTACGAGCAAAATAAAACCGATTAGGCAACCACTGAAACCTTCCTCTCAGAGAACACCTGATAACTGCTAACTCTAACATAAAGTGCTATTTCTTGTAAATATTATGGAAGAACCAGATGCTAACTACTGGGTACTACGTTTGATCTCGTTTTAGTCAATCTTCAAGAAAATACCACTTGTGGACTGTTAGGTTGCCTTGCTCCTAGGTCTCCCATTTCAAGTACGAACAGTGCTCAGGAAGATTGCTAAGCCCCCTGGTTCGAATCCTGGGCGAGAAGAGACGTACGAACGAGTCTCCTTACACCTGGTGCCTTGTTCACCTAGCAGTAAATAAATACCTAGTTAGTCGACTGTTGTGGGTCGCACTTTAGGGGAGAAGACCTAATGCTCAGAATGAATATAAGCCGTATTGCTTAGCTTTCTTGACCCTTTAAGGGAGGTTCCTTGACGCTGGTGAGGGGCTCTTGATCTAGGGAATTGGATCTATGCTCCAGTTCCCTGAATTGAGCCTGGATGCCCTCCATTCCCCCCCACAGACGCTGTAGAATTCCTACGGGTTTAGCGTTCCCCATGATAATAATAAACTTTCTTGTTTTATCCTAGCTTATAACCATCTCGGATTAACTGTTCGAAAGAAAACTTCTACCAAAGTCCCGGAGGTAATGCATTTCCCCCCCCACTCAATACCATCATGGGGGATGTCAATGATGGGCATAAGGGTATGTCTAAGTTTAATTTCACAGTATACAGTGGATATAAATACGTGTAAGAGCTTTAGACTTTTAGTCTCGCTGCTTCTTAAAGAACTAGAGCGACGATTACAACATCAGAGGGCAGTGTCTTCCAGTGTTCCAGGAATTTGTGCACAGCCGGGCTGTGGTTCGTACGTTGGACTACGTGCGGCCAGCAGTAGCAACCTGGTTGATCAGGCCCTGATCCACCAGGAGGCCTGGTCGTGGACCGGGCCGCGGGGACGATGATACCCGGAATACCCACCAGGTAGACTCCGGGTAGGTAGACACGAGAGCACTTACCTCTGTTTGCACTACAACTTCCCCAGTGTGTCAAAATATATTCACGTTCATACTATATATTTCACCATGTCTGAACTTTATCTTCCCAAGTGTTACAAACGTACTAAACCACGTTTATGTTACATCTCCTGCCCAAGAGTTTTAAAAGTACTTACTCACATTTGTCTTTACATCTCCTTCCTCAACGTTTCTGATAATTTTTAGAAGTCATGAATCGTGACGTGCACTAAAAATCAATTATTCTTGCTTGAGTATTAAATTTCGTGATGATCCCTGACTGCTTCCTTAAAGAAAAGCAAATTTAATGTTCAGCGAGTCAGAGGGAGAGAGAGAGACTGCTTGACAGAGTAGAGAACAGAGCAAGACGTCTCATCTCTCGCCTGGACCCATCCTGGATAGATCTGTCATTTCAGCAGAGCCTTCAACATAGGAGGGATGTGGGTGGCCTTACTGTTATGTACAAGGCCAATATTGTCAAAATACCACACTTGATCCACTTCGAGGACAGCGTGAAACAAGCTTTTATGCCACAAGACGGGCAGAAAGCAGCAACTTCACTCTGGCTGTACCCTTCTCCAGAACATCACTCCATCTGAGATCATACATACCCAGGATGACTCGAGTATGGAACACATTCGTACAGCATAATGATGTCAACGAGATAACGTCAGTTGATCAAATGAAAATGCTGGCCCACAGATGGCTCCAACTTCATCCTGTTCCCTACTTGTATGTCTCATAACAAAAATGCTTTCAAATGAGCTGATGTAGGTAACAGCTCTTAGCTTGCCAATAAAGTTAGGAATCCTTAACCTTTTAAATAGCTGTCAATAAAGCTAGGGATCCTTAACCTTGTCAAACCCTGTGTAAAAAAAAAAAAAAAAAAAAAAAAAAAAAAAAAAAAAAAAAAAGAGAGAGAGAGAGAGAGAGAGAGGAGAGAGAGAGAGAGAGAGAGAGAGGGTGGGTGGGTTCTCGTTTTGAGCCTGGTCACATTTCCATATTGACAACAGCGTGTGTATTAATTCGCAATTATAACGACTGACATGATGCTGGCGGTTGTCTGACGTGAGTGAAAGAGAGAGAGAGAGAGAGAGAGAGAGAGAGAGAGAGAGAGAGAGAGAGAGAGAGAGAGAGAGAGAGAGAGAGAGAGAGAGAGAGAGAGAGACAGACAGACAGACAGACAGAATGATCGGTAGGGAGAGAGAAGAAATAAAAGTAGTATGAGGGAGAAATAAGAAATGAAAGAGAAATAGCTTAAATATATTTGGAAAGTTTAAATTTAAGGAAGGAAAATGTGGATAAAAAAGAATAGGAGTGGGGGGAGGGGGGCTAAGAAGATCAGAATAAGCAGAGAAAAAGAGGAAAAGGTTACGGAGAAAAGTGGTAGAAAAGAAGAGGTTGATGAGGGATCATCAAGCACCCCTCCCCCCAGAACCCCGACCCTACCCCTCTTCAGACCCTCAGGGGTAACCGAGCACCCCCAACCCTCACCCCCGCACGCCCACCTGAGAGGGTGGTGCATGTAACCTGCAAAATGCACTGTGGGCGGTGGGCGCAGCCTGGTACATGATGAAGTGAGGGTCACTCAGCCTCGACCACCACCACACCAACCCAACCTACACCAAGGAACAATACTGTTACCACACATCACTGTGCTCATATATAATATATATATATATATATATATATATATATATATATATATATATATATATATATATTATATATATATATATATATATATATATATATTTCAACAAGTCGGTCGTCTCCCACCGAGGCAGGGTGACCCAAAAAAGAAAGAAAATCCCCAAAAAGAAAATACTTTCATCATTCAACACTTTCACCACACTCACACATTATCACTGCTTTTGCAGAGGTGCTCAGAATACAACAGCTTAGAAGCATATACGTATAAAGATACACAACATATCCCTCCAAACTGCCAATATCCCAAACCCCTCCTTTAAAGTGCAGGCATTGTACTTCCCATTTCCAGGACTCAAGTCCGACTATATGAAAAAAAACCGGTTTCCCCTGAATCCCTTCACTAAATATTACCTTGCTCACACTCCAACAGATCGTCAGGTCCCAAGTATCATTCGTCACCATTCACTCCTATCTAACACGCTCATGCACACTTGCTGGAAGTCCAAGCCCCTCGCCCACAAAACCTCCTTTACCCCCTCTTTCCAACCCTTTTGAGGACGACCCCTACCCCTCTTTCCTTCCCCTATAGATTTATATGCTTTCCATGTCATTCTACTTTGATCCATTCTCTCTAAATGACCAAACCACCTCAACAACCCCTCTTCTGCCCTCTGACTAATGCTTTTATTAACTCCACACCTTCTCCTAATTTCCACACTCCGAATTTTCTGCATAATATTTACACCACACATTGCCCTTAGACAGGACATCTCCACTGCCTCCAACCGTCTCCTCGCTGCTGCATTTACCACCCAAGCTTCACACCCATATAAGAGTGTTGGTACTACTATACTTTCATACATTCCCTTCTTTGCCTCCATAGATAACGTTTTTTGACTCCACATATACCTCAACGCACCACTCACCTTTTTTCCCTCATCAATTCTATGATTAACCTCATCCTTCATAAATCCATCCGCCGACACGTCAACTCCCAAGTATCTGAAAACATTCACTTCTTCCATACTCCTCCTCCCCAATTTGATATCCAATTTTTCTTTATCTAAATCATTTGATACCCTCATCACCTTACTCTTTTCTATGTTCACTTTCAACTTTCTACCTTTACACACATTCTCAAACTCATCCACTAACCTTTGCAATTTTTCTTTAGAATCTCCCATAAGCACAGTATCATCAGCAAAAAGTAACTGTGTCAATTCCCATTTTGAATTTGATTCCCCATAATTTAATCCCACCCCTCTCCCGAACACCCTAGCATTTACTTGTTTTACAGCCCCATCTATAAATATATTAAACAACCTTGGTGACATTACACATCCCTGTCTAAGACCTACTTTTACCGGGAAGTATTCTCCCTCTCTTCTACACACCCTAACCTGAGCCTCACTATCCTCATAAAAGCTCTTTACAGCATTTAGTAACTTACCACCTATTCCATAAACTTGCAACATCTGCCACATTGCTCCTCTATCCACTCTATCATATGCCTTTTCTAAATCCATAAATGCAATAAAAACTTCCCTACCTTTATCTAAATACTGTTCACATATATGCTTCAATGTAAACACTTGATCTACACATCCCCTACCCACTCTGAAGCCTCCTTGTCTCATCCACAATTCTACATTCTGTTTTACCTCTAATTCTTTCAATTATAACAACCCTACCGTATACTTTTCCTGGTATACTCAGTAAACTTATACCTCTATAATTTTTACAATCTCTTTTGTCCCCTTTCCCTTTATATAAAGGGAATATACATGCTCTCCGCCAATCCCTAGGTACCTTCCCCTCTTTCATACATTTATTAAACAAAAGTACCAACCACTCCAACACTATATTCCCCCCCTGCTTTTAACATTTCTGTCATGATCCCATCAGTTCCAGCTGCTTTACCCCCTTTCATTCTACGTAATGTCTCACGTACCTCCACCACAATTACATTCTGCTCTTCTTCACTCCTAAAAGATGGTATACCTCCCTGGCCAGTGCATGAAATTACCGCCTCCCTTTCTTCCTCAACATTTAAAAGTTCCTCAAAATATTCTCGCCATCTACCTAATACCTCCCTCTCCCCATCTACTAACTCCCCTACTCTGTTTTTAACGGACAAATCCATACTTTCCCTAGGCTTTCTTAAGTTATTTAACTCACTCCAAAATTTTTTCTTATTTTCATTAAAATTTCTTGACAGTGCCTCTCCCACTCTTTCATCTGCTCTCCTTTTGCACTCTCTCACCACTCTCTTCACCTTTCTTTTACTCTCCATATACTCTGCTCTTCTTATAACACTTCTGCTTTGTAAAAACCTCTCGTAAGCTACCTTTTTCTCTTTTATCACACCCTTTACTTCATCATTCCACCAATCACTCCTCTTTCCTCCTGCCCCCACCCTCCTATAACCACAAACTTCTGCCCCACATTCTAATACTGCATTTTGAAAATTATTCCAACCCTCTTCAACCCCCCCACTACTCATCTTTGCACTAGCCCACCTTTCTGCCAATAGTCGCTTATATCTCGCCCGAACTTCCTCCTCCCTTAGTTTATACACTTTCACCTCCCTCTTACTTGTTGCCACCTTCCTCTTTTCCCATCTACCTCTTACTCTAACTGTAGCTACAACTAAATAATGATCTGATATATCAGTTGCCCCTCTATAAACATGTACATCCTGGAGCCTACCCATCAACCTTTTATCCACCAATACATAATCTAACAAACTACTTTCATTACGTGCTACATCATACCTTGTATATTTATTTATCCTCTTTTTCATAAAATATGTATTACTTATTACCAAATTTCTTTCTACACATAGCTCAATTAAAGGCTCCCCATTTACATTTAACCCTATATATAAATATATATATATATATATATATATATATATATATATATATATATATATATATATATATATATATATATATATATATATATATATATATGTCGTGCCGAATAGGCAGAACTTGCGATCTTGGCTTAAATAGCAACGCTCATCTTGCCATATAGGACAAGTGAAAATTTGTGTATGCAATAATTTCGCCAAAATCATTCTTAACCTAACGAAAAAAATATATTTCACTGTGTTTGTTTAGTATTAAATTACTGTAAACAAATCTAAAATATATTTAGTTGAGTTAGGCTAAAATAAATTGTTCTTGTTATAATAAGGTTAGGTAAGTTTTCTAAGATTCTTTTGGAGCAAAATTAAAAATTTTTTACATTAACACTAATGAAAAAATTATATCTTTAAACGTATAAGAGAAAATTTTAGAAAGAACATAATTTTAAATGAGTTCTTGCTAATTGACCAGTTTTACATATTCGGCACGACATATATATATATATATATATATATATATATTATTAATATATATAATATAATATAATATATATATAATAATCAAAATAAAACTGCGACTAGCCAAGGGCTTGATCCCATGTCGTTTTCGCCCCGCCTCATGGTGAGCGAAAATCACATGACGGTTTAACCCACAGGACCATCAAATCAACCACCCAGCAGAATTAGGTGTTTTACCTTGATTCGAGGACATACATTGGTGTGGGTGCCTCTGAGCTAATTTCATTCTACTCCCCGTTTGGTGTACTAGCCTCCACAAGCAGTATTTTATTATTGTAACCACGAACGAGGAAACAAGGTGAATGAAAGTAGCTTCAACGCTTTCGGAAATGAGCTGTCAAGAGTAGCTGGATCATTTATGGATTCAGAGTTAGAGGGGGAAAACAAACGCCGGGTAATACTTGCCGGTACATTTGATATCACAGGGAATGTACTCAAATGTCAACAGACAAATTGTAATTAATAACTGCGATATTATACTTCTCCTAACTGTTGAAATATTTTTTTTTTGCAATATCGACAATATTAAGAAAACAGTATAACCGTTCAGACAAGTACATACTGGCAGATGCTAAAATCAGATCTTTGACCGATGAGACGTGGAATTAGTCACAATACCGTGGCTAGAACGATTCACAACTTATCGACAACTTAGAATTGTAAGCTAGATGACGTTTCGGCCGTCTAACCTTTATTTCCAACTTGTGGATTAGATTTCGGAGGCGAGAGTGAAGGGTGATGTAGGGGGCCAGGGTGAAGGGTGATGTAGGGGGCCAGGGTGAAGGGTGATGTTAGGGGGCCAGTGAGGTGAGTAGGGGAGTAGGTGAGTAGGGGCCAGATGAGTGGGGCGAGGAGGACGGGTAAGGGTAGTAGCAAAGACAGACGGCCATCCTTCTCAAGCAATATATTCATAAAACTGGAAACAAAATCTTGCTTCACGTTCCTATAAAGCAAAGGAATATTATGTAAACTAGAGGAATATTATATAAACCAGAGGAATATTATATAAACCGGAGGAATATTATGTAAACCAGATGAATATTATAAAAACCGAAGGAATATTATGTAAACCAGATGAATATTATATAAACCAGAGGAATATTATATAAACCGGAGGAATATTATATAAACCGAGGAATATTATGTAAACCAGATGAATATTATAAAAACCGGAGGAATATTATGTAAACCAGATGAATATTATAAAAACCGGAGGAATATTATGTAAACCAGATGAATATTATAAAAACCGGAGGAATATTATAAACCAGATATATACTATAATAAAAATCCTTCAGTAATATTCATGTAAACCGATTGCTTAATTTTCAACAACCCTAGGATATTATTTACTTCAGTGTATATAAAATCCCCAGGAATTATTTCTAAACCGTTTGAAATAAATAAAATCCTGGGAGTCTTGTAGTAAACTCTGAATTTTTTTAAAACCGAAATAGTTATGTGAACACCGTAGATCATATTATTATTTTTGATTCAACGTGACGAGACCAATGAGCTTATCGCAAACACAGCTATCGAATAAGAAATCAACCATGGATATCTTCCGGAAGTTGACTGTTTACAGACTTCTTCATATAACAATAGTGACATAATATACTCCCTAGTCGCTTCCTGCGCCTCTCCCCTCCGACCTGTCCTGACCAAGCCTCCTGATTGTGCCTTCGAAACTGTTATGTCCGCAGTGCTTAGAACCCCCACAGGTTATTTCTTCTGTGTATAAATATTCCCTCCATGTTCTACTTCCATCTCTCTCTCCTCGCTCTTTTCTCTAAACTCGCTTTAGAAATAACCAACTACAACACTCCTGGGAGTCTTGTCGCCAGAATAAACTTCTGAATTTTTTTTTCTATAGCGTTATCCCGGTGAGACACACGTACATCATTATTATTATTTTTATTGGATTGCAACGTGACGAGACCCAAGAGCTGGAGCTCAGCTCCGGCAAACACAGCTAATTACGAATAAGACACATCTGCAACACTTGGGTATCTGTCTCGCCGAAACGTTTCGCCTGGGTTACAGGCTTCTTCAGTCCTGGAAGCAATAGTAACAGTAATATTGACGTTCACCTGAGGTCGCTTCCGGAGGCCACCGGCCTCGCGACCCGGTCCCTGACCAGGCCTCCTGGTTGCTAGCCTGATCGATCAAGCTGTTAGTGTCCGCCGCTCGCAGCACAACACCACAACCCATTGACCAGGAACTGTTTTGAGGAATTGTTAAGTTCCATCTTGAAGACAGCTAGGGATTTATTGATCCCTTTTATGTACGGAGGGAGGGTGTTGAGTACGCGGTCCTTAAACATTGAGTTCTCTCTCAGAGGTAAGATGAAGCAGCTGAGTTGATGTCACAAGAGGTCGTGGCCCACAAGTCATGCTAAACAATAGTTTCAGCAAATTAGTTGCAGAAGACTTCGCCTGTACCAAGATGCTGTGGAGTACATACTATGATGCAGGTGAAAGCAGTACTACTACACTGCTGCTTCCACCAGCATCCGACTGAAGAACCCTGTAGTCCAGACCAAACATTTCGGCGATGACGATACACAAGTGTTACAAATGTGTCTTATTCATCAATTTGTAGGTATTATATACGATCACTAATATGATACGGCTATGTGTACACACGTGCACACACAACACACACACACACACACCAAAACCCAACACACACAAACACACACACACACACACACACACACACACACACACACACACACACACACACACACAACACAGAAGAGATATAATAAAGCTTATGGAGCAGGGAGAGAGTGGCCCTAGTAGCGACCAGCGAAGAGGCGGGGCCAGGAGCTGTGACTCGACTCCTGCAACCACAAATACGTGAGTGCGCACACACACACACACACACACACACACACACACACACACACACACACACACACACACACGCACACAAAGATCTAGCTATGAATATACATATTTTCATCCATGGGGAATTGCTAAACCCGTAAGATATATACGGCATTTTAATCAGAGGCAGTGGATCAAGAGCCCTTTCTCTTTAACAAAGATATAAAAGAAGAACTGAAAAATGAAAAGGTTTCTGAGTTTCTCGACAACCAATCAGGAAGCAGTGCAAACGCGTTACGAGCCAATCAGTGCAAGGAGCGGTGGAGGCTCGATCCTCCATCCGCTAACACAGAGTAGACATTCGTGGTGATCTTAAATAAAACGCTAAAAATGTAATTGCATTCTCCTGCCTGTAACATGCCAACCTAATTCCTGTGTGAAGAAGAACGACACACTGGAGCTGTTAAACTTGATGAAATTAACGAAGGCAGAAGTTAACAATGGTGCTAGTTAACAATGGTGCTAGTTAACAATGGTGCAAGTTAACAATGGTACGAGTTAACAGTGATACAAGTTAACAATGGTGAAAGTTAACAATGATAAAAGTTAACAAAGTAGAAATTAACAATGGTACAAGTTAACAAAGACAAGTTAACAAAGACAAGTTAACGAAGGCAAAAGTTAACAATGGTCCAAGTTAACAAGGGCAAAAGTTAATGGTAAAAGTTAATATTAATAAAACACAAATAACCCACAAATGTGGGTTATTTGTGTATTGTTCCAGTCACGGTATTGTTCCAGTCACGGTATTGTTCCAGTCACGGTATTGTTCCAGTCACGGTATTGTTCCAGTCACGGTATTGTTCCAGTCACGGTACTATTCCAGTCACGGTATTGTTCCAGTCACGGTATTGTTCCAGTCACGGTACTGTTCCAGTCACGGTATTGTTCCAGTCACGGTATTGTTCCAGTCACGGTACTGTTCCAGTCACGGTATTGTTCCAGTCACGGTACTGTTCCAGTCACGGTACTGTTCCAGTCACGGTATTGTTCCAGTCACGGTATTGTTCCAGTCACGGTACTGTTCCAGTCACGGTACTGTTCCAGTCACGGTATTGTTCCAGTCACGGTATTGTTCCAGTCACGGTACTGTTCCAGTCACGGTACTGTTCCAGTCACGGTATTGTTCCAGTCACGGTATTGTTCCAGTCACGGTATTGCTCCAGTCACGGTATTGTTCCAGTCACGGTACTGTTCCAGTCACGGTACTGTTCCAGTCACGGTATTGTTCCAGTCACGGTACTGTTCGTCACGGTACTGTTCCAGTCACGGTACCGTTCCAGTCACGGTATTGTTCCAGTCACAGTATTGTTCCAGTCACGGTACTGTTCCAGTCACGGTATTGTTCCAGTCACGGTATTGTTCCAGTCACGGTACTGTTCCAGTCACGGTATTGTTCCAGTCACGGTATTGTTCCAGTCACAGTATTGTTCCAGTCACGGTACTGTTAGTCACGGTATTGTTCCAGTCACGGTATTGTTCCAGTCACGGTATTGTTCCAGTCACGGTACTGTTCCAGTCACGGTGCTGTTCCAGTCACGGTACTGTTCCAGTCACGGTATTGTTCCAGTCACGGTACTGTTTGTCACGGTACTGTTCCAGTCACGGTACTGTTCCAATCACGGTATTGTTCCAGTCACGGTACTGTTCCAGTCACGGTATTGTTCCAGTCACGGTACTGTTTCAGTCACGGTATTGTTCCAGTCACGGTGCTGTTCCAGTCACGGTACTGTTCCAGTCACGGTATTGTTCCAGTCACGGTATTGTTCCAGTCACGGTGCTGTTCCAGTCACGGTGCTGTTCCAGTCACGGTGCTGTTCCAGTCACGGTATTGTTCCAGTCACGGTACTGTTCCAGTCACGGTACTGTTCCAGTCACGGTACTGTTTCAGTCACTGTATTGTTCCAGTCACGGTGCTGTTCCAGTCACGGTACTGTTCCAGTCACGGTACTGTTCCAGTCACGGTGCTGTTCCAGTCACGGTACTGTTCCAGTCACGGTATTGTTCCAGTCACGGCATTGTGCCTTTTGTTCCTTAACAAAGTTAACAAAGCCACAAAAATAAGGGTAGGCGTTAACAAAGGTACAGGTTAACAAATATAGAAGTTAAGAAAGGTAGAAGTTGACAAAAGGTAGAGGTTAACAATATGTAAGGAATGTAGAAGCTGACAAAGACAGACCTTAACAAAGGTAGCAGTTAACAAAGTTAGAAGTTAACGAAAGTCGAAGTCAACAAGCATCGAAGTAAACAACGGTAGAGGTTGACCACAGTAGAAGTTAACATACAAATTAACAAGAGGAAAGCGGAACACTCCCGAGAGGTGTGTACCTCTCAGTGTATATGCACTTAAGTGTAACTGTACACTGAGACTGATTCCTGTTACCCCTACTGAAAGTATCCTTGACTGGAGGTGTATAGGTGACATGCAACCTTAACGACCCTCGTGTAGTCGACAAGCAATCCTGAATTCTGTTGCATGATTCAAGTGTCAGATCAGGTCACGTCAAAACTGGTCTGGTCTGGTCTGGTCTGGTCGGGTCTGGTCTGGTCGGGTCGGGTCTGGTCGGGTCGTGTCGAGTACGGCCGTACGTGAGGACTCTGCCGATGACTAAACTCTCACAACAGAGAAAAATCGTGATGAATTGAAAAGAGCAACTCTGGATGAAGCTAGTCAAACGCCCAGCGGCAGCAGGCAGCGCAGGCGGCAGCAGGCAGCAGCAAGCGGCACAGAGCCGAGTTTAAAGGAAGTTGAAGCAGCAGGAATAGAGACCGGGGAGGGGGGTTGCAATGAAGACGGGACGAGTAGCAGCGGAGGGGGCGACTGCAACAACACCAGCAGTAGCAAATGTAATATCAGCAAAAACAGCAGAAGCAACAACAGTAATGGATGCAATAGCAGAAGCAACAGTAACAGATGCAATATTAGCAGCAGCAGCAGCAGCAGTGGCAGTAGCAGTAGTAGCAGTAGCAGTAGCAGCAGAACAGCAGCCACATAGCACTCGCCTTTGCACTCGGTGCACACTGCTAGTTTCTACCTTGATCTTCAAGAGATGTTTCAAGGTTAGAATAAGAACTATGTTTACCTAACACAGACAACATGCATCTAGGTTCCTCCTAAATATTGTTTATACTTTTAAGCGTAGTTTGAACTGTTCTTATTTACATACTTGAATTTTTTAGATTATCGCATAAAATGACAACAGTGACATTATATTTCGTAGAAATATACAAACTAACACCAAAGAGAAACTGAATGAAACAAGGAACATTAACAACAATAACACTGTAAACTGGAGTAAACCGAAAGGGAAGAGAGAAGCCAAAATAAAAGTATAGTTGAGAGGGAAAAATGGAAAGGAATGTGGAGGACGAGTAAGTGTCGGAAGATGAAAGAGGAAGAGCAGGAAATGGAGGACGTGGAGAAGGAAGAGAAGACGGAGGAGGAGGAGGAGGAGAAGAAGAAGAAGAAGGAGGAGGAGGAGGAGGAGGAGGAGGAGGAGGAGGAGAGGTAGAGGCAAGAGGAACCTACAAAAGGGAGAGAGGTTCACCCAGGCCACAAAGGGAACAAGATAAATTAGGAAGACTATCATAAATCATGAAAAAAATATGATAAGGCGAAACACCTGAGATACTTTATTACCACCATGAAGATGGTCCCATCCTACCACCATTATTACCACCAGCAGGGTCCCATCCTACCACCATTATTACCACCAGCAGGGTCCCATCCTACCACCATTATTACCACCAGCAGGGTCCCATCCTACCACCATTATTACCACCAGCAGGGTCCCATCCTACCACCATTATTACCACCAGCAGGGTCCCATCCTACCACCATTATTACCACCAGCAGGGTCCCATCCTACCACCATTATTACCACCAGCAGGGTCCCATCCTACCACCATTATTACCACCAGCAGGGTCCATCCTACCACCATTATTACCACCAGCAGGTCCCCAAACCCATCCCCCCACCCCTTATTACCACCCGCAGAGTCCCAACCTGCCCCCCCTCCCACCATTATTAAAAAGCAAGGGCCCATCCTCCCCCTCACCACCATTATTCCACCCGCAAATCCAACCTCCCCCCTCCCACCATTTACCCCCCAGAGTCCCCAACCGCCTCCCTGACCCCCATTTTACCCCAGCGAGTCCCATCTGCCCCCTCACCCCATATTTCCCCCACAGAGCCCCAAACCTGCCTCCCTCACCACCATTACAACCCCCAGCAGAGTCCCATCCTTTTCCTCCCCCACCACCTTTTTTTTCCCCCGCAAGGGCCCCAAACCCCCCCCTCACCCCCATTATTACCACCAACAGGGTCCCAACCTGCCTCCCCCACCACCATTTTTACCACCAACGGGTCCCCTCCTGCTTTCCCCCCCCCATTATACACCACAGTGTCCCCTCCCACTCCCCCCCACCCCAAGGGTTCCATCCTCCTTTTTCCCCCCCCTGCCAAATTCCCCTCCCCGCTTCCCCTTTCCCCTCTCCACTGCCAAGTTCCCACCTGCCCTTCCCCCCTCCATGCCAAGTTCCCAGCCTTCCTTCCCCCCACTAATTCCCCCTCCTTTCCCCGGGGCCCCTTTCCCCTCACTCCCCCTTTTCCCCCTGCCACCCCTTTTTTCCCCTTTTCACTGTCCCTTTCCCCCTCCTTTTTTCCCCTCCAATTCCCCTTTCCCCCCATCCTTCCCCTCCTCCCCCCACTCCCCAAAACCCCTCCTCCTTTTCCCCCCTATATTTTCCCCCACTAACTTCCCCTCCTCCTTCCTTCTCCCCTCAAGTTCCCCCCTCTTCCCCCACGCAAATTCCCATCCCCCTTCCCCTCCCCTCAAGTTTCCCCCCTGCCTTTCCCCCCACTGCCATTTTTCCCCCCCCCCCCCCCTTCCCTCCACTTCCAATTTCCCCTCCTCCTTCCCCCCCCATTTCCAATTTTCCTCCCCTTCCCCCCCACTGCAAGTTCCCCCTCCTTCCTTCCCCCCCACTGCCAAGTTCCCATCCTCCTTCCATTCCACTGCCAAGTTCCCCCCTCCCTTTCCCCCCCACCAAAATTCCCACCCTGCCTTTTCCCCTTTCCCCTGCCAAATTCCCCCCCTCCTTCCCCTCCAAACCCCCGTTCCACCTCCTTTTCCCCACTGCCCAATTCCCATCCTGCCTTCCCCCCACTGCCAAATTCCCCCCTGCCCTTCCCCTTTTCCCTGCCAATTCCCATTTTCCCTTCCCCCCCATGCCAAGTTCCCCTCCGCCTCCCTTTCCCCTGAAGTTTCCCCTCCGCCTTTTCCCCCCCACTGCCAAAATTCCCCCTCCCCCTTCCTCCACTCCAACCCACCTCCTTCCCCCCCCCTCAAGTTTTTCCCTCTGCCTTTCCTTCCACTGCCCAAATTCCAACCTCCTTCCCCTCAAGCCAAGTTCCATCCCCCCTTCCCCCACGCCAAGTTCCCCCCTGCCTTCCCCCCCACTGCAGTTCCCTCCTCCTTTCCCCCCCCCCGCTAAGTTCCCCCTCCTTTCCCCCCCCACTGCAAGTTCCCTCCTGCCTTCCCTTTCCTGCAAGTTCCCTCCTCCTTTTTCCCCTCCATGCCCGTTCCCATCCCCTTCCCCCCACTTCCCAAATCCCCTCCTCCCTTTCCCCCCTGCAAGTTCCCCTCCCCTTCCCCCCCACTGCCAAGTTCCCCAACCTCTTCCCCCCCATGCCAAATTCCCACCTCCTTTCCTTTTCCCCTGCCCAAATTCCCATCCCGCCTTCCCTCCACTGCCAAAATTCCCACCCTCCTTTCCCTTTCCATGCCAATTCCCATCCTCCTTCCCCTCCCCTCCCCCAAATTCCTCCTCCTTTCCCTCCATGCCAAATTTCCCCCCCCTGCCCCTTCCCCCCCCATTTTCCAATTCCCATCCGCCTTTCACCTTTTCCCACCCAAGTTCCCATCCTGGGGGTCCCTCCACTGCCAAGTTCCCCCTCCTTCCTTCCCCGCCAAGTTCCCCTCCCCCTTCCCCCCCCCTGCAAAAATTCCCTTCCTCCTTCCCCCCCCCTGCCAAATTTTTCCCAAACCCCTTCCCCCCAAAGCCCCAATTTTTTAAACTCCCTTTCCCCCCCCCCCTGCCAATTCCCCCTACTGCCTTCCCCCTCCACGCCAATTTTCCCCCTTCTTCCCTCCAGCAAGTTCCCACCTGCCTTCCCTTTCCCCTGCCAAGTTTTTCCCTTCCTTCCCCCCCCATCCCAAGTTCCATCCCCCTTCCCCTCCACTGCCAAGTTCCCAAACCTTTTTTCCCCCCACTGCAATTCCCCCCCTCCTTCCCTCCATGCCCAAATTTCCCCCTCCCCCTTCCCTCCACTGCCAAGTTCCCCCCCTCCTTCCCCCCACTCCAATTCCCCTCCCCCCTTTCCTCCACCCCAATTTCCTCCCCTTCCCCTCCTGCAAGTTCCCATCCTCTTTCCCTCCCCTCAATTTCCCCTCTCCTTCCCCTTTCCCCTGCCCAAAACCCCTCCCCCTTCCCTCCACGCAAGTTTCCTCCTCCTTCCCTCCCTGCCCAAATTCTTTCCCCCTTCCTTCCCCCGCAATTCCCCATCCTCCTTTCCCCCACTCAAGTTTTCCCCTCCTCCCCCACTGCAAGTTCCCATCCTCTTCCCTCCATGCAATCCCATCCTCCTTTTCCCCCTTTACCCAAATTCCCATCCTCCCCCCCTCCATGCCAAGTTCCCTTCCCCCTTTCCCTTTCCCTGCCCAAATTCAATCCTCCCCCCCTCCAAGCCAAGTTCCCATCCTCCTTCCCCCCCATGCAAGTTCCCATCCCCTTTCCCTCCACTGCCAAGTTCCATCCCCTTCCCTCCCCTCCCAAATTCCCATCCCCCCCTTTCCCCCCAAGCCCCAAATTCCCTCCTCCCTTCCCCCATGCCAAGTTAATTTTTCTTCCCCTCCACGCCAAGTTTTCCCTCCTCCTTCCCTCCACTCAAAGGTTTCCCATTCCTTCCCCTCCACGCCAAGTTTCCATTTCCCTTCCCCCCCATGCCAAGTTCCCCTCCTCCTTCCCCCCCACTGCCCCTTCCACCTCCTTTCCCCCCATGCCCAAATTCCCCCTCCTTTTCCCCCCCCTTCCCCTCCACTGCCAAGTTCACATCCTTTCCTTCCCCTCCTGCCAGTCCCATCCCCTTCCCTCCACTTTTCCAAATCCCCCCTCCTTCCCCTCCAATGCAAGTCCCACCCCCTTCCCCCCCCTGCAATTTGCCAAGTTCCCATCCTCCTTTTCCCCCCATGCCAAGTTCCCATCCTCCTTCCCCTCCACTGCCAAGTTCACATCCTCCTTCCACTCCACTACCAAGTTCCCATCCTCCTTCCCCTCCACTACCAAGTTCCCATCCTAATTCCTCTCCACTGCCAAGTTCCCATCCTCCTTCCTCTCCACTGCCAAGTTCCCATCCTCCTTCCCTCCCGTACCAGTTCCCACCTCCTTCCCCCCCACTACCAAGTTCCCATCTAATTCTCTCCACTGCCAAGTTCCCATCGTCCTTCCTCTCCACTACCAAGTTCCCATCCTCCTTCCCCTCCACTGCCAAGTTCCCATTCTCCTTTCCCTTCACTTCCAAGTTCCCATCCTCCTTCCTCTCCACTGCCAAGTTCCCATCCTCCTTCCCCTCCACTACCAAGTTCCCATCCTCCTTCCTCTCCACTGCCAAGTTCCCATCCTCCTTCCTCTCCACTGCCAAGTTCCCATCTTCCTTCCTCTCCACTGCAAGTTCCCATCCTCTTTCCTCTACACTGCCAAGTTCCCATCCTTCTTCCCCTCCACTGCCAAGTTCCCATCCTCCTTCCTCTCCACTACCAAGTTCCCATCCTCCTTCCCCTCCACTGCCAAGTTCCCATCCTCCTTCCTCTCAACTGCAAATTCCCATCCTCCTTCCTATCAACTGCCAAGTTCCCATCCTCCTTCCTCTCAACTGCCAAGGTCCCATCATCCTTCCTCTCCACTACCAAGTTCCCATCCTCCTTCCTCTCCACTACCAAGTTCCCATCCTCCTTCCTCTCAACTGCCAAGGTCCCATCTCCTTTCCTCTTCCACTGCAGGTTCCCCTCCTCCTTCCTCTCCACTGCCAAGTTCCCATCCTCCTTCCCCTCCACTGCCAAGTTCCCATCCTCCTTCCTCTCCACTGCTAAGTTCCCATCCTCCTTCCTCTCCACTGCCAAGTTCCCATCCTCCTTCCTCTCCACTGCCAAGTTCCATCCTCCTTCCCCTCCACTGCCAAGTTCCCATCCTCCTTCCCCTCCACTGCTAAGTTCCATTCCCTTCCTCTCCACTACCCAAATTCCATCCTCCTTCCCCTCCACTGCCAGGTTCCATCCTCCCCCCTCTCCCACTGCCAGGGTTTCCCCTCCTCCTTCCCCTCTACTGCCAAGTTCTCATCCTCCTTCCTCTCCACTGCCAGGTTCCCATCCTCCTTCCTCTCCACTGCCAAGTTCCCATCCTCCTTCCTCTCCACTGCCAGGTTCCCATCCTCCTTCCTCTCCACTGCCAAGTTCCCATCCTTCTCCTCTCACTGCCCGGTTCCCCTCCTCCTTCCTCTCCACTGCCAAGTTCCCATCCTCCTTCCTCTCCACTGCTAGGTTCCCATCCTCCTTCCTCTCCACTGCCAGGTTCCCATCCTCCTTCCTCTCCACTGCCAGGTTCCCCTCCTTCTTCCTCTCCACTACCAATTCCCATCCTCCCTTCCCCCCCACTGCCAAGTTCCCATCCTCCTTCCTTTCCACTGCCAGGTTCCCATCCTCCTTCCTCTCCACTGCCAGGTTCCCATCCTCCTTCCTCTCCACTGCCAGGTTCCCATCGTCCTTCCTCTCCACTGCTAAGTTCCCATCCTCCTTCCTCCCCACTGCCAGGTTCCCATCCTCCTTCCTCTCCATTGCCAGGTTCCCATCCTCCTTCCTCTCCACTGCTAAGTTCCCATCCTCCTTCCTCTACACTGCTAAGTTCCCATCCTCTTTCCCCTTTCCCCCACCCGGGTCCCATCTAGAAATTTAAAAAAATAGAACTGCATTTAAATTCATGTTTAATTACCACCTAGTATTTGGCCCCCATGCTGTATGTAGCCGCTACTCATCACCATTCAACACGTGGCCACCATCAAGTAGGTGGTCATCACCCACCAGCATCGCCACCCAGTGCATAACTACCACCCGCCACCATCAAGTAGGTGGTCATCACCCACCAGCATCACCACCCAGTGCATAACTACCACCCGCCACCACCAAGTGGTCATCACCCACAAGCATCACCACCCAGTGCATAACTACCACCCGCCACCATCAAGTAGGTGGTCATCACCCACCAGCATCACCACCCAGTGCATAACTACCACCCGCCACCACCAAGTAAGTGATCACCCACCAGCATCACCACCCAGTGCATAAATACCACCCGCCACCACCAAGTAAGTGGTCATCACCCACCAGCATCACCACCCAGTGCATAACTACCACCCGCCACCACCAAGTAAGTGGTCATCACCCACCAGCATCACCACCCAGTGCATAACTACCACCCGCCACCACCAAGTAAGTGGTCATCACCCACCAGCATCACCACCCAGTGCATAACTACCACCCGCCACCACCAAGTAAGTGATCACCCAACAGCATTTACCACCCAGTCATTAACTACCACCCGCCACCACCAAGTAAGTGGTCATCAGCCACCAGCATCACCACCCAGTGCATAACTACCACCCGCCACCACCAAGTAAGTGGTCATCATCCACCAGCATCACCACCCAGTGCATAACTACCACCCGCCACCACCAAGTAAGTGGTCATCACCCACCAGCATCACCACCCAGTGCATAACTACCACCCGCCACCATCAAGTAGGTGGTCATCACCCACCAGCATCACCACCCAGTTTCATAACTACCACCCGCCACCACCAAGTAAGTGGTCATCACCCACCAGCATCACCACCCAGTGCATAACTACACACCCGCCACCATCAAGTAGGTGGTCATCACCCCCCAGCATCACCACCCAGTGCATAACTACCACCCGCCACCACCAAGTAAGTGATCACCCACCCGCATCACCACCCAGTGCATAACTACCACCCGCCACCACCAAGTTTAAGTGGTCATCACCCACCAGCATCACCACCCATTGCATAACTACCACCCGCCACCACCAAGTAAGTGATCACCCACCAGCATCACCACCCAGTGCATAACTACCACCCGCCACCACCAAGTAAGTGGTCATCACCCACAAGCATCACCACCCAGTGCATAACTACCACCCGCCACCACCAAGTAAGTGGTCATCACCCACCAGCATCACCACCCAGTGCATAACTACCACCCGCCACCACCAAGTAAGTGGTCATCACCCACCAGCATCACCACCCAGTGCATAACTACCACCCGCCACCACCAAGTGGTCATCACCCACCAGCATCACCACCCAGTGCATAACTACCACCCGCCACCACCAAGTAAGTGATCACCCACCAGCATCACCACCCAGTGCATAACTACCACCCGCCACCACCAAGTAAGTGGTCATCACCCACCAGCATCACCACCCAGTGCATAACTACCACCCGCCACCACCAAGTGGTCATCACCCACCAGCATCACCACCCAGTGCATAACTACCACCCGCCACCATCAAGTGGTCATCACCCACCAGCATCACCACCCAGTGCATAACTACCACCCGCCACCACCAAGTGGTCATCACCTACCAGCATCACCACCCATTGCAAAACTACAACCCGCCACCACCAAGTAAGTGGTCATCACCCACCAGCATCACCACCCAGTGCACGACTACCACCCGCCACCACCACCCAGCACGTGGTCAACACCCAGCACGTGGCCACCACCCAGGTCATGGCCAGCACCCAGCACGTGGCCACCAGCCAGGTCATGGCCACCACCCAGCACGTGGCCACCACCCAGGTCATGGCCAAGACCCAGCACGTGGTCGGTCATTTGACAGCTAACGCGAACATTGTTATGGTAATACAGTAGCTCAATGTTGTCATAGGTTAAACGGAGAGGTTGTCTGATTTACACCATACAGACTACACACACACACACACACACACACACACTACACACACACATACACACACTACACACACACACTACACACACACACACACACTACACACACACTACACACACACTATCACACACACACATCACACACTACACACACACACTACACCACACTACACACACACACACACCACACACACACACTACACACACACACAATACACACACACACACACACACCACACACACACACACACACACACTACACACACACACACACCACACACACACACACACACACACACACACACTACACACACACATACACACACTACGCAACACACACACTACACACACACACACACACACACACACACAACACACAACACATACACACACACACAACACACACTACACACACACACACACACTAACACCCACACACACACACACACACACTAACACACACTACACACACACAACACACACACTACACCACCACACACACACACACACACACACTACACACACACTACACACACACACACATACACACACACACACACACTACACACACACACACACACACACACACACACACACACACTACACACACACACACACACACACACACACACACACACACACACACACACAGGAGAGATAGGGGGGACATGATAACGACATACAAAACACTGAGAGGAATTGACAGGTGGACAAAGACAGGATGTTCCAGAGATTGGACACAGTAACAAGGGGACCCAGTTGGAAGTTGAAGACACAGATGAATCACAGGGGTGTTAGGAAGTATTTCTTCAGCCACAGAGTAGTCAGTAAGTGGAATAGTTTGGGAAGCGATGTAGTGGAGGCATTATCCATACATAGCTTTAAGCAGAGGTATGATAAAGCTCACGGTTCAGGGAGAGTGACCTAGTAGCGATCAGTGAAGAGGCGGGGCCAGGAGCTCGGACTCGACCCCCGCAACCTCAACTAGGTGAGTACACACACATAACACACACTACACACACACACTTCTCATACACACACACACACACACACACTACACACACACAACACACTACACCACACACACACAACACACACTACACACACAAACACACACACAACACACACTACACACAACACACTACACACACAACAACACACACTCACACACACACACACACACAACACACGCTACACACACACACACAACACACACTATACACACAAACACACACACAACACACACTACACACAGGCCTAGTGTCAAATCGTCATGTGCCTCGGACAAAATGGTTACTAACATACCTACCCACACATCACACACACACACAACACACACCACACACCCACAACACACACACACACACACCACCACACACATACACACACCACACACTACACACAACTATACACACACACACACACACACACACACACACACACACACACACACACACACACACACACACACACACGCACACACAACCTCAACTAGATGAGTACACACACACACACAGATGAATCACAGGGATGTTAGGAAGTATTTCTTCAGCCACAGAGTAGTCAGGAAGTGGAATAGTTTGGGCAGCGATGTAGTGGAGGCAGGATCCATACATAGATTTAAGCAAAGGTATGATAAAGCTCACGGTTCAGGGTGAGTGACCAAGTGGCGACCAGTGAAGAGGCGGGGCCAGGAGCTTGGACTCGACCCCCGCAACCTCAACTAGGTGAGTACAACTAGGTGAGTATACACATTAAATTGTCTTAATTTATCAAAAAGCCTTTTAGCCTGGCTTGTTTGGTAAGAAAAAAAGAGTACATTCTGTAAAGTCATGCAGTTGTATATGAAAACGCCATGCACGCACATGCGCACGCATACGCACGCGCGCGCACACACACACATACATAGCTTTAAGACGAGGTATGACAAAGCTCAGGAAGCAGAGAGGGAGAGAGGACCTAGTAGCGATCAGTGAAGAGGCAGGGCCAGGAGCTGAGTCTCGACCCCTGCAACCACAATTATTTGAGTACAGTAACTCGAACCCTGCAACCACAATTAGGTGAGTACACACACTAATGAGAATACAAAATGAGAAAAAATAAGACTGCAGGAAGATACGGATAGACTTCAAAACTGGTCGAATAAATATTCAGTGAAAGCAAAGTTATAGTTTGTAGGAGAAGGAGAAGACAGAGTAACATCTAGGGAGGATGGAAGACGGGATGGAAGAGGGAAATAAAAACTTTAAAATAACGGTCACCCAAAAACCTGTCCCCTGAAGCAGGCATTAACAGAGTAACATTAACCACTAAGATCAAGCGGATAAGTAAGACGTGTGCAACATGGATATTATTATTATTCTCGATTCCATTGCACATTAATAAAATCAACAATAAAGACACTCGTGTGTGGCGCACCTGTCTAACTTACCTGCTGGTCGGTTAAGTTGGAAAACTTCAGAAATTTCTCGTTCAAATCACTCTTTACCTCGTATGTCTCTCTCTACCTATGTCTCTCTCCACCTCGTAAGTGTGTCTCCACCTCGTATGTGTCTCTCCACCTCGTATGTGCGTCTCTACCTCGTATGTGTCTCTCCACCTCGTATGTGCGTCTCTACCTCGTATGTGTCTCTCCACCTCGTAAGTGTCTCCCCGCCTCGTAAGTGTGTCTCCACCTTGTATGTCTCTCTCCACCTCGTGTGTCTCCACCTCGTATGTCTCTCTCCACCTCGTAAGTGTGTCTCCACCTCGTGTGTGTGTCTCCACCTCGTGTGTCTCTCTCCACCTCGTGTGTCTCTCTCCACCTCGTATGTCTCTCTCCACCTCGTTTGTCTCTCTCCACCTCGTTTGTGTCTATCTCGCATGTGTGTCTACCTCAAATGTGTCTCTCCACCTCGTATGTCTCTCTACCTCGTAAGTGCCACTGTCGGTTCCACATCGGCAGTACGAGTGTGGAACCGGCAGTGGCACTCTGACAATGGTGACATTCCCAGATCCACCAGTAAGTGAATCAAGTACTGTAAGTTGCACTGGCTTCATCAGAAAGGAACACGCACATTAATGACCGCGAAGGCCCTTAGGAATTAAATAGAAGGGCTGCCATGACGGCTACTTTGAAGTCTACAATTGTCTGAACGGGAGACAATCTTGGAGGGAACATGTCATTATCTTTCTGGTTTGCTGGTCCTTGGAGGACACTGTCGACGTTATTCCCATCTCTGTCAGCTCCCGTCCCATTGTAGATGTCACTATGTATCTCTAGTTTCCTAGTACTTTGTGAGATACTGTTCAAAGGGTTCCCGTCCAAGTGTAGCTGTCAATGTGTTTGGGTTCCTGGTACGCTGGAAGGCACTACAGATATCAACAGATGTCCATCACCTTTCTGTTACCTACACCTAGCAGCAACATTACAGAGTTCTTCAATTAATCAAAGCTATAAGGCACTTAATCTCAGCGTAAAAACACTTCAATACATATTTTCTTTTAATGAGCATGACCTTTACGAAACTATATTACATCAAAAACATTATCTTCATTAATCAGTGAAAAATGCCAATGTGTAAATACTACTATACTACTAATACTACTGCTGTTGCTGGTACCACTACTACATAACAACAACTACAATAATAATAATAATAATAATAATAATAATAATAATAATAATAATAATAATAATAATAATAATAATAATAATAATAATTTCAAAATAAAGTCATTTATCTCGTATTTTATCATACATTGCCTAGGGAATGGAAGATAATAAAACTGATCCGAGGGAAGGACGTCATTTGTATCTTCCCGTGTGAAACCCAAGTTTCTTGGTCGTTATCGTTAATCGGTACAGAACTCAGGCGAACGTGAGTGTTTCCAGATAAACACTTCATCGTGTTTAATAATGAATCCATCATCTACTGTGTGTGTGTGTGGGGGGGGGGGGACTTGAGACTCATTTCACCGGACAGTTGAAGATTTTGAAGGGCGGTCAGGTAAAGTGTGATTTCGGTGAGAAAGTAATGTATACCTCAGCTCACGCAACTTAGTAGTAGTAGTAGTAATAGGTGTAGTAGTAGTAACAGGTGTAGTAGTAGTAATTGTAGTATATTATTTATTATCCCCACTATTATTATAATTTCTGTATAATCACTATTACCCCATCATAAATGTTTACCTTGGAAGCACCAGAAGAGGGTGATCACTGGTAGTATTACGCTCACTAGGAAGCGTTGAACTCATAGACCTCACAGCGTAAGCCTTCGTACGGTGCTTGTAGAAAGTGAGTTATCGGGAGCGCAGACACGCGCTGTGCTTTATCAAGAGGAAGCTGTCACGAGTGGCAGGAGGGGTGGAAAGCACCCCCGTGGGAGTCACCGTGGGGGGCCTCACACGCCCTTCCTCTGCCCCTTCTCCCATGAGAGTCACTGTGGGGGGCCCCCTTATCCTGACCCTCCATCCATACACACACACACCACCTCTGCCCCTTCCCTCTCCGCATAAATAATGTTCTGCGCCGTTGATAGAGTATAGCGGTGATGGGCGGGGCGGGGCTCTACACCGCAGGGTACCGTCAGGTAGGTCCCTTCTATCAAACAGCTGCGAGAACAATGAAGGTGGTGGTGGCACAGAAATATAAGGCAGTGTCACACAGATGATAGGTGGTGGAACTGGAATGTAAGGCAGTGTCACACAGATGATAGGTGGTGGAACTGGAATGTAAGGCAGTGGCACACGGATGATAGGTGGTGGAACAGAAGGTTGAAAATGGCAGGAGAGGGATGGGAGGATGTGGTATTTTTTTTTTTTGTGGGGGGGGGTAGCAAAACTGGATACAACAACAATGTGCTGCTACACTATCTTACTGTATATGTTACATAACGTGAAAAACTGTTCCCATAGCCTTATTCTATCACAGAAAATAAGCTACACACAACACATAGTGCTTAAATGTGTCAGCTTGGACTGAGAGAGATGGAATGCTGTGGGATTGGGGAAGGGAGATGGGACAGGGGAGAGAGATGATGGGATAGGGGGAGAGAGATGATGGGATAGGGGGAGAGAGATGGTGGGATAGGGGGAGAGGGATGGCGGGATAGGGGGAGAGAGATGGTGGAATAGGGGGAGAGAGATGGTGGGATAGGGAAGGGAGGTGGTGGGATAGGGTAGGGTGATGGTGGGACAGGGATGGAAAATAGTGGGAAGTCCACGGTCGTCCCGTCCCGTCTTACCCCCTCTCTCAGGCAGTAATCAGTGCGTGATTGTGGCCCCTGCGGCCTAACTCCAGGACACACGCCACACAATACTGCAGCACAATACTGGCTACACAATACTGCCACACCCGGTCGATATAAAGCCGCCAGCTTTGATGTAGGTGTGTGTGTACTCCTCTCAACCCACCTCGTTACAGTAATGTATGGCTTTGTCACCCGCTCTGCAGGGAGCAGTCCCAAATATACCGAAAAAAAGAGTAATTTGTTATCGCAAATTTACGACTGTCGTCGCAACTATTATATGAACACTAGGACCATAACCCCTGTGTTCCCATGGGGTCCTCTGGAATCCCCCTGGTGTTCCAGGTGGTCTCCATCAGTACCCTGTGATCTACAGTCCTCCTCAACAACGAAAAGTTCACAAGAAAAAACATGCAGCAAGTAAAGCTTTTAGGAACTTCGTTAAGCTTAAAAACTACCCCAGGAACGTCTGAGACGAGATTCGTCACCTGTAAAACAATTTAAGAGTTGCTTCCATAACCAAATAAAACTATCGTACATACGAAAACAATGATGTACAAGTTCATGTGCAGGTTTGTCGCTGAACAACACTTCGCCCTGTGCTGAGCTCTACACAGAGCGAAACGTTGTCCCACGTAAAAGCTTGTTCGGTAACTTGTCTTTTAGTTATCATACATGTCGGCAGCCCCCTATTTCATCCAGCCAGTAGAAACAAAAAATAAGAAGAGAGCATAAACTCAGTTTTAAAATACTCTCTACGCCAGAAAACCCATCAAGGTTCCTTGATGCTGCTGAAAGACTCTTGGAAAAAAAATTGAACCTGTCCTACCTCTTTCTTACATTGAACCTGACTGACTCATAACCCAGGCGCTGCAAGACCCCTAGCGCTTACCAATAATAATAATAATAATAATAATAATAATAATAATAATAAAATAATACACCAGCTGTGGGTTATTCGTCAAACGTAATTCTCATTAAATTCTAAAGAGGCTGAAATCTGAAAAAGTTTTTCGTGAAGTTGGTTAGTCAATAAGGTTTAAAGCCTATCATGAATAGTGCCGGATCAGCCGGGCTGTGGCTCGTACGTTGGACTGCGTGCGGCCAGCAGTAACAGCCTAGTTGATCAGGCCCTGATCCATCGGGAGGCCTGGTCATGGACCGGGCCGCGGGGGCGTTGATCCCCGGTAACCTCCAGGTATCGAACAGGCTACACATAGCCTGTCCACCACCAGATCAGACTAACCCCTAAAATGGGGATAAAAGTAAACTCTGCGTATATACACTGAGACATAAACCTCTCGCTGAATATACACTGAGAGATATATACCTCTCGGTGCATGTGAGGTAGCCGCAAGGAACAGTAACGCTGGTTACTCAAGTAGCAGACTTTCTTGAAAGTAGCGAGCCAATCCATCGTAGGGTCTGGAGTCACTACCACCGGATACCTGTAAACCAACTGGCAAGCTAGCTTTGGTTTTAAAGTAACCAGTGCTACACCAGTTGTGGTTTACACAATGCACCCATGGAAAACCTGTTTTAACGAGCTGCTTCTGTTACATCAAATGTGATTTAAACAAGCCACTAGTGGTAAATTTGCTTTAACAAACCGACAGTAGTAAACCAGTTTTAACAAGCCACCAAATGTACTGCAAGCCAGTTTTATTAAACCACCAGTATTAAATAAATTTTAACACTATTTAGTGTAGTAAATCTAGTAAATCAATTTTAACAATTTCGCCACTACTTTGACCTCAGACACAGTGTCTGAGGTCAAAGTAGTGGCGAACTAGTTTCAACAAGCCAACCACAGAAGAACAGTTTTAACAAGTCGTTAGTAGTGAAATTATACTTTTGATGGGTTTCGAGAGCTTTGCTATTCCCGCAAGCCGGTCCTGGAACCTCTCACTATCTATATTTATTTACAGGTAGTTTTAACAATTATGTTCAAGATGCTGTAGCCAACGTGTACTGATATTTGTGATTCCACTCTCCGGGAAAGTTCAAATCCGAGTGGTGCCTGAATGGGTTGCTGGCACCTAGCCATATTCCAATAATTACTAAATGGGTGGCACCTGCCTATATCCCAGTATTAGTAAATGGGTTGTTGGCTCCTGCCTATTTTCAAACATTACTAAATGGGTTGTTGGCTCCTGCCTATTTTCAAACATTACTAAATGGGTTGTTGGCTCCTGCCTATTTTCTAACATTACTAAATGGGTTGTTGGCTCCTGCCTATTTTCAAACATTACTAAATGGGTTGTTGGCTCCTGCCTATTTTCAAACATTACTAAATGGGTTGTTGGCTCCTGCCTATTTTCAAACATTACTAAATGGGTTGTTGGCTCCTGCCTATTTTCTAACATTACTAAATGGGTTGTTGGCTCCTGCCTATTTTCAAACATTACTAAATGGGTTGTTGGCTCCTGCCTATTTTCTAACATTACTAAATGGCTTGTTGGCTCCTGCCTATTTTCAAACATTACTAAATGGGTTGTTGGCTCCTGCCTATTTTCAAACATTACTAAATGGGTTGTTGGCTCCTGCCTATTTTCAACATTACTAAATGGTTGTTGGCTCCTGCCTATTTTCTAAAAATTACTAAATGGGTTGTTGGCTCCTCCTATTTTCAAACGTTACTAAATGGGTTGTTGGCTCCTGCCTATTTTCTAACATTACTAAATGGGTTACTGGCTCCTGCCTATTTTCTAACATTATTAAATGGGTTACTGGCTCCTGCCTATTTTCTAACATTACTAAATGGGTTACTGGCTCCTGCCTATTTTCTAACATTACTAAATGGGTTGCTGGCTCCTGCCTATTTTCTAACATTACTAAATGGGTTGTTGGCTCCTGCCTATTTTCTAACATTACTAAATGGGTTGCTGGCTCCTGCCTATTTTCAACATTACTAAAAGGGTTTTTTGGCTCCTGCCATTTTTTAACATTTCTAAATGGGTTACGGCTCCCGCTATTTTCTAACATTACAAATGGGTTTCGGCCCGCTCTTCGTTCCATTAGCATTTTTTTTCAAACAGGTGTTAGTCATGACTTTCCCTTTTTCACACACTATAAAAATCAATAAAACTTGGTTTTTGTTAAAAAGGGCGTACCTTTTTGAACTTGGATGCATTTTCCAAAGTAAAAACATAACTCACACGTAAAGGGTCTATCACAACAGTAACACGTACAGGGCTCGGACTTCCTATGTACACGTCCATGAAGTGATACGTACACGACTATAAATTGGGCAAACGACACACCAGAACGGCAACATACACGACCATGAACGACAATGTCAGTCTTTCCCAGACCTTCTGACTCCAATAGGGCCCCGACCCTTCCGGGGGTCATTACCTTTCACGCTGACACTTTCGGCCAACGGCAACAACACAACCTTTCATTACTCGCCAACTTTCAAAACTGAACAGCTTTTCCCCGTTTCAACCTCCAAACAACAAATGTTGGAAGCGAGAGAAAAAGAGAGAGAGAGAGAGAGAGAGAGAGAGGAGAGAGAGAGAGAGAGAGGGGAGAAGAAGAGAGAGAGAGAGGACGGGGTGAGGAATCTGCAACATTGTACAAGAGAAGGACGCGCCTCCACAAATCCTTTTACAAATAAAGCACTGGATTTAGAAAATAATAATAATAATAATTAAAAAATATAAAGTAAGCATAAACCTGAAGGTTCACTGCGCTCCGTTTCCTCTTGAAGATTACTTAGATTCGGCGGAAAAAAATCTGAAATGTAATCTGTGTTGTGACAGGAAAAAAAATGCAGAAAAAAATATTTTCGATAATTTATTCTGTAAGCCGCAGTGAACATATGAAAAATGGAGATGAATATGGCTGGAACTTTTTTTTTTTTAATGGACAACGGCAAATTTTTATATTTGTTTTTAAGAGAAGATTGTAAATTCATTGTTTACATTTTTAAGAGAAGATTAGAGAATAATTACTGGAAAAGGCGTAAGACCTGAAGCAGTTGAGGTGATCAGTCCCTCAGTCTTGGTAATCAGTCTCTCAGTCTTGGTAGTTGTTCAGCCTTGATGAATCTGGACTGTATGACTCACGAAATTCAATAACACGATTGTAAACAAACCACGGAACGGCTGGAGTTAGAACCTATGGCAAGCGAGTCGTAAACTCCAGGCCAGTGTGTAAGCCACTGGGCCAGCTCTCTACAATAAGATTCATCCAAGTAGGTATATTTATATACCTTAAGAGTTTAGCATGGGTCCCACTGTAACCATAGTGACCTAGTTGGATGAATCTTATTGTAGCCAGCCGGCCCAGTGGCATACACACTGGCCTGGAGTTTTACGACTCACTTGCCATAGGTTCTAACTCCACCCGTACCGTGATTTGTTAATCTGGACGGTATGCACTGTATTACTGACGGTTTCCTGAGATAGTGTAAAGAAGTACTTCGTGTGCGAAGGTTTGTCACACACTGCCACTAACACCTGCAGCAACACATCACAGAGCTCGTGTTTATTTCCCAGCTCAGCAGTAGATAGTTATGCTCTTGCATTCAATGCTGCACAAACTCCTTTTCTTTTCATTTTGAATATAATGAATGTTATTCAACAGTGTAATGCAGCAAAGCTCAATTATTTTGAAACGAGTTCTAGACTGACGCACTTTTTCTGCTAGACTGACTGGACTACAACCATACAGTCAACACCGAGGCTGTCTACAAGGAAGGACTAACTACAGTATATACCAGCTAATAAGACTTCATTCGTACTTGTAGCAACAGATATACAGAAGCACGTGTGTATACACACATACAGGGAGAGAGTTGACCTAGTAGCGACCAGCGAAGAGCCGGGTCTGGAGCTGTATCTCAACCCCTGCAACCACAAATAAGTGAGTACACAAATACATCCAACATTATCAGTTAAGTACTGCACACCTCACGAGTTCATAACATTCGATAATACTTAACACATGCAAATAGGAAAAATAACATGGGAAGACAGACACACACGCCGACACGAATACAAACAAACAAATGATCACGGGAAAAAAATCAAACAAGGGAGGAATTAAGACAACGAGCACAAAGGACTCTGAATGGTCTCCGTGCATGGAGAATATCAGAGTTTAAGTAAATAAAGCCACAAAAAAAATCACAAAAAACCTAATTACGAATTTGCAATCAGATGCACATTTCTGAAACATTTAGAAACACACGGACGTCTGATTCTGACTCTCCAAAATGAATAAAATCAGTATGCGAACCCAAATTTTCGTCCATTCAACAATTTCTTTACCCCCAGAGGCGCAGCATTTGCAGAAGGTTGCAACTTCCTCTTTGTGTCTCGTGTTTCAATATGTAGAGATTGTTATGCAAATGTGGCCAAGGCTTGAGCCCATCCCCGGCTCCGCCTCTGCTCGCTGTAAAATATGGAAATACTAGTGGTGTTTTCTCCTCCTCAAATACCTCCTCTCAACACTCGCGACAAAAAGGAGGTTATGCATTTTGCGTTAGTTTGGGCCGTGCTTCTGAGAGGCATTCACCGCTATGAATATCAACTTGTGACTCGCCCGACTTACCGCCGGCCCCAGGCAAACTTTGAGTGAGTGGGCCGGAAAGCCGAAAACAAACAGAAGTTTATACGTTTTCGCTATTGGTGCCTTCTGAATAACGCCGGGCAGGTGACTAGAAGATGCCGGACATGCGACGTCAAGCGTCTATAATACGCCGAGCAGGTAGTGTATCAGGTGACGTAAAAACGAAGAGTAGGTGATGTCAAGTGGCTTTCCAAGCAGATAAAAATCAGATGACTTGAAAACGCAATACAGGTGAAGTCAGGTGACGACTTCAGGTGCCACATCACAACAAACAAATCACCGTTTTCCCTCACAATAACCCACAGTTAAAAGTGCTGAGGTCTCTTATCACACTAAAGTTTGTATAGAGTGACCTTGAGATATCAAGGTCAGGTAATCAATTAAAAGAAACTCTCAAGTAGCCATTAAGTGAGTCCTCTTGTGATTAAGACCCACGTCAGATAGTCAAGACCCACGTCAGAGGGGGTTGACTTGAGTCAGGTGATCTCCATACGATTTACAACCATCCTTTCCAACCTCTTTACCTACCTCTGTAGAAGCAGCCTCGGCACTCGCCCAAGAGAGAAGACATACATCGATTAATGTTCAGTTCATTTTTATATCTTGTCAACATTCGCGGTTCTACTGTTGCTGAAAATGGTATAAAATACCGACAAGTTGAATATTAAGACACATGTACAACAGTTGGGTATCTTTACTGCTGGAACGTTTCGCCTACACAGTAGGCTTCTTCAGTCAAATAGAGAGAGAGCAGTAGTAATGAAATAAAGATTTAATCAGTCCACCAACGTTGGAGAAAAGGTATTTGAGGTAGTCAGTCCCTCAGCCTGGAGAAGAGTTCAGCTCCATGGTCTGGAACGATATCGTTCCAGTTCAGTTCCATGGTCTGGAACGATATCGTTCCAGTTCAGCTCCATGGTCTGGAACGATATCGTTCCAGTTCAGCTCCATGATCTGGAATATCGTTCCAGTTCAGCTCCATGGTCTGGAACGATATCGTTCCAGGTAGTCCATGGAGCTGAACTCTTTTCCAGGTTGAGAGACTGACCATCTCAAATACTTTTTCTCCAAGGTTAATGGACTGATTACATCATCTTTATTTCATTACTACTGCTGCCTTTGTATTTGACTGAAGAAGCCTACTGTGTAGGCAAAACGTTTCATCAATGAAGATACCCAACTGTTATACGTGTGTCTAAATCTTCCACAATTCTAGTGGTTCCCGTACAATTCACATACGACAGTAACCTTATAACTACTACAGTGACCTTATTACTACAGTGACCTTATAACTACTGAAAATGCTGACGCTAGAACATTTCTTGGGGCTGTAAAAGGGCTTTTGTCAATCTAAGGTTTGAATTAGTATGTCTCATTCCACAAAATACGACAGCAACTTGTAGCTAAGATGAGGCTTATCTATGGGAATGAGACAGTAGGATCATAGCTGGCGCCGCTGATTGTAAAATCACCCTATTATGAGCACTGTAGTTCAGTGATACAGCTACATGCAAGGACCACGGTTCGAGTCCACGTTCATTTTTTTTGTTTATTCATACAGACGTACAGAACATATTTAAGTATTTAAATATATACAAACATTTGATCTGAGGCCATGGAAGAGCTGTAACCCTTCCCCCCAGCACCTTAACTCCCCGTGGGGGGAATGGAGGGGAGAGTCAAATTCCCGCGGTAGCGTGGTGTTGCATCGGCCGCAGCCGGCGCGATGATCCCAAGCTGACGTATAAACCCCCGAGGTGCCATGAGAAGCCCCGGCGGGCGTGGTGACTCACGTAGCGTGGGCCACGTCTTCCCACAGTGGGCAGGCGGGCCGTGTAATAAGGTATTAGTGAGCAGCGGTGTGGTGGCCGCAGATACGTCAGCCACTTACTACAACACAATCCTCGCCACTCATGAGGCTAAGTGGTCTATTACCCGCGCTGGAGGCAAGCAAACTCTTACTCTATTGTTGATGCTGTAACGCAGCCAAGAGTGACTCAGCTCAGCAGTTCACTCATAAATGAAAGGTTCCTGGTTCGATTGCCGAGTGGGAGGATATATTTGGACGGTCTTCTTACACTTGTTGCATTTATTCACCTAGGATAAATATTTACATACATTATTCAGCTACTTAAATCGTATTCTGGGGAAGAGTCTTAAAAACTCCACCGGAAATGAGCCATACTGCTTGACTTTCTTAACTTATCATAAGGGGTTACCATAATCGAAAGAATGTCTTATTTTTCGCCTTATGTACGTTCTATCTTGCTTTTGCACAGCCTTCACTACCTCTCCTTTCGTCCTTCCCTATTGGCTTCATCCTGAGTTCTTTCCTACCTTCCCTACACACAGCAGGTGCTAGAGGGCGAAGACACTAGCAGGTAGAGGAATCTAGTTACCAAGCTGGCGTGACGTTGGTACAGGCTTTCCGCCCTACGGGAGGTCCGTTTTCAACTTACGTGTGTGGAACCCTTCCTTCACGGGTCACGCTACCATACCTTTCCTACCTCAACCACATCTATGACTCCCATCACACCAAATATGTACACACAGAAGATACGCTCGGTAACACAATAATTGGCATTATATGAAGCGTTGGAGGCTCGATTATCTTCCCGCTACTCACAAGACAAACATGTAACAGTAACTATAATCACCAGTGATTAATATCCTAGCTGCCATGAAGAGAACCGTTACCCTTAGTGCTGCTACAACAACTACTACTACCACCACCCGCCACTATGTGTGTTAATGGTTGCATGAATGTGAAAATAATGTTGAGGAAAGTTGAGAGAAAAATGACACAAGGCCAAGAATGACAAACAGAGGAACATTCCCAACCCTTCAGGCAGGGCTGGTCCTCCATCGAGCCAACACACACGATGGGTGAGTAAAATATTCCTGAGTCAGCTGGTGGCGTCCACACCACTAACTCAAGAGTGGAGTCACCAAGTGTCGTAGCGAGGGGAAGAGAAGGGAGGTCCGCAGTTACCTTCAACACCTCGTAGTCACAAATCACCCACATCTACCGCGCCTGCCACCTCACCTCATTAATTCTGAGGCAACGACCAAGATTATACCCATAAAGCCCCTATAATGCTACACAGCAAACTATTAGGGTCACACAGGAACAGTGTGGTCAAAGTTTCACTCTCCATCGACTCCGGAACGAAACCTTTGAAGCTCCCGAGGCTGCTGAACCTCATTACCCTAATTAAGTCTCCCAGCTCAAGTTGACACATATCAAAATATTGTATGAGTCACATTCTGCGTAATGGAATATGACAGAAATATAGTTAGCTTTTGTTTCCACGGCGTAACTATCAAACAGAATAGGGTAACAGCACACTGCTGATGTACCCAATTTTGGTAAACAATGAAAAAAGCTCCAAAACAAAGCTACCAGCTCAGGCTCAGCTGCTCACGTGTTATAAGGCCTTGTAGAAAAGTTCTCTTTCCAAACATTTAGACAATTAACAGGGCAAATGATGGAGCTTACTAACATCCACATCCCCCACGTGCTATACGACTCCTACGGGTTTAGCGCTTCCAGACGGGAGCCTTCTACCTTCCAGATGAAGGATGTCTTCCTTCCAGATGGGGGACTTCTTCCTTCCAGACGGGGGACTTCTTTCTTCCAGGCGGGGGAATTCTATCTTCCAGACGGGGGACTTCTTCCTTCCAGACGGGGAACTTCTTCCTTCCAGACGGGGGACTTCTTCCTTCCAGACGGGGTACCTCTTCCTTCCAGACGGAGGACTTCTTCCTTCCAGACGGGGAACTTCTTCCTTCCAGACGGGGGACTCCTTCCTTCCAGACGGGGTACCTCTTCCTTCCAGACGGAGGACTTCATCCTTCCAGACGGAGGACCTCTTCCTTCCAGACGGAGGACTTCTTCCTTCCAGACGGGGGACTTCTTCCTTCCAGACGGAGGACTTCTTCCTTCCAGTCGGAGGACTTCTTCCTTCCAGACGGAGGACTTCTTCCTTCCAGACGGGGGACTTCTTCCTTCCAGACGGGGGACTTCTTCCTTCCAGACGGGACTTCTTCTTCCAGTCGGAGGACTTCTTCCTTCCAGACGGAGGACTTCTTCCTTCCAGACGGGGGACTTCTTCCTTCCAGACGGGGGACTTCTTCCTTCCAGACGAAGGACTCCTTCCAGTTGGAGGAATTCTTCCTTCCAGTCGGAGGACTTCTTCCTTCCAGACGGAGGACTCCTTCCAGTCGGAGGACTTCTTCCTTCCAGACGGAGGACTTCTTCCTTCCAGACGGGGGACTTCTTCCTTCCAGACGGGGGACTTCTTCCTTCCAGACGGAGGACTTCTTCCTTCCAGAAGGGGGATTTTTTCCTTCCAGACGGAGGACTTCTTCCTTCCAGAAGGGGGATTATTTCCTTCCAGACGGAGGACTTCTTCCTTCCAGACGGAGGACTCCTTCCAGACGGAGGACTTCTTCCTTCCAGACGGAGGACTTCTTCCTTCCAGACGGGGGACTTCTTCCTTCCAGTCGGAGGACTTCTTCCTTCTAGATGGAAGACTTCTTCCTTCCAGACGGAGGACTTCTTCCTTCCAGACGGAGGACTTCTTCCAGACGGAGGACTTCTTCCTTCCAGAGAGGGACTTCTTCCTTCCAGACGGGGGACTTCTTCCTTCCAGACGGCGGACTTCTTCCTTCCAGATGGGGGACTTCTTCCTTCCAGACGGGGGACCGCTTCCTTCCAGACAAAGGACTTCTTTCTTCCAGATGGGGGACCTCTTCCAGACGGGGTACTTCTTCCTTCCAGACGGGGGACTCCTTCCTTCCAGTCGGAGGACCTCTTCCTTCCAGACAGAAGACTTCTTCCTTCCAGACGGGGGATTTTTTCCTTCCAGACAGAGGACTTCTTCCTTCCAGACGGGGGATTTTTTCCTTCCAGATGGGGGACTTCTTCCTTCCAGATGGATGACCTCTTCCTTCCAGATGGGGGACTTCTTCCTTCAAGACGGGGGACTCCTTCCATTCGGAGGACCTCTTCTTTCCAGAGGGGGGGACGTCTTCCTTCCAAAGAGGGACTTCTTCCTTCTAGAAAGGGAACTTCTTCCTTCCAGATGGAGGAGTTCTTCCTTCCAGACGGGGACTTCTTCCTTCCAGAGGACTTCTTCCTTCCAGATGGGGGACTTCTTCTTTCCAGACGGGGGACCTCTTCCTTCCAGACGGGGTACGTCTTTCTTCCGGACATTGGACTTCTTCCTTCCAGACGGGGGACTTCTTCCTTCCAGACGGGTAACTTCTTCCTTCCAGACGGGGGACTTCTTCCTTCCAGACGGGGGATTTCTTCCTTCCAGACGGGAGACTCCTTCCTTCCAGACGGGGGACTCCTTCCTTCCAGACGGGGGACTCCTTCCTTCCAGATGGGGGACTCCTTCCTTCCAGACGGGGGCTTCTTCCTTCCAGATGCCTATTTCCTCCTACAAGATACAGACCTCCTCCTCCTTCCACATGCAGACTTGGCAGTCAAACTTTCTACGAGTTACTACTTCCAAGTGCAGAATTTTACCTAACTCCCCAGTGATTGGCTGTCACCTCCAGACGCAGGACCTGCTACAAAAAAAAGCGCTGATATACTGACTGGAACTATTGACTTCTCTGGAAACTGGAAATCAAGACGTGCCAAGAAGTTTTCTTGTCTCTAATTGCCATTTAATCCAGCTTCGAACTACACAGTGTTTATGATCTGCGATCTTAGCCACCAGCCTTCTCTCCCGTTCGCTATATAACCATCATAACAGTAGGTTTAGGGATAAGTACTGACACGATTATAGGTGCAAATGCTGCCACTAGTGTAGACTCAAAGGTTTCATTACAGGTGCAGATACTGACGTAGGTGTACAGCAAAAACTTTCATTACAGGTTTTATTAGCCCTCTGATGCCCCATTCCACGTTTCTCTCCCCCTCCCACTGTAATTACATGCAACGTTTCTCCCACTATACTGACTCTGTTGCCCATGCCACGTTTCTCCCACTGTGTCCCCATGCCACGTTTTCCTTCACTGTGTTGAAACCGTGTGACCCGAATTTGTGGTTCTATCTGCCAATTGAAATTTCTTGAAGACCCTATTTCGAGCCTAAGAGTACCTCTGACTCCTATTTAGAAGCTTGTATATATAAGGATTCAAACCCATGTTGTACTGGCCTGCCTCATGGTAAGCGAGAACCACATGACGCTTTAAATCACAGGACCACCCAACCCTACAAGAATGGCGCAGCCAGCAGAGCTAGCTGTTGGGTCACCATCCGAGGGCATACGGAGGTGTGGGAGCTTCTAAGCTAATTTATATATTACTGTAACCACGGACGAGTTGTTATTCATCAATAACAACTCGTCCGTGGTTACAATCATATATAAATGCTGCTCGTGAAGCTAGTACACCAAACAGGGATGAGAATGAAATTAGCTTAGAAGCTCCCACACCTCCGTATGCCCTCGGATGGCGGCCCAACAGCTAGCATTGCTGGCTGCGCCATTCTTGTAGGGTTGGGTGGTCCTGTAGTTTAAAGCGTCATGTGGTTCTCGCTTACCATGAGGCAGACCAGAACAACATGGGTTCGAATCCTTGGCTAGCGCAGTATTATATACAGTGGACCCCCGGTTAACGATCACCTCCAAATGCGACCAATTATGTAAGTGTATTTATGTAAGTGCGTTTGTACGTGTATGTTTGGGGGTCTGAAATGGACTAATCTACTTCACAATATTCCTTATGGGAAAAAATTCGGTCAGTACTGCACCTGAACATACACTGGAATGAAAAAAGTTCGTTAACCGGGGGTCCACTGTATATATAATATATATATATATATTATATATATATATATATATATTATATATATATATATATATATATATATATATATATATATCGTGCCGAATAGGTAAAACTGGTCAATTAGCAAGAACTCATTTAAAATTAAGTCCTTTCTAAAATTTTCTCTTATACATTTAAAGATATTTTTTTAATTTATATTAGTATAAAAATTAATGATTTTGCACCAAAAGAACCTTAGGAAACTTACCTAACCTTATTATAACAAGCGCAATTTAATTTAGCCTAATCCAACTAAATATATTTTATACAAGTTTACAATAATTGAATAATAAACAAACACTATGAAATATTTTTTTTCGTTAGATTCAAAACGATTTTTGCGAAATTATTGAATACACAAATTTTCGCTTGCCCTATTCGGCAAGAAGTGCGTCGCTATTTAAGCCAAAATAGCAAGTTTTACTTTTCAGCACGGCATATATATATATAATATATATATATATATATATATATATATATATATATATATATATTAAAGAAATATCTCGAGCCAAGCGATACAAGATGCAAAACAACCACGGGGGGAGTAGAATGATAGCTCTAGGCCTTCGTGTTGGAATCAACACATCATCAGGCATATATATATATATATATATATATATATTATATATATATATATTATATATATATATATATATATATATATATATATATATATATATATTATATGTCGTGCCGAATATGCAAAACTGGTCACTTAGCAAGAACTCATTTAAAATTAAGTCCTTTCTGAAATTTTCTCTTATACGTTTAAAGATATATTTTTTTCATTAATGATAATGTAAAAAATTTTAATTTTGCACCAAAAGAATATTAGAAAACTTTCCTAACCTTATTATAACAAGAAAAATTTATTTTAGCCTAACCTAACTAAATATATTTTAGATTTGTTTACAATAATTTAATACTAAACACAGTGAAATATATTTTTTGGTCAGGTTCAGAATGATTTTGGTAAAATTATTGCATATACAAATTTTCACTTGTCCTATATGGCAAGATGAGCGTTGCTATTTAAGCCAAGATCGCAAGTTCTGCCTATTCGGCACGACAGTATATTATATATATATATATATATATATATATATATATATATATATATAATATATATATATATATATATATATATATATATATATATATATATATATATATATATATATAAAATTATATATAAAACTCGGAATAAATTAATTCACCCTCTCTACTTTTTTTCGTTTAACTTTTGTCCAACCCTACATTTCTCTTCCTTCTCAATTCATTCTCCTTTTGTTATCAGACTCGAGCTCTTTTCAGTCACTATGAATGAACATTCCAAACAGCTGTCAGAATTTTATTTTCTCCGAGGAAGTGAACGGTCAATTTTACTCAAGGACCTGAGAAGCTGTCAGGTTCCTGTCAGTTTGCCATGACGTCCACCTCAGCAGTTATCCCAGTTTAAGAATCTCATCAGTGCTGCGCAGTTATCCCAGAGCAGTCACATCAAGGATGTGATTTTCCCAGCTCACAGTTTTATCTGGGCTACACAGTTATCCCAGCTCAGTCACTTCAGCGTATGCTCTGTTATCAAATATCAGTCACATCAGTGTGGTATACCCGGGGGGGCGTGGAGGGTAAGACCCTTCTTTACCTTCAACATTCACGTAATGAGTAATGAGCTGCGCCATGGAGTACACTGCCTTACCTCACTACACCCTTCTGGAGACTTGACTCTTTATTCCACTTAACCTTTTACCTTACCACTTTAGTAATAGTATTCAAGTAGCATTCAATAACAAATTAAAGGTAAAGAGAAAGATTACATTATTCCAATCAATTACAATTTATTAATTCGTCCAGGAGTAATGTTTACAGAGGCTCGTTCAGGGTAATGTTTAAAGAGGCTCATCCAGCATCCCTGCTTTCAGTGTTAGAGTGGAGTACATCTTCACCCTATTTGCTAGCCCTATTACTGAATATCCATTATCATACAGCACGTAGGGAATGGCAGGTAATCAGGAACTGCCCATTTATTATAATTCATACCTGTGGGACTGGTTGTTCTACAGCGAGAGCCACGCAACAACAGGGAACTAGCGCAGTCTCATTCTCAGAATCCCACACGGCAGCTTTCCTCAGGACCTTCAGAGTCCGCGAATACCTAGTCAAGTGTACTTTTCTTCGCAGTTTAAGAGACGATTCCGTTTAGCACCTTACTCACTCAGGAGAGAAGGGAGGATTACAAAAGTCAAGCAAGGATGCATACTTTCTCTCTCTCGTGTCACTGAAGCGGCCAATGATGCTTTATCTCATCCCACTAACTCAAGGAATATTCGTGTGGCAAGCGTTTAATTTAAGAGCATAAACTAATATCCCGAGTTTCTGAGCAAAATAACTCGAGTTTCTGAGACAAGAGAGTATTAAACACCATCGTGACTTACGTGGTACGTACGTACGTACGTGTGTTTGTGTGTGTGTGTGTGTGTGTGTGTGTGTGTGTGTGTGTGTGTGTGTGTGTGTGTGTGTGTGTGTGTGTGTGTGTGTGTGTGTGTGTGTTGTGCGCGCGCGCGCTTACCTATTTGTGGTTGCAGGGGTCGATTCACAGCTCCTAGCCCCGCCTCTTCGCTGGTCGCTACTAGGTCCACACACTCCCTGCACCATGAGCTTTATCGTATCTCTTCTTAGAGTTGTGTATGGATCCCGTCTCCACTACATCACTCTCCAGATTGTTCCACTCCCTGACAACTCTATGACTGAATACTTCCTAACATTCTTGTGATTCATCTGAGTCTTCAACTTCTAGTTGGGACTCCTTGTTGCTGTGTTCCATCTGTGAAACATCTTGTCCCTATCCATCTCGCCAATTCCTCTCAATATATGTTATCATGTCCTCCCTATCCAACAGTGTCGCAAGGTCGTTTTCTCCTAACCTCTCCTCGTAGGACTAGTCTTGTTGCAAACCTATGCACTTTTTCTAATTTCTTGACGTGTTTGACCAGGTGTTGGTTCCACACTGGTGCTGGATACTTCAATATGGGCCTGACGAACATGGTGTACAGTCTTGAATGATTCCTTGCTAAGATGTCGAAATGCTCTTCTTAGGGTTGCCTGGCGCCCATATGCTGCAGCAGTTATTTGGATGATGTGCATCTCAGATGTGCTCGGTATTATACTCACTCCAAGATCCTCCTTGCGTGAGGTTTGCAGTCTTTGGCCCCCTAGATTGCATTCAAAGTGAATATGAGGTTCAGTCTTGCTGGTTCCTCTCCTCTCCCTAACATGCTGATGCATGAGGTTTTTCCAGTACCACCTCCATCATCTTGGCCCTCCATGTTTCTGGTCATTCCACGTGGCTCCAGGTTTTCCAAGTCATCCTCCTTGTGACTGAGATCACTCACAACTAATAACTTTGCCCTGCCCATGTGGGCCCTTCTCGCCACCTCAGCTAATGTATCAATTATTGCTCTGTTGCTCTCATCATATTTTTGTCTTGGCCTCCTGCAAACACCACCTTGGAATTCCCCAGCCTGAAGGATTCCTACTATGTAGTCTCTTGCTTTCCTTCCGTCCCCTCCTCCCAATTTCTCAAAAATTCCACTGGTTTTTGATGAGCAGTTCAACTACTTTACCCTCTCTATTCCCTCTATCTTTTCTCAGGATTTGATATCCAGTTGGAAAGATTGCGTTTGTTATCATTCCCGTGAGCTTGATTTCCGTGAGTGCTATGATATCTGAAGATGCCCCCATGATTCTTCTATGTCACTCCTCATCCTTATTCGTTATTCTGTCTGCGATGATGTACCATACATTCAGCTTCTTTTCCAAAAAGATATTCCGGGGAGTTTGTGGGGGCTGGGGGAGTGTGTGTGTGTGTGTGTGTGTTGTGTGTGTGTGTGTGTGTGTGTGTGTGTGTGTGTGTGTGTGTGTGTGTGTGTGTGTGTGTGTATGTGTACTCACCTATTTGTGGTTGCAGGGGTCGAGTCTTAGCTCCTGGCCCCGCCTCTTCACCGGTTGCTACTGGGCCCTTCTCTCTCCCCGCTCCATGAGCTTTATCAAACCTCGTCTTAAAACTGTGTATGGGTTCTGCCTCCACTACGTCATTTTCTAGGCTATTCCACTGCCTTACAACTCTATGACTGAAGAAATACTTCCTAATATCTCTCTGACTCATTTGTGTCTTCAACTTCCAATTGTGGCCTCTTGTTTCTGTGTCCCCTCCCTGGAACATCCTGTCTTTGTCCACCTTGTCTATTCCACGCAGTATTTTTTATGTCGTTATCATGTCTCCCCTGACCCCCCTGTCCTCCAGTGTCGTCAGGCCGATTTCCCTTAATCTTTCTTCATAGGACATTCCCCTTAGCTCTGGAACTAACCTTGTCGCAAACCTTTGTACTTTCTCTAGTTTCTTGACGTGCTTTATCAAGTGCGGGTTCCAAACAGGTGCTGCATACTCCAGTATGGGCCTGACATACACGGTGTACAGTGTCTTGAACGATTCCTTACTAAGGTATCGGAATGCTGTTCTCAGGTTTGCCAGGCGCCCATATGCTGCAGCAGTTATCTGGTTGATGTGTGCTTCCGGAGACATGCTCGGTGTTATACTCACCCCAAGATCTTTATCCTTGAGTGAGGTTTGCAGTCTGTGTGTGTGTGTGTGTGTGTGTGTGTGTGTGTGTGTGTGTGTGTGTGTGTGTGTGTGTGTGAGAGAGAGAGAGAGAGGGAGAGAGAGAGAGAGAGAGAGAGGGGGGGGGAAGGGATGTAACAGGGGTAAAAAGGGAGAGGGAGACAGGAGAGCAAGTGGGAAAGATTACGAAACTTTTATCTTTTAAAGAAGGCAGCTCCTATTTCAATCTTGAGGGAGACTCTGGTGGGAGAGATGGAGGAGCCGCGGTTATGGACACGGATGAAGGAGGAAGAGCAGAGCAGGAATGACACATGGAAGAGAAAGGGAAGGTCCGGAATACGAGAAGGGTCAGGAGTACGAAAGAGGAAAGAAGGGTAAGGCGTGTCAGTACAAAAGAGGAAAGGGGTCAGTAGTACGAAAGAGGAAAGGGGTCAGGAGTACAAAAGTGAAGGGTCAGTAGTACAAAAGAGATGTGTCAGTAGTATGAGAACTGTTAAAAAATATCTCACTAATACACAATTCTGGTGGTGCACTAACTTTTGTAATGCTAACATATTTTTTATTGGAAATCCATCAGGAACATGTTCCTTTTTTTCCTTAAAACAAAAATGCTTTTTGGTAGACATGAATGAACCATTTTTGTTTCATAAATGCAACTGACAACTTGAAAAAAACTGCACCGTAAACAAGGGCAACTTCTAAACAGAAATTTCATCAAAAATAAAATTATCAGCTACTAGGTAAAGACAATTATTTAAAAAAATGCAAGAGTTATCTTGTTATGATCTTCTTTCATAGAGAATTTTTACATAAAACTTTACTTTTTTTCAGTATACATCTTCGATATATATTACTAGGTGTTCATAGCTACCAAGAGTCGTTCAATAAAGATAGGGCATCCTGTAATATTTGCCAAGTATGTTGTCCAGGAAACCGTCGAGATCACGATGCTCTCGTGGCCTGCAAGACTTCCTCAAGAATGTTGACAATTTCCGAAATCTAAAAAGGCTTTTACTGGATGAGGCCTTTGTTCTAACCTTGAGTTTCTTTTTTTTTACTAAAAGTGGTCTGAGGATCAAACCTGAATGGATAGCCACCGGAAGTGGCCCTTGGATGAAACCTGGACGAGGATCAAACCTGGATGAGTTGTCTCTGGAGGTTGCATTTCCGACATCGATCTTAACATCAAAAGTTTAACAACACGAAATAAGAACAAGAATGAAATAGAAAACGTAAAGATGACGAAAGGGCAGATCATAGTCCCATGAGAATATAAAGAAAATCCACTAGTGGGAAAGATTACTGTCCATTCTACGAAAGCATCATTCCTGACAAACTAGTTGGGTTATTGAGGCTAAAACCTTGGGTAGTTTCAAATATAGGTTGGATAAATACATGAGTGAGAGGGGTTGGATTTGAGTGGGAGTTGCATATGAGAGTGGATAGAGTTATCGGAGCTTGTTTTTTAGGTGGCATTGAAAATTGGGTTGGGCAAATGTTTTGCTAGTGGAATGGATTGTAAAGGACATGCCAAGTATGGGCCAACAGGCCTGCTGCAGTGTTCCTCCTTTCTTATGTAAATTCAGTAAGATAAGAATAGTTCCCACTGCTTCTCACACCACAAGGACGTAGGGATGCAAGGAATACCTGGACGACCACCACTATTACTTAGGATGACGTTTCCTGAAGTGATTGAAGCCTACATTGAGCTCATCACATGTGGTTGTAGGTCTGGTTGTCAGATCTGCACATGCTCCAAAAGCCGTGCACTGAACTTTGGAGTTTTACCCAAGAGACAATATTACAGTATTATCAAGTTATCCTCAGATTTCGTTAAAAAAATCAATTGTTGAATAACGCTACTTTATCATCATTTATGATTCCCAATGAAGTACATTATGTAAAGTAAAAGGACACAAGTGCAACTAATGTGACATTTATTGTGGCAACGTTTCGCTCTCCAGGAGCTTTATCAAGCCATTACAATGTAATAAGTGTCACATTAGTTGCACTTGTGTCCTTTTACTTTACATATTGTCGGTAATTCTACCAACTTTATTACGAAGTACATTATAATGACTCACCTTGTGTAAATACTCACAGGGTGATACTATAAGAATAGTGACACCCTTTAAAATGCCATACTGGTACTAAATAGTTTAGTGAAGTTAAAGGTTGTCATGAACGGTGGTGTAAGTCGACAAGTTGGAATAAAGAATTCTGTTTAAAGTAAACAGGTTTATTACGACGTTTCGTCCATGACTGGACTGATCTGTATACTAAACAAAGTTCAGTCCTGGAGGGAACGTAGTGTTAAGTGAGATTTAGCCTCTTAACATGTAGTTTAGAAACGAAGTTTTACCTAAATTTAAGGTAATTTGTGATTTTCAATATAATTTAACAAGTTTATTTTTTTACATGCATATTTTAGGTAAACTTTCAAATGTGTAAGAAAACTCCTCGAAATCTTCAAAAAACGTCACAATGTCACAACAGCATTTGCTTATCAGATTTTTTTTTTTGAGTTACTGTAATAATTTTCTGAATGTTCAACCCCAGGGAATACTTGTTAACAAATGACGCTTTTGTCAAGCGCAAACTGGACATTTTACTAAGCCACCATGATGCGAGAGGTAAACACACATTACTGAGGTGAAAACTGGGAGGGGAGGCTGGGAGTGGGGGGAATGATGACGAGAACAGAGGCTATAGCTGTCGGCCAGTTCAGATTGAGAGAATTAGTCAATATAGAATTATTTCATTTCATTGGAGGTGACCATTCTTACTAGTCCCACCGTATCCTCTTAGTTTACAGTTAAGAAATTCACGTTGGGAACCTTGTACGAGAATTAACGTAGTGAGGATTGGTTGCTCAGTTGAAAAACTTTCTCCCTGACTAACCGACTGACTTTCGCAGCTCAAAAATGGCACCTCAAAAATGGCAACTCAAAATGGCAACTCAAAATGGCTGGCCGACTCACTGACTAGCTGACTCACTCCCTGATTCACTGATTCTCTTACTGACTTACAGTCTCTAAGCTCTGATAGACGGTGTTATCTATCACCTTCACCCTTCTCTTTCCTCTATTTTTCTCTCACCTGTCTGCCTGCTTACATTCATCCCTCCTCCTTAGGGCCTGCCTACATCCATCCATTCATCCTCCCTGCCTGCCTGTCTGCCTCTAACCCTCCTCCTTCATGCCTGCTACATCCATCCATCCTCCTCCCTGCTTGCCTACATCCCACCCTCCGGCTCTCTGCATCCCTCGCTTCCTACCAAACACACATCACCAGTACTCAGCTTCATATTATCCTATTACGCGTCCTTATGCATATTCATATCTGTTTATGATGTTATCACAAGGCAGCACGTGTCCCCTCCAGGCCAACACCACCACATGTCACAGACCACCACAACCTCTGCCAGACCACCATAATCAGTCCCATATAACTACATACCACCTGTTCCAGATAACCTTCCAACCATCCCCAGCAGTCCTAGACCACCACAATCAGTCCCATATAATTACATACCACCTGTTCCAGATAACCTTCCAACCATCTCCAGCTGTCCTAGACCACCACAATCTGTCCTATATAACCACATACCACCTGTTCCAGATAACCACCCAGCCATAAATCTCCAGCTGTCCCAGACCATTAACACCCAACACCAGTTTTCCTAGATAACAACCAGCTGTGCAAGATAACCACCAACAGTTCCAGATCACTACTATCTGTGTGGTGCTACAAGACCTGGACTACACTAGTCTGTCCACAAAGCATTATAAAAAAGGTATGCACAGTGCGTTTTTCACATTAACTCTTTATAATACATACATTAATAATATTTACTCCCATTATTATTATTATTATTTATTTATAGTAGTATTAGTAGTACTAATCGCGCTTGCATTTTAGGTACAGGGCTGGTTACAATCAGGATGTTGTCTCGAATGTGTAGCAGCAATACTCTATAGTTGCGTCTCGCAAACTTTGGTTACAAGCAAGAGTCATCCACACGAGTAAAATACTGAAAGGATCAGAGGAAAGCTATTCTCTGAACATGTGCAACAAAACGTACATCTATAGATCAGTACCCACTACGATAAAGCTCTTGTACAGGCAAAGAGTGGACCTAGCAGCGATCAAGCGAAGAGGGGCAGAAGCTGTTTACCTGGAGTATTACCTGGAAGAGTTCCGGAGTCAAAACGCCCCAAGCAGCCACGGTCTGATGACCAGCTCTGTGGATCAAGCGTGAAATCGGACCTGCACACAAACAGGGGAGTCAAATAGCGGTACACGATTTACATACATGGAACATCAGTCAACACACACACCCGCACGCACCAGCCCACACAACCAATCACACACTCAACACACACAAGGGAGTACAACATACCTAGTACAATCATGAAGAGGCGGACAGGACTCGGACTCGACTCCCGCACCTCAACAGTACAGTACAACTAGGTGAGTACACACACACACGCGCGCGCCCGAAACAGACAAGTGTCCCAGGCGCATTTTCAGTGTCAACAAGATACTACAATAATAAACGGAGGCAGCGTGATGTGATAAGGGAGCCTCTGTTTACAAAATGAACAGACACACTTTTATTGTTGCTAAATTGAGAACTGTGCCCCTGACACCTTCAATTAACCTCGTAGTTCTAGTTGTAAAGGTATCGCTGAGGTGGGGTGAAGCGGTGAGGATGGGAGGAAAAGGAAGGTGAGATAATATGAAACTGAAAACATATAGTAACATTATCATCCTCACTCACTAATGATGGCAGCCTCATCACAATCTTCAATCCCATCCCTCTTTAGTCCTTTCTTTCTTCTTACCATAGTGCTTTTCCTCCTTCACATTCAGCTTCTTCTTCTCCCTTTTATTTTCCTTTTTATCTTTCATCTGTTACATTTTACTGATTCTTCTTTTCACCCTCTTCTCTTACCTTATTTCTGTTTTTGTTGTAGCCTCGCACATTCCGTTGAAGTATTCTCTATCATCAGCTGACCTCACAGTTTCCTCAGTTTCTCACTGGAGTTCCTTGAAGCCAGCAAAGGGCTCTTGATGTAAGGACCAGTCCTCTCCTTCCTTGGACTGAACCTCTTTGCCGCCCCCAGTCTCCCAGGAGCTATATTATCCCTAAGGGTACAGCGCTCTCCCCTTAGTATATATTAATAATTGATTCCCAGTTATATCTGCTGTACTCCAGCCTTTAATGGCACTTTCTCACTAGCCTGGTCTTCAAGTCATGCTTCCACAGGTACTTGCAAGCCTCGTAAAGCGACTGTTGGCTCCGTTGGGTCCTTCCACTGAGTCTCACTCTTGCTGGCTCAACTCTTTTTCCTTCTGCTCAACTTAACTAAGAATTTTCTCAATTACACTCGTTAACTTTACTGACGCCCAGATACATTATTATATTTACAGTAAATGCTAAACCCGTAGCATTTTGGCAATGGAAGTAAATCACATTTGATCCAAGGAAGAAGGTAGTTGCGATTCCTCAGGTCAAAAGTCCTTCACTTGCACCATTTTTTCCTTGCAAGGAGTCATATCGTACGTACATTTTGCTTCTCCCTCCACCCTCGTGTCGCCCGGCAACCTTGCTGGGTTGTCACAATCTAGTTTATGTTACAGCTTTGAAATGTTAATCTATGATGTTACTCATTTCTGCCTTTAATTTTTACTCTGGATGTGTTAATTCTTAATGAGATTCCAAGCTCTCTCGTTTTTTCCTGTTTTGTTACAGAATTCTCACGTATCAGTAACTTCAACGAAGTTCCAATTTTTCTATTTCCGCTTTCACAATTCGCATTATTGCCTTTTTAGTATTACTCGTCTGGTATATTTTACATTACTACTATTACCTTGAACCTCTTTTATTTGCATTAGTTCTTACATAATCACTGAATTCTCCCCAGCACAAGTGAATTAAGAGGCGCGTGAGTTTCCCTGTCTCCTAATATCATGCTTATTTTTTCCCTATAATTTACCTTGTCCATAATTACTATCCCATTTGTTTTGTCTGCTTTCGTAAGGTTAAGTCTAGGAGCTTTCCTTAATTCATGGTATAACTTAACAAATCTTTGAGGACAACTGTGCTGCATAGATCTGAGCTTTGCTCAGACCTGTGCAACACAATTAGAAAACGGGAACTGACGTGCTCCTTAAGTCTTCAAAACTCCTCGTCTTCCTGATCATGTTATGTCACTCTACCCTGGGATGATGTCGCGGGGTAGTTGACCCACCAAAATATCCTTCAGGTATTCCCAATACTTTATTTTTTCTCAGTTTACTGTATCCTTAAGTGAATATTTAAACAATTATAATTATGATGAGCTTCATCTGTGCAGGGGTACGGCGACGGCGGCAGCATATGGTGTCTTCCATTTACCATTCTCCTAGGTAAACGCATTCTGGTGTACGGGTCGTGAACATGGTAATATGTGAGGTGGAAAAGGAAGTATATGCAGTGGAGGATAAGGGTGATAAGAAGCGTAATGAAGGAGGAAAGGTGAGGGCAGGAAAATAAACACATGCGGTGGGGGGGAAAAGGTGTCTAGGAGTGTGGTGAGGGAGGTGTTTAGGAAGCACTAACTTCATTCTCATGGCCGTTAAATTGGTGATGACGCATTATGCACGTGCACCTTAATACCTAACTACCTGTGGGAGATGAAAAGTATGTGAAGGTAGGAAGTGAGAGAAAGAAAGAGAAGAGAGAACGGGAGGAAACGCGGTGAGACGACACCATTACACCTAAAATCGCCAGGTTAATTGAAGGTGTCAGGGGCACAGCTCCCAATTTAGCGACAATAAAAGTGTGTCTGTTCATTTTGTAAACAGAGGTGCTCCTTTATCACGTCACGGAACTCGTTGAAATAACATTGAAGGAATGCGACACAAGCCTGAGAAATCACCTGGAACACGTTAGGAGAGAGAGGGAGAATAAACGAAAGGAAAGGAAAGGAGAGAGAAGAGAAAAGAGGAGAAGACAAAGAGAGAGAGAAGAGAGAGAGAGAGAGAGAGAGAGAGAGAGAGAGAGAGAGAGAGAGAGAGAGAGAGAGAGAGAGAGAGAGAGAGAGAGAGAGAGAGAGAGAGAGAATTAACTTGTGATTAAAGAAATAGTGTTGTTCGTGGCGTCATATCTTCCTAATTCCCAGATACCGCCCACAACAGTCTACCTATTTACTGTTAGGTGAAGAGAGGCAGCAAGTGTTCTGGTATTTGCCAAAAATCTTGCCTTAACTGAAAATCGAACCCGGGTCGTTTAGGTTGTACACACTGCTCTAACCACTACGTCAACAGTAACCTGGTGACACAGGTTATTTAGTTCCACCTTCACTATTTTAATATGTAGGTGCCTTTGGTATACCTGTAACCGGTTTCAAGGTTTATTTACTCCCCATAACCTAGCCTGAGATATCAGACTTCCTTATTGACAGCCTGATCAACCAGACTGTTTCTTCATTACGATGAGAGATCATGAGTAATGTGAAGTGGAAAAGAGAGCTAGAAAGACACGACTGAAATGACGGAAAGATATTAGAAAGAAATACAGGAAGGCTGAAGGGAAAGCCATTACACGGAAAGATTAGTGCAGCTGGGGAGACAAGGTCACAACGCACAATATGCTCTGGGTATTGACATGGTAGACGGAGACACATATACATGGAGGGAACAGTACGAATGGGCACAAATGAACAGAGTAGTTTACTCACGAAATCGTAATGACACGAATGCAAACAAACCATACCACGGGCGGGGTTAGAACCCACGATCAGAGAGTCTCAAAACTCCAGACCGTCGCGTTAGCCACTGGACCAGCTAGCCATAAGATTCATCCAACTAGGTATATTTATACACAATAGGAAGGTTAGCATATACCTAGTTGGATGAATTTTATTGTGGCTAGCTGGTCCAGTGGCTAACGCGACGGTCTGGAGTTTTGTGACTCTCTGACCGCGAGTTCTAACCCCGTCCGTGGTATAGTTTGTTTAATAGAGTAGTTAATAAGTAGACCGAGGTACCCAGATAAGGAGTCAGGCTCCATACACGGCTTCACAAGTAGGTACGACAGAACCCTACGACTTATAAAAAAAGAAATACGCATCCCATGCATGAAAAAATACAATATAAAAAAAACTACTTCGATAAAACATAGGCGGTAAATCACAGTACGGGCACACCCAGCAAGCCTCTTATATATATAACACTGAAGTAGCATCGAGGCACAGCTTTATCAAATAACTATAAAACTTTCTCCCAGCTGAAAGTTGTTTGGGTAATAAAACCTTATTGTGTCTAAGATTAACAACACACTTTAAGGGAATACACGCAGGCCAAAATAAAGCAACCACGCACGTGCCCGCGCGCGCGCACACATGAATATTCAACCTTTCTCAACCTTATTTTAAAACTCGAATGATATGCATTATTTTTTGTAGCATTTTACGTCAATAAATGTTAAAGCCTAAAGAAAGTAATTTTCAGAGGCCTAGGCGCGAGTATCTGGCGGCGCAGTTTTAATATAATAAATTCATTCTATGTTTCCTCCAATGGTAGCAAAAATTACCAGGTCTCTTATATGAAGTCTGAACCACAAGGGGAAAAATGTATTGTGAATAGTACTTTGGATTACGTGTGGCCGGCAGTAACAGCCTGGTTGATGAGGCCCTCATCCAGCGGTAAGCCTGGTCTAGGACTTGGCGGTGGGGGCGTTGACCCCCCCGGAACACCCTCAAGGCAGACCCCAGGTAGGTAGGGAGATTGACACCTATATTACCTGTAAGGAATTTAGTGACTGATCCTCCATTAAACAACCCTGATACCTTATGTGAGCCACTGTAGTCCGATGTCGTGATCCAATACACAACCCGGACACAGATACAACAGGTGGTACATTATACAACCCAGACACAACAGGTGGTACATTATACAACCCAGACACAACAGGTGGTACATTATACAACCCAGACACAACAGGTGGTACATTATACAACCCAGACACAACAGGTGGTACATTATACAACCCAGACACAACAGGTGGTACATTATACAACCCAGACACAACAGGTGGTACATTATACAACCCAGACACAACAGGTGGTACACTAAACAACCCAGACACAACAGGTGGTACACTATACAACCCAGACACAACAGGTGGTACATTATACAACCCAGACACAACAGGTGGTACATTATACAACCCAGACACAACAGGTGGTACATTATACAACCCAGACACAACAGGTGGTTACATTATACAACCCAGACACAACAGGTGGTACATTATACAACCCAGACACAACAGGTGGTACATTATACAACCCAGGCACAACAGGTCAAACACTATACAACGCAGACACAGCAGGTAACAGACTATACAACCTGATCCATCAGGCTGTTGGTGCTGACCCCATGCATAAACACGTGACTCAGCCCATCTGTGCACAACTATCATCATGTGTGTGGCGTCCGTGCGTACATACGTGACTTACATACCAAGCTTTCACAATTACACAAACTTACTCAAGCATACAAATTACATTACAATGCACAAAGTAATTATTCAACATGCACATTTTAACATACTGGATGTGTGATTATTATTATTAATTATTATTATTATTATTATTATTATTATTATTACTGGTATTTAATTCTTTCCAGGAAGCACGTTTTTGTCTTAACAAAACTCTAATAATAATAACAACTAGGAGTTCTGAGACAACATGCTTCTTTGAAAAAATTAATATCGGTAATAATAATAATAATAATAATAATAATAATAATAATAATAATAATAATAATAATAAATAATATACCTTCAAGCTATGTAAGATGGACGTAAAATTAACCTCAAAAAAATAGTACAAAAAAATCCTGTTCAACTGATTTTCGGACAGAATATAATTTTTACCCAGACATAATAATTACACAAGGAAATAATAATTAATATTCTGGCGTTGTGGCAGGGAGGTGAGCGATGGTTAATGGGCTGGTTAATAACTCCCATTTGCTAATTAACCAGCAAGGGGATAACGAGCGGTTCAGCGGTGCCAGGGAAAACACACTCGTTTTCCTGGGGAAAACACACTCATTTTTACGGAGAAAACACACTCACTTTTCCGGGGAAAACACACTCGCTTTTCCGGGGAAAAGGCAATCGTTTTCCCAACATATTTAATAAAAGATGTTTCGCCCTAAATAATACATTTGTGATGAGGACTTTTCTGAGAACGAAAAATCGTCAAATAAAAAAATCGTCCAACAATAAGAAGGCATAATGCAGTGACTGGAACAATACAGTGTCGAACAATACAGTGACTGGAACAATGCAGTGACTGGAACAATACAGTGTCGAACAATACAGTGACTGGAACAATACAGTGTCGAACAATACAGTGACTGGAACAATACAGTGACTGGAACAATACAGTGACTAGAACATTACAAAAATAACTCGCCCATAGGACCATTTACAAAGTTACTGTGACTTTGTAAATGGTCCAAGTCGGACCGAAACGTCGTCACAAATTTCAGTCTCCTAAGTGATGATTATTTGTATAAAATTGTTCAATACTCCAAGCCCTCAACACTCCAAACCCTAAACATTCCAAGCCCTCAACATCCAGTTCCACATATCAACACAGTCATAAACACTGCTTGCAGCCTCCCACATCGTATAATTAATTACCGCTGCGACCTTCATTATTCTATTAAAAAGACAGCCAACTTCATTAGTCTGTTTGATAATGACGTGAAGAGCTGGGGTAGAGACGCCACCATAAAAGAAGAAATATGCGCATGACAGTTGAGACGTTCAAGAAATCCTGTTTAGACTCTCTTCATGAATTACTTTTATCAAAGGAGCAATAAGTAAATAAATAAATGCATGCACCCATGTACATACACATACAGTCTCCCGTCCATACATACCCACACACACATCACACATATGATGTGTGTGGTGAGAGAGAGAGAGAGAGAGAGAGAGAGAGAGAGAGAGAGAGAGATGCGGGGAATTGAGCCTAAAACACAAGGAAGAACTATTTACCGAGGATGGATAATAAACAATACACTCGTCAGTACATGTCAAAATTCACTCCCTTAATAAAACTTGAAATAGTCTACCCATAATCTTTTCCATTACTCTATCCTACTCCAATCCTTTCCCCTCCCTATTCTTATTGTTGTTTTTATGGCCAGACGAAAAACATTTACTGAAACAGCAGCAACAACACCCAAAAGCATAAAGGACTATAAGATTCACACGTTGCAGAAGTTATGAAGCCGCTAAAAGCTCGTGTGTTTATCTAACCTTTTTGTTTCAAAGCTACCCAAGGTTTCAGCTTCAATGATCCAACTTGGCAGACTGTTCCATTTATCGACGACTCTACTGACAAACCAGCACCAAAGTACATCCTTTTTTAAACCCAATCTTATCCAACTTCAATCCACTAAACTGGGTACCACAAAATCTATGGAACCTGACAATATGTCACCATGGGTACTGAAACAAGTTGCCGAAGAATTTGAGCGAGCCTATTAACTATCACTGGAGCCACTGGATACAGGAGAAAAACCGCGTAATTGGAAAACAGCACAGGTGTTCCCTATATATAAGCAAGGAAATAAAGAGGACACATTCAATTACAGACCAGTGTCAATAACATCATTATGTCAGACATATTTTAGAATACGCAGTACCAGCATGTAGTCCACATCCAAGAATTTACGTTCGAATGCTGAAAAAAATACAGAAATTTGCATCTAGACTGGTTTCGGAACCGAGAGGGTTGAACTAAGAGAAGAGGCTCAAAGAACCAAATCTGACACCATTAAAAGGAATAGGAGAGACATTATAATGATGTATAAGGTACCTGGAGGTTTCAACAGATCAGACAGGAATAAACTGTTTTAAATGCGAGGCACAGAGGCAAGAGGACACGGGTTAGAAGATAAGAGCACAAATGAACCAAGATGATGTTAAGAAATATTTCTTCAGTCTCATGGTAGTAAACAAGTGGAATGAGCTAGATGAAGAGGTAATGGAGACCAACTCTGTACATATCTTCATGAGAAGGCATGATAGACCCCAGGATACTTTGAACCAGTATATACCTATCAATATTCGGTGAATGTTACTAGCTAAGAGCGCACGCACGCACACACAGACCCAGACATTCACACCACACACACACACACACACACACACACACACACACACACACACAGAGCTTTAAGCAGAGGTATGATAAAGCTCACGGTTCAGGGAGTGACCTAGTAGCGACCAGTGAAGAGGCGGGGCCAGGAGCTTGGACTCGACCCCTGCAACCTCAACTAGGTGACTACAACTAGGCGAGTACACACACACACACACAGAGCTAAGGGGAATGTCCTACGAAGAAAGGGTAAGGGAAATCGGTCTGACGACACTGGAGGACAGGAGGGTCAGGGGCGACATGATAACGACATACAAAATACTACGTGGAATAGATAAGGTGGACAGAGACAAGATGTTCCAGAGATGGGACACAGAAACAAGGGGTCACAACTGGAAATTGAAGACTCAGATGAGCCAAAGGGATGTTAGGAAGTATTTCTTCAGCCACATAGTTGTTAGGAAGTGGAATAGTCTGGCGAGTGATGTAGTGAAGGCAGGAACCATAGTTTTAAGACGAGGTACGATAAAGCTCATGGAGCAGGGAGAGGGAGGACCCAGTAGCGGTCAGTGAAGAGGCGGGGCCAGGAGCTGAGTCTCGACCCCTGCAACCACAATTAGGTGAGTACACGCGCGCCAAAGCAACCAACCAATGAACCTCCACCCACCCAACTACCCCCAACCAACCACCCACCCACCTGGCCGCTACTTAATTAAACAGGACCAGACCCAGAGTTACGAGTGTTCATAAAACACACCAGCCCAGATTTGGGTGTCCCCAGCAAGCTTCACCATCATCATCGCTAACGCAGGAAATAACGCACCATACATACTGCGTGATGCACGTAACAGACTGTAACACACTATGTAAAGCAGCGTATAACAGCACCATAAAGAATGTGAAGCAGCATGTGGCAGCATCATAACACAGCATGTCAAACAGAATGTAACAGCATTGTAATAGTACATAAAGATACATATAACAGCATCAAAATACAGTATGTGAAACAGCATTCAGCAGCACCATAAACAATTGTGAACAACATTCACGCTCCAGTTACCTGTTAATAAATCTGAAAAACATTCATGAGAGGCTGGAACCATCAAATAGACAAAAACAGGAAAATGAAGTTCACTGTCAATATCGACCTTGTGTCTACATGCATGTTCCTGTCATACTTAATAAAATAATATTGACCCAACTAGGTCACTGTGGTCACAGTGACCTAGTTGGATGAATTTTCATTGTAACCAGCTAGCCCAGTGGCTTACACACTGTCCTGGAATTTTACCACTCACTTGCCATGGAATCTAATCCCACTCGTACCGTGGTTTGTATACAATCGTGTTATTATGATTTCGTGAGTCAATATTTACCCAGGCTTCAGGTCATACAACCTTAGTTTACCATCTTACCTCAGGATACCCTATCATGAAGTGAGCCATAGATTTTTTTTTTTTTTGGAATGTTGTGTTGAAGCTATCTCCGGTACGCCAGCGGATGCTTAAGCAGTTTCGGGTCGTCATCTGTTCAAATACCCATGTTAGGAAACACCTTGTTGTTTCGTGACGGATAACCACCACCATTTTGCGTCTGTTGTTTGCTGCAGCTTGAGCATCTATTGCTTCGTTTAGCTAATGTACCTTCTATTTTATTCCATTACTCGTCATTTTGCGAATAAATAAGTTAAAACGAACAAGTTAAACATCATCAGCTGATGCTGTTGATATAGTGTGTTCGTTGTCTGTCTTGTCCCTCAAATATCTTGATTGTGAGGAAAGAGAGAGAGAGAGAGAGAGAGAGAGAGAGAGAGAGAGAGAGAGCTAATCGCTACCACTGTAGTAATCGGCTCTCACCCTTATGAAGCATAGGTCGGAGAGACGAGGAAGAGCGATTCAGTAGGAAGCTAGATTGCAGAGCAAAGCTGTGGGTGAGGCTGAAGAAGTGGAGCTTCCCTGTGGAAGGTAGACTCTGAGCTGCTAAGAGAAGCTGAACCTTTGATTATACTCAATGTGGAAGTGTAATTATACCCCTTATACGAAGCTGCAGCAGATAATTGCCTCTATATGACAGCACCAGTGCTGTGTGCGTGGGATTCCTAGATGAGAAGACATGCTGGGCGTGATTCTCTAGATGGCACAGTACCTAAACGGTAACTATGACCATAATTTTTAAAGGGATGGACCAGTGAACCAGCGGAAGGCCTCGGTCAGATAACCAAAAGCTCCAACGGCAGGTCACCATCTGCCTAAGACCCGCGTCAGGAAACACTTGTCCTGTTTCCTGACGAACCTTACCTCACTCTAATTTCTAGGTGGCAGCACCAGTGATGTTGCGTGATTCCCTAGATGGCAGCGCCAGTGATGTACGTGGTTCCCTAGATGGCAGCAACAGTGATGGTGTGTATTCCCCTCCTCCCTAGATGGCAGCACCAATTATGTTCGTGTCTCCTTCCTCCCTAGACGGTAGCACCAGCGAGGAGAAACCCACTATTGCGTCCAATCTTATTATTTCTTTCAGAGGGAATGAATGGTGCCTCTTAAATAATACTGTGTACCGTATTTCAAACACACACGAATATGTACAGATACAAAACACTGGAAATTTAAGGGCTATATTGCGTTCCTGCACCGATATATATCAATTGAAGTCAAAACGAGGATTGCGAGTGTAAATTACGGTGCGCTTGTTACGTCTGCGTAAAGCCTTCATGGCTGTTTGGTTTATAGGCGAGTTTGTTAGCAGAGACAAAAGCAGCAGCTAGTGAGCTCAGCCATAACTATCAGGCAGGGGCTGTTCCTCCGCCAGTTATGACATACTTGTAATTGTATCTCAGGAGCTGCTCCTCGCTCGGCGCCGCCTTGCTCCTCACTCTCACTTCAGTCCTAAGGTCCTTGCTCTGGCCGCGGACTCCCGCCTCTGGCCACTCCTTTCAGAGCATACTCTTCAAGTCCTAACGTTCCTATCACAGCCCAAGAATGTCCTTCAGTTTTACAACACTCGTCTCACACCACAACTCCTTCCCTCCCCCACCAATCTCCCAAGGCTCATAACCCCAGGGTACCTTCCAAGTTTCACGACACCACTCCCATCATAACGACGTCCATCCTATCACGATTACGTCAATAACACAAGTTTCAGGTCTCCATTACGTCTACCCATTATCTCTCTTCCCAAACTTTTTTGGCCTTTTCACCTTTCCCGCTTCTGTCTATCTCGGTTTGATGTCGGTCTCTCTCTCTCCCACTTCTTAAGCTCGCGGGCGGGCCCGGCTCCCAGCCTTATCTCTTTGACAAGTCGACAGATAAAGGCGATCACCGTTCACAGCCTTCCTCAGCCAGCCACCCGATTTATGATTTCATGTTTCCAATTGAAACGAGACAACTTTAAAGGTCGTAGAGGACTTCGGGTACATAGGTTTCCTCATCTTTTTCTCATTCTCTCCCAGCATATTTCATCTCTCTCGCCTCATTTTTTCCACTCCTCTTCCCCTTTTCTACACACATTTACTATGTAATTTCTCTATACTCTGTAATCTCTTTTATTTCTTTTTTGAATATCTTCCCTCACCTCTTTTATCACTTATCAGCTGATTACCAGTAATAGTTCCGAGGATCATTGCCCCGACGGCCCGATCTGAGACAATTCCTCTATACTCCCGTTTGGTTAGTCAGTGGATCGAGCCTCCTGTATTACACACTGGAGGAAGTCGCTGGGCTGAAAGCCAGGTCACTGTTACTCGCGGCTCATACGCCACACTCCAGCACTATATTGTAGACCGTCTACAAATCCGACCACTTCAAGATACATGCAAACAAACCCTACGGAAAAATGTGCATAAAAACACTGACGTGTAACTTGAATATATTTCTTACGGGAAACATTTCAGTCTTGACTGAAGAAGCCACTCGTGACGAAACGTTTCTTGAAATATATGTCCTGAACTGTACATGAACGCCTTTTTCCACATCTTGTTAGTAACGCAAAACCATTTACTTCCTACAGGATATGGCAAATTACGTTGTAAGTAACAATAAAATTTCTCACATCTTGAATCTGTAACCCCACCTAACACCGACTCTATATGACTGAACGGTTATATGTTGAAATTATAAAATATTAAACAACCACATACTGCATTAGAAGGATTATCTATATAATGAAACTGTAATATTTAAACTGACTGATATCTTAAGAATTCAAGAAAGAAGCATTACGACCTCTGTAATCCTGCCACTTGCGCTACTCCTCGTAAGATGAGCTGCGGGGGCACAATCAATTAGCCGCTCAGGAAACACAAAGTGACAGTCCTCGTAAGGCAACAGGATTTGACAAAGATCCATCTTGAAGACAGTTTATGATTTACTGGTATTTTCCTTCTTACATGTGTGGTGTTTAAAAATGTCTCATGCCCTTCCATGTTTCATGCGCTATGCTTAAGTGTATTTATAGTTGTCTTAATGCTAGTGGCATTCTTTTCCGCCTAACAATATTTTATTGTATGCAAACTACCTGTATACTGCAAAAAATAAATAAATGTTTTCTTGTGTTTTGTTTGTCTAATGTATCCCCTGCTGTCGTAAAGAGTAAATTCAGAGTGCAGATTTAGAGCTATTTTCTCTCGAGTGGTTTTACTGCAGCTCAGCCTGAGGTCAGACTTCATTGTTGGCTGTCTAATTAACTAGGCTGCTGCTAATCGCGGACTGTAGGCCTACACAGCCTGGATGATCTGTCACTTTCTGCAGTACAATGAGTGCCCCTGCTGCTAGTATTAAATATCTCTTCGTAAATACAATATAAGACCAGGGTACTCGTGCAGGGTCATGAAAATATTGTCGATCATTATCGGACGTCTGTAGGATTTGTGCTAATGTCGGATATGCATATAACTTATAGGGTGAGCAGAGTTTAACGAGAAAACAATGTGCGTCTTCAACTTTCACGATGCCGAATGAACTGCTCAACATGCATTTATTTTCTCTCGGGATTTTGCTCATTTATTTATCGTTATCTGTATATGAAACTAGAGGCCCAATAATGTAAGTTTTAAATACATATTTTGCATAGGTGGTGTCCCGTCACTGTCAATCAGAATGGGTGACGGTACATGACCGTCTTCATTGCTTCTAATAATCTACCACCTATTCAATACATTTGCAAAATCTCCCACATTCTCCCCTATCCACCCCTTCATATGCCTTTTCTACATCCATAAATGCAGCAAACAGTTCCTTACCCTTATCTAAATATAGTTCTCTTGTAGGCTTTAATACGAACAAATGGTCTAAACATCTACTTTTCCTAAATCCTATTTGTACATCTCCTACCCTTCCCAAATCCCGTTTTACTGCAGTTCTATCTTTGTAAACAAGGAGTTTGCATCAAAACTAATGATAACAGAATTTATTATACTCGTAAAAGAGTTAAAGGAGTTTTAAGCAGGAAATTTATTTATCGCTAATATTTATAATATAGACACACACACACACACACACCTAGGGATTGGCAGAGAGCATTCATAGTTCCTTTGTATAAAGGCAAAGGGGACAAAGGAGAGTGCAAAAATTATAGGGGGATAAGTCTGTTGAGTATACCTGGCAAAGTGTATGGTAGAGTTATTATTGAAAGAATTAAAAGTAAGACTGAGAATAGGATAGCAGATGAACAAGGAGGCTTTAGGAAAGGTAGGGGGTGTGTGGACCAGGTGTTTACAGTGAAACATATAAGTGAACAGTATTTAGATAAAGCTAAAGAGGTCTTTGTGGCATTTATGGATTTGGAAAAGGCATATGACAGGGTGGATAGGGGGGCAATGTGGCAGATGTTGCAGGTGTATGGTGTAGGAGGTAGGTTACTGAAAGCAGTGAAGAGTTTTTACGAGGATAGTGAGGCTCAAGTTAGAGTACATAGGAAAGAGGGAAATTATTTCCCAGTAAAAGTAGGCCTTAGACAAGGATGTGTGATGTCACCGTGGTTGTATAATATATTTATAGATGGGGTTGTAAGAGAAGTAAATGCGAGGGTCTTGACAAGAGGCGTGGAGTTAAAAGATAAAGAATCACACATCAAGTGGGAGTTGTCACAGTTGCTCTTTGCTCATGACACTGTGCTCTTGGGAGATTCTGAAGAGAAGTTGCAGAGATTGGTGGATGAATTTGGTAGGGTGTGCAAAAGAAATTAAAAGTGAATACAGGAAAGAGTAAGGTTATGAGGATAACAAAAATATTAGGTGATGAAAGATTGGATATCAGATTGGAGGGAGAGAGTATGGAGGAGGTGAATGTATTCAGATATTTGGGAGTGGATGTGTCAGCGGATGGGTCTATGAAGGATGAGGTGAATCATAGAATTGATGAGGGGAAAAGGGTGAGTGGTGCACTTAGGAGTCTGTGGAGACAAAGAACTTTGTCCTTGGAGGCAAAGAGGGCAATGTATGAGAGTATAGTTTTACCAACACTCTTATATGGGTGTGAAGCATGGGTGATGAATGTTGCAGCGAGGAGGAGGCTGGAGGCAGTGGAGATGTCATGTCTGAGGGCAATGTGTGGTGTGAATATAATGCAGAGAATTCGTAGTTTGGAAGTTAGGAGGAGGTGCGGGATTACCAAAACTGTTGTCCAGAGGGCTGAGGAAGGGTTGTTGAGGTGGTTCGGACAAGTAGAGAGAATGGAGCGAAACAGAATGACTTCAAGAGTGTATCAGTCTGTATTGGAAGGAAGGCGGGGTAGGGGTCGGCCTAGAAAAGGTGGGAGGGAGGGGGTAAAGGAGGTTTTGTGTGCGAGGGGCTTGGACTTCCAGCAGGCGTGCGT